>CANJKZ010000152.1:3387500-4077500 GCA_947471745.1 Closterium sp. Naga37s-1 | reverse complement strand
CCGTCCGATGGCAGCTCAGCAGCCACTCACTGTGAGCCACGGGGGTGCCATGCCATGCCATGCCATGCCATGCCATGCCATGCCATGCCAGGCATTGAGTTGGTTGAAAGTGTGTTGTCTATGCACATGCCTGAACCTACACATGCACATGCACGTGCATGGGTTCTCTCTCTTCTGGTATCTGCAGCCCATCCAGTCTGTGCGCTGTGCATCGTCATCTTCATCATCACTGCCCTGCCCTGCCTCTATAATGCTCGCACGTGCATGTGTGTGTTTTGGAGACTATCTCTCTGCATGTTAGCATGTCCATGTGTGCCTGATCCTCCCTGTGGTTCCCTCCCTCTGCCCATGCATGTCCATGTGTGCATGGCAGTGGCAGCGCATCTAACAGGGATGCACAGCGCCATCAAGATGCTGACCACGCGGGTCAGACTACTGCACAGCCATCTAGCCGCCATGGAATCAGGTACTGTAGTCTGCACCTACCCTAGCCAGCCCAAGCCAAACCGAGCCTAAGCCAAGCCAAACCGAGCCAAACCAGCATTGTACAGCATCCCTCGACATTTTCCCTCTCTCCATCACTCCCCCCTCCCCTCCCCAATCTCTTCTTCCTGCTTCTCCCTTCTCCCAGTCACGTTTTCCCCGCTTTTCCCCCCTTGCTGCTGTTCCCTATTGCATCCTCTTTCTCCCTCGTTCTCCCCTTACCTCCTCCGCCCCCCACACCACCATCTCTCACCGTCTCCCCTTGTTCCACCCCCAACTGTTCCCCTGTGCACCCATCAGGCGCAGTACCGTACGACCACTCGGTGACGCGCCAGGTGTCCAGCCTCATCCGCAGGCTGCCAGCTGTCGACTCCGACCGCTTCCACCGCCACTTCCTCACCGTGCGCCCTCCCTGCTACACCATCCCCTCCACTCCCCCTATCCCCCACTGCCCTCCCCCTTCCCCTCCCCCCTCCAACTTCCTCCTTCCCCCTCCCCCCACCGCTCCCACCCCCACCGCTCCCCACCCCTACGCCTACCCCCACCCACCCACTCACTTACCTCCACACCTCCGTTGACTGCCTGACTGTCCACCTGCCACTGTTTCCCCTTCCCACCATCTTCCCTCTGTTTCACCACTCCTCTTCCCCTATTCCCCGTTTCCATCTCAATTTGTTGTTCCGATCCACTCTCTTCCCTACGCTGGCTCTTTTTTTTACTCCTTGTAAGCCCGTCTCATCTTGCTCTAACATGACTATGTTTGTCTGTCTGTCAACTCCCTAACTGTTGCCCCTCGACAGGAGTTCAATGACACGCTCCTCATGACATACCTCGCCAGCATCACCAAATCAACTAAGTATGTTCATTTTTCTGTTACTCCCATCTTTCAAACCCCCACCTCTTTCGTGCCCCACTCGTTTCCTCTCCCCTTTCATCCCCCGCTCCCCGGTTTCCCTCTTTGCTTTCCATGCCAACTCGTCTCCATTTCATGTTTGCTTGTCTTCCCTGTACCTCGCTCGCCTCCCCCCGGCCAATAAACCTTTCCATCATTTACTGCCTCGCATTCTCCCTGTGGCCCTACCGTATGGCCGCGCAGCACGATAAACGAGCTAGTGGATCTATTCGATGTGGTGTACGACAAGCAATCGCGCAGAGCAGCTCGCACGGCGTTCGTCTAGGGCTGGCTGGCCATGGTAGCCCCGACGCCAGTCGCACATAGAGCTGGTTCGAGCGATTCATATGCACACTGTATTCGTAGTACGATATACGCCTACATGCCCCTTGGTGCGAGTGCACACAAGCTGATCCTCTGTTTTCTAACTGGGATGATTTCTTATTCAGAGGTGGGACTTCAGGTGGGAGGAGAGCTAATGTCGAGTAGATGAGGGAGGATCCTCCTCAGCAATTTGGCAAAAAATGGGTGGTTATTTTTTGGTGTACCAAGATCCATGCTATCACAGTGTTGATTCAGTCTTGGCTTGAACTTGTGTGCTGCTGCAAATGGGATCTCCCGCACCACACATTTTCATAACTCTTCTATCCTGATGCACAATCTCACATTCTAGAAGATTCTGGTCAAAGCCCATCACTTCCCAAACCTCATCTTTCCCATCTCATATTTTGCACGCTCAGAGTATTTATTATTTAGCATTTGCTTTGCACACAGAAAATACATCACTAACAAAATCAAAGGAATGAAACAATGGGTGGTAACAGCCTAAAAAACGAGGCTGGAAAAGTGTTGCTGGGAGTGGAGGCCACTGCAAAACAGCCCCTCTTTAGACTGCATCCGTTACTAGACCCGCACATCTTCGAACGGAGCTGTTGAACGAATGGAATACCTTATTCTTCCTACAGGCCAGTCTCCAAGCACAGGTATATATTTGGTGGCAGCGAGCCGCGCCACAACCTTCGACATTTGAACTACATTCAACCAGTTTTCCGGAGAATAGAAAGCAGTTGCTTTGCCTGAAACAACATCGTCAGGGGGAGAACGGGATAGAGAGGTGATTAATAGGGTGTCCGGTAAGCTTAAGTGAAGGTACGAGAAAAAAAAAATGTGAGGCGAAAATGAATGTAGTACGGTAAAAAAAAAAAAAAAAAAACAGCGGCTTACCTTTTCTCGTGCACGAGCCGTGCCCGTCTGCGTGATCCCGATGAGCGGAGGAATCACCACCTCCTCAAGGATGGCCGTCCGATGGGCTTCGCTGTGGTATGCCAGCTGGAACAGCACCACCGTCGCATGCTCCTTGCCTCGCGGCGTGCCCGCCTCGAGATTTTCCACCAGATGCAGCACCGCATCCTCCTCCTCCATCACCGCGTCGCGTCCCGCCTCCACCGTTACCACGTTCGCCAGCACTGCAGCCGCCTTTTCCGCGGTTCCGCCGTTGCATTGGGTAAGAATCTCTACCAGAGCTGGCACACCGCTCGCCTCCAGAACGCGCGTCTTATTGCATCCAGCCATGGAAAGATTAAAGAGTGCTTTGCACGCGTCGCGCTTGCCCTGTTGCGAGCCGAACCGCAGGATCTCTACTAAGTGCGCAACGGCGCCCGCGTCGCCGGCGGCCACTTTAACGTCGTCCTCCACCGAGAGACTGAAAATGGCGGCGGCGGCGGTTTCCCGAACAACCATAGGTTGAGCAGCGCTGGCAAGCGCGCGAACAAGGGGGAGAAGGATCTTGGATGGGAGGAGCCGCCTATTGGAATCACTTGTGGTAAGATTCAAGAGAGCAATCACCGCTTCTTCCGAAACGCCATCGCTCGGCTCCGATAGTAGATCAATTAGTTCGTCGACCACCCCGTCCGCCGCGACAAGCAGCGTGCGGTGCGCGTCGGACTCCTTGGACAGCGCGCGCAGCGTCCTTGCGCCATGGAGCCGCCTTGAGGTGTCGGAAGATCGGCAATCCGCCAAGATCGAGGTGATTTCAAGCTCGGAAAGGTCCTCCGCGGATACGACGGGGACCTTGGGCGGAGAAGGGGGAGCGACGAGCTCTGGCGCGAGTTTCGCAAGGTTGTCGCGGTGCTGCTGTAACTCGCTCGTGGAAGAGCAGTCCTTGGGCACGTGGACCATCACACCAGAGTAATCCGTGCCTGCTTTATCGATTGATAGACCGGATCGCGCACCGGGTTGGAACGGCAGTTCTCGCGAACCGGGATACGCGCTGACGCCGAGTGCGCGTACCTCAACTTCCTCGCGCGTCATGATGCCCGTGGGGTGCGGCTGAAGACGCGGGGATGCCGGCGGGAGTTGCGGCGAGGAGGGCGGCGGAATTCGAGGGGATTGGGCTTCGGGTTGGGAAAAGGTTGGGGGTAGGGACGCCTTCGAAGGAGGAAGGGGGGAAGGTGTACGGCTTTTCTTCGTGCGAGTGAGGATATCCAAAGCTCTCATGGCGTAATGCTTGGGAACGGGGAGAGAAATATCAGGACTGAACGACCACAGTTGAGAAGATTTTGCGGAAGAGAGCCGTGATGATCTGATCAGATTGGCGCGCAGAAAATGTTATTTCTGATCATCTTACCCACGGGTTTTTGAAGGCGGTCGGTGGGTGCTCAGAAGAAAGACTCAGTCACTGAAGACATGGGAGAAGCGCGCGCGCTTCGAAACAGTGCCACAGCTTGTGCTGAGGTGGCACTGGGAGGCAGGGATGCCAGCCAGTGAATGAATCGAGTGAGCTGGCCTTGGCCTGAGGAAAGGGAGTGAGCTCTGGGGAGGCGAGAAGTCGTGTTCTGGGCGAGGGGGGGAGAGAAGGAGTGAGGGAGCGAGGGAGGGAGGGAGGGAGACGAGTTGATGAAACAAGCGGAACTGTGTCCTGTACAGCAGCAGCAGCGGGCCAGCCAGGGCTGTTGAAAGAACAGAGCTGGGGGAAGGGGCAAGGCGGTCCGTCCCCCGCCTGCCTGATCAGTGGTTGGAACTTGGAAGAAGCGACAGTGCAACAGTGAACGTGAATCCCCATGTCACGCGACGCGCGAACCAGCATCACCGTACAACCAGCTCTCTCGAACTTGGTCCCTTGATTTCATCGAGGCCAAATCGCAGATTGTGGCTGAGCGTGATCGCGGCGCGATAACCCCAAGGTTGTTGCAGACAGTGTGTATATGTCCTCAATGCCTTGACATGGCTGCCTTGATGAAAATGCTGCTTTGCTCCGATTCGCCAGTTTACGTGGATCTACCACCTCAGCTGTACAGCCTGGAAGCTCTTTCCTAACGTTGTAGGTCAGAGCTTTGGGTCTTGTGTACCCTTCCTTACGAAATGAACCCGGAGCATTATTTTGCACTGATTCAGGACATGCTCAGGCCTGAACTGTGTGGCCCAAATTGTACGGGGGGGATGCAGCAGCTGTCTTCTACGCTGGCAGTCGTACAAAAATCGCAATGCACAGTGCTTTTCCAGATACAGCTAAAACATCAAGAGTACAAAATTATAATGCACAGTGCCTTTCATTGATGTTGGAAAATTGTTCTTAGATTCAGCCATGATATCCATGCACATATTCAAAGCCAGCAAATTCTAAGAAAGGATGGTGATATTGTACAGGAGCTGGCACACAGCATTTCAAGGCACTGGCAATCCTTGTCCGCTAACTCAGTTCACCATCACCCATTAGTGATCTTTCCAGCCATGGCATCCATGGCTGCCATAAGCTCTGCATTCCTCAGCACAACCGCCTCAACCCTCCCCACTAGCCTCCGAAGGCCCTCGGCCACATGCACCCCACCCTCTCTGCCGCCCCAAATTCCTGTCCTAACAGCAGCACCCTCCCCCTCCCTCACATCCTCTCCCTTGCCTACCCTACCAGCAAATCCAAATCTCCCCCCAGCTTCCCCCACATTCAAAATCTGCTCAATCCGAGACAGCTCCTGCCACAACTCCATCTCCTCCTCCCCCCCCACACTCGCCCTCCCCTGCCAACCACCACCCTCCACGTCCCCTCCCCCTTCCACCCTCTGCCTCTGCCTTGCATCCCGCCCCTCTCCCCCACCTCTCCCGGTCCCCCCGCCAACGCCTGTGCCTTCCCCCCCACCAGTCCCCCCTCCCCACTGCAAAAGCCCTTGTGTGTTGAAGAGCAGCAACTGCTCCCCCTCCCCTGCCTTGCGCTTACGAGCCCCCGGGTCTCTTGCCCCCTCACCTGCCCACAACTGCCCCTCCCACCAACGCAACTCCTCTGGAAGCAGGGGAAGGTGGAGGGGAGAAAGAGCGGGCAGAAAGAGAGTGTGTGTGAGAGAGAGAGAGAGAGAGAGAGAGAGAGAGAGAGAGAGAGAGAGAGAGAGAGAGAGAGAGAGAAAGTGAGGGGGGAAGCTTGTTTGTGATGAGAAGTGGGAGGATGGCATGGGGAGGAAGGAGATGGGAAAATGGGGAACCGAGAATGATGGCTGTTTCAAGATGCTACCCCTGCACCCATGCACCCATCCACCCAGCAGCCATGCACACATGCACCCCTGCACCCATGCACCCATGCACCATGCGCCATGCACCATGCGACATGCGCCATGCGACATGGGCCATGCGGACATCCACCCATGCACCCATGCACCCATGCACCCATGCACTCTGGCACGTTGCAAAGGAGGGTGTAGAAAGCACCCACCTTTGCCTGGTCTTGCCCCGCCAGTCCAACCGCTGCTCTGCCCACTCCTTGCCACTGCTGTCCCCCCTGCCGTCCCTCCCTCTACCATGCCCACACCACTTCCCCTCCCCCACTCACCACTCTCCCCTTCACCTGCCACTCCTGGCCTTCCCCTCTCTCTCTCCCCCACTCCCACCTCTCCTCCTCCTCCTCCCCTTCTTCCTCCTCCTGCGCCCCCTCCTCCTCTGCCCCCTCCTCCTGCCCCTCTCTCCCCTCCTCCTCCGGTTGCTGCACTCCCCACACTCACGCTCCTACCAACCCACTCCTGTGCCACTAGCGCCTTGGACTGCAGGCTTCCCAGCAACGCACATGCCATGGCAAGGTCATGTGCCAAAGCCAGCAGCTGCAAATGCACATCCCCCACATCATTATCACCATCACCATCACCAGCAGCACCAGCACCAGCACCAGCAGCAGCGGCAGTAGCAGCAGCAGCAGCATCCCCCACCCTGTTGCTTTCACCACGCCCAGGCTCTGCTGTTGCTCCTTCTCCTGCTGCTCCTCCTGCCGCTGGCTGCTGTTTGCCTTCCTCCTTTAACGAGCTCTTAACTCCCACCACGGCTCTTTCCCCTGCCGTTACCGCTGCAGCTGCTGCCGCTGCTCCTTCTGTTGCTGCTGCTGGAGCTTTCATTTCTGCACTGTTACCATGCGCAACTAAGACCTCCTTCGCCCCTCTCCCCACCGCGCCTCCGTTCTCCTCCTGCCTCTGCTTCTCCTGCTGCTGCTGCTGTGATGGCTGCTGCTGCAGCAGCCACGCGCTGTGCAGCTGAGACAGCGCCTGTGCTTTAGCGAAGGCTTGCTCCACCATGCCTCGCACTGATACTGCCTCCTCTGCCACTGCCCGCACTGCGCCTGCTGCCTCTGCGCCTTTCTCCCCTCCTGCTCCTCGCCCACTCCCAGCACCAGAAACAGGCGCTGCTGTCCCCACAGCAGTGGCACCAGCAGCAGCAGTAGTGGCGGCAGGTGCAGCAGCGTGCGTAGGCAAGGAGGAAACAGCATGGGGCATGAGGAAACCAGCAGGCCTGTTAGTGAGTGAACTGCCATCACCCTCTGTTGCTTCGGTTACTTCTGTTCCTGCTGTTCCTGCTGTTGCTGCTGTTGCTGCTGTTCCTGCTGTTGCTTCTGTAACTGCTGCCACAGCCACCGGAAGGGGCTTGGGACCGCCTTGATCCAAGACATCAACTGTGGGTTCCAGCTTCACTCCTCCACCAATCACTCCTCCACCAATCCCTCTTTCAGAAGCAAACCCATTCCTCGCACCTCCTCTCCCGCCCCCCTCCCCGTCCACCTCACCCTCTCCCTCTCTCTTTCTCCTCTCCTCTCCCTCTCCCTCTTTCTTCCCCTCTCCCTCTCCCTCTCCCTCGCGCTTCCCCACCCCGTGCGTATGCATCTCCCCTTGCAGTAGCGGCGAGAGGGCATGCATGTACGAGAGGGCTTGCTGCATGTGCTGCTGCATAGCGGCCCACATGCCCCCTGCCATGCCCGCATGACTAGCAAGCGCGGCAGGTGGAATACCCATTACCACAAGCGGAATATTAGCACTTGTAAGCGTGTTGGCAGTGGCAGGGGCGCTGGCATGCGTGTTGGCATGGGTGAAGGCAGGGAGGTGAACAAGAGGAGACACCGAACCTCCCATGTGATCTATGTGGTCCGAACCCACAATTGCCCTGTTCATATCCAAGCCTCCCTCCTTGTCCCCACCCTTGTCCCCACCCTTGTCCCCACACTTGTCCCCACTCCTATCCCCATCCCCATACATGCCCAAGCTACGACCTTCACCAGTTAAGACCTTGGCACCGACTACTTTCCCAGCTAACTCTCCTTCCCCGCACACAGCCCCTCCCGGTCGAGTGCCCAACATCCCCCCTGTTCCCCATTCCACCCCTTCCATCCCCCCTCTTCCGTCTCTCCCCCCTCCCACCTTTTCTTCCCGTACCCCCCGCCTCCCCTCCCCTTTATCCGCGCCCTCGTTCCCCTCCACCTCCCCATCTCTGCCTTCTCCCTTTCTCACTCCCTTCGAACCACCCGCTGCCACAGCCACCAGCCCGCCTTCCTGCCCGCATGCGTCTCTCCCACTGCTGCCACCCTCTAGATACGACGCCCTGTTTTGAGGCGCCTCAAAACGTGTCTCTCTCCCGCTGCTCCCACCCTCTAGAAACGACGCCCTGCCTTGCACAAGCCGGTTCTGCAGCATCTCTAGAGTCACCGCATCAGCATCAGCATCTGCATCAGCATCAGCATCCGTACCAGCGTTCGCACGGCACATCGCAACGCCTTGCCCTCGCCGCTGCTGCTGCTGCTGCTCGTCCCTCTCTATCTCATCACCAACCACTGCTGCTGCTGCTGCTGCTGCTTGTATCGGTGCCATCTGCCCTGCCTGCCCCATCTGCCCCATCATCCCCACCTGCGCTACCTGCTCTAACTGCTCTCTCTGCACCGCCACCTGAGCCTCTAGCTGCCCCTTCTCCTGCTCCAACCCCACCACCTTCTCTTTCATCTTCCTCAGCTGTTGCTGCAGGTTATCTCGCTCATGCTGTACTTGCAGCACTCGCCCCGTCAGCACCACGATCTGATTCTCCATTCTCTGGATTGCCGGCTGTAACCATCGGCTCTGCTGCCCTTCCCTCCGCTCCTCCCTCGCTCTCTCCCCTCGCTTCTCTCCTCCCTTCTCCGCTCGCTTCTCCCCTCCCTTCTCCTCTCTCATCTCTCCTCCGTTCGCTCCTCCCTTCTCGCCTCCCTGCTCCCCTGTGCTTGCCTTGGCTCTTAAGCTATCCGTTTCTTCCTTTGCTCGCCGTGACTGCTCCTTCATTTCTTCCATCTGCCTATTCAGTTGCCGATTCACCAGAAGCAAAGCTTCCAGCTCCCAACCGGAAGCTGCTGTTGCCGCTGCTGCACCTGTTGGTGCTGCTGCTGCTGCTGCTGCTGCTGCTGCTGTTGCTATTGCTATTGCTGCTGGTAACCCTATTCCTCCTCTCCCTTCCCCTCCCACTCCACCTCCCCCTCCTTTCACTCCCCCTCCCACTCCCCCTCCCATCTCCCCGCCTTCACTGCTCATTCCCCCCACTTGACCAGCAGCACCAGAATTTTGCCAAGGCTCATTCCTCATACTCCCCACACCACCCACACCACCCATACTCCCCACACTCCCCATACCACCCACATTCCCCATGCTTCCTCCGAGTTTCCCCACACTCACCCCCCCCCGGTCCCCCTGCCCCACACCCATCCCATCCATGTTCACAGCAGCAGCAGCAGCAGCAGCAGCAGCAGCAGCACGAGACGACAACGACAACCCCTCCGGAAAACGGTGCTCAAGGTGCGCACGAGCGGAAGCGGCAAGGCCAGAGCGAGCAGCAGAAGCTGCCGGAGCAGCAGCAGCAGCCGCCGCCGCAGCAGCGGCAGAAGCGGAGGAGGAGGGGGGCGGCGGCCCCTCTGCTGTGCGTGCTTGAGGTGGCTCGAAAGCATCTGAGGTGTCTGGCGAGCGCCAGAGGATCCGGGCCCCTGAGGGCGGGCAGAGATCGTGGTACTGTGGAGGGGGCTGACCCAGGTGGAACATGGATACCTGTGGGAAGGGGGATGGGGGATGGGGGGATGGGGGGATGGGGAGAGGAGACGGTGAGTAGGAAGGGGGAAGGAAGGGTCAAACGCATGCGGAGCGTCTAGTGAGCGCCATAGAATACGCGCTCCTGAGGGCGGGCAGAGATCGTGGTACTGTGGAGGGGCTGACCCAGGTGAAACATGGATACCTGTGGGAGGGGGGGGAGATGGGGGCAGGAGGGAGGGTGGGGGTGGGGGAGTGGGGGGAGATAGGGTGCGGGAGGGAGGAGAGGAGGGAGGGATAGGACGGGGAAGAAGGCCTATGAAGTGGCTAGGAAGGCAGATGTGCGGCAAAATGGGGGGACAGAGGGGAAAAAACAAGGACAAGTCTGAGACTAATGTGGTTGGGGTCAAAACTGCTCAAGGACGCCAACAGGCGAGGCGATTCTCCACTGAAACTGGCAATCTATTTGAATTGTCGCCACTTTTGGACCAGAAAAGGCATGCAAACTCGTCTCTTTTGCTCGCCTCTTTTGCTCGCCTCTTTTGCTCGCCTCTTTTGCTCGCCTCTTTTGCTCCTTTTTACGCTTCTACACCACAAGTACCTTCATCAAACGGAAAGCTCATGTTGCAACAGCACAAGAGGAGGGCCCATCTGTGCTTGCTTGCTTGCTTACCTTGACTTGTCAAGCTTGGAAGGACTCAAGTGACCTGGAAGCACAGAGACCATTAGAAATATAAGAAAGATGTGTATGTGGGGGGAGGGAGTGGAGTCCCTCACTCACCTTCCTCTCAGGCTGCCTCCACATGGGAGTATCTCCATACGCGCCTTGCTCTTTCCTGTTGTCACCACCACTACCACCACCACCCATCCGCGTCAACCCCCTTGCCTTTGCACCCCTCTCTCCCCACTCCCCCCGCTCCCCCCGCTCCCCCCGCTCCCCCAAAATTCCCCTTCCCGAAACGCCCAACCCTTCCCCTTCTCCACCTCCTTCCCCTCCCCCTACTCCTCCCCCTCCCCTTCCCCCGTCCGCCCCCCCATGTGCATCTGCTGCGGCTGAAGGTAAACCACTAGATCTCTTCAAATACGAATCACTAGGGTCTATGGTGTATTGTGTGGGCCCAGATTGGGGCCAGGGGGCAGGAGGAAGGTGGGAAAGGGGGGATGCCGAAGGGAGGAGTGCAGGGGCGGAAGGGGGGACGGTGGAGGCGGAGGGGGCGATTGCAGGCGCGTAGGCGGAAGGGGCCGGGGCGTTGGCGGAAAATGGGGGGTATTGGGGGAGAGAGGGCGCAGCAGCTTGCCCATGATTGAGCCACCACGCGGGGACTGGTTCCGGGGCTGCTGGGGACGGCGCTAGCTGAACCAGGTAGGTGCGCCGTGCACCCAAAGGGGGTAGCGGAGAGGAAAGCAGGAATGGGGGAGAGAGGGGGGGGGGGGGGGGGGGGGGGGGGGAGGGTTGAAAAGGGAAAAAGGGGGAGGGGGTTGAAAAAAGGAAGGAAGAGAAGACTAAGCAAGGCATAAGAAAATATTAATCCTACGTGTTGATGAGCCATTTTACATGACAACCCGCCCATGCTGTCTTTGCTTTGATTATCTTACCAGGCTTAGCCCATGCCCACTGGCCCCACTGCCACCACTGCCACCGCCACCACTACCACCACGAGCACGAGCAGCACCAGCCGCAGAAGCAGCAGCAGCAGCAGTAGTGCCACCAGCAGCAGCAGAACCACCACTACCGCCGCCGCCACCGCCGCTGCCTCCACGCAGCAAGCCATCAGGGCTGAATTGTCTCGATCCCGGCGCTTCCCCTCCTCCCACTTGCCCCACTCTTCCTGCCTTGGCCCCCCCCACCACATGCACCCCCTGCGAGTGCTGCTCCTGCCTCTGGCCACCCTCGTACACACGAAAATCTCCGCTCCCTCCGCTACCCCCGCTCGCACCGCCGCCCCGACTTCTCCTCACGCCCCTCTGTGCTCCGCTGTTGATTGCGACCGAGCTCTTCTTACTCTCAGCCTGTTGCTCCACCTCCTGTTGCTGTTGCTGCTGCTGTTGCTGTTGCTGTTGCTGTTGCTGTTGCTGCTGTTGCTGTTGTTGCTGTAACTGCTGCTGCTGCTGCTGCTGCTGCTGCTGCTGCTGCTGCTGCTGCTGCTGCTGCTGCTGCTGCTGCTGTTGCTGTTGCTGTTGCTGTTGCTGTTGCTGTTGCTGTTGCTGTTGCTGTTGCTGTTGCTGTTGCTGTTGCTGTTGCTGCTCCCCTTGCTGCTGCTGCTCTTGCTGCTGTATCTGATGCTGTTTCTGCTGCTGCGCTGGGGCTCCCCTTTCGAACTGCGCGAGCATATCACCAGAGTCCCCCGATTCCCCTGCGCCATCGTCCCTTGCCTGCGCCTCCGCCGCCTCTAGCGCGCACGCGCGCGCCCCCATCCTCTCCCCGCGAAACCCCGGTCCCAAGCCCGTCCCGCCGTCCCAGCTGGAAAGCCTTTCCGCATGCCTCTCCCCCTGCCTCCCCCCATGTTCCGCGCCCCCGCCCCTCTGCCCCGCCGACTGCTGCTCCGCCTTTCCCCACATCCGCACGTGTCCGCGGTAACCCCCCGGTCCCCCCGGGCCCCGGTTTCCCACGTCTCCGCCATCTGCGGCGCCGTCGAACCTTCCGCTGCTCACGTGCCTGCTGCTAGGCAAGTCCATGCTTACGTTAGACGAAACAAGTGGCCCTCTCCCGCCAAACGCGGCCGGCGCGCTGTGCTTCTGAAAGCTGGATTCGCCGCGCGCCTGCGAAGACGCGATCTTGTTCCGCACCGCGCCGTCGTCGGACCATGCCTTCGGCGCTGACGCAGGCCACGTCATGCGCGCGTCAGCAGCATCACCCGGGTTAGCGCCGCGGGAATAGCCGGACTCAAAGTGCGCGGGCACGCCTGCCCCGCGGCCATGTCCCCAGCCCTGAATACCGCCGTGACCCACGCCGTGAGTCATGCCGTGCCCACCGCCGGTGCGCAAAGAGACATTACTATTTCCTAACCCTAACTCCAGCCTCCCGATGTTAGTGAGATGATGAGAGGTATTATCAAGGGAAGATAAACCGACGCCGCCAATTCCACCTACCACATGCACGCCGCCACCCTGATCTTGATAACCGTCGAACCCGCCTGACGCCTCCGCGCCGCCGTCCGGCCGGTACGATCCGCCGCCGCTGCCGATCGATTGGCTGCCGTCAGCCATGAGAGTTATATTTTCGGAAAGCTAACGCTAGGGGAATTGGCCGCCTATTAGAGGTGAATTACGGGTATTTCAGGTAGAATGGCGTGTTGGACGGGTTTTAAGGGTAGCATACCGCTCGCTGGGAGAGCAGTCCTGGCAGGCGATTATTCCCGTCGAAGGAAGCAAGTGAAACAAAGCCCTACGCGTGGCTCCTAAAGCTCGGGATGGTCAAACCAGAAAGTTGGTCAAACCCCAATGCGGCGGTGGGGTGGGTGGGGACTTGTCGATTAGCTGGTTCCTACAGCACAGTGGTTGGTTGGATGATGATTCATGTGCTGTACAATGGTTGGTTCATGCATGCCGCTGTAGGAAAGGCGCACCGAAGGGTATAATGTGGATGCGGTGCGGATAGCAATACACTGCACGTCAATGACAGCGTATCTCCTTACAGAAATTCGTCAACAGTAACTCTCCTAATACCTTGTTTACATAATCTGCTGGAAGAATAGTACCGAAATAGATATGCAAGAAATCTACATTGATTGCTACAAGGAAGAACGCTAAAGTTGACAGCGTGGACATACTTAACGAGGAAATAAAATATAAGCTACTGCGTGAGCAGACATAAGCACCAGGTTGGCACCGCACGTCATAGTCGTCTCATCTGCTGGCCGCTTCTCGCTTACACCTTGGCATATGGTAGCATGGCATGGTGAAAGAGAGCAAACCGGAACCTGAGAAACCACACTAAGAGAGGGAAAGGCAGGCACATCAAATTGAGAGACTTGTGAGGGCATGAACTTATCTGCTCAAGCACCAGGCACCCACCCACCACCAGCATCAGCAGCACCAGCAGTAACACCAGAAGCAGCAGCAGCAGCAGTAGCTGCCACCACCAAGCCCCAGCAAACACCAGCAGCCCCAGCAGCCCCAGCTTCACTCTTGCTTCACCTCCTTCCCAGCCCCAGCCCCTGCCTCCTGCGCTTTCCCCTCCTCAGGGAAAAACACCTGCAGGCGCGCCGAGATGCTGCTGGTAAGCCTCTCCATAGCCACCACAGACTGTTGCGGCACCTCTATCAGCTTCACTGCTGCTGCCACAGGGAGACTCAGCGACGCGATGAAGATGCACGCTGCGAACTGCAGCGGCGTGAGCGGCACGGTGGAGGCGAATTTGCCGAGGTATTGCACGAGGCAGACTTGGAAGACGGTGGAGAAGAGGAGAATGGCGAGGAAGATGACGTTCTGGTGCATGCCGTGCAACACATTCACCTCGTCCAGCTCCCGTGAGTTGATCTCGTTGAACAGCTGTGCGGAGGGGGAAGGGGGGGAAGATTTTTGAGTTGACTCATAAGAGGAGGCAGATGGTGAGGAAAATGATGTTCTGGTGCATGCCATACAGCACCTTCACCTCGTCCAGCTCCCGTGAGTTGATCTCGTTGAATAGCTGTGTGTGTGGAGGGGAGGAGGGGGAAATGGGGAAAGGGGAGAGACGGAAGAGGTGGAGATTGTTGGGGGTGGAGAAGCGGAGCTGATTAGTCCCCACGGCCCTACCATCACCAGCACTTCCAACTTCCATGCCTCCTCCCACCCCCCTCAACTTCCCTCTCTCCCATCCCGTCCCGGCCCTCCCATTCCCTCCCATTCCCTCCCGTTCCCCCTCCCACTCCCCCTCCCCTTCCCCCCTCCCCCTTACCTGGCAGAAGACAAACGTGTTGAACACGAGCGTGCGCTTGGTAGCAGCAGCCAGCGGCCCATACAGCCCAAACAGCGGCGCCGCAAACTGGTTGAGCAGGGCGAGCACGAGCAGCTGGAACACCACCTGCCCCGCAATGTTGCGCCACATGGAGGGCGTGATGAAGGGCGTGCGCCGCCCCACGGGCTTCATGTGCATGAGGGACTCTTTTGGGGGCTCGGTGGCGAGGGCGAGAGCGCCGAGAGTGTCCATGATTAGATTCACCCACAGCAGCTGCACTGCTGTCAGCGGGGCCGTGCCTGGTGGGGCGGTGGTGGGCAGGGGGCAGTGGGGTCGGGTGGGGTGGGGTGGGCGAAAAGGGCAGTGACAGGGGAATGAGTCGGAAATGGTTTCGTTCCACGAGGTTGGAACATGTGGGTGTGTGGTGGGGTTGTGTGTGAGGCGTGTCAAAAGCCCCCCACAGGCTTCATGTGCATGAGGGACTCCTTGGGTGGCTCAGTGGCGAGGGCGAGAGCGCCGAGAGTGTCCATGATGAGGTTCACCCACAGCAGCTGCACTGCTGTTAGCGGCGCCGTGCCTGGTGGTGGTGGTGTGGTGGGGTGGGGTGGGGTGGGGTGGGGTGACGGGGTGGTGATGGGGTGGTTGGGTTGATCCGAATGGGGAGGGGTGTCAGGGAGTCAATGTGTGAGTTGGTTGAGCTATGGTTGGGTGAACGGATGCCAATGATGGGAGACATTTTGCGTGTTGTAACGAGGGATAGAAAGACAACAAAGAGAGGGTATTAGTTGGTTATTGGGAGCTCTCAAACACCAACTAGACTGATGGACATGCGGAACCGAGAGAGAGCAAGGAGGAAGAGGTAAACTTAGGGGAACAGAAAGGTATATGGGCATGTGGCCATGTGGGCATGCGGCCATGTGGGCATGCGGGACAGCACCTGTGATGCAGGCGGAGACGAAGTTGGTGATGAGAGCAACGATGTTGACAGTGAGCTGGAACTGCACAAACTTCTGGATGTTGGTGTACACACTGCGCCCCCACTTGGCCACGTTCACCACCGAGGAGAAGTTGTCGTCCATCACTATCACGTCCGCACTCTCCTTCGCCACCTGTGGCGGGGAGAGGAGAGAGGGGTGGGGGGAAGTGCGGGAGAGAGGGAGACAAGGGGCAAGGGAGCCAAGTTGTCGTCCATCACTATCACGTCCGCACTCTCCTTCGCCACCTGTGGCGGGGAGAGGAGAGAGGGGTGGGGGGAAGTGCGGGAGAGAGGGAGACAAGGGGCAAGGGAGCCAAGTTGTCGTCCATCACTATCACGTCCGCACTCTCCTTCGCCACCTGTGGGGGAGAGAGGGGGAGAGTGGGAAGAGAGGGGGGGCATGAGTGGGTGAAAGAAGGGGGCACAGGATGAAAGGAGGCAAGTTGTCGTCCATCACTATCACGTCCGCACTCTCCTTCGCCACCTGTGGGGGAGAGAGGGGGAGAGTGGGAAGAGAGGGGGGGCATGAGTGGGTGAAAGAAGGGGGCACAGGATGAAAGGAGGCAAGTTGTCGTCCATCACTATCACGTCCGCACTCTCCTTCGCCACCTGTGGGGGAGAGAGGGGGAGAGTGGGAAGAGAGGGGGGGCATGAGTGGGTGAAAGAAGGGGGCACAGGATGAAAGGAGGCAAGTTGTCGTCCATCACTATCACGTCCGCACACTCCTTCGCCACCTGTGGGGGAGAGAGGGGGAGAGTGGGAAGAGAGGGGGGGCATGAGTGGGTGAAAGAAGGGGGCACAGGATGAAAGGAGGCAAGTTGTCGTCCATCACTATCACGTCCGCACTCTCCTTCGCCACCTGTGGGGGAGAGAGGGGGAGAGTGGGAAGAGAGGGGGGGCATGAGTGGGTGAAGAAGGGGGCACAGGATGAAAGGAGGCAAGTTGTCGTCCATCACTATCACGTCCGCACTCTCCTTCGCCACCTGTGGGGGAGAGAGGGGGAGAGTGGGAAGAGAGGAGGGGCATGAGTGGGTGAAAGAAGGGGGCACAGGATGAAAGGAGGCAAGTTGTCGTCCATCACTATCACGTCCGCACTCTCCTTCGCCACCTGTGGGGGAGAGAGGGGGAGAGTGGGAAGAGAGGGGGGGCATGAGTGGGTGAAAGAAGGGGGCACAGGATGAAAGGAGGCAAGTTGTCGTCCATCACTATCACGTCCGCACTCTCCTTCGCCACCTGTGGGGGAGAGAGGGGGAGAGTGGGAAGAGAGGGGGGGCATGAGTGGGTGAAAGAAGGGGGCACAGGATGAAAGGAGGCAAGTTGTCGTCCATCACTATCACGTCCGCACACTCCTTCGCCACCTGTGGGGAAGGTTGGGGCAATGCGGTAGGAGAAATGGGGCCGGGAGCAAGGGAGATCGGGGTTGAAAGAGAAGGGAGGGAGGGGGTGGGGGAAGAGGAGGGAAAGGGGGGAAGGAAAAGGAGAAAGAGGATGTTCGCAGTTTCCTTGGCCACATGAAGGGGAACTGGGGCACAATGCGCACCAGGGAGGAGCAGAGAATCTAGGAGCAAGTGAGAAAACGGGCATCGGAACTCAACTCAGCTACTCTCCATCACAATCACTCCTCACAACCTGCGCATGATGATAGAACTATCCCCTCTCTACCGCCCGACTTCATGCCCGAATGTCCATAGCAAGAGCCTTATCCCTCTCTATCGCTCACCCCCCCAATGCCCATGCGAGCCTTATCCCTTCTCGACCCCTCACCTCCGTCCCTGCGATGCCCATGGCGAGGCCAATCTCAGCCTCCTTGAGAGCGGGTGCATCGTTGGTGCCGTCCCCTGTGACGGCCACCACCTCGCCCATCTCCCCTCTGTCCCAGATTACCCATACAAGAGACCTATCCTGTCTTTCTGCACTCACCTCCGTCCCTGCAATGCCCATGGCGAGACCAATCTCGGCCTCCTTCAGAGCGGGTGCATCGTTGGTGCCGTCCCCCGTGACGGCCACCACCTCGCCCATCTCCCTCAGCAGCGACACCAGCAGGTGCTTGTCCGTGGGGGATGAGCGCGCCATCACCTGGGGGGGTGGGGGAAGGAGGAGAGGGGGGAACAGTAGCCAAAGTTATGGGGAATGGTTGCTTTGAAGGCGCCTCAAGCACAGACATCATCTCCCGCAGCAGCGACACCAGCAGGTGCTTGTCCGTGGGGGACGAGCGCGCCATCACCTGGTGGGTGGGGAGTGGGGGGCGGGGTGGAGGGGAAGAGCGAAATGGTGGAGGGGGTGTTGCCGCAGACATAGACGTCTCGTGCAGCAGCGACACCAGCAGGTGCTTGTCCGTGGGGGACGACCGCGCCATCACCTGGGGGGGTGTGGGGGGAGTGGGGACAGCAGGCGCAGCCAGTGGGAACGGTGGCGAGTGTTACTCAGAACTGTCTAAAGCTTCAGCAGGTGCTTGTCTGTGGGGGACGACCGCGCCATCACCTGGGGGAAGAGGTGACGGGGGGGTCTGTAGCCAAAGTCGGGGGAGTGGAAGAGGCATGCATGAACACGCGCACATACACACGCATGCACACGGCACGGCAGGCAGCACACGAGCCTGCAGGCGTGGTACACGCCCTTGCAGCCCCCCCTCCCCCCCCCCTCCCTCCCCCCCCCTCCCCCCAGCACACACACCTGCAGGCGTGGTATGAGCTCTTTCCGCTCCTCGTCGCTCATGAATCGGAACTTGGGACCCTCCACCGCCACGCCCTCGCTTGTCAGAATGCCACACTCCCGTGCGATGGCTATGGCCGTGCTCAGGTTGTCACCCGTTACCATGCGCACCTGGAAATGGGGGAGGAGGGGAACGGGGGTTCAGGTGGTGGGGACACATGAAGAGGGTTGTGTGAGCTGACTGAAATGCCACACTCCCGTGCGATGGCTATGGCCGTGCTCAGGTTGTCACCTGTTACCATGCGCACCTGGAAATGGGGGAGGACAGGAGGGAAGGGGGGCAGGGGACAAAGAGAAGGATAGTGTAAAAAGGCAGTAAACAAAAAACGAAGAACAAAATAATGAATGGACGGGAACAAAAGAAAGAAAAAGTACAGGAGAAAGCAAAGCAAAAAAACAAAAAAACAAAACACACACACACACACAAAAAAAAAAAAAAAAAACAACAACATCCGTAGCACCACACAGCACCGTACCATGATCCCCGCACGCTTGCAGAGCATGACAGAGCGGGTCACTTCAGGGCGGAGCGGGTCTTTAATCCCCACCACTGCCATCAGCGTCAACCCCTCATCCGGAATCGCCACATCCGCCACCCACTCGCCTCCCTTCACCAACCCCATCTTCTCCACCTCCTCCGCACTCAAATCCCTGTACGCCAGAGATAGAGTGCGCAGCGCTGCAGTAGCTGATTCTTCCACAATCTTCCCCAAGGCATCAAGATCTATAGGCGCTACTACTGCCTCGGAGCACCCTTTCTCTCCCTCCCCGTCGCCTTTCCCTTCCCCTGCCGCTACCCCCACCACTGCATGGGTGCAGCTTGCGAGAATAATCTCCGCAGCGCCCTTCCACATGACCCTCACGCCCCCGTTAGGCAGGCGAACCGCTGCCGCCATGCGCTTGCGCTGCGAGTTGAAAGGCTCTAGCTTGAGAATGGTGGCGGAGGAGCGAGTGGAGGAGAAAGCGGAGGGCGAGGCGAGGTGCATGCCCCAGGTGAGAATGGCCTGCTCTGTGGGCGTGCCGAGGACGACTGGGGCAGAGGAGGGCGGGGTGGGCGGCGTGGGCAGCTGCACGTCCCCGCTGGTGTTGATGAACACGTTTTGCAGGAGCGGGGCGGAGAGGGATTCAGGGAGCTTCCACTCCTGAGAGGGGAGAGAGGGAAGGGAAGGAGGGGGGAGGGTGTGGGAGGGGAGGGGGGGTTGGGAACGAGAGGGGTGTGGGGAACAAGGGGGGCGTACAAAATACAATTACTACCAGCAGCGGCACTACCAGCACTAGCGCATACCCCACGAAAAAACACTAACAGTAGAAACCACATACCTCCATATCGCGCATTTCCTGAGGCTGCAGCAGAGGTACCTTGCGCACGTGTCCCAGCACCCACGCCTGCACCACAGTCATCTGGTTCGCAGTCAGCGTGCCCGTCTTGTCACTGCATATGGTCGTGGCAGATCCCATGGTCTCGCACGCTGCTAGCTTGCGCACGAGCGCCTTGTCCTTCATCATCTTCTTCATCGCGAAGGCGAGGGAGAGGGTTACCGCTAGGGGTAGCCCCTCTGGGACGGCCACGACCACTATGGTGACTGCCACTGCGAAGTAATCCACAACCTGGGGGGGGAAGAGGGGGAGGAGGGGGAGGAGGGGGAGGAGGGGGAGGAGGGAGGTGGGGAAGCTCTGAGATGGCTCACCACCGTCATCTGATTCGCAGTCAGCGTGCCCGTCTTGTCACTGCATATGGTCGTGGCAGACCCCATGGTCTCGCACGCTGCTAGCTTGCGCACGAGCGCCTTGTCCTTCATCATCTTCTTCATCGCGAAGGCGAGGGAGAGGGTTACCGCTAGGGGTAGCCCCTCTGGGACGGCCACGACGACTATGGTGACTGCCACTGCGAAGTAATCCACAACCTGGGGGGCGAGGAGGGGGATGAAAAAGGCAGGAAGGGGGGGAGAAGGAAGGTGAGGAAGGAGGGAGATGGGAAAGCTGTGAGACGTCTCGGAGGTGGCTCAGGAAAGTCTCTCTGGGACAGCCACGACGACAATGGTGACTGCCACTGCGAAGTAATCCACAACCTGGGGGTCCAAGGAGGGCGAGGGGGGAGGCAGGGAAGAAGGGAGGCAGGGAAGGTCTGAGACGACTGGCTTGGTATGCTCTCTGGCACTGCCACGACCACTATGGTGACTGCCACTGCAAAAATTACCCACAACCTGGGGGGGGGGGGGGGGGGGAGGGAGGAGGGAGACGGGGAAGCTCTAGAACGTGGCACAACTGGCTTGAAAAATACTCTCCGGCGATGCCATGTGATATTCCGATATTAGGTATAAGCAAAAGGTTATTATTAATGTTAATTTTAAAATGAGTATGGTGACTCCCACTGCAAATACGATTCCACCTAAGGGAGTGGGTGGAGGGAAAGGATGGATGGGAGCTGGGGAAATAGGGGAGATGGTTGGAGGGAAAAGAAGTTGCAGACGGGGAGACGTGGTGAGGGGAGGGAAGAGGCGGGAGAGGTGGAGTGGAGTGGATGGGTGGGTGAAGGGAAAACGAGGCGGGCCGGCCTGCAACAGTGTGTGGTGGAACGGGCAGTGTGGTGGGAGGAGCAGTCCCTCCTGTCCCAGCACTCTAGTTCCAAGGCATCACACAAGGGGCAGCCTGGTTCTGAGGCGTCTCAAAAGGGGCGCCGGCGGTGTCACCTGCAGCGTGTGGTGGAAGGACCAGTCTCATATGGCATATGCTTGTGGAGCGCAGCAGGCGCGCAAGCAGCACCACGCCACGACGTGGCTTTTGAGCCGACTCAAAAGACGTCTCGAACGGGGTGGGCAGACTCACCTGCAGCGTGTGGTGGAAGGACCAGTCCCATATGCTGGTGGAGAGCAGCAGACGCGCAAGCAAATGAAGTTATGCACCTGAGCAAGCAAATAGAGTTTTCAGGATGTCTCAAAACAACCTTACCACCACGTGACTCACCTGCAGCGTGTGGTGGAAGGACCAGTCCCATATGCTGGTGGAGAGCAGCAGACGCGCAAGCAAATGAAGTTATGCACCTGAGCAAGCAAATAGAGTTTTCAGGATGTCTCAAAACAACCTTATCACCACGTGACTCACCTGCAGCGTGTGGTGGAAGGACCAGTCCCATATGCTGGTGGAGAGCAGCAGACGCGCAAGCAAATGAAGTTATGCACCTGAGCAAGCAAATAGAGTTTTCAGGATGTCTCAAAACAACCTTATCACCACGTGACTCACCTGCAGCGTGTGGTGGAAGGACCAGTCCCATATGCTGGTGGAGAGCAGCAGACGCGCAAGGAGCACCACGAACACCACCAACGCCACGTACAGCCCCACCCGCCCTATCAGCGTCGCCACTCCACTCAGCTTCACCTGGTGTGATGGAGGAGACGAGGAGAGGGGGAGAGGAGGAGCACGGGGAAGAGGGAGAGACGGGAAGATCGGGAAAAAAAGGGGGAGAGAGGAGAGGGGAACGAGTAGAGAGATGGGGGGAAGGGCGTGGAGGGGTGAGGGATGGGAAGAGAGGAGGAGGGATGAGAGAGAAGGGAATAATGGAGAAGGAGGGAGGGAGGGAGGGAGGAAAGGAGGGGGAAAGAGCGTGGAGTTCAACCTGGGCGCAGACTGGTGAGCACTAAGGGGCAAACGAGAGGTTGAACCAGATTCATTCTCTCAGCACACTCATACCTGCAGCGGCGTCTCATCATCCCCACTGTCTGTGAGCTTGGCAATGAGCTGCCCCCACTCCGTGTTCATGCCCACGCCACCATCAGCACTGCAAATTCTTGAGCGTTTCCAGAACCCAACTGCTGCACCAACTCGGGTTAGCCCCTGTCACAATACCTGCAGCGGCGTCTCGTTGTCCCCACTGTCCGTGAGCTTGGCAATGAGCTGCCCCCACTCTGTGTTCATGCCCACGCCTTTTGAGACGTCTCAGAAGGAGCACGCACCTGCAGCGGCGTCTCATCATCCCCACTGTCTGTGAGCTTGGCAATGAGCTGCCCCCACTCCGTGTTCATGCCCACGCCCACCACGAGCGCGGTGCCATGGCCGTCCTGCACCTTGGTGCCCGCCAGGAAGAAGGGCGCGTCCTTGCCCTTGTACGCCGGCACACTCTCCCCTGTCATGCTCGACTCGTCCACCACCAGGCTGTGCCCTGCGGGAGGGGGAGACAGGGATGTTTTCTAGTTTGGGACTGCCACGAACCGCAGACGTGTGTAGTGTAGTGAGCCGGGCCAGTGCCAGTGGGGAACAAGGGCGGACGTATGATGTGTCCTTGCTCTTGTACGCCGGCACACTCTCCCCCGTCATGCTCGACTCGTCCAGGCTGTGCCCTACGGGGGGGCGGTGGGGGAGAGAAGGAAGAAGCGGGGGGGGGAAGAGGGGTGCACTTCTCGTTCTGAACAACTGACAGACTGTGGGGAGCACAGGGCATGCGAGGAAGAAGGGCGCGTCCTTGCCCTTGTAGGCCGGCACACTCTCGCCTGTCATGCTCGACTCGTCCACCACCAGGCTGTGCCCCTGCCACACGGTCGTAAGCAAGAATCACTGCCAGCATTTGGTGCTGAGACATCTCTCTCGGAAAAGCGCGTTACCTCCAATAAATACAGCATCGGCGGGGACTATAGCTCCCGTGGACAGCACAATCACGTCCCCTGCCACGAGGTCGTATATGGACACCTTCTGCCGCACTGCACCGCGCACCACCTCCACCGATACCTTCTTCTTTTCCCGGTCCAACATCTGGAACTGTGGATGGGGGAATGAGTGGGGGGGATGAGTGGGGGGAACGAGTGGGGGGAATGAGTGGGGGGAATGAGTGGGGGGAATGAGTGGAGGGAATGAGTGGAGGGAATGAGTGAGGGGAATGAGTGGAGGGAATGAGTGTAGGGAATGAGTGACAGGAATGAGTGAGGGGAATGAGTGGAGGGAATGAGTGAAGGGAATGAATAAAGGGAATGAGTGGAGAGGGTAGTGCAGAGGTGAGAAAACTTGTATAACAAGATGAAATACGACAGCATTCAGTTTAGTGTGTCAATGCACGACAGGACATGAGGGGCGAATGGAGGGAGATGCAGAGGTGATGAGTAGCGAGACGGGGGGAGGGCGGATGAGAAAGAAGTGATGAGGGGGGTCGGGGCAGGAAAGAGGGGGAACGAAGGAAGGGGGGGGCGGAAAGGGAGAGTGGTTGAGGGAGGGAAGGGCTGGGAAGTGTGTGTTTAAGTCGACTCAAAGTTCAAACCACTCAGAGACCGGACGAACCTGCAGCGATTGCCTGTAGTCACTAGTGGCTGTGACGAATACGACAACAAGCACAACAAGCGTGTGCTCAAGTCGACTCAAACCACTCAGCGCACTGACCTGCAGCGATTGCCTGTAGTCACTAGTGGCTGTGACGAATACGACGAGCACAATGCTCATGAGGATACCCACTCCGTCCGTCGTACCACCCCTCCTGCCACCCCTCATGCCACCCCTACGTTATGACGCCCACCAGCAGGGATACCACTGCGCACACTGACCTGCAGCGATTGCCTGTAGTCACTGGTTGCTGTGACAAAGACCACGAGCACAATGCTCATGAGAATTCCCACTCCGTCGTACCACCCCTCCTGCCACCCCTCCGTTATGATGCCCACCAGCAGGGACACCACTGCGCACACTGCCAGGATCCACAGCGTCATGTCCTGCATATGGAGGTATAGATAGAGTGGGTGGACCGGCAGCATAAAGGACGGGGCAACCCACAAAGGATGGATCGGGAACAAACACTCCAGGCATGCTAGGAAAGGCAGGGACGCAGGAGGTAGGGGGTGCAGTGCAGGATAGTGATATGATAACTACAACGCCAGCCACATGCCTCGCTAACTCTTCACTGCTCTGTTTCTCCATCAAGCAAGAGATTTCCGAGTACCTGCTCCGGCTACCTACAAGCAACTCAACTCAACGCCCCTCCTCTCATCTCCTTGGCATCGTTTTCTCGCGGCGCCTAAAAAATCAATGTGTCTCAAGAGTCAAATCCAGTCTTGCCTGCATGCCTCTCACCTGCATGGCGTCCCACACAAACTGCACGAACGTCTTAGCAGGCTGCTCGGGGAACGTGTTTGCGCCATACACCTTGCGCCTGCGCATCAGGTCCCCCTCCCCCCCGCCTATGCCCTCCGCCACGTTGCTCCCCAGCAGCCGCGCCACCCCCTGCGCGCCCCCGAACGAGTCGAGCGCGCTAGCGTCCTGGCCCCCCACCATCACTGCCAGCTGCTTCGCGCTCACGCCAAAGCCCTCCGCGCGCGCGGCCTTATACGCCGCGTCTGACAGGCGGGGGAGCACTGCGGGGTGGTAAGCGGGCGGGGGTGGAGGAAGGAGCAGGGGGGGAAGGGGGGAGAGGGGAGGTTGGGTACAAGGAATCATTAAGGGTTTTGAGGGGGCGGAAAGGGAAAGGAAGGGATTTGGAGGGGAGAGAAGGGAGGAGGGAGAGTGAGCTGAGGGAAGAGGCGAGGGGAGGGACAGATGGGGAGGAGAAGGGAGTGGGGGAAGGGAGGGCGTGAGTTCAGGGGTTGGTGATGTGAGTGCATGTGGCCAGAATTAAGCTGATGTTTCACGGTTTTCCTCATAAGCCAGATCGTGGGGAGGGAACGCCAATAGCGGGACACGGGGAGGGAGGGGGGCGGAAGGGGTTGGCGGAGACAGCAGCAGCGCGGGTGTACGATGGCGGAGGCCGGAGGACGGAGGCCGGAGGACGGAGGGCGGAGGCAGGAGGATGGAGGGCGGAGGGCGGAGGGCGGGCGCACCTGATTTGAAGCGCGCCACTGCCTTGAGAGCCTTGGCAGCTCCTCTGAAACGAGAGAGACCGGTAGACATCTGGGTGTGGAGCCCGGGTGTGGGGTGCGATGGGGTGGTGCGGAGGAAGGTGAGAAGGCGGTGGGTGGGGGGAACGGGAGGAGGGGAGGGGGACGGGGATAAGGGGAGAAGGGTAGGAGAAGTTACATGGGCGGGCAGAAGGTAGAGTCAAGCAGCAGGAGGGTTGGGGTGGGGCGATGTGGAGGGGAAAGGAGGATGGTTATAGTCACGGGGAAAGGGGAAACGGAGGGTGTGTAAAGTGTGTGCGATACGAAGATAAGAGAGAGAGTTCAGAGGGGAAGGCGCGCGGAGAGAAGGGGGGGTCGAGTGCGATGCGAGCATACCTTAGGAGTGGGCGGTTTCGATTCTTGATCTCGTCTCTGCTGCAGGTCCGCCGTGTATCGGAAGCGCCTCGTCGCGTTTCTGACGAGCGCCATGCGGCGCCATCGCATGAGCGCGTCGCTACTTGCATGCTTTGGATCCACCACGTCGAAGTCCGAAAACCCCGCCGTCAGCGGAAGCAGCAGCGCCTCGCTCCACGACTCCCCGCGCCCTATGCGCGCGCGCCACCCTTCCTCCCCCGGCCGCGGAGTGCGCGGAGTCGGCGGAGGCACGCGCATATCCTTCTCCCCCTCTCCCACTGATGCCGCGCTGAGACGCGAAGCTTCGCTGCCCTGCACCTCTCCTTCTTCTGCCACGTCTTCGAGCCGCACGCGCGATATCTTCGCACTCGCGCTTCCTAGCCCGCCCCATCCGCCCTTCCCCCGCTTCACCTCCGAGCCTTCCGCTGTTCCGCCGGATCCGCTTGTCGCGGCGGCGACCGCTGCGCTAATTGCCGCTATCTCATCCGCGCTGCGCGGAACCCCCGCTCCGCTCCCTGGAGAGCCCCCGCCTGATTCGGGCCGCTCCCCTTCCCCTTGACCCTCCGCTCCCCCTCCCGTCTTCTCCCCCGCTTCTTTACCCTCCCCCTCCCCTCCCGATTTCACCTCGCCTCCTAGCTTCACCGATCCTTCAGTAAAATTTTGCGCCTGGGCACCCAAACCGGCATCTTCCGCCAGCAGCGGAGTGGCGGAGTCATCCGCGGAAGGGGCGGCGGGTGAAGCGGAATCGACGGGTGGAGTGGACTCGACGAGAGGAGTGGACACTACAGGTGGAACGGACTCGACGGGTGGAGCGGAGTCGACGAGTGGCGTGGACACTACAGGTGAAACGGACTCGGCGGGTGCAACTGACACTACGGCTGGAGCAGCCTGAACAGGTGGAGCAGATTCGACTGGTGGAGCGGACTCGACGGGTGGAGCGGACTCGACGGGTGGAGCAGCCTGGACGGCTGCAGGGGACTCGACTGGTGGAGCGGACTCGGCGGGTGGAGCAGCCTGGACGGCTGCAGGGGACTCGACTGGTGGAGCGGACTCGGCGGGTGGAGCAGAATCCACTGGCTCTTCCGCCATGCTGAGTCAGCTGCGTCGGGAGTGGGATAGCGAATGGTGGAGAGGTGGAACCATGAGAATGTTGGGAGGAAAAGGGGGGTGTAGGGGCGGAGAGGGGGAAACACAAACGGGAGCAAGATCACACCATGCATCAGCAATGGCTTGAACATGCTGTGAGTAGCGAGCAGAAATTATAGCCTTACAAAGCTCGCGTTTAGAACCAGGTCGTGGAATGGACGACCATGTGAGCAGAGAAAAGACGACGTTAGCAGCGGGAATGTATGCCCTAGTAGAACGTGAAACCTCGAAAATCTACGGAAACAACCTGATATATTGCAGCCTAATGAGTGCTGCCGAACCGATAAGATCTCCACGGCGACGATCAGCTCCCGGATCGTGTTTCTAATCGACGCGTACTGACCGGACGACGACCGATGCGACGTCATCCACGTCAAAATGCGACGGAAAAGGCGATACGAGCGCGCCAAACGAACATGCAGTAATGCACTAACTCTTGTGCGATGCTACTTACCGAGTCTCAGAGCAAAGGGTTACCGCACGAGGAAGCTCCAATGTGAGACCCCTCAACTCAGTGTTTCAAAAAATCGCGACCTTTTTGGAAGAATAATAGCGTCAACAGGTAGGTCTAGCTCCGCCTAGAGCAACCATTGTTTGGGGAGAAGCCAAGCAGAGAAGGTGGCTTCAGGAGTTTCCACACAACGTGTAAGGGCGTATTCCTGGCTTCGGGTCATCCCGTCTTCGGGTCATCCCGAATTAAATTCACGAACCGCGGGTTTTCCGACTCGAGCTTCGGGTCTTCCGCCTCGGAAGCTTGCGAGCTTCAGCGAACAGGGTAAACGAAATTTGTTTTTCCCCTGCAAAATCGTCGTAAGCCTGCAGTGCGACATTTCAGCCGCTGCGACGAATTTCACATTGAAATTTCTGTGCAACATTGCACATTTGAGGCTCGTGCAGAATCGTAATCGCTCGCCAGTTTGCTCTGGCGATCGTTAATTACAGTGTCGAGAGCTGCGAATTTAGGTAACCCCTTATATATTTGTCTAAAAAAATCGTGAACAATTTCAGGTTGTTGACCCGAGCTCGTGTCTTCCCAATATTTCGGATGACATTTTTAGCGGATGACCCGAAGCCAGGAATACGCCCTAAGTGCGGAAACCTGAGAAACACACAGCAGTACTGCTGTTGCTGGAGGAAACATACACCTTCAGCACTACTGCCTGCCATCATTATGCGTCGAGCTTGAATTTCGCTCAACCGTACCCAAACGTTTCCATTATAAACAGGCCGCTATGAAACGCACACAATCGTAATTTACCGCACTACCTGAGCTTTTGATGACACTGCTATTCCCAAGGTTCGCCGAGTCTCCCCCCATCCCCCCTCGAACTCCGCTCCGCTCACCTTTCCAAACCAAAAACTTGTGTATCCGCGCTTCCGCGGGGAGAATTGCAGGGAGGATGAAGGAGGCGGAAATCGGTAGGCAGGCGCGAGGCGGAGGGATTAGTAATGGCATGGCGCGCGCGACTATCCCAAGGCTGGAGTTTGGTTTGGTTGTGTTGGAATGGCATGGCGATGGACTGTACATCCCTGGTGTGCCGTGCCGAATGCTTGAGATCGGCAAAAGCCATCAAGATGTCGATGAGAGATGAACATGACAGACAAATCCGTTCTTGTAATGAGTGAAAACAGTTCTAGGAACAGCTTTTCCTTTCACATATAAAACCCCAAACCATATTCGGTTTCACAGAGCAACCACCTCCCTTCATCAATGTACCTCCCTCAACACTTCATTTCTTCAAGTGAAATTCGCCCTAGCTTTTGCCATAAAGCTCCACCATGCGACGTGCCGCCTCCACAATGTTCTCTCGATGCCCAAATGCACTGACACGAACAAAGCTTTCTCCACCGGGCCCAAACCCACTCCCAGGAGTGGTAACCATGTCAGTGCGAGCCAGAATCTCCTCAAACACTTCCCAGGATGAGCGGCCGGGGAAGCGCACCCATACATAAGGAGCGTTCACTCCTCCATATGTCTCTAGACCTGCTTCTGAGAAGGCGGTCTTTAGAATGCGCGCATTCTCTTTGTAGAAGGCAATGAGACCCCGCATAGCCTGGATGGAGCAGGAAGAAACCACAGGGGGTAGCAGATAGAGTGAACGGATGAGGAGGACTCGACAGGCGCATGCGAAGGCAGGGTTGTCAAGGGATGAGAGGCATAGGATAGTCCGGGGTGATATTGAGGCAAGTGGTGAGAGGACGTCTTTATACACTTGGGATACACTGACATGCAGTGGCTTGTGAAGGGACGGATAGAAGTGCCAAGCGGGAAGCAAGGAGTCAGGCTGACCTGCAGCCCCGGTTGTGGCATGGCAAGATGAATTCTGAGGCGCCTAGAAGATTGTCCCAGTGGGATGCAAGGAGGAGTCATGCTGACCTGGAGCCCCTGTGATGAGACGCATGCGGTGCCGCCCGCCTGTGCGATGTTGCTGGCGCCGTTGAAGGCGGTGTTGGCGATGCGGCTGAAGTCCGGTCTCACTGCATGCCCGTTGGCGTAGCGCAGGGTGGACGGCACGACCGTCCACCCCAGACGCACCCCTGTGAAGCCCGCGTACTTGGAGAAAGATGCGGTTTCTATGGCCACCTGGGTGGGGTCGGGAGTGGCGGAGGGACAAGGGAAGAAGTGTTGGAAGAGAGGTGTGGAATATGAGCATGTCAGCTCCTGGCGCGCACCCCTGTGAAGCCCGCGTACTTGGAGAAAGAGGCGGTTTCTATGGCCACCTGGGTGGCCATAGAAACACTGTCATACACCACAATGGACCCGTCATGCACCACCGCACTCCACCATGGCCCATTGCACTTCACCACACCACCACGGCCCATCGCACCTCATGAGCGCCTTCGATCTCGTAAATTGATTTGGGGCTGTCATCCTCAATGTAGATGCCGTAAGCGCTGTCATACACCACAATGGACCCGTTGCGCCGTGCAAACGCCACCAGCTCCTCCAACTGCGCCCGTGACGCCGCCTTGCCTGCGAGAGGGCGGAGAAAAGGGGGGGCGAGGGCAGAGAGCAGAGCAAAGGAGAGGAGAGGAGAGGAGAGGACAATGAAGGGCATTGTGCAGAGCAGGTGGAAGATACGAGCGCTGACAGAACCGGATGCTGTGACGTGGACTGCCCATAGGAGAAACAAATGGGCACCGCACCAGTCTGGTCGAGGAAAGACACGGCCAGGCACTATATGGATCCAGATATGGTGAGGTGTGCTTACTGGGCTTTGAGAAGACTTTTGAGTCGACTCAAAAGTCACCTCGATATGGTGTGGTGTGCTTACTGGGCTTTGAGAAATCCTGCCCCGCACACTCACCCGTGGGTTTTTTGGGCGAGCAGAAGGAGATGGTGTTGGTGCGAGGCGCGGAGGATGAACGACAGGATGAGGTGGGGGAGGAGAGAGATGTGGGCTGACTGGTGGTGGGATTGGTGCGGAGAGAAGAAGATGATGAGGTGGCGTTGGTACGGTCCAGCAACCCTGCTCTCACTCACCAGTGGGGTTGTTGGGCGAGCAGAAGAAGATGATGTCGGTGCGCGGAGCAGCGGCAAAGTCCCACCCAGGGGTCCGCCTTGCTGCTCATTCCCATGTGTGAGGTGAGCTCCCATGGGACCTCACGGTTTTCGTATCGTTGCCCCACGCACTCACCGGTGGGGTTGTTGGGCGAGCAGAAGAAGATGATGTCAGTGCGAGGCGCAGAGGCAAGGTCAGGGAAGAAATCGTTCTCAGGCGAGCAGCGCAGGTACGTGATGTTGCCGTAGTGCTGCGAGGAGGGGTCGTACGTGCCGGTCTGCCCCATGATCACACTCGTGTCCACATATGCCTGTTGGGAGGGGAGGGCAAAAAGGTGGAGGGCAAAAAGGTGGAGGTAAAGGGGAAGGGGGATTGGGACCGGGAGGGGGAGGGCGAGAGGGGGAGCAACGGTTATGGGATGAAGCGTGTGGCTTTAAGATGCGTCAAAGAGGGGGACATAAGAGCTCGTGTGCCCCATGATTGAAGCCGTGAGCCTGATGAGGTGGCCAGAACGGTTGTGCGCAGAACACAGAACCGTTTTGAGCAGACCGGATGTGGGCAGAATGGATTGAGTCTCTGCTGCGATAGGAGCTGATTCTGTTGGAGCAGGCCTCAGTAGCTGCTACAGGTGCTGCTGCAATCAGAAAATTACAAGGAGAGGAAGCAGGCTCACATGGGGGGGTATGCATGCTGAATGAATGCACGGTGCGTGCATTGTGAACTCATGGCGAGGCCATGACGAATGGGTGTTGATGAATGCACGCACCGGGTATGATGGGTCTTGGCATGCCATGCTGACGTTGGCACCGAACATCATCTGGAAACAAACAGACAATAACGGTCATGAGAACAGAACAAAAATGAGGGGATGAAGGAGAAGCAGACTCAAAACAAAACAGCAGCAAGGGGTGGTGGCGTTTCAATATGGCACTTATATCTGATCTGATGCACACCACTGAAAATAGTTTTTCTTGAAGGAACACTTCGGGGTGACGTGCAGCAGTGTCTGTGTGTGCGAGCGAGCATGCGGATGTGTGCACGCACGCACGCACGCACACATTGCACATCCGCATGCTCCCATCGGACACGAACACACCGTCATGCACCACCACGCCCAAATGTCTCGGTGGGCAATGTGTGTGTGTGGTGTCTTTGTGCGTGGGTGCATGCAGATGTGCAATTTGTGTGTGCCTGCATGAGTGCGTGTATGCATGGCACCTGCAGGCGGGCAATGTCGCACTTGGCCCCATCGGACACAAGCACATCGTCATGCGCCACGTCCAAATCTGTCTGGTGAGCCACCTGTGTATGTGGTGTCTGTGCGCGTGGGTGTAGCTGTAGACGTGCAATGTGAGTGCGTGCACGCGCACCTGCAGGCGAGCAATGTCGCACTTGGCGCCATCAGACACGAACACATCGTCATGCACCACGCCCATGCCCTCATAGAACGCCGCCACTATGCCGCGACGAAGGGCCTGCACGGGAAGTGAGGAGGGGTGAGGAGGCGTGAAGAGGTGTGGAGAGACGTGAAGAATCACAAAGAGAGAGCACCGTTCAGGAGCCTTAGCCATACGTGGCAGCGAGTTGGCGTAGTATTTGTCTCAGTAAGAACAGCAGTAAGACCACGCATCATTGCTGTTGTTCACAGGAAACCCACACGGTGCAGTTGACTCAAACCGTTCGCACACATCCCTACCCACACATTCCACGCCTCCTGCTTTTGAGGCGCAGCAGGAATGGGCTCTTCCTGTCAATGCGGGTACATACCTCCTCTCCTTGGCTGCCCGCATAGCCTGTGTACCCCTCCAGTGTTCCCAGCCCTGCTGCTCTCTGTGTGAGGGAGGGGGAGTGTGAACGTGCACACATGCACACAAATGCACACATCCACATGCATGCGTATGCATTCACATGCACACATGCACACATGCGCACAGAAAACACACAACTTGGGGGGGTGAGTGACTGTGTGTACGTGAGAGCGACCCTTGAACGGCCGTAAGGGGCAGCCACTGCCAGTACTAGCTGCTAGCAAACCAGCAGTTAACGAAAGTCTTATAACGACCCCTCCCCTTCACCCCCTCTTCCCCTTCCCTTCCCCTCCTTCCCCCCCCCCACCCGTCCCCCCGCCACTCACGTCCGCCATGGCTTGCGCAATGACGGCGGGGATGGGCTCAGTGGTGTCGCCTATCCCCAGGCTGATCATGCGCGCGCTCGCGGAGGGCGTGCGCGCAATGTGCGCCGCCTTGCGCCGCGCCACCTCGGGGAAGAGGTACCCCGCCTGCAGCTTCGCGATGTTGCCGTTGCGCTGCACGCCCGTGCGGAACTCCGCCGCGCTGGGCGCTGGGCGCGCACAGGGGGCGCACATGGGGGGGGAGGAGGGCGCACCAGGGCGCGCAAACAGAGTTGAGCGGAGGAGAAAGCGGAAGGGGAGGAAGGAAAGGGGGGGAAAGGGGGAAGAGGGGAAGGGAGAACGGTGAGGGAAGGAGGGGAGGGTGCGCAGGTCAATGCGCTCAAGGAGAAAGGTGGGAAGGGAGCGGGGGGAGACCAGGGAAAACAAATGCGGGGAGCGGAGGGGAATGGTGAAATAGGGTCACTGAAAGCCCAGGTGGAGGCGGTGGAAGGGGGGTGGGGGGAGGAGGGGGTGGGGGACGGGGGAGCGTCTGTGCGGTAGACTGCAATGTTTAGCGGGGGAAGGATACCGCAAGCAGCGACCAGGGCAGGATATGGGTTCTATTCGGGGAAACGGAGAGTAATACCGGAGGAGGATGCGGAGGCGGACGAAGGCGCGGCGGAAGCGGATAGCGGAACGGAAGCATCGACGGGCGCGGAAGAGGGACGGGCGGTATGCAAGTGGCGGAAGGCGGTGGCGGATGGTTGGGGAGATGGGCGCAAACTGAGGCGGAGATGGCATGTGCAAGGGAAAATGGGAAGAAAAGATAGGGGAGAGACATGCAAGCTTGTGTAAAATGGGAAGGGGATGGAAAACCAACTTGCGTAAAATCGATTTTTTACCACTGGTCGTACAGATACTTGTTTCCCCATTTGACAGTTGCAGCGTAAGCGAATGTTTACTACGCAGTACGCGACATTGAGTTCGGATCGCCTATGACTGCCATTATTTGCGACAAAGCGCTCGAGCTGCCTAATGAAGCGCTTGTTAGGACCGCATTTAGTGGTATTGCTTACTCCTTCACATGCGCGAACTGCGCCTCGCCAATAACAGCACTGTTGCTACAGTAGCCGCTTAGTTGGCGGCCAAGCGACTGCGAGGTGCGACGCGTCGAATTCCTGGCGGCGCGAAAAGCGACAGCGGTGAACCCACCCATGCTTGCGAATGGGAGCGCGCGAAGCGACGAGAGCGGCAACAACGAGGCGCTGGTAACACGCCTCGAGAGGGAGGGCTGCTAGATAGCAGCGGTGGCGAGGGAGTGGTGGAGGATCATGGAGTGGGACGGATTATGTATGTTGGGGTGGGAGGAATATGTATGTTGTGAGAAATTGGAAATTAGGCGGCAGTGGAAGCAGGTTGGCGGGGCGGCCAATGTTTTCGCACGTGACAATGGACTCTGCCTCCTCGGCTCGGCAATGCTGCCCAAGCCGCTGTGGCAATGCGTTACTGTATCTGGTTAGGTTTGGCAGCGGCGCCGTTAGGCTGAGGAGGACGTTTTCGACGGCGCACGAGATGTTACATGCCCTAGCGAAGTCTGGTTACAAAAGAGAACGTAGGTATGGTTCGGGTCACGCTGTCGCTAACGATTTGCTGCATAGGCTCGGCCCAGATTTTCCGCTGGACACGAAGTTGACTGGATGCGTGGCAGTCGCGCAGGGAACACAAAACAAGCTGAGCTGGGACACTGCGGCCATACCCCAGTGGTCAACGTGAATTTCGCCAATGTCGACTCAGCAAACCAATGGTCTGACGTCCACATGTCCGTGCTAATGTCTGGTTCACTACCACCCGTAACTGGGCTCCCTACAAACTGCACGAAGGAGCATGTTACACGCTGTACTTTTACTGAACTCGTTTCTACATACTTTACAGCTTCATGCAACTTGAAATGCAATATTCAACAAATTCCTACTTTTTTAACAATGCTGCAATACAGATTTGTTCTACTGACGCTAGATGGATTTGGGTGATCTAATTATTATTCTCCTATATTCCAATGTCAAGTTCTGGTGTAGAAAACTACACATCTCCGACTCTGCAAACAGCAAATAGATCAACCACGGGGTAACAGCATGAAGGTTATGAACACGGAGGTCCAGCAATTTCAGGCCCCATGAAAACAGTTACTGACGTTGGAACTATGGAAATAGTATGACCACTGACCTCTGGAAATTTCTCTTGCTTGTTGTCGTTCGGATTCAACCAGCCAACACGTGGCAAAACGAGGTTATCCATGTAAAGAAGAATACACTTTAGGCGGTACTCCTGCAGGGAAGAAGGGTGTGGGAGGAAAACCGGGTATTAGGAGGACGCCTAAGATAAGACCCTGGCAGAGGAATAGGATGTGTGTGTTTTCCGTGGCTTGGGTGACAAACAGCTCGTGCATACCCTACAGGTGCACCTTGTATCCAAAGCGGTGGAGTGCGGTGTCACCTGGTAGACGTATGTGGGGATGGGGTGGTGCGCCAAGCAGTTGGCCGCCATGGGAAAGCGCCCGCCGCCCGAAGGCCCGACGGTGGGGCTGGTGAAGTAGAAAATCGGGCTGCACTGGGGCCCCTGCACATCAATGAAGCGGACGACACGGATCATGCGACATGCGATGCGACAGAAGTAGGCGACATTAGGTACGCATCTCACAAAATGGGTCACTCAGCGCAACGTAATACTACTTCGGACGAGAGTTCCGGTTTCGGCAAGATTTTCAGACGGCCTCAAATTCAAACAAGGAGGCTTTGCACGCATGGAACTCGACTTGAGACGTACATTGCAGCTCATGTTGCCGTTGCTGTTCGCGGAAATCACTTTCACCCCAGACCTGCAAAGATTCAGGGCACACATAAGTTGACCGGCAGGTTCAAGGCGATGTATTAGTCGGCTGGCAGTGCCGCGGAGGTGATATGGATAAAGCATCAAGCCACGCGCATCGTCCATAGCATGTATCTTAACGAGAAGAAACGTGCCCATGAGAGGACGCGAACAGGATACTGCCAAAAGTAGGATCCTAATGCACTCACCAGTCCCGCTGCCAGTGGCAGCGACAGGACCTAAGCGCGTCTGGATTCGAAAGATATTCGGTTGAATGGGATTAGAAGGCGCTCACCTGTGGTACACGGGGGGGCTGAGCAGGCGGTTGACCTGCTGCGGCGAGAGTCGGAACACGGGCGGACGCGCTCGATTATAGAGGAAGAAGAAGTCGCATTGCTGCTCAGGGGCGGGGAGGGGCAGTACAGGCGTTAATTTCCGCGTGCCGTGGTACGCAGAGGTGATGCTGGTGAGGCAGTAACGTGGTGTGATGTAACGCGAACGCGGCTTGTTTTGGAGGGGGGTTCGGAATGTTGTTGCTAGGTGCTGTGCTGCTCGTGACGTCAGAGCAGGAATCTATCTCACCTGAAACGTCCGCGCGCATTGCCCGCTCGCAGATCCCACGACGGCTGCGAGAGGCAGGAGCGGGTTTAAGAATCGCGGGAATCGGGGAGAAGTGCGGTTAGGACGTTACATGGGGAAGAATCCAGGCAAAGTTGGGAAGTATAGGATGATACACGCTACGGATGGGGCAGGTCGGGGCTATGGCGAGTAAAAGGCGGCTCACCGAGGATTACGCAGAGCGCTAGAAGACGTCGGACGGCGGACATGTTGATAGCCTACTCTCAGTCTGCGTTCGTTCGTCTAAGCCTGTGTTTTCGTAAGAAGCTTGAAGAGTGGGAAACTGCCGTGAGATTCGTGAATGCGAGTGGTTTCCGCGCTTTGCCAGGTTTTTATTATCTGATATGGTCGTTGCACAGAAGTCAGACGTCTGTGCCGCCGATTTTGAGTGCTCGATATGGTGTTGGTCTCGCCGAGTATTCTCCAATGACGTTGCCGCTCGAGGGACGATGTGCTTTTGTGCAAGGCTGCTACGGATGGGGCCGTAATGTGATGATGTGAGCTTGTGGCAATGGCGAGAAGGGCTTCAAGGGAATTGATTGACACGAGAGACGTCCAGCAGCACCAAGCAGTCTCAAGGGCGACTTGACGGGCCGCATGGCACTCGTACCGCGGTTCGGTGCTGCTTCAGAATGAAGGAAGATTGAAAAGCGTTCAGTTGCGAGGACACCCTAGGGCAGTTTCGGAATGGGGGGCTATACTCCACATGCAATGCTGAGTGAACCCCATTTCACCAGGCCTATTAAGGATACATCTCGATCAAAATACTGGTAATAAGGTATCAAATTTACGGAATGGTTTAAAAGCGAGAGTGACGGCCAATGACAGCTCTTCTGACAAGCTCGAAATTGCTTAATTTGACATGGGCGGTCACAGCTCGATATTTTAGGGCATGCGACCCCGCAAAAATGCCACCGTGACACGCGCGTCACGTATGGGAGTCGCAGTGAACAGTCAAGCTTACCTTCGACCGCACCTTGTAAAGAATGGTGCTCCCAGTTTGGTGCAATTGAGGCGAAATGACAGTCAAGGGAGACAATTACATGTTACACACCCACTTTTCCATCTTCCTATGAGGGCAAAAACTAACCCAAACTAAGTCACAGGTGGCGAAGCCACCCTTGAATTGGATGTTGCGAACATCCAGTATGTAATATTACTCTTATAAACGAATTTTATAAGATACTACATACGGTATGACGAAAATATCTTCTTTCGTCCATTCTATTTCTATGCCAGATGTTGTCTCCCCATGACCTGCAGCCCCCTCCCTGCCCGTAGCTACATCTGCATCTCATTGCCGTTCACCACAACACTCCCTTGTCCAGAAAGCTCTCCTATCGCATTTAGAGTCTCATTGACAATACCTCCTGGTGTCACTGCAGCTGCTGGCGGGGCAGGGCTCTGAACTTGCTGCTGCTGTGGAGGTGGAATCTGGGGAGGCGTCGGTGCTGCAGACTGAGCGGCTGACGCCACGGCCGAGCCTGCAGCAGCGGCAGCTGTGCCAGCAGCAGCGCCCAACGCACTCCCAAGCACAGCGCCAGTAGCAAAATCCCTTGAAGGCACAGCAGGAAAAGTAGGAAAACCTCCCCCAGCTGTGCCTGTTCCCTGTTGTGCTGGTGACAGTGGTGGGGTCAGCTGCTGCTGCTGCTGCTGCTGCTGCTGCTGCTGCTGTGCTGGCGGCAGGATCAGCGGTGGTGGCGTCTGCAGGACTGCAGGGGAAGGTACAGCAGCCATAGTGGCTCCTGGTCCTGTAACTCCTGCTCCCTGCCCTGCCCCTCCTGCACCAGTGGCGTTTCCCTCGCCGCTAGCAGCAGCAGCACCAGCAGCAGCTCCAGCTAAGGCTCCAGTGGTAGCGCCTCCAACAGCCCCCAGCAAAGCACCCCCTGCTGTAGTCACAGGATTCGGAAAAACTGGCGGGAAGAACGACCCATGAGGACCAGCGACAGCAGGCGGGGCAGCACCAGTTGCTGCCGAACCACCAGTGGTGTTCGGGGCGATAACGGGTCCTCCGGTCATAACTGTAGCTCCCCCAGGCGAATTAGGAGTGCTAGTGACGGCCACAGAGTTGGGAGAATTCGTTGTCGTGGTGGCAGAGGCGTTGAAAGACAGCTGAGCAGTGATGTTGGTGCTGGATACAGAGGTGCCGGGGGGAAGCTGTCTCACAGGTGGTGGGGCTGGTGCAGGGGGGAAACCAGGGAAGGGAAGGAACTGGAGCTGGCGTCGATAGGATTGCATGCGCCTTTGTCTTACAATCCCGCTGTTTTTCACTATTTTTAAATCCGTCGCATGAGGAATCAGGACAGGTTTTGAGTTACCAGGGACTGGATTACCGCATGAGATGGAACAAGGGAAAAGAGAAGGGATGAAAACGAGGAGGAGGGAGAGAAGTGGGATCAGGATCAGGAGGAGGAGGATGAAGAGTTGGTTGTCATGGAGGATTCGAAAAGCAGTGGGTGAGGCGGACGAGGAGGAAGCTATGGGGTCATTGGCATGCGAGACCCTCACTCGAAGTGTGTTGGCCGATGTTGCCATCTCAATGGCACTGCACTGCAGTCACACGCTTTGCGAGCAGGTTTCGGAACAGGGAAAATGATCCGAATTCCTAAGGCAGCAAGAGACGCACTTGTTAGTACCACAATGTCATGGCTTGCAACTACTCAGCTTAACCCTAAAATAGTACGATCCCCAACTCTGGGCCAGTGCGAGTCCCCATCATTCCGGATACCTCAGCCACTAAAAGATCCTCGAGTAATCGAACGAAATATTAGTGTACGGAGCGTGAAACGTGCGGCAAACAGGTGTGATTGACAATAGTCTATCAGCCCCGCCAACTGCTGCCAGTGTTCGACCTCAAAGAACAAACGCCTCTGACAAGCAGGCTTTTCGTTCCAATTGGGTTGGGATGTCAGATTAGTGGCAAAGGCCTTAAGCCGAGTTTCCGTCTTCAAGCGAGAAATTAGAGAACACGACATGCATACGGTGGAAAACCGCCTTCTCTGACTCAACAGCCGCTTGCGACGGTTGGCTTTGCGGCGCTCAACATCATCATGGAATTCCAGGTGGCTGCTTCGTGGGAGCGCGGAAATGCGTGCACGGCACGTTTACGTGCTGTTTGCTAAGAGGAAGAATGAGAACCTGCGTCTGAACTAAGAAGCTGCGTGCATCTCGAGAACGCTGGTGCTCTGGTGGAGATGCTGTGGCACGAGTTTGCGTTGATTTCATCGACAACTTCATTTGTGCCTCCCACGCCCAACATTGCGCTTCGATATTATCGTGGCTGAAGTGGTGTTGGAATGCACGAATTAATTGCGATAAAAGCCGCACTCGATATGTCATACGAACAGCAGCAGTTTATTCAAACGGAAAACAACAGGTGTTGTACAATAGTTTAGACATAAGCAGGATGGTCATGGGCATCATGGTTTCACGGCACCAATGTAAAATTTTAGTTGCATCATTCTTCTCCACGCAGGAGTATGTTTTCGTCATAGTTTTCGCCAAATCTCTGCAAAACCGAATGGGAAAAACGAACAGGTGAGGGGAAAAGAAAGGAGAAAGGCGAGTGGAGATGAAGGTGTTTGAAGAGGTGATGGGGAGGATGGAATGAGACGGGTTAACGCTCTTGGAAGCAATGGGGATGTGACAAACAACACTGCTAGAGGGGGTGAGCCGAGAGCTTACTGCGACTCGGCGCCTTTTTCCTCTTCCAAGCTGCTCGTCAACATCAGCTGCTTGATTCCCTTTGTCGTCGCTGCTCGACTGGCACATGCGCTGGACAACCTTCTGCAGTGCAGCAGGGCCAAGTAACCGCCTTGTGAGCCTCACTGTGTTTGGAGTACAGGATTCTTGTGAGGAGTCTTGAGAAGGATTATCGCACTGCCATGCTTCCTGCACAAGGCATTCGAAACGTCATTGAACCCTCAAACCTTTCAAAATATGCTAAAGCAAAGCGATGTGCAAGGCAACTTGCCTTCTCTTGAAGTTCCCTTTCCCTGTCTGCTGCAGCAAAGATTGATTTCTCCTCCTCACTGCAAAGGAGAAATGAATAGATGGATACAAGATGAAGAACGTGAGTATACCATAGAACCAAGTGCAAACAGAACAGGATTAAAGAGCGTCCAGTGAGGTATAATGCAAGCACGAGATTTCTGCAAGACTTACAGGTGACACGATTTACATGACAACTATGACAATGCAAATGCCACAATCAGTCCCAATAAAAAAACATGCCAACCAGAAAAAGGTACGGTACCTCCGAGCCAGCAAGTTGTTCAGGTGTGCGTCAGAGATCGCCAGGGGGCAGTAATGATCATCCGAGGCGGGTGCAGCAGCATCAAGTTCATCCACGCCCTGGTCTTCTGTGCGGAGCAGTGTCTCAAGGTATGTCTGACGTTCTGCAGCACTGTGGAGACAAGGAATGGGAGAGTAACATCCCATTACAGTGTTGGGGGATCGCATGTATTTAGACTTGGCTTCCTTCAAAGAAATGCAAGTACAGAGATTGGTTCAAAAATTCATTACTGGGGTGCATACCTGGTCTGATTGTCGAAGAATCCGGCTGTGATGCTCTGATTCGCCAGCCCTAGCTTCCTTTCTGCAGCCGTCCTCACCCGGTGCTCAACAGTCCCCAACTGATGCCAGAGGAGGGTTTGTGTGGGAGAGATTAAGTGAGCTTAGCGATACGGGAAACACGACATGTGCTCTCTTTTGAATAGTAAACATCAGACAACACAAGGAAACTGCAAACGCAGGATGTACAGGCAAAAGGCAGTGAGCAAACAAGAATTCGTGTTACAAAGCGTAGACTCACGGTCTCTAGCCTGATGACAAGGACTTCATTCTTCTGGCCAATGCGATGTGCCCTCACTTGTGCCTGCAAGTCAATCTGCATCAAACACAAGAGCGAGGAGACGAATGTGAGGATTGTTGGGAGGAGTAGGAGAAGAGCCACATGGTTCGTTCACGCAGGATTGCACCAAAAGGCCGCCTATTGCACAGCCCTTAATCTGTTACAGAATTCGGTTCAAGTTGGTACCTGTGGGTTCCAGTCGGTGTCATACATGATGACCGTATCTGCTGCTTGCAGGTTGATTCCCACTCCACCCGCGCGCACACTGCGCATTAACAGGGACTCACTAACATGAGCTGACAGCTAGTAGAAAAGCAAGTGAAGGAAAAAGACGTGAAAGATACCAGGCTTAATCGCAGCTCTGGGAGGGACCATACAAAAAGCCAAGGCAACGGATGTGAGAGGCAATGACGCACCTGAGGAGGAAGATAAAGACATCAGAATCCGGGTTGTTGAACTCGCGAACCAGCTCCTCCCTGTCACTGCCGCCAGTGCTTCCATCCAGCCTGAAGTAGTTCCAAGGGTTACTCCCACAGGTTGACGGTGTGGCGGCGCTGCAAGAAGCATGCACTTCAGTTGTCTGGCTAATTAACTGTTCCGCTTCTGCTTGCTGCTGCCGTCTGGTCACCCGTCGGTGGCCACTGGAACCCTTTCCCTCCTCCGCCTTGCCTTTCTGCTGTTTCGACTTCACCAGCTGCTGCTGCTTCTCCTGCTCCAACAGAAGCTTCCTCTTCTGCTCGTTCTTCTCCGGCACTTCTGCATGCGCCTTCTGCTGCCCCTCAATGTACTCTTCCACAATGTCAAGCAGCCGGGTCATGGTGCAGAACAGCAGCACCTTGTGCTTAGCTGCGTGTAGCTTGTGCAGGATGCGGTGCAGAGTCTCCAGCTTCCCACACGTGCTGAGCAGCGGTGAGAGGGGCCCGCTTGGAAGATTCTCCTCCACCTGTCATGAGTGTGGGTGATTGAAAGCGGAGCAGAGTTTCTTGAGAAACTGAAAGTTGGGGCTGTGCATGCTGGGGAATACCGTACTGTTTGAGCAATTTTGTGATGATAATGTTGCTGAAATAGGATGTAGATTTGAGCATTGTGATGCAAGCAAGGCCATGCATCTCCCTCTGACCTCTCAGTTGTGCAGTGTGGAGAGGAACGGATGGTTGCAGATGCCCCGCTGCTCCATTACTCCGTTCATGATGGAAGGGGCGCTTCTCTTCCTTGTCATCGGGAGGCTGAAATTCTGCAGGTCGGAAACAGTGCAAGGGTTGGAACTATATATCAAGAGGCAAGACGAGAACCTAATGGAGAGAAGCATTCAGCTTTTGGCGCTTTCGGTATTCGAAGCAATAAATCGAATCACGCCTTACCAATTTGACTTGCAGCACTGGGAGACGGGGACTCACGTAAACGTTGTTAACCGGAGCGTTGGTGGTGCCTGCAGAGAGGTCTTGATGCTGCAGAACCTGCTGAATCAGCCACTGTTGGTACGCAGACGCCGCACATGGGATACGGCGCTCCAAGCGCTTTGGCAGCTCTGATGCCACCTGGTTGACATTCAGAATGGGGGGGTGCACACAAGGAGAAAGGCAAGCTACAGATTGATGAAACTGGAAGTGACATGGGGGAAAGACAAGCACACGAGGAATGTTCTATCTGGATAAGACTTGAACGGAAAGCCACGCGGCGTGGTCGTACCTTGTGCTTGAGTCGCCGCAAGACAAATGGCCGAAGGACCTGATGCAGGCGGTTGATCAGCAGCAGCCTCTCCTCCTCGCCCAACACATCCTCCTGCTCTGAGTCTGCAGCACTGCTGCCTGCAGCGCTTGAGCCTGCCTTCTTGGGCAGAACGTGTGACAGAGGCTGGGAAAACCAGGAGGCGAAGTCTGAGGCGCAGTTGAAAACGGAGGGCAGGAGGAAGTTGAGCAGCGACCAGAGCTCCTCCAGGTTATTCTGAGGAGACATGCGAAAGGAAACACGACAAGTCATGTGAGAAAAAGGCATGAGAATAGAGAAGCACAAAGGAAAATAAAGCACAGAGGGACGGCAACAATGTGGGATATGAAGCAAACAAACAGAAGCTATACAAAAAGGCATACCTGGATAGGCGTGCCGCTGAGAAGAATGCGGTGATTCGACTTGTACGATTTTAGGTGAGCGTTGAGCTTGCACTCCGCGCTCTTGATCCTGTGCCCCTCGTCCAGCACCACATACTCCGACGACAGGCGGATCAACCGTGGGCGGTCAAACTTGCCCATGAGCATCTCATACGTGGTCACCACCACGTTTGCCACTCCTCGCTCCTCCAGCCACTTACTCTGCACCTCTCCACTATCACTCCCTGTGTTACGAGGGCACCGTGTCCATGGGTTGATCTCACGACTGTATGTGGAGTTGGGAAAACGAAGCGGCGGGTGAGAAGGGGAGGTTGTGAGGGGACAGGAGAGAAGTTTAACAGGTGAGAAAGGCACATCGCAGATTCATCCTTCATCAGCCAGAGAACGAAATTGAGGCTTCTAAGCTCCCTACTGATTTTCTTGTTGCTCCTTAAGTAAGTGTGTAGATTTAGCACCTGAATATAGCAGCCCGTTTGTCAGGCATGCCAGAATATCTGGAAACACGGAGGGAAGGCGCCCATTGGGCAAACTCGGCCACCCAGTTGGGAAGAACAGATGCTGGCGCCACAATGAGAAAGGGTCCCGGAATCTTCTTCACCTCCACGAGATAGCAGAGCAGTGCAATCACCTGAAATTAAAGCACACGTGGCCAATTTGGAGCAGTTTCATGCACAGAGAGTACTACCAAATTCGCAGGGCTATTGAAGCTGCAAAGAAGGGAAACGCACATTCACTGGAAACTGCTAGCTCACCTGGACTGTCTTGCCTAGTCCCATCTCGTCTGCAAGGATACCGTTGAGGCCATTGGCATGCAGTGACGCAAGCCATTGAAGTCCGTCCCTCTGGTATCTGCCAGACATAAAACGCATTGATACCCTCAGCTTGTGTCACATTAACAGAGCGTCAGCATGGCAACTCAGCAGAAAGAGGACATTCGCGATGCGAGTAAAAAGTGCATGAGAGGAACTAGGTGTGCAGAAAGAGATGCACGTGGGAAGAGGGAACGGTTCCTTTGCACATACTCGCGTAGTTCTCCTCCTGAAAGAATCGATGGCTGCTGAACGATTTCTGACTTCCTGCAATAAGAGTTATCGGAGCAGGAATGAAAGGTCATCTGAATATGCACTATGGAAGGCGGCCACCACAACAGCAGAAATAGCTACTGGACCACAACTTTGAAACAGTCACTTTGTCTTACTTGTGCAAGAATTATGTGTAAGCCTTTTCGGCTTCAAGGTGGTTTGTCGTGCCTGACTGCAACAACAAAAAGAAAAAAGAGGACAGAAGTCACTTCTAGCCATAAATGCAAATAATGTTCCACAGAGGCACTGTTAGTCGCGAGTCACTCACAACTTCACCCGCATCTGGCTCAGCCCCTTCATCCTGGCCATTCACAACGCCCTTCTGCTGGCGCACAGAAGCTATGCGCCCAGCAATGCGCTGAAGATGCGCCTCTGTCTCCTTGAGGAGGTTTTGCACCCTCTCTGACTTCATATTCTGCAAAAACGCAAGCAACTTGACATCAGTGAAGAGACCTTATCCCAAGAGCCACAGCAACCGCTGTTTAAACTGGAAATAAAAAATCCGAATTTATTTTCAATAGCACAACATGGTTTAGCGCACGGCGAGCACCTACCTTAACCAGCTTGAGGTAACCTTCCATGTCATTGTTCCTTAGCAGCTCCACCTTCTGCCTTTGCAATTTCAGCTGCTCCTCTTCGTATTTTCTCTTCTTTTCCTCATGAAATTCCATAACTTTCTGGCATGTCAGCAATCGTGTCTCTGCCTTCACCTCAGCTGCCTTGATCATGATTTCCCTGGCACAAGTTAAACAAGAAGGTTAAGCATTCAACGTCCAGCGTACACATGGTGGCTCAAACAGACAAATCTGCAACAGAAGAAACACAGACGTGGTACCTCTGTTTGACAATATTGCCAAGGAAAGCCTCGATGGCTCGCTTCTTGCGTCTGCAGGCAATTTTCGTTTTCCATTCTATCCACCTTGACTTCAAAGCAGACACGCCCTCTGCTGCTGGCGGCAACACTTGAACGCCTTCAGTATTCGGACTCGTCCCTTTGGGAGCATCCTTAGATCCGCATTTGGACTTCGCACTGACAGCTTTACCTTTTCCCAAAACTTTGTTCCGCTGCGAGGTCCTCCTTTGGCCAGCATCGTCGTTAGGTTCCTTTTTTGCTCCCTCAAGACCAGCCTTTTCATATTTTGGAACCCAGCGTTTCCAGAGGTGGAGAAGGCTTCGATTGTGGAAGCTGAGCCTAGGCATGCACAACAGCAGGCCGGAAGCGAGCTTGAAGTCTAGCACAATGTCCCTGCATAAGACCACTGTCAATCCCAAGGTCCCAAAAGGCTATGCTTAAGATTTCGCATTGTAACAGCGGATCCGCTGCTTACCGTATTATTTGCTGCTGAAATTCCAGAAAGCGTTCCTTATGCGGTTTGGGAATGGAGGTTATGAGACGCAGATGGTCTTCCGGAAGTAAGTTTCCTTGAGACCGCGTCGAGCAGCTGGGAATGTTGGCACGGATAGTGCTCTTGCAAGTCTTGCTGTCTTTTTCCCCAGGAACATCGGCGGGCTCTTGCTTGACTTTCGCCTTTGACTTGGATTTTGCATTTGGCTCAGGATTCTTCTTGTTTTGTGCCTGGGGTTGTTTCTGCACATCAGTCAATGTAGCCGTTTAGCACAGTACGGTACGAATTTCGGAGCCTGACGCTGCGACAAGTAGCTCACATTTTTCGTCGTCTTCTTTGACGGCGGTTCCAGTGCGGATGATATTCTGGACGACAACCTTCCTTTGCACTCTTTCTCCAGCTCTGTAATTTCCAGTGAAAACTTGTTAGCATCCCACATTGCTGGCTGTCGCCGGGTGCATTCAACTTCAAGGAGCAGTGGCTGCTAAGTCCGTGAGTCATTACCTTTCGCTTGGTTCCGCGAAAGCCTTGGGAGCCGGCGTAAAGCCAATGCGAGGTCTGCGCGTGGCGGAACCTTTCCCTTCCTGAAACACGGAAAACTATTATATGCACTGTAAGCTTCATCATTCTGGTGTTAAGGCCAAGCAAGTACCTGAATGCTATCCACACATTTATCTGAGCTCGAAGCTGGCCAAGAGCATAGATGCTCATGGGAGATTCCTTCTCGTTTTCGTCCATCGTGACTCTCTGGCGCTGGATATCGTTTCAGCGAGATTCAAAGCAGCTAAGTCGGAACTAAGAAGACTGGACACTTTTGGAGCAAGGGAAGCAGAAAGGTGAGCGGGATCACCGAGCTTCCCGAACCGACTCCTCGACATTGACGAGGACGAGCTGTATTTGCCGCAAATGCGAGAGGTTCAGGGTTGCGTGCGCATTCTTTGCTTGTGTCAGCAAGAAATGACACGGGGATCAGCTCATCCTCGAGTTCTCCTTCTAATCAACCCGACACATTACTCCAAGAGAACACGCCCTATTAATTGTGAGAGCTTTATGTGTTTTTTGGCAACTATTTGCATGGGCCTTCCATCTAAAGGTGTATTACGTGTAGGAAACGTATAATCAACTGGAAAGCATAATGTATTGACATATTTTCAGAAACATACAGCGAATTCTGTTGAATTGTGTTGTGAGTGTTCTTTCGGAACTTCAAATATTGGAGGGAAGGATTCTGGTCGGCTGCTGCCATCGTGGACAAATGAATGCCGTCAGTTAGAAAGCAACTCTTTCCCTGTCCAACTCACCCATCCACCCATCACACCCCTGCCACGCGATCTGCACCCTGCACTTTCGCGCCACACCGTTCGAATTCCACGAGCCGCCATGCCTTTCTCCCGCCACGCCCCACAAGCACAGCGACGCTTGCAGTGTCGCGAGGAAGTTCCTCAAACACATGGACAAGGTTACCGTTTTCGCAAAGCTCGTCTCGCTATGGCGAACATCGCAAGTCAGAGTATACGAGCCGCACAATGACATCAATCCATGGAGCGGATCGAGTTCCATCCAAGTTAGAAATCTATGCTGCATTTCACCTCTCCAATTCTCCCCAACACCGTTTTCGTACCGACTGCTACTATACTGTGCGAGTCCGTTGCACCTTACTCCTAACTGGTGCTCTGTTGCCATCGGGAGCCTTCCATAATTTCTCGTCGCTCTCCTCTGGAGCGCGTACCTGTCGAGGTGATACCACCGTCTGGCGCGACGCAAATAACTTTAGTAATGTTAAAAATATCTCGGGATTCCACGACGAGTAGTGGCCCCAAGGAGGAATCACAGGCACCGTGGTTGACTTTTCGATTGACTTAGCTCCAAGCAAGCAAATGCTAACGGACCAAATTGAAATGAATAAGGCAGCCTTCAGTAGTAACCAGACCATAGACACCGTGCCGCGCTGGTCAGCCCCTTCGCGCAGCCTTACCGTCGTTCCGAGGTAATCCTAATAAGAAACAAATCAGATTGCATAGTGATTGTTCCAAACCCGTAACCTCACCTTATCCTCTACGTAAGCGCTCCGGCAGAAAGCTAGACGCTCTCGATGATGACATGCGTACGGCGTGATCGAGCAATAGGGATTTTTCTTCTAGTATCGTCCGTCCTCTCTTCACTACCCTACTTCGGCCATCCTCCCTACGCTATACTCCTGGCCTCCGCTCAGCCAATCATAAGTCAGGTTGTAGCTGGCACAGACGGCAACTTCGCAGTGCAGATTACGGTGCGGGATGTTGCCGGGGCTGTAGCAGCTGACGTGGCAGACCTGCGGCTCGTGTGGTCCAACGGCACGGCAATCTGGGAGGGCAAGGAGTATGGCGACAGGTGGCAGCTGAGTCCAGGTGTCACGATCACGCTGTGCCACGGTGGTGGGTCGCTTATCTTGGAACGACTATGCGACATCGTAGTCGAGGTGCGAGGGTGACATCAAGACTTTTCAACGTGCCGCTCATTTCTGAACGACACTCAATGTCGCTGGCCGCTCACCTAATCTCTTGACTCGTGACTTATCTTCGGTCTTATTTCTTCGCGTATGGCATGTCCCAATACAAGCTCCATTCTTCCCGTCCTCTCTCTTAATCTCCGCCCACCCGCTCCTTCGGCCTCGCGCAGTCGCTTCGCTTCGGCCCCTACGTGTCGTTCAACCTGCTCTGGCAGCCTCCGGATCGAGCCCCCACCAGAGACATCGTGAGTAACCTTGTTTGAAAACGTGCCTCTAAAAGAGTCGCAGATTAAAAGCGTGTCCAAAGGCTAGTTGGTGCTTGAGAAATATAAAAAAACCAGCTCGCTACCTGACAGAAGACGACGACGGGGAAAGAGACGGAGAAGGAAACGGAGAAGGAGAAGTTGGGGAGGGGTTGGCGGGGCACAGGAGACGTGAGAGGAGTGGCAGGGTGCTGAAAATCGTGACGCATGGAATGCTTGTGACGAGGGCGTGTGGCGAGGGCGTGTGGCGAGGGCGTGTGGCGAGGCGTCCCATGGCAAGTAGGCTGGAGGCGAGGCGGTCGAGAAGTTCGTAGGATGGGCCGCTCGTGAGAGGACATCCGCCTGCTGAAACGGAGAAATTCGTTTCAGCACGCGTCCCCCTTCGTTTGTCCTCCTCGTCTCTCCTTACTTACTCTTTCCAACGCTCTCCCCCGCTCTTCCGCTCATCTCTCACTTCCCTCTTCCTCGGCTCCGCTCTTCCTCCGCTCACCTCATCCGCCCCTACCGTTCTCCTTCCAGTTTGGTCGAGCAGCTATCCGGACCAAATCTTCTCCCGGCGGCGCCGCCGTCGCCGCCGCCGCCGCAGGCGGCGAGAGCTCGCGTCTCGCGTGGTGGGGCATCGACTCCAAGTCGGAGAGCAGCAACCGCGGCCGAACCGCGGTGCGGGCCGCGCACGCCGCGACGCCCTTGGTCAACTGGACGGCGCCGGAGCGCGACTGGACGCTACTTTCCGCGAACCTAATGCTGTCGGGCGGCGTGGTCCTTAATCTCGCCGACTGTTCCTCCGCCGGATGCGCTAAGCTGCCGGCGTTCCCGCTGTCCCCGTGCGGCCCCACCGGCCCCGCCGTCTCCCCCGTTGACTCCAGTCGCACCATGAGCTTCGGGTAAGCGCAGCACGGAGGAAAAAAAGGGGGAAAGTGGGGGGCGGAGGGGGAAAGAGGGGGGAGAGGGGAAGGGACTCCAGACGCACCATGAGCTTCGGGTAGGCGCAGCACGAAAAGAAAGGGGGAAATGGGGAGGGAAAAGGGGAAGAAAAGGGGAGGGAAAAGGGAAAGTAAAGGGGAAGGAAAGGGGGAAGGAAAAGGGGAAGGAATAGGGGAGGGAAAAGAGGAGGGAAAAGGGGAGGGAAAAGGGGAGGGAAAAGGGGAGGGAAAAGGGGAGAGAAAAGGGGAGGGAAAGGGGGAAGGAAACGTCCAAGGAAGTGAATCTTGCCCTCCCTCGTCTCATCATTTCTTCTTCCCTCTTAACTCCTTTCTCCTGTTGTTTCCTTTGCCTTCCCTCCCCGCCCCGCCCCTCTCAGCCTTTGGTCCTTCGACTCTCGCCCCATGCCTTGCAGAGGTGAGCGCGCCTCTGCTGCTTCTCGTGCCGTCCCCTGTCGCTCCCTGACTTTCCGCACCGCTCCGTGCGCGTCTGTGCCATCTTTGCGCCGCTCTGCCATTGCTTCATGCCCTGCCCCGCCCTCGTCCTCGTGGGGCCAGTCGTCTTCGTTGCCCCTCGCCCACCCATGCATTCCCTTCGCCGTGCGCACCCCCTTCATCCATGCACGCGTCTTCCGTCCCATGCCGGTTCCCCCGATTCCCATGCGTCTTTTCGTCCTCGTCGTCCTCCGTCCGTTCGTGCTTCGCGTCCCCGAAAGTCAGCTCCAGTGTCGCGGCGAACCGCGGAGAAGATGTGCGGCGGGGCGGCGTCCTCACATGTTCCCGTTTCCCTGTTCTGCTACCCCAACCTCCCCGCCTTCCCGCCCTGTCCACCTGTCATGAGCAGCCGCGTGTCCCACGCTTGAGACCTTGCTGAGGCGCGGCTCGCCCTTCATCCGGAAATCACGCGGTGAGATGCCTGTGCTGGTGCACGCACGCAAACACGCACGCACGCACGCACGCGCCCTTCCAACCATCTTTGCCAACCAGAGCTCTTCCCGTGCCTGGAAGCTAACCACCCTGCCATCGTGCCACAAAACCGCCTCAAGAGCTCATGCCGCACCGTGCACGGTGCGGTGCGGGAACGCTCTTGCCGCACCGTCCCCTTCCGCGCTCCCGCTCCTTCCCCCCCCGAGTGCACGTGTGCGCGTTGAGCGGACTCACGGACAGCGGCACGGTGCACGTTTCCCCCAACTCACCATCTCTTCGCCTCTCACTGGTCCCTCTTCTTTCCCCCTCCCGTTTCCCCCTTCCCCTTCCGCAGTGCACGTGTGGGCGCTGACCGGGCTAACGGACTGCGGCACGGTGCACCCCAACCCGCCATCTCTTCTTCCCTCACCAGTCCCCCTTCCCCCCTTCCCCCCTTCCCCCCTTCCGCCTCCGCAGTGCACGTGTGGGCGCTGACCGGGCTAACGGACTGCGGCACGGTGCAGCAACTAGCGAATCAGGCCAGCAGCGCAACCTTCCCCAGATTCGGCCGGTAGGGGGACGGGAGAAGGGGGAAAGGGGGGGGGGGGGGAAGGGAGGTGGCGGAGGAGAAAGTGGGGGTGAGGGAAGAGCGGAGGGAGAGAAAAGGGATGGGGCAAGGGATAAGGTTAGCAGCGCAACCTTCCCCACGGTCGGCTGGTCGGGGGAAAGGGGGAGGGGAAAAGGGGGAGAGGGCGAGGGTGAGGGGGAGAGGTGGAGGGAGGGGGAAGGGGTTGCGGATGGGATCAGGCGAGCAGCGTGGTATGAAGGGGCTTGAGGTGTCTACAGACTCTACACAAGCCGACTTTTGAGTCGACTCAAAAGTCACAGCGTAGTATGAGGGAGCTTGAGGTGTTTGAACTAGTGCTTTGAACACAAGCCTTGTGTTTGAACTAGTGCTTTGAGACGTCACAAAACACCACTTCAAATGCGTGGCGAGCAGCGTAGTATGAGGGAGCTTGAGATGTCTAGACACTCAACACAAGCCTTGTGCCCTGTCACCTCTGTCACCTCTGTTACCTCTGTTACCTTTGTTACCTCTGTTACCTTTGTTACCTCTGTTACCTCTGTTACCTCTGTTACCTCTGTTACCTCTGTTACCTCTGTTACCTCAAGCTGAGGGCACGACAGACAACGGAGGGACACGACACGACAGGTCACAAGGCTGCTCCCTGAATGCAGTGTCCCCATCGCCTCACAATCCAGTGTCCCTGAATTCTCGCCTCCCTCCAAGTTCCCCACTCCCCCCATACCCTCCACCGATCCCCACTCCACACTTTTCCCCTGACCTCCCGCCGTCCTCCCCCCCTCCGCCCCTTCTCCAGCTACCGCGCGTACCAAGTGGCGGAGCAGCCCGCGCCCACGCCCACGCCCGCGCGCCTGAACGAGTCGGGGCGAGCCAGGTCACAAGGAGAACAATGGAGAGACAAGACAGGACATCCTTACCCGTCCCCTCTCGTCTCCTCCCTTCCCTTTCTCTCCTTCCCCTTCCCCCCTCCCTCCTCCCCCCCCTCTCTTCCCCCCACCAGCTACCGCGCGTACCAAGTGGCGGAGCAGCCCGCGCCCACGCCCACGCCCGCGCGCCTGAACGAGTCGGGGCGAGCCAGGTCACAAGGAGAACAATGGAGAGACAAGACAGGACATCCTTACCCGTCCCCTCTCGTCTCCTCCCTTCCCTTTCTCTCCTTCCCCTTCCCCCCTCCCTCCTCCCCCCCCTCTCTTCCCCCCACCAGCTACCGCGCGTACCAAGTGGCGGAGCAGCCCGCGCCCACGCCCACGCCCGCGCGCCTGAACGAGTCTGGGCGAGCCAGGTCACAAGGAGAACAATGGAGAGACAAGACAGGACATCCTTACCCGTCCCCTCTCGTCTCCTCCCTTCCCTTTCTCTCCTTCCCCTTCCCCCCTCCCTCCTCCCCCCCTCTCTTCCCCCCACCAGCTACCGCGCGTACCAAGTGGCGGAGCAGCCCGCGCCCGCGCGCCTGAACGAGTCGTGGCGCTCGCTGCCCCTCGCGCTGATGGCGCTGCACGCGCCGCTGGGCGCGCTGCCGCTGCAGAGCACGGTGGAGGCGGAGCGCTACCCCATCCCCGACTCCGCGTGCGGGCTGCCCGCGGGGCAGGCGGGGAAGACCCCCCCGCCCACGCACTTCGTCTCGCAGTGAGTCGCAGGTTTCGTCTCGTTCTCTGGTGAGGATCCGTATCGATCTGTGTGTGTGTGTGTGTGTGTGTGTGTGTGTGTGTGTGTGTGTGTGTGTGTGTGTGTGTGTGTGTGTGTGTGTGTGTGTGTGTGTGTGTGTGTGTTATGCTCCTTGTAGATTGCTTGCTTACTTGCGTGTCTCATTTGCTCTGCTCTGCTCTGCCCTCCCTCCTCTCACCCCTCAGTTTCTCCGTGGCAGGAGTGCGGTTCGCAGTGGTGGGCGTGTACATGCTGCTGGGGAGTGTCCTTCCGGGACAACATACTGGAGATGGGTGTTTCAGGCGCCATACAATCCCGGCCTTAGCGCCACTTGCCAAACTCCCTCCCCTACCCTCTCCTCCCTGTCGTCCTCCTTTTCCCTACTCTGCAGCTTCTCAGTAGCAGGGGTGCGGTTCGCAGTGGTGGGAGTGTACATGCTGCTGGGAGTGTCCTTCCGGGGCAGCCTGCCGTGCGCCATCAGGGAGGCGCAGGCAGTGGCCATGGCGCGCGTGGTGCGGCGGCTGCTGCTGCGCGGGGAGGAGGTGGTGGTCATGGGCACGTTCAACGACCTCGATGGGGACCTCTCTGCTGTGAGTCGCGTTTCTTTGCCGGCGATATTATTGCTTCTCTGCGCTCCTTTTGAGCTGCGCGGGGAGGAGGTGGTGGTCATGGGCACATTCAACGACCTCGATGGGGATCTCTCCGCTGTGAGTCGCGGTCCGTTGCTTTATCGGCGCTCTTTATCGGCCTTGAGCGCTCCTTTAGTCCTGCTCGTTTAAACTTGTGTGGCCTTGTGCGGGAGTGTCTGCTGTGTGGCGTCGATTCAGGAAGAGAATCCATACAGGAGGTTGCATGCTTGCTTCCATCCATACATCCCTCCCTCCCTCCCTGTCTGTCTGCCTGCCTGCCTCCCTCCATCCCTCCCACCTGTGTATCAGAATCTGGATGTGGAGAATCTGGACCCGATGTCGCGAAGCGCACAGATGATCAAGGTCAGAGTTGACTTATGACTCGACTTGAAATTCAACCCAATCATCCATCCACCATCCCCCCTCCCACCCACCCGCCCATCATCAGGATTTGGATGTGGAGAATCTGGATCCAGTGTCGCGAGTCATGCAGATCATCAAGGTCAGCGCTTCCCATTCTGCTGCTGCTGCACACATCCCATGATTCATTGCCTCACTGCTTTTGAAATGAGAACCGTTTGTCCTTTCCATGTTTCATTGTTTTTCTAAGCTCGAAACCTTACACGTCTTTTTACTATTTTCTTCCCTGCTCCTCACCGCCACCCTGCCGCCTCCCCTCGCTCTCACTCGCCGACCTATCACAGGACGCCACGTCAGAGCGTCTGATCAACGTGGCGGCGGCGCTACCGTCTGAGAAGCGCCAGATAGCGGCACAGCAGGTAGGGGAGATGTGAAGTGCTGGTAAACTCAAGCGTCACTGCCCGGTTACGGACCGGCCTTTTTTCTGTCCAATTTGTCGAATAACGCAGACGAACTTCACCTTGACATTGCAGCACCTAACTGAATCCATCAGCGTGCAACAATTCTCTCCGCGCACACACACAAACACACACACACAAACACAAACACCCTTCATCTCCCCCCCCCCCCCCTTTTTTTTCCTTCTTCTCACAGACCAACTTCATATTGATATCGCAACACCTGACTGACGCCATCAGTGTGGAGATGCCACATGTGGTACGAGGCATGGCGTGTGCACGCATGCATGATGAGGCATAGCGGGTGAATGGCAGGAGGCTTGGCTTTTGTTCCGTTTTTCAACTATCTCACAGCATGTACTATCATGGTGCTGGGTTAGGTGCTCTTACTCCTCCATCATCGTTATTCCAGGAGACGTTTCCCCAGTTTGCTCTCCAATTTTGCATGGTGGCTTCTGTGCTACATGATGTATGGATCTGAACACTGGTTCGCAACTGCTTTACTTCCCCTTTTCCCGCGTCTGTCCTTACTCCTTTATTCCCCCGCCGCTTCTCTTCTCTCTCTTCTTCCGTCTGAGCAGAAAGGCATGCCCTACAATCCAGTCATTTTGAAGCTGCGGCTACAGCAGCGACAATACCACTCTCTCCCCACTCCTCCTCACTCTCCCTCTCGCACCCCGCCCGCGATTGTCATTCAAAAACCCGTTCCGGGTTCCAACTCCTCTCAAATAAACACCAGCGACGGCACCAGCGATGGCAGCAGCGGCAACGAAGGAAGCAGCAACAGCAGTGGTAGCAGCAGAAACGCAACTAGAGCGGATGGGTCACATCTGAATTTCACCACCACTAACATCACGACAACCAGCAACAGCAGCAGTTCTGCTGGTGCTGCTGGTACCAGCAGCAACAGTACACTCACCAGCGATTCCACCTCTGCTAATTCCTCTGCGTCGGCACCGACCACAGCAGCAGCGGCAGCAGCAGATTCTGCTGATTCGTCCTCAAGAGTAGGAGCGGGGGAGAATGGTGCTGCTGGTGGTGACAACGGCAGTGGCGAGAGCAGCAGCCAAGAGAGTGCAGGATTGAGCGGAGGAGCGGTGGCAGCGATTGTCTTTTTTGTTATCATTGGATTAGCTATTGGTGCTGCTGCCGCTTTCTGGTGGCTCGGGGGTGCGAAGCTGCTTCAGAAGGAGTCGTTTAAGCGTAAGGGCATGAGCATGTTCGTTGTGGGTGCTGGTAAACACTGGAAGCTGGGAAAGAAGAAAGGGCATGGAGGAGGAGGAGGGATAGGGGGGGATGGAGATGGGGGGTCTGAAAGTGGGGAGCTGGCAAAGGAGGAGGGGGTTGGATACAGTGGGGAGGACAGTGGGAAGGATGGGGAAGCTGCAGGGGTAAAGCCTAAGAAAAAGTCGTTCATGTCGGGGTATAAAGTGTGGAAACCCATGGATGCGTCGCGGTTTGTGCCATCTCGGCCAGTCATGGCGCCTCCCTTCCAGAGCTTCCTTACGTCTCAACCGGGATCTCCAATCATTGATAACCCCGTTCCACTCTCCCGGAGGGCAAGGTGGGATGATAACGATGATGATGACGATGATGATAACTGGAGCCCTCCGCGATTCGCTCTCCTGGAGCCACGCACTGGCTTGAGGGAATTTAGCCAATAGTACAGCCTTGGGCTGGGAGGGGTTTGTTGCATGCAGCACCTAAAGGCGCCCGCGTGTTACTTACAGTTCTTTGGCTTTTACGTCCAAAGGCCTGCTGATTATTAGGACAAGTAGGGATCATACTGGAACACTCGATGGCTGGTGCTTCTTACACCGCCAATGGTGATGTCATAGTATCTGTTTTCGAGTCCTTTATCAGTATCGGTATGTACTAGCATACCATATTCCATTATCATGGATATCGACTGTGAATGTATGCATTCCCTTAATGTTTTACGTTCTATACAAATAAGTATCCTTAACGAATTTATCCAGATCGATGCATATGGCGAAGGCAGCCTCACCAAGGCTATTGCCCTGGCTTGGCTCCAACCGAGCAAAGTTATATCGTTTTGAGGTATATTCTGTATGTTCACCCCTTCACCCCTTTTCGCTCTGTCAGTTCCACGCTGTCAGCGTGGGTTGGACAGATGGCTCAATCTTGTCCCGGAGATCGGGGCAACAATTGGCCTACAATGGACCATGGGAAGCAGTACCACTCACCCTTATCTGGGACGAACTGCGTGTCTCGGTTCGGTTGGCTCTGACAGTCCCGTGTGCTTCTGGCGGAAGCCATGGCCATGTCTTTGCTCGGCGCCGTGTTGGCATCTTGCTGACCAAGAGCCAATCAATCAGACTTTAGCAAAGTCCATTTTTTTGACGTGGATCTGGCGTGGCGTCATCTGCGACTAGTCGCTTCGGGTGGTATCGACATGACATTCTGCTGGCAAGGGGATGATGCATCCCGGCGCGCCTTGCTGAAGTTTCGTGAAGTTCGTCAATGTCGAATCTTTACAGACACCGTCCACGCCAGCAGTAGACGCCCTGGTCAGATATATTATTCCTGGTTACTCATGAGTAACTTCTAGAACCAAAGGCCCTCCCCTGGTTTCCAGGTGGAAAATGCATGAACCTCCAACTCAGCCCCAGAGCTGATTTTGGCAGTTTTGTCCTTTCTTCTTCCTCCTTGTGTACATGTAGGAAGAATTAAAACTGTACCGTATACACGATGGAAAGAGCAGCTACAGAAAACATGTCACAGGGGGTACGACATCGACGGTGGAAGAAACCGAACGAGACCCTGCATTCTCTTGGGAGGGTGATTGATGGGTTGGTGCCGCACAGCCAGCAGATTGATCACAACCAAGCCGCTCAACATCAAATGTTTTGCGTACCGCACCCCCTGGAACCAGACCACACCACATCCCATCCCATTAACAGACCCTCGCCGTCAGTCACACGGCCACACCTCACTGTCCTGGACAGTCTAGCCGGCAGAAAATGTGCTGATTGGCCAGGATTACAGTTTGCCGAAATCGCGCTCTCCTTTCATTCGCTGTCTTATTCAAACTCGCCATCAGCTTTTCCCGAAAGCTCTCCCGCCGAATCTCCCAACCTCGACCTCGACATAATCTACGGCGGCTTGGAACAACTCAACCAGACTCAAGCGAGATCATAGCATTTCGCGTTCCCAAACGAGTGTGTGCGAAAGTGTCGCAAGCAACAGTTACTGTACACTCCGAAAACGCCTCGTTTGCGAAGTGTGGTAGTGTGCCTACATATGCGACACGTTATCCGAGCTGACGTGCCTCGGCGACATCGACTCGACGACGCGACGAGAGACGACGAGACGAACCTTCAATTCAAGCCTCCATCCATTCGCCAACTTGACGTTCACAACTCAGGCGCCATATTTCTCATTCCCTTCCCTGCATTCCATTGCCTTGCAGCCACTCCCCCCATCTCCTTATCTTCACAAATTTCCAGCACCACATTTCTGCTCGATTTCTGCTCGCTCTCACACATCACTACACCTCTATCAGCTGAATTTCGCTCCAGGGTCCAGGCCTAGCGGTACTTCGGAGAGACGTTCTGGTCTTTCAGACAACCTTCACATTCGCAGCAACCCTAATCTTCGTCATTCGCTCATAGCTCCCTGTCAGCATGCCAGCGACTCCGTTTCGCCCTCCCAGCCCCATTCTCCGACGTCCAGGCTCCAACCTAAGAGTAGCCATCCCTTCCGCCACCCAATGCCGGCCATGGACGAATCAAGGCGCGCAGGCTATATCCATGGCCGACTCGGGTCGCGACCTAGCAGCGGGGTGCGTCCACCGTCCAGCGTCACCGAGACTCGTCGCACGACCAGCCCCCCCGCTCCTATCAGCGCCACCGTCTTCCCCACGCGTCTCTGCCAGATTAGCCTCGCCGCGCGTGGCGACGCGGCCAGCCCCTCTAGAGAGTGATCGTCATACGACACCGACACAGCCGCCTCTAGAGGAACCGTTACAGCACCAGCTACATCAGCCGCTACAGCCGCCGCTCCCGCTACAGCACCCGTTCGATCTCCCGCTACACTCACAAACCGTGGTCCCTCCTGGCGTGCTGGTCGATAATTTCCCGCAAAATCCGGTTCTCGAGCCAGAGGGCGTGAGTCCCGAGGATGAGCTTGCTGCTGTAAGAGTAACGGAAACTATGGAAAGGGTCAGCTTCAACGACGGTGCTTCGACAGATGACATCAGTAATAGTTCGATCGAGAACAGTGCTAACGGTCGCGCTGCCGTTACCCACACGCACAGCCCGCGACGCTCGCGCACTCGCGTTGCGACGTCGCCTACGCGCGCGCGATCCGCGTCGCAACTGGAGTGTTTCCGCGTGCTGGGAGTGTCTCGCACCGCCTCGCTGCAGGAGATACGCGTCGCGTACCGCTCGCTTTGCCGAAAGGTTCGTTTCTCGCGCCAACTTTCCTGATCTCTTGCGTACTGCCCTGCCCTCTCCGGCGCCTGCGCTCTTCACGCTTTCGTGTTTTACCAAACCACCGTCTTCTCGAGGCACTCCGTCTCTCCATTACGGCTGTCTTACTCTCGTGCTGCCTATCCTTCAACATAACAGCATCGCGTTGTCCCTGTCCTCCTGCGTTTCCTAATCGTCACCTCTCGCTTCCTTGTCTCGCGCCATTTCCCTTCGCGTGCCTCTCGCTCCCGCAGTGGCATCCAGACGTGAATAAGGACGCGGGGGCAGCCGCCATGTTCGTCGACGTCAACCGAGCGTACGAGGTAAGCCAGTCCTTGTCGTTTCTCCTCCGTTCGTGCCTTCTCCCGCTTCGATCTTGGAGGAAGCCAGTTAGAACGGATATGGGGCAAGGGAGGACCGTTCTACCCGGCCGATGGCAGAAGCTCCCAAGGTTATGCGTCTCTGCGTCTCGGTATTTCGCGCTGCGCCTTTCCCCGTCCGAACAAATAGCGGTGATCTCTCACCTTGTTCCTGTCCCTACTTGAAACTCTGATAACGCGGCCACCAAACATCATCAACTCAGTTCCCTGTTTCTCCGCGCCTGTTGCGCTCTACCTCCCCGGCTGTCCTTACAGGCAGCGGTGCAGGCACATGAGAAAGCGAGCAAGGCGAAGCCGCAACGGCCAGCGAGGAGAAAAGACGATTTTGACGAGTTCTGGGACGACTTTCTGGGCGGCAAGTCGTCCGCTCCCAAGGCGGATCCGCGGCGGAAAAGACAAGGCATGAAACAGGGCCCTGGTGGGGGAGGGGAGAGAATGAGAGATCCCTTAGCGTGGTGAGGTAGTGAGAAAGAGGAGGATGGCGAAGAAGCAGAACAAGGAGATTCGATGAACAGATGGAGTATTGCTAACAGGAAGACGGTGGATGGAGTTATATTCTTAGGTGTGTCGGCATGGTGATATGGAGGATGAGATGGTGGTGACAGAGCTCCTCCATGCCTTCACCATGTACCATACATGGCAGGTGCTGGTGCAACATTCTTGTCACCGTATTAGTTCTTGTGGCTGTGACAACGGAATGTTGTATGATCTAGTTCCTCCTGTAAAATCTATATTATTCAATGTACAGTCCTTCGTAAAACAAAATATGGAGGTTTGATAAAACAGCAGATTGTAGTGAAGTACATCAAAACATCATTCGGTATTTCCCCTATTAGTACACCCACATCCTCAGTACACTCCCCTCTTTCTCCGTTTCCCCGTGAGTGGTGCTGCATACCACGAACTGTTTTTCCAAACCTCCGCATTTGCTGCCAGCTCTGCTCTGGTGCAACTTCACAAGTTCATTCGAGGAATCCAACGCGCTGACGTGCCATTCCACGTCAGACGCGATGCTGAGCGAGGCAACCTCTTATTCCTCGATCGCCAATCTTCTCACAGCTTCTACCTTCAGTCGGCGAGGTATTCCCGCCAAAAGCGCGCGTCACGCGACAGAGCGCAGCGGTCCCAGCGCTTCACCAGTCCTCGACGTGTCTTCGCCGCTTTGCTGCCGTGGACTCCGACCAATTCGCTGTAGTAACATCCCTAAAAGTGGAATTCGGCTCGAACAGCCAAACTCTCACAGTAATGAGGTCAAAGCAGCGGGAAATGCGGCAAGGAACGCGGCAGACACTGCATCCCTTACTTCGCAGAGCGAGCACTCGCAAGAGCGAAAACCGGATACGGAACCGGTGTCCGCGTTAGAATGGGCTTCTGTATTGTTACAGGACGGATCGCGACGGTGTCTGGTTGGATTGCTGCTCTTCCTTGCACTTTTCGCTCCCCCCTACGTCCCGGCTACATCCGCAGCAGCAGCAGCAGCGGCGGCGGAAGACAGTGTTCCAACAGAAGCGCCAGACTTCTCCGCCGTTCCCCCCGCGCGCAGGTCTCCCCAACCGCGCGTGGTGCTCCCCCCGCCGCCGTACCTGCGCGCGGCGGACGTCGCGGCGGAGCGCGCGGCGTTTGAGTCGCGCGTGGATAGGGCAGTGCGCACACTGGAGGAGGGGCGGAGTGCGCAGGCGGAAGGTCGATGGGAGGACGCCTTGGCGCTCTACACAGAGGTGCGCGCACACGCATGGGGGAGGTGCGCGCGCACGCAGCGCACTCGCTCATACCTGCTGCTACAGTCGCGGGCTTAAATGCTAGCGCTTTTTGCTTGGCTTGAATCGCTGCTTGCTTGCTTGGGTGTAGGAAACAGCAGAGATGAGAGTGTCTCTCAGGTGAGAGTGCATTTGGTTCCACCTTCACCTTACAGCCACACCTCCCTCTCCTCTCCTCTCCTCTTTTCTCCTCTCCTCTGCTACCCTCCCCTCTCCTCCTCTTCCACTCCCCTTTTCTTCTCCTCTCACATCCCCCCCCTTCCCCTCCCGTCGCCTCCCCTCTCGCCTCAACCTGCCAGGTGCAGGAGCGATACCCAGACCTGCCACTATCAGTATACGGTTGGCGGTTTTCTAGTCGACTCAAAATAACTTCCTTCCCCTCTCTCATCTCCTCCCCTCTCCTACCTGCCAGGTGCAGGAGCGATACCCGGACCTGGAGCTGTCAGTATACAGTAAAGCGGGGTGCGCCTGTTCCCCCACTCCTTCACTCACCTCTTCTCCGTCTCCTCTCCTCCTCCCCTCGCCTCGCCTTGCCTCTCCTCCCTACCAGGTGCAGGAGGAATACCCAGACCTGGCGCTGTCAGTATACGGTAAAGCAGGGCGCGCTCTTATGGAGTACCAAGTGGGTGACCTGCGCACGGCGGTTACCCGGTTACGAGTGCTCAGCGTGGAGTTCAAAGGTTACCCTGGTGGGTGCACTGTGCATGCATGTGGTCAGTATGCTTGTATGAATGCACTATGCGTACTGTATTCATGCATGCATGGGTGCACTAAACATGCGGCATGCGTGTATGATACATGAATACATACATGAGAGTACAGTTGGGTGTATGCTTTTCTTGCATCCGTGCTCTAGAATCCGCACCCATGAAATGCATTCACTTCTGGGCCAGACCCAGACCCATAAATTGCATCTAATGGCCATGGCAGCATGCTCACATCACGTACCCACACTCATCTGATCTTGCCTGCTCCACTGCTACTGTAACCCCGCTCCCAATACCCCCTGCCCGACATACATTCCCTTCCAATCTGCCTCACCCTACTTCCCCTCCCAACATCCCTCCCCCAGAGGTGCATGCAGCACAGTATTTGGAGGGGGGGACAGCAGCAGCAGAGAGACAGTTCAACGTCACCACTCTCCTGTGCCCTGCCCTATGTTCCCGTCGCTATCCACTGACCTATTTCCCGCTCCTCCCCAACCCACTATCCTCCACCAGAGGTGCACGCAGCACTGGCAGCAGCGCTATACGTGGAGGGCGGGGCAGCAGCAGCAGAGCGCCAATTCACCATCGCCACGCTCCTTGATTCCCGCTTCTCCAACCGTGCATGGCTGGAGTCGGAGCGACACTGGCCGCCCACCCTGCTGCTGCACATGAAGCGTTTCCTGCTGCTGCAGTGACGCATGGCATGATGTGTGTGTGTAATGTAAACCCGAAACTCTACCAATCCATGTGGACGCGATTCGATGTCTCTGCAGTGTTGAGACTTCTAGAATCTAGATCGAGTCACATGGCTTTGAGTCGGACAGACACTGGCTGCTAAATAGGCTGCTGCACTGCACACCGAACGCTTCTTTCCTCTGCAGTTGTGTAGACCGATGTGGAGACATACGGTATTGAAACTGGTAGTGTGACAGATACGCAATATTATAAAATTTAAACACACATGGTGTTTTAAAATTGTGTATTGTGAAAGCGAAGCTGCTTGTACTGCACATTTGGCATTGTCGAAGCGCGCTAAACGCCCTCCACCCACGTTTCTCTATTTCCAACGGCTCATTACCCATTTGCAAAGAGAACGATGCCAAATGATAAAAACAAGAAAGCAAGCTTTCTCAATATGCACACATGCGAACATGCCACACAATAATTCCATGTCCTGCCGCCCACCTCCCGCACATTCCACACCATCTGTTGCATGGAACATCAGTCTTGTACACTTGCAACTGGTTGAACTTTGCACGTTCACATATACAGTAGCTTCCAGGCACCTAGCACGACAGCACCAATAGCAGTGACTACTGGTACCGCATCAGGAAAGAACGGGCTTTGAAAAACTCATCACCCACACACCGAAGTGGAATGAAAACAAGACAACTGAACCGCCAAGTGAATTCGCCATAAAATTGTTACCGGTAGTTTTGTTTCTGGCCCTATTTCTCCCACACACCCTCGTCCTCCTCTTTTCTCCCAGCATCCCCCGCCATCACCCCTCTCCACAGCCCCCCACCCCCCACACCCTTTCCCCTCATCTCTTTCCCCCATCCTGCCCCGCTGCTGTTATCCGCAACTTCATCCCTTCCCCGGCCTTCCCTTCCCCTCCCTCTCCCCCTGCTCCTGCAACAGCCGCCTTCCTCTCCTCCTCCAGCAATAGAGTCTCTAAATCACTCCCATTCGCGAGCGAGTTAAACTCCACGGCCTTAGAAGGCATAGCAGGATACCTCCTCTGACACAGAGTCATGAGCCTCTTAACCGACTGCAGGTATTTCCGGGTAGTCTCATCGTTCATAATGTGCGCGACGGAGCTCGCGTGAATTTTTTCGCGGGCAGACCGCTCGTGAATACCCACCATGGTAACCCCAATGGGCCAGGGCGCGTTGCCGATGGAAAGCTTGATGTATTTATCCATGGCTGCGAGATAGTCTCTTTCCCTGCACTTCCCCACCATGTACATCAGTGCTGCCTGGATATCGTCATATAGTTGCTGTTGGAGGGGTTACACGGGGAAGAAACGAGCAGGGTGGGGGGGAAGGGCAGATGAAAAGCTTGATGTATTTATCCATGAAAGATGGTCTCTTGGCACTTCCCCACCATGTACATCAGTGCTGCCTGAATGTCGTCATACAGTTGCTGTAGGGGGGAAGGTCACGAGAGAGAGGGGGGGAGGGGAGGGAAGGATGGGGTACAGTTGCTACCTGAATGTCGTCATACAGTTGCTGTTGGGGGAGTCATGAGGTGGTGGGGGTGAATTGGGGAGCGGGAAATCGGGGGGAAGGGGAAGCGGAGGGGGGGTTAACAGGCAGAGTGGATGGTGGAGAATTTGGAGGGGAGGTTGCGAGCGGAGGATGGAGGATCGATGGAGGAGGCTGGGAGGAGGTCGAGGTCGGCACAAGGAAGGGGCATTGCAGGCCGATTGGTTGGATGGGGAATGGATGAGAGGCATGGAGTGCAAAGAGGGAACAGCATGGGGACTTGAGATTGAGACGTCTCGAAACTCTGAAGGGGGGCACACCGGAAGGGACGTCTTGAACAGCTGTTGCACTCTGTGAGGAATGGGAAAGGACGAGTTGGTTCTTGAAATTTTATCGAAAACCAACTCGTCTCTACAAACCCTATATCACCGTATATACCGTCCCTCCATGATTTCTCTTCTCCTCTCCTCTCACCTCCTTCCCTCTCTTCTCTGTTCTCCATGCATGTCACCACGGCAGAATCGAGGAGCATGAATGGACTCAAGCTTCAAAACACACCACGCGGCGACACACGGTGGACAGCGGGTCTATGCCAGACAGTCACCACCACCGCGCTCTGCTTGGAACGTCACCTCACCTCACCTCACCTCACCAACCGCAGACGCGCACATGTCGCATGCTCGCTCGCTGTACCCTGCTGTCTGCTGCATCGACACAGGAAACGCATTCCAGAACGCACCTTGCGGCGGCACATGATGAACAGCGGAGCGGATCTATGTATCTCGCGCACTGCTTATACGTAGCCTCCACCGACGCTCGCATGCTCGCTCTATCCTGCGTCTGAGTCAACTTGAGAATCAAAACGCACCTTGCGGCGGCACATGATGAACAGCGGATCTATGTATCTCGCGCACTGCTTGAAAGTCGCGACCGCGGATTTCCCCTTGACCGTCCGCCGCTCCGCCTCCGGTTTCACCTCTAACTCGTGCTGCCACTCGCGCAGCAACTTCTTAAAGAACACCAGGATTTTATCATCGTCGCACAGATCCTCCCAATTCGCGCGCATGCGCGCCGAGTCCACGTCATCCTCCTCTTCCGACTCGCCCTCGCCCTCCGCGCCGCCTCCCCCGTCCGCTCCGCCGCCGCCGTCCCTCCCCCCGTCCTCCCCCTTCCCGCCGTCCTTCTTCTCCCCGTCCCCCTTCCGCGAGTCTTTCTTCCCCCGCGCGCCCCCCCCGGCTCCCCCGCCTTTCTTAAGCTCCGCCATATCGCGCAAGAAATCGTTCTGCTGCCCTTCCAAAAGCTCCCCGTCCGGATCCACCTCCCCCGTTTTCATAACGTGCTTCAAACGAGTGAGCCGCGCCTCGTCGTCCTCGCCGAAGAGCGTTATAGGGTGCCGGAGAACGCGGAGCCGCTTAATTACCTCCGCGCGCGGGAGAACTAGCGAGTCAATTCGGTCCTCGGTCGCCTTATCGATCCCTGACCCTGACGTGCCCGCGACTACCGCCACGGATTTCGATGCGCTCGCACCGCCGCTCTTCCCGGCGGCTGTGCCGGCCCCGTTGCTTCCCGCGTCGGCTGCCTGCTGCTTGGCTCGTTTCCGCTCGCGTTCCTTCTCCTCCTCCTGCCGCAGCTGCTCGATCTTCTTCCGTTCGATCTCGCCGCGAGCGACGAATCGACGGTTGCCGAAATCGGCTTGGAACGCTTTGCGTTTCCGCTCGAGCTCTTTCTTCAACGCGTCCATGGCTACCGGCGGAGCAGAGGAGCGGAGCGGAGAGCAGAGGAGAGCAGAGCAGAGCAGAGCAGAGGTAGGAGAAACGCTTCCGGCGAAAATCCAACGCGGACAAGCCTCTTCAACAGAAGGTAGAGTTCGTTCTTTTTTTCTATTTGCGCTAGGGACTTGAAAGTATGTGGTATCTGGTAACAAGAACAGGGGCGACGGCAAGCTGCGTGGAGGTATGCAGATCGGAAGCGTGTGCGGCGGCGAAGGAAATAAGTAACTGCTACGGGACAAGCAGATAGTTGCTGGGAGAACTGCCGAATGAAGGGTCTGGTCTCGCCAATCCCAAGATGTTCAGCAACTGTGTACACGTGGCAGCATAAACGGCAGTTTCGCGAAGGTAACGAAGAAGGTAACGAAGAAGGTAAGCGAAGGAAAGGCGGGATGGATGGATGGGAGGATGTGGGAAGGAAAGGTGTGTTGGCGTCAGACAGTGGTGTCACGACGTTCGCGAGTGTGACGAGATTCGCAAACAACGTTTTTTCGTGGACATGGTTTGTGACAACGAACGAATGGAGCTGGAAGGAGGAAGTTACCCAGACTACGAACTGTTCTTTCTTGATTCGTTCGGCACAAACCTGCTCATACAAGATACAGAACGGAGAGGGCTCTGGCGACTTGCAAATTTGTGAAGTCCGCCAAGTACTCAGCTAAGAGCGGGACAAACCGCCACGAGACAAATCTTTATCAATTTCTTCTGCCCTGTTTTGTTAACATCTTTTTTGGAGCAAAACCCCCGAAGCGGGTAGGGCAGAACCAGCAATGCTTCCGCCACAAACAGGAAACTGGTTCGACCTTGCATTGCGTTCCCAGCAAGTCATATTGACCTTCCGTCCGTACCTCATTCTACTTTTCAGTGGCTAGCTTATGCGAAAGTTCAAACGTGTCTACTAGACCCGGAACTCTTGCATTCGTCAGCCGCGTCGCCTGTCGTCTTACGATTCCGTACCCATTCCGCCAGTTATAATGTCTGCTCCAGCCAGGCGCCTCGCGGCTCGATTGCCGCACCGCGAACGGCAGGAGATCGTGAAATCGTTTTTCCAGCCGGCGCTCTCCATCTCAACATCCTCTCCTTCCCTTTCCTCGCGTCCGATCACCAGATCCGTCGATCTACAACCCGCAGATCCGCAACTTTGCGCATCCACCGTCGATTCGAGTCCGGCCTGCGAGTTATTCGAGCAGCCCGCCGTGTTTCCCGGCGGATCTGGCGCTGCGTCGCGCGGGTACGAGATTCTAAGCCGAGATCCGCCATATCCGTCCGCGGTTTCAGGAGGAGGGCAGCAGCAACACCATCAGCAGCGGCAGCAAGATCACGCGCTTCCACCGCCGCAGTCCACGCTATCTCAAACCCAATCGCGTCCTCCTTCACACCTCCTCTCACTCTCCCCCTTTCCTCGCCTCGACTCCCGCGATCGCCCACGGGGCTTGCTGGCTCAGCGCGGCGCGTCTGCCGCATTCCACGCCGCAACGGCCGCCGGCAGTCCCTGGCCACTTCCCGTTCGGCACCTGGCACTTGCCAGCGGCGCGCTTGCGGAAGGCCCGGATACCTGGGAGGGCACGGGGGGTCAGCGCAAGGGGCCCGGGCGGGGAGGGGACGGGGTTGAGGGTTTCGGGGATTTCGGCGGGGCGGGGGAAGGCGGAAGGAGAAGGGGGGAAGGGGGATCTCGTGGCGGAAGGGGCGGCGGAGGGGGCGGCGAGGGTTTCCGGGGGAAACCTAGGGGCGGCAGGGGGCATGAGAGCAGAAGCGCCAGCGCCACTTCTCCGCAGTTGGGGGGGGCGAAATCCTGGGGATCCCGCGCTCAAGTTGCGCCCCGAAGCGCTAGATCGTCGCATCCGCCAAAGGCGGCGCCAGATCCGGGGCCGCGGGAGGTGCAGCTGCCGGCTGGGCGAATCACGATCCGCCAGCTGGCAGTGCGGCTGGGGAAGCGGATCGAGGAGGTCCGCGCATGTCTGGCGGCGCTGGGGGAGGAGGGGAAGGGGGCAGAGGGGGATGGGGGCGGGGGGAGTGGGCGCGCGGGAGCGGATGCTATGGTTTCCGCGGATACTGCGGAGCTAGTTGCGCTGGTATGCACGTGGATGGGGCGTGGGGCATGGCGCATGGTGCATGGGGCATGCATGGGGCATAGGGCATGGTTCATGGTTCATGGGGTATGGGGCATGGGGCATGGGGCATGGGGCAGCTTTGCATGACTGTACCCTGTTGCACTTCCCACCTCCTCGCCTCTTCCCCACCCCTTCGCTATCTTTCCTACCCCTCCTCCTTCCGCCCACCTCTGTCCTGTACGTATATCTGCAAATTCTCACAACACCCCGTCTCCCCCTGCCGCCTCCCTCCCCTTCCGCACCCCTACCCCTTTCGCCTCCCTCCCCCTTCCGCCTCCCTACCCCTTCCGCGCCCTCCCCTTCCCCTCTCCGCCAGGAATTCGGCTTCACAGTCTCCGGGGGGCGGGACCTGCGCGCGGAGGAGGGCGCGGGGGGCGCGGAGGGCGCAGAGGCGGAGGCGGAGGCGCGGAAGGCGTGGCCGTGGCGCGCGCCAGTGGTGGCGGTGATGGGCCACGTGGATCACGGCAAGACGTCCCTGCTGGACGCGCTTCGGCAGACCTCCGTGGCTGAATCTGAGGCGGGGGGGATTACCCAGGTAGGGAGACGGAGCGGAAGAGGAAGAGAGGAGGGCAGGGCATGTGGGTCACGGCAAGTCATTCTTGATGGACGTTCTTAGACAGGTCACAGACCTCCGTGGTGGAATCTGAGGGGTGGGGGGGATGACCCAGGTAGGGAGGAAGTGAGAGAGAGCGGACGAGGAGGAAAATCCCGCCCTCTACCTGGGAGGCAGGGCATGTGAATTCACAGGGCAATGTATATCTGCTGATTTTTGTTCTGTTTTCGTTTAAGCACCTCAAAATAATTTCTGGGGGGACCTCTGTGGGATGGATGCTGGACGTCACAGGGCAAGACGTCACTGCTGGATGCTCCTAGACAAACTGGTGTGGAGGCAGGGGGAACCATTTACACGAAACCCTTCCATCACTTCCTCCTCATTCCTCCCCCCCCCTGCCCAGCACATAGGCGCGTTCCGGGTGCAGATGCCATCAGGAGTGGTGCTCACGCTCCCGGACACGCCAGGGCACACAAAGTTCCTCAACCTCTCCTCTTTCCTCATGCCCCCCATTCCCCTCCCTTCCTTCTCAGTACATAGGCGCGTTTCGAGTGCAGATGCCGTCAGGAGCGGCACTCACGTTCAGGGCACCTGAACAAGTCAGGGCATGCGGCGTTTTCTCCAGAATCACCCGGAATCCCCGTTTTCCCCATTCTTCCTTTCCCCCTTTCCCCCCTCTCCTCCTTCTCAGCACATAGGCGCGTTTAAGGTGCAGATGCCGTCAGGAGCGGCGCTCACGTTCCTGGACACGCCAGGGCACGCGGCTTTTGCAGCGATGAGGGCGCGGGGAGCAGCAGTGACGGATATCGTGGTGCTGGTGGTGGCGGCAGATGATGGCGTGATGCCTCAAACGTTAGAGAGCATCCAGCACGCCAGGAGCGCAGGTGAGAGGGCATGGATTATCACGTCATGGTGAGGTTGCGAAGTGTGCCCATGGTGGTGATGAGGTCCCGGAACGCTGCAGTGACGGAAATCGTGGTGCTGATGGTGGCAGCTCATCTCCCAAGGGCTAGAGCTGGAAGAGATAGGACGAGACGTGCAGGTGGTGCGAGTGTCTGCCCGCACACGCTCCTGTGACCTTGGCGATACCTCAGCAGGCGCCCATACCCCGTCTCTCCCCTTCCCTTTTAACCCCCCTTCCGCCCACCTCCCTCCTTTCTTCTCCCCCCTCCCAGGTGTCCCCATGGTGGTGGCGATAACAAAGTGTGACAAGGAGGGGGCAGACCCGGACCGAGTGACTCAACAACTCATCTCAGAAGGGCTAGAGCTGGAGGAGATAGGAGGAGACGTGCAGGTGGTAAGGGTGTCCGCCCGTACACGCTCCGGGCTCGAAACCCTAGAAGAAGCAGTGGCTTTACAGGCTGAGTTGATGGATTTAAGAGGGAGGGAGGCTGGGGAGGCGGAGGCGGTTGTGATTGAAGCGAGGATGGCGCGGGGGAAGGGGCCGCTGGCGAGCGTGATTGTAAAGGGGGGGAGGTTGCGGAGCGGGATGTATGTGGTGGTGGGGAAGTGGTGGGGGCGGGTGAGGAGTCTGAAGGGGTGCCGCGGGGAGAGCTTAAATGAGGCAGGGCCGTCCACTCCTGTGGAGATTGATGGGCTGAAGGGCGTACCTGAGGCAGGTGATTCGCTCATGGAGGTGGCATCTGAGGCGAGAGCGAGGCGGATCAGTGAGGCGAGACAGGAGGCGTCAGACAGACAGAGGCTGCTGCAGCAGCAGAAGGCTACCAATGCGTTGCAAGAGCAGCAGGCGGGGCAGCAGGCGGGGCAAGGGACAGGGGAGGTGCAAGCCCGGGGGGGGTCCGCAGGTGCCACAGCCAACTCAGCAGCAGCAGCAGCAGGAGCAGCAGCAGGAGCAGGAACGGCAGGGGAGGAGCAGGAGCAAGCAGACGACGCAGCAGCCACCACCCCCACCCAGAAAGAAGTAGTCCTGGTGCTGAAAGGAGACGTGCAGGGGTCGGTGGAAGCGGTAGGAAGCGCACTGGAGCACATGGGGTGTGAGAGGGTGCGGGTGAGAGTGGTGCATGCGGAGGTGGGGGCGATCACCCAGTCGGATATCGACATGGCCGAGGCCACGGGTGCAGCTGCGATCGTGGGGTTTAATGTGCGCTGCATGGGTGCTGCCGTGGATGCTGCTGCCAAGCAGGCTGATGTGCCGGTGAGTGGATGTGTGTGTGTGTGTACCTGAGAGGGTGAGAGGGTGCGTGTGAGAGTGGTGCATGCGGAGGTGGGGGCGATCACCCAGTCGGATACCGACATGGCGGAGGCCACGGGTGCGGCTGCCGTTGTGGGGTTTAATGTGCGCTGCATGGGTGCTGCCGTGGATGCTGCTGCCAAGCAGGCTGATGTTCCGGTGCGTGCTTTTCCATTTCTCTTCTCTTCTTTTCAATGCACCGAGTGATCTACCCCACCTGCTGTTGGGCATCGCAGGACCGGTGCTGCACCCTAGTCTCTCCTCTTTGCTGCACCGCCCACTCCAGGGATTCACTCAATCTTCTTTTGTACCTCAAAACCCTCCCTATTCCTCCGCACCCCTCCCCACCCCTTCCCACCTTATTCTTCCCCCTTGCTTCTCCGTAGATCCGCCTGCACCGAGTGATCTACCACCTGTTGGAGGACATTGGAGGGCTGGTGGTGCAGCAGGCTCCTACCAGATTGTTGCCTCGACCACTCAAGTGCTTCACTCTATCCCCCCCACTTCGGCCTAAAAAACCTCCCCATTTCTCTGCACGACTTTCCACCCCTTCCCACCCCCCTCTGTTCCTTAGATCCGCCTGCACCGAGTGATCTACCACCTGTTGGAGGACATTGGAGGGCTGGTGGTGCAGCAGGCTCCTACAGTGCGGTGCAGTGTGGTGACAGGGCAGGCACAGGTGCTACAGCTCTTTCCCCTCAAGGGCAAGTCCAACCGCCGCTCCTCCTCCTCCTCTGCCTCCTCCTCGGCCTCATCGCAGTCTAATTCTAGCAGCGGTGGGGGTGGGGGTGGGAAGAGAGAAGGTGCTGGGGGTGCGGATGAGAGTGCAGCAGAGATGATTGCTGGGTGTAAGGTCACGGAAGGGAGGTTTCAGCGCGGGGCGAAGCTGCGAGTGTTGAGATCTGGAGACATGGTGTATGAAGGGCTGTGTGCGTCGTTGCGGAGGGAGAGGGCGGATGTGGACGCGGTGAATGCGGGGGTGGAGTGCGGAGTGGTGGCGCGCGGTTGGGGAGGGTTTCGGGTGGGTGATGTGGTGCAGGTTATTGGGGAGAGGGAGGAGGGGCCAAGGCTGGTTTCGATGCGGGGAGGAGGGATGAGGATTGAATACCCGGAGGAGGAAGAGGAGTAGAGGAGGATTTAGGGTGAGGGATAAGGGGAAGAAAATGTGGGGGGGGGGGGAAAGGGTCAAGAGGGGGAGATAAAGGGAGCGGAGGAAGAAGGCTGTAACATAATATGGTTGTTATACGGTAGCCGTCATTTTCGGGCAACGCAGTTGCCTATGACAATAGCTTGGTCCCCAACATTACAAGGAAATGATGTATTACATTTTGATTTAAATCCTGTAAGCAAAGCAATCTGTTACGGGATTAGAAAGCAGATCAGAAAACCCGCCAGTTTCGGTTCGTGGCAAAATCCCACTTGTCAGAAGATCCGCTCTGCCTCGCAATCTACGAACACCGTTCGTTGCTAATCTAACCGCACCGCACCGTCCGTCACACCACAAACACCACAACCAGAGAGTCCGTGTATCGTGGAAGAATCTCAAGGAACCGACACAATATGCTCCTCGCTCCGCATTCCGCGGACTAGTTTCTTACCGAACCGTGCTCCTAACCTCCCCTTACCGTATCCTGTCCGCGCTTGGTTATAGTAAGGCCAGCACATGCTTTTCTTGGAATCTAGAGTCCCTCCCTTCTCGCTCCACCAGGCGTTGTGCCGTCTGCTTTCCTCAAGTTAAGTCTGTTTATTTGTGGATTATTTGTCAAACGTAATTATCTAGACCGAATCGGACCGTTCCCTGTAGTAACTCTTGACCGTTCTTCACCTTTTGACCGTCAGATTGCGGGCTGCTCGTTCGACATTCCTACTCCGCTTCGTCGAATCTCAGGAGCGTTTGATTCGCATTTGCTCGCGTTTCGTCTGGTTTCGTTCCCAGATGTAGCATCGGCCAGCAGCAGCACCAACCTCCACCACCAGCACGAACCGGCACCTGCACTAGTTTGTCCGCCTGTGTCAGCACCGTCGAAATCTGCAGCGTTCAGTTTCAACCAGTAGCCTGAAAGCTAAGATCGCGGGAGATCGAGAGCGAAAGAGAGAGAGGGAGAGAGTGACAGAGAGAGAGGAGAGAGTGAGAGAGGAAACGTAGAGAAAGCGAAGAATAAGCGAAGCGAGAGCTAGAAACCTAGAAAGCACCGTAGAGAAAGCGACGGACAGGATGGTTCGCGATGAGGAGATCGAGGAGATGGAGGAGAGGGACGGCATGGGGGTGATGGAGCTGCCAGCCGACTCGCCCATGCTGGGCCGGATCCCCAAGCCCGCAGCGCCAAACGCGGCGAGCGCGTCGCTGCGCCTGGTCAAGTACTCGGTGCTGCTGCCGACGTTCAACGAGCGCGAGAACGTCAGCCTCGTCGTTTACATGATCGTCAAGGCTTTCCAATCCCTGTGCGTCGAGGTGATAGGGCGTGGAGGAGGGAGAAGTGGGGGAAGGAGGTGAGGGGCTGAGGAAGGGAGGGGGGGTGGGGGGGTATAGCCTCGTTGTGTACCGGATCGTCACGGCGTTCCTGTCCATGCATGTGTGGCGTGTCAATCCATTTGCGTGTGACTTTTGAGTCGACTCAAAAGTCAACTCTTTTGAGTCGACTCAAAAGTCAACCCGGATTGTCACGGCGTTCCTGTCCATGCATGTGTGGCGTGTCAATCCATTTGCGTGTGACTTTTGAGTCGACTCAAAAGTCAACTCTTTTGAGTCGACTCAAAAGTCAACCCGGATTGTCACGGCGTTCCTGTCCATGCATGTGTGGCGTGTCAATCCATTTGCGTGTGCGTGTCGTCGCTGCGCCTGGTCAAGTACTCGGTGCTGCTGCCGACGTTCAACGAGCGCGAGAACGTCAGCCTCGTCGTTTACATGATCGTTAAGGCTTTCCAATCCATGTGCGTGTGGAGGAGGGAGAAAAGGGGGGTTGGGGTGGGTGGGGGGGTGGGTTCGTCAGCCTCTTCGTGTACATGATTGTCACAGCTTTCCAATCCATGTGCGTGTGGGGGGTCAGTCCGTGTGCGTCGGGGTGATAGGGCGTGGAGGAGGGATAGTAGGGGCGGGGGGAGAAGGGTGTGTAGATCTCGTCGTGTACATGATCGTCAAGGCCTTCCAATCCATGTGCGTGTGCTCGCGTGTCAGTCTGTGTGCGTGTGGGTGATAGAGAGTGGGAGGAAGGAGAAGGTGGGTGGGGGGGAAGGCGGGTGTGTCAGTCTCGTCGTTTACATGATCGTCAAGGCTTTTCAATCTATGTGCGTGTGAACGTGTCAGACCATGTGCGTGGGGGAGATAGGGCGTGGAGGAGGAGAGAGGGTGTATATCTCGTTGTGTACATGATCGTCAAGGCGTTCCAGTCCATGTGCGTCGGGGTGAGAGGGCGTGGAAGAGGGAGAAGGGGGGGATGGATGGTTCGTTAGTGGGGGTGGGTGGGGTGGGGTGGGAGTTTGAGAGCCTCGCTGTGTACATGATTGTCAAGGCCTTCCGATCCATGTGCGTCCGGGTGATAGGGCGTGAAGGAGGGAGAAAAAGGAAGGGGGGTGAGGGGTTGGGGAGGGGAGGGGTGTGGGGGGTATCAAGCCGTTGTGTACAGGATAGGCTTTCCAGTCCACCGTTTCCCCCTCCTTTCCCCCTCACCTCCCTTCCTCCCCACCTTCCTTTTCCCCCATATCTGTCACTCAAATCTTTGCAGCAAGGAGTCGTTTGAGATCATAGTGATAGACGACAACAGCCCACCGCTTCCCCCTCCCTTTCCCACACCCTCCCTCTTCCCCCACCCCCCCCCACCCTCCAACCCTGGCAGCAACGAGTCGTTTGAGATCATAGTGATAGACGACAACAGCCCGGACGGCACGCAAGAGGTGGTGAAGAAACTGGCGAAGCACTATGGGGAGGACACCATTGTGAGTGCCGTGAAGGAGGGGTGTGGGGAGGAGGTGTGGGGAGGAGGTGTGGGGAGGAGGTGTGGGGAGGAGGTGTGGGGAGGAGGTGTGGGGAGGAGGTGTGGAGAGGAAGTGTGGGGAAGAGGTGTGGGGAGTTTTGAGTCGTCTCAAAAGACGGACGGCACGCAAGAGGTGGTGAAGAAGCTGGCGAAGCACTATGGGGAGGACACCGTTGTGAGTGCCGTGGGGAAGGGCCGTGGGGAGGAGGTGTGGGGAGGAGGGAGGAGGAGGAGGATACAGGTTGGAGCTGTCGTTTGTGGGGATGTGCTTATCTGCGCTATTTGTCATGCACGCTTGCTCATGCCGTCACGATTGTCCATGTCTACATGCTGACCGTCTGTGTGTGTGTGTGTGTGTGTGTGTGTGTGTGTGTGTGTGTGTGTGTGTGTGTGTGTGTGTGTGTGCATATCCGTGTGTGGGTGTGTGTGCGCGTATCTGTGTGTGTGTGTGTGTGTGTGTGTGTATGTGTATGTGTGTGGGTGCGTATCCGTGTGTGCGTATCCGTATGTGTGTGTGTGTGTGTGTGTGTGTGTGTGTGTGTGTGTGTGTGTGCCTCGCAGCTTCTTCGGCCAAGGCCTGGCAAGCTAGGGCTAGGTGAGTAACGTCCACCTCATGTGCTTGTTCGCTACAACCCATGTCACTCCCACCATCCCTAATTTCATCGTTCCTCCGACATTTCACCATTCCTCCAACTGTCCAACATCCCTCCTCGCGGTCCCCTTGGTTATATCTTTCCCCTTCGCCACCTCACCCCTCACCGCACACCTTCCCTCTCCTTCCCGCCACCTCCCCACTCTTTTGCCGGCCACCACCAGGCACGGCATACGTGTCCGGGCTGCAGCATGCGTGGAAGGTGTGTTCATTGTTTCTAACCGCTTCCCCCCCCCCCCGTCTCCTCAAACCCCACCTTCGTGTGCACCACCACCAGGCACAGCATACGTGTTCGGGCTGCAGCATGCCAGGGGAGAGTTTGTGTTTATCATGGACGCAGACCTGTCACACCATGTGAGTCATGAAGGAAAAAGAGGGGGGTGGGGGGAGGGGACAGGGTTTTGAGTCGTCTGGTGAGAGAGTTTGTGTTTATCATGGATGCAGACCTGTCGCACCACGTGAGTCATGACAGAGGGGGGTGGCATAGGCACAGCCTTCTGAGTCGTCTGTCGGGAAAGAGAGTGTGCACAGACATTTGAGACTGCTCAAACAAGAGTTCGTGTTTATCATGGATGCAGACCTGTCGCACCACGTGAGTCATGATTGGGGTGGTGGTGCTGGCACAGACTTTTGAGACGTCCGAAAGGAGAGCTTGCACAGACTGCTGTACTCTCAGATCATGCACGCACAGCACAAGGGTTGTTCAGCCGTGTCCTGCCTTTTAAGGTCTTGAACCTATTTGTTCTCGCACGTCCACGCACCTTCCAGCACTTGCGCTTCTCTCCATGCTCTTCTCTGAGGCCACTCAATTGCTTCCTCCAACTGTGCTTGCGCATGTGGGGTACCCATCCCATGCGGTCCCATGCGTTCCTCTCGAACCGCTCATCTCGGTGGTGTGACCGCTCATCTCCTTGCGATCAACAACGAACCTGACACGTGGAATTGGTGTATCAGCCAAAGTACATCCCCCAGTTCATTCGGTAAGCCAGCGGTGCCTGCTTGATCCTCTCTGCTCATGTGATGTACGTTACATCTATGTGTTATATCCTCTTCAGATTGTACATCTATGTGCCTGTTATCTATTCTCTGCTGTGACTCAAGGAGTGTTCCCCTCGTTCCGCCTGCCGCCACGGATTATTCTGGCTGCCTTTCTGCAATCTCCTTCTGTCATCTCTCTATCTCCCGTTCCCCTTCTCTCTCTCCTCCCCGACCCATTCCAGCAAGCAGCAGGAGACAGACGCGGACATAGTCACCGGGTCGCGCTACTCCCCAGGGGGGGGCGTCGTGGGGTGGGATTTCAAGCGCAAGATGACGAGCCGAGGCGCCAACGTGCTCACACACACGCTGCTCTGGCCGCGCGTGTCGGACCTCACGGGCTCGTTCCGGCTGTATCGCAAGGAGATTCTGGAGAATCTGATGGACGTGGTGGTGTCCAAGGGCTATGTGTTCCAGATGGAGATGATTGTGCGGGCGAGCCGAGCCAGTTTGGTGATTGAGGAGGTGAGAGGGGTGTGGTGCGGTTGGGAGTGGTTTTGGTGGGTGTGGTGGTCAGAGGAGGAGGGGGCATAGGGAGGGGTTGGGCGAGGGGGAAGAGGGGTGGGGTTTTAGTGTGGGTGATCTCCTGCTTTTGCACGTTTTGTATTCACTGCACTTCTGTCAAGGCTTAGTGTACCTTACCCTTCTTATTTGTTGGGTTTCAGGTGCCAATTGTTTTCGTGGATCGGTTGTATGGATCTTCAAAGCTGGGAGGGACAGAGATTGTACAGTTTGTGAAAGGCCTTCTTTGGCTCTTTGTCTACGCTTAGCATGTCTCACAGAAAGCTGGAGGGCCCCTAGTACCTAATATAACGTATTGCATTATTCGCGCGGCATTTTTCCCGTTTTAAGTCGATGAATGTTGGTTAATGCATCATTAAAACTGCTTTGATCTCCAGTGGGAGGCTGACGCAGATGGTTAATTCATGCTTGCAACTGTTCTACAATCACTAGGTTGTACTACTTATCTGCGTGAAGTGTAGTTCGTTACCGTAACTGTACACAACGGGGATGCTCTTAGTTTCTGGAAGCTCTGCCCTTGAAGTCATCGCGCCGTCGGGACGGTACATTCCCCCCGTCCCTGCTACACCTGTATGCTTGCATTGCACCTAGCCAGCAGCAGTCGTGTCTGCTGCCTCGCAGAGCAATCCAGTCCGCCTCCTCCGCAAATCGGACGGCTGTCTGAGTTCAGTCGTGGCATGGCTGGCTGATTTTGGCCGTGCATCCCAAAAAGCTTTGCTACTTAGTCCCGCGCCTCACGCCCGCGTCCCTCGTTCCTCGTCCCGCGTCCGGCATCCCCACGTGCGTCTCACGCACCATTTCTGTTTTTCACTATCACATCTTGCTGCCGGCGCGTGATCTGGTGTTCGATTCTTCAGGAACGCCTGCAGATCAGAGGGTTAATTCTGCATGTCAACCGCGTGTACGCGTTATTATATCGCTTCTGGGAACCCAATCGTGTTTCAGATTCTGAATCTGAATCTAGACTACATTACGTTCGACGGTTGAAGATCTCTCGCTAAAAGAGCCGCAATTTGACGGTGCCACGGGACCAGCAGTAAGCAGCAAGCGAAGAGAGAAGCAACAAGCAGGGACAAGAGCGGTCTGACAAGTGGGATTTCATTCCCGAGCTAGTCGATCTTTCGACAGGAGCGGAAATCGTGTTTTGAAGGAGGAATTCAGGAGAAAAATCGGAGGCAGCAACCTCTTACTTACTTCAAGAAATTGTGCCGCTTAACGTCGACGAGTTTTCTCTTGTCTGGCGCTATAAGGCTTATCCAAATTCTTAAGGTCTCTTCTCCGACGGTTACATTCAGCCGTCCCTCTCTTCTGTATCTCAGCCAGTACCTTTCAGCTGCTACCTTTCCGCCGCTCCCTTCCAGCTGTTCCATTTCCGTTCCGTATCGTTCCACTACCGTCACAGCCGTTTAATCTCCGCGGTAGATCAGCGCAGCGGGCAAGATGGTGCGGGAGATGGAGTATTACGATTTGCTGGGGGTGGCTCCCACAGCAAACGCGAACGAGATTAAGAAGGCCTACTACAATCAGGTGCGTGGGAGCGGAGGGGAGGGAGAGGGGGAGCGGGTGGGGTGGGGGGGGAGGGGGGCGAAGAGGGGGAGTGTAAAATCGTTGTTGTTGTTGTTGTTGTTTTTTTTTTGTTTTTTTGTTTTTTTTGCATTGCATTGCATTGCATTGCAAGGCTCGGGACGTGGAATTGAGTCTGCGACTCTTTCCCATTGTTGTCGTGAATGGCATTCTACCAGCGCATGGTTGCAAGGATGTGTGTGTGAATGCATGCACGACCATGGATGGATGCATGGGTGCATGTGTGCATGAATGCATCCTGACCATGTATGCGCATTCCACACATCCATCCATCCATCCATCCATCCATCCATCCATCCATCCATCCATCCATCCATCCATCCATCCATCCATCCATCCATCCATCCATCCATCCATCCATCCATTCCCCCACCAGGCGCACAAGTTGCATCTTGAAAAGAACCCCAACGACCCCAATGCAGGCTCTGGGCCGGAATATAGTCTTCAGTCACTCCCCCTCCCTCCCCTCTCCTCCCCTCTCCTCCCCCGTCTCTTCAGTCAGTCCTCCAGAATACATCCGGACAAGAAACCCAACGACCCCGATGCAGCAGCCAAGTTCCAAGCGCTGGGCGAATCTATCTCTGAGGCGCCATAAACATAGTCCTCCCCTCCTCTCTTCCCCACCCCCCCTCCCACGCACCCCCCCGCACCCGTACTCCTTCCTCAGGCGCGCAAGGTGCATCCGGACAAGAACCCCAACGACCCCGATGCAGCAGCCAAGTTCCAGGCGCTGGGCGAGGCGTATCAGGTGCTCAGCGACGAGATGCAGAGGCAGCGCTACGACGCCGCCGGGAAGTCTGGCATCTCCAGGTGCGTCTTTCTGTGTGTGTGTGGGGTGGGTGCGGGTAGGGGCTCATTTGAGTGCACGTGAATCGATTTCCAGGCGCTGGGCGAGGCGTATCAGGTGCTCAGTGACGAGATGCAGAGGCAGCGATATGATGCTGCTGGGAAATCAGGCATCTCCAGGTATGGCTGGCTTTCTGTGGTGTTTTGTGGGGTGGGTGCGGGAAGGGGCTCACTTGTGAGTGCGCATGAACCTTTTGTTTGGCGCTGGGCATAGCTCCGGGTGAGGCATACCTCCGGAGGCATACCTCCGGGTCTTCAGCGACCCGATGCAGCGGCAGCGCTACGACGCCGCCGCCGGCAAATCCAGCATCTCCAGGTGTGTGAGTGTGTGAGCGTGAGTGTAGGTGACTCGTTGCTCAGGGTAGACCTAACGGCTGTGTTTTGGGCGATGCATATCGGGTGCTCAGCAACAAGGGGGTTGGGGAGGGGTGTGTGGAAGGAGGTGCAAGTGACTCGAAAAGGTCAATCGCTTTCTCCCATCCTTCCCTCGCTCCCCCTCCCTCCTCCTCCCGCTTTCTCCCTCCCACTGTCAGTCCATTATCTGGTCATCTCTTCCCTCGCCGCTCTTGCTCCCGCTCACCCGTGTTCCACACGCATGCCCCAGGCCTCGACCTACTCCCCACCACTCCTCGCCCACAACCCTCCCTCCCCACCTCCCCCCTTGGCCCCCTACCTCCCCTCCTGCAGGGAGGCGATGGTGGATCCAGCGGCGCTGTTTGGAATGCTTTCTAGCAGCGAGGCCTTTGATTAAAGATCACGTGGGGCAGCTCGCCATGGCCTCTCTCGCCTCCCTGCTGCCGAGGGTGCTGCTTGCAGCACCGCCAACTCAAAGCACGCCCCTCCTTCCCACCCAACTTCCTCCCATTCCGCCCTTCCCAGGGAAGCGATGGTGGATCCAGCAGCGCTGTTCGGAATGCTATTCGGCAGCGAGGCCTTTGAGGACTACGTGGGGCAGCTCGCCATGGCCACCCTCGCCTCCCTCGCTGTCGACTCCGTCACCAACGCCTCGTCCCCCGCTGCTCACGCTGGTGCTTGCAGCCTGACCGACTCAAAGCACCCCCCCGTTCCTGCCCTCCCTCCCTCCCTCTCTCCCGTGTGCCCCACCCGCCCTGGCCTTCGCCCCACTCCCCTCCCACCCCCTCCCACCCACCTTTTTTCCTTCCAGGGAGGCAATGGTGGATCCAGCAGCGCTGTTCGGGATGCTGTTCGGCAGCGAGGCATTCGAAGACTACGTGGGGCAGCTCGCCATGGCCACCCTCGCCTCCCTTGCTGTCGACTCCGTCACCAACGCCTCATCCCCTGCCGGCCCTTCTATTGCCAAGGACGCGGCTTCCAGTGCTGCTGCGACTCCGGGAGGGCCGGGGGATGTGGTGGACGCGATGGCCATCCAGGCGAAGCTCACGGTAAGAATGATTTGAGGTGATTTGAGGTGGTTTGAGGTGGTTCGGGGTGGGTTGAGGTGGTTTGTGGGGTGGGTTGATTGTGCATGCGGCACAGGAGGAGCGAGTGCAGTAGCTGGGGGTGAAGAGCTGAAGTTCCGTCTAGAGGCACGTACACCCATTCCTGATCCCCCTTGCAATCCAGCCATGCCAGTTCCATCTATGCTCCCCCTTCCTCCCTCCTTCCTTCACAGGCGGCACAGGAGGAGTGAGTGCAGGAGCTGGGGGTGAAGAGCTGAAGAGCCGCCTGGACGTGTACGCCCATTGTCCCCATCGCCCTTTCCGCTCCCACCCCATCACCCCTCCCCTATCCCCACCCCTCCTTCTTCCTCTACAGGCGGCACAGGAGGAGCGAGTGCAGGAGCTGGGGATGAAGCTGAAGAGCCGCCTGGACGGGCAAGAATGCAAATCCCCCTGTCATATCTGCCCACGAGAATTCATCCTTAGCCTTTCTCTTCCCTTCATTCCACAGGCGGCACAGGAGGAGCGACTGCAGGAGCTGGGAGTGAAGCTGAAGAGCCGCCTGGACGTGTATGCATCCCCCTCGGCCAATCAGGGCCTGGACGGCGGACGGCACGCGTTCATGCGCTGGGCGCACGAGGAGGCGGATGAGCTGAGTCACGCTGGTAGGGAGGGGTTTGGGTGCGGTTGTAAGGTGTTCCTGTGGGCGGATGAGGCGCGTGTGGTTTACAGGTCGGGAAAAGGATGTGCTAGTGGGGGTGTGCGGCGGCAGCAGGCATGCCTTCATGCGCTCAGCGCTCGAGGAGGCAGAAGAGTTGAGTCGCGCGGGGTGGGTGGACAGGGAAAAGGACGTGCTAGTTAGGATTTGAGGCGCCTCAAAAGTCGCTCGGCGCTTGAGGAGGCAGAGGAGCTGAGTCATGCAGGGTGGATGGGCAGGGAAAAGGACGTGCTAGTGGTGGGTGCCTGGGAAGGCGGAAAGTGGGCTTTCATGCTCTGGGTGTGTCAGAAGGCCTTCTGTGGGGAGAAAACCTTGTGTTCTCCCTCGCACCGTCTTCCACCAACGTTAGGAGAGAGAGAGAGCACCTGCTGGAAAGAGTAGGTTACGTGCACGAGCGCAGTGCAGCCAAGGAGCAGGGCGCAAGCATTAGCACCAGCAGAGCAAGCATATACGATTCATTCCTCTTCCATCCCCCCCCCCGTGTCCCCCATTCCCCCAGCCTTCGGAGAGCACATGCTGGAGAGCATAGGGTACGTGTACGAGCGCAGTGCAGCCAAGGAGCAGGGCAAGAGCATCATGTACCTGGGCATGCCGTATGTGGGCGAGTGGTTCCGGGAGAGGGGCCGCCGCATCCAAACACAGTGGTCTGCTGCCATGGGTACGTGCATGTGGTGCATGGATGGGTGGGTGGGTGATTCTGCTGCCACGGGTGGTGATTGTGCTGGCATGGATGAGTGTGGGTGTTAGTCTCGCCGTGGGTCATTGTGGGTGGTTTGGCTGATGAGCCCCGTGTGTGTGCATGTGCTGCTGTCAGTGCGTGATGTCAAATTTAACTGGCTGTAAATCAGGGCGAGTTTGGTGCTGCCGTGGATGCGAGGGTACAGAGTGTGGGTAACTTATGCGCCAATGTTCAACATGACGTTGCATAGATGGTCAAGGCATGGCATGGCATGGCATGGCATGGCACGGCATGGTATGGCAGAGAATGGCATGGCATGGCTTGATGTGCACCTTCCACCCCACCTTCATACCTTTTCCCCTCAACCGCACAGGCGTAGTTAGTCTGGTGCAGATGCAGACGCATATGCAGCGGCACGTGGAGGAGAGCGATACGTTGGCGAGGCAGCACTGCGTCTAACCAGTCCCTACTGCCTGCCCCCTCCTCACCCTTTCTCCCTGCCTTCATACTCACACCCTCCTATCACCCAGGCGTGGTGAGTCTGGTGCAGATGCAGATGGACATGAGGCGGCACGTGGAGGAGAATGACATGGACGAGGTAGCGCTCGTCTAACCAGTCCCTATGTCCTCCCCCTCGCCCCCCAACCCATCCCTTTGTTTGTCACCCAGGCGTGGTGAGTCTGGTGCAGATGCAGATGGACATGAGGCGGCACGTGGAGGAGAGTGACATGGACGAGGCAGCGCTCGTCTCCTTCCTCGAGAGCAAGCAGCAGTCGCTGCTCGAGTCCCTGTGGCGCCTCAACGTGCTGGACATCGAAGCCACGCTCTCTACTGTGTGCCACCAGGTGTGTTGTGCAATAGAGGTGCAAAGCTGGGAAAAGGGAGGTGCATGTGTGCGTGAGTGTATCCGTGTGTGTGTGCTTCTTGCTGCTCGAGTCCCTCTGGCGCCTCAACGTGCTGGACATCGAAGCCACGCTCTCTACCGTCTGCCACCAGGTAAGCAAGGCGCTTTTGAGAATTCTCAAGCAGGTGTTTGGGCTGCTTGCATGTGCGTGTGTGGGGGGAAGAGAGAGCAAGCAGCAGTCGCTGCTCGAGTCGCTCTGGCGCCTCAATGTGCTGGACATCGAAGCCACTCTCTCTACTGTCTGCCACCAGGTGCGTTGTGTAGGGGGTGACAGGCGGGAAAAGTCTGGTGCGTGTTAGCCGTCGGTGCTCGAGCCCGTGTGGTGCCTCCACGTGCTAGACATCGAAGCCACTCTCTCCACTCTCTCCACCGTGTGCCACCAGGGGAAGGGGGGTAGGGGGGAAGGGGGGTAGGGGGGTAGGGGGGTAGGGGGGTAGGGATGGGGATGGGGAGGGAGGGGAGGGAGGGGAGGGAGGGGAGGGAGGGGAGGGAGGGGAGGGAGGGGAGGGAGGGGAGGGAGGGGAGGGAGGGGAAGGGGGGGAGAGGGCATGGAGGAGGCAGTGGGGTGCGAGATGTGTGTGTTACTCGTGCTACCCTTGACTTCTTGTCTTTGCTCGTCGATCTGTCCTTTCTGCCTCGTCGTTTTCTCTGCCCTCTCGTCTCCCCCCCACACATTCCCCTCCCCCCCCATACCCCTCCCCCCCTCTCATCTCTCCCCCAACCGTTCCCTGCATCCACCTCTCTCCCCCCTCGCCCCGCTCCTCAGGTTCTCACAGAGGCGGATGTTTCTCGGACCACCCTGGAGGCACGCGCACATGCGCTCAAGCAACTGGGGGCCACCTTTCTCTCAATTCTCCCCCACCCATCCCTTGCACACTACTCTCTCCCCGCTCGCCCTGTCTCTCACCTGTCACCTCCGCAGGTTCTCACAGAGGCGGATGTTTCACGGACCACCCTGGAGGCACGCGCACATGCGCTCAAGCAACTGGGGGTCGTTTTCCAGGCACGTGCACTCTCGCACTCTACGTGCACTCTCGCACTCCACGCGCACTCTCGCACTCCACGTGCACTCCACGTGCACTCCACGTGCCCAGAGTACTGCGACTGTGCTGCGAGTGTGCTGCGAGTGTACTGCGAGTGTACTGTGGGTGTGCTGTGTGTCCTGCGATTCCCTTGCTTTCAAAGCACACCCGGATTTGTCACCAATTCTGCGCATGCCTCTTTGGTTCTAATTTATTGCCATCCCACCATTTCTGTTTCCTCACTACCACATGCCACTCATCTCTGCCTTTCTCTCTCATTCCTTTGCTTTACCCCTGCTCCACGCTACCCGGATTCCCCCTCTCCCTTCCTTTCCCCCTTGAATCCCTCCCTCTCCCCCTTATGAAGTCAAGTTCTGCCTCTACCCCTTCCTTGTCTGCGCCTGCACAGAGCAAGGCAATGCACATGGCAAACGAGGCTTTTGAGTCCACTTCCCCCCCCTGAGGACTCAACAGGAACCTCTTCCACTTTCCCCACCTGAGGACTTCACGTTGTTCCTCCTCTCTCCCATCCCTGTCTGCGCCTGCACAGAGCAAGGCAATGCACATGGCGAAGGAGAAAGCAGCAAAGGAGAAGGAGAAGGTGGATAAGGAAAAAGCAGCAGCAGGTGTTGCTGATGGTACTGCTGCGTCTGGAGCAGCAGCAGCAGCAGGGAGCTCAGGGGGGGCGGACAAGGCATCAACAGGCGGTGATAGCAGCAGCACAAATGGTGTGGCTGGCTCAAAATCTACGACAGTCACTGTTACGGCTCCTCAGCCTCCTCCCTTGGTATGGTACACACGCAGGCTTGGTGTGGGATGCACGGGCTTGGTGTGGGATGCACGGGCTTGGTGTGGGATGCACGGGCTTGGTGTGGGATGCATGGGCTTGGTGTGGGATGCATGGGCTTGGTGTGGGATGCATGGGCTTGGTGTGGGATGCATGGGCTTGGTGTGGGGCGCATGGGCTTGGTGTGGGGCGCATGGGCTTGGTGTGGGGCGCACAGGGCTCAAAATGTCTTAATATTTTGCTTGCTGTAGCACACATCCCCACGATCTTCTCTCCATTCTTTCCACACCTCCTCCCTCTCTCCCGTTGTCTTCCCCCCTCTCTCCCCCCATCTTCTTTCCGTTGCACACAACCCAGTAGCACCGGAGCTGGGACCATTCCCTGTCTTTCCCCCCCTGTCCTTCCCCCTGTCATCCCTCCTCTCCCCCTGTCCTTCCCCCTGTCATCCACTCTTCCCCCCTGCCTCCCCCTGTCATCCCCTCTCTCCCCAGCCGCACATCAGATATACGCGGTAGCACTTGAGTTGTATAAGACGAGGCCATCCTCGGCTGCAATGTTCAATCCCTGTGCGCTTTCTCTCCCCCCTTTCCCACTTCTCGCATCCTGCTCCCTCCTGTCATCCCCTCTCGTCCCTGCCACACATCAGATACACCCAGTAGCACCGGAGTGGGATAAGCTATCCCCTGTCTTTCCCCCTTTGCCAACCTCTCCCCGTCCTGCCTCCCCCTGTCATCCCCTCTCTCCCCTGCCGCACATCAGATACACCCAGTAGCACCGGAATGGGATAAGATGGGGCCATCCCCTGCCTTCCCCCGTCTTTCCCCATCTCCCCCCCCTGCTTCCCCCTGTCAACCTCTCTCTTCCCCTATGTCCCCCCCTGTCATCCCCTCTCGCCCCTGCCACGCACCAGATACACCCAGTAGCACCGGAGTGGGATAAGATGGGGCCATCCGCAAATTGGGGTGCTGCGTTTAACCCCTATGCCCCATGGCCGCCCGGTGCCACTGCTGACACCCATGTGAGTGATTTGCTGAATCTGAGGTGACTCTTGAATCGATTCAACAGTCTCCTAGGCGCATAGACGACTAGGCTCCTCAGATGCAGCGTTTAACCCCTATGCCCCATGGCCGCCTGGTGCCACTGCTGACACGCATGTGAGTGATTTGTTGGATTGGAGGCGACTCTTCTTGAGTCGACTCAATTGTCACCTAGGCCCCGCAGATGCAATGTTCAACTTCTACTCCCCATGGCCCCTTGGTGCTTCTGCTGATACCCATGTGAGTGGCATGCCACTCACTACCATGCCACTCACTACCATCCCACCCTCCTCTTCCTCCTCTCTGTCTTCCGCTTCCTCTCTCACGCCCTCCCCTGTCTGCCCCCCTTCAGAAATCACCCAAGTCCTCCTCTCATTCCAAACCCACCTCTAAGTCTCCCAGAGACCCCTCCCCCAAACCCACCTCGTCCCCCAAACCAACCTCCTCCTCACCCAAACCCACCTCCTCCTCCCCAAAACCAACGTCCTCTGCCAACCCATCGCTGAGGCAAGGAGGCAGTGGGTCCTCGGAGCATGCATTTGACAGCATGTCAGTATCAGAGCTGAAACGGTATATCCGAGAGCACGGAGGCGACACCACAGGGCTCTTGGAACGATCCGACCTTGTTGGCCTTGCCAAGACGCTCAAATAGAAATAAGAGATTCATCCCTCCCTCTTTGGCCGCATTCGTGTGCGGTGTGCTTCCTCCCTCCCTCTTTCTCCATCTCTATCTATCTGCTGGTAAGGCTATTCCTTCCTGCTGTCTCCTCCGGCGTGTTTGCCCCATTGGAAAGTTCAGACTTCGCTTTCCTTGTCCAAGGTTCTGGATTATGAAAATCCTTACTATGGTACCTCTGTTAAGTTTAGGTGCTCAAGGTTTAGGACTTAAGCTTAGGATGGCGTGAGATGAGTAGGCAAAAAGAGAATTGAACTATCGAGGGGAACAAACAAGTACAAGCAAAGCATGGCAAGAGAGGGTGCACCACCAAGAATGTAACTACACTACACCTATGCAGCAAGCAGGGTATATAAATATAATTTCAACCTCTTCCATGTATTTTCCATAAGCCAGCCCACCATAACTCGTCCACTTGCTTTTGTGTGGAGCCATAGGCGCAATAGAATTATTCTATGTACGCATCAGATGTGCAGTACAGTGAAGTCCAGTATAATATACGGTACACTAGTCCAATATAACGTATGGTGATATACTCAGTTTGTGGGAAGGGGGGATGTGCATTTGAAGTCATGTGTAAGGTTCAATACCGTAATCTATTACGGTAATGTGGAAGGGGGAGACTTGAAAGTTTCCTGACGGATATGGTTAAGCACACCAGATGCATACGGTACTGTACTAGGACAGTGGTTGCAACCTAAAGCTGCATCAACAAATAAGCGAAGCAGGACTAAATAACCACATCGATTTGATACATCACTGGTTGCAAGGTAACTTCACCGCAGCTACGGTACCATCAGTGCTTCTTCTTAGGTATCTTCGCAACAAGTCAATCCTGGAAACACATCTCAACACTTGATATGGCCATTAGCAAAAGTTTCAATTCAAGTTCCAAGTTCCAATAAGCAGAACTCCAAAGATGTCTCAACTGTGGGCACACCTCAGAACCACTCCAAATCCCACAAGAACCAGCTAATATCATACCTCATCAACCATTTCATACACTCAAACACACAACCATGCCTTTGAGACTCCTCCTGTCCCGACCCGACCAACCCCCTAGCTGATTGCCAACATAGCCACCTTATCGCCTTATCCCCTGTTTCTGCCGCAACCATTGCCAAGGAGCAATGTGTAACCACCACCACCAAACACGGCTCAATGCTCAATGCTCACATGCAGAACACCACGTAGACAACGCCACATGCAAACTGCTAGCTGCAAGCGTGCCTGGTACTGGACTGCGTGTGTGCGCGTGCTTGGGTGTGAGTGCATGCGCATGTACTATGCATGTGCATCCCTGCAAGGGTGTGGATGTAGGTGTGCATGTGTGCATGTGCATGTCCATGTGTGTGGACATAAGCATGTGAGTGCCATGTTTGTGCAGCAAGTGTGCAACATGTGAACAAGCCAGTGCCTCTGTGCATGTATGTGCATGCTTATGTGCATAGGTGCATATGTGCAAATGTGCAGGTGTGAGTGCGTGCATTTGGCTTATGTGCAAATGTGCAAATGTGCAAGTGCGTGCGTGTGTGTGTGTGCGCGCGCATCCATGCAAGCGCAAGAGAGATGCGTGACAGACACCACCAGCAAGAACCACAGCAGATACAGAATGTGCAATATTTACACAGCCAGACAGCTGCGGAGTGAAGGCCGAGAAGACCACAGCGGTGAGAAGGGCGAAAAAGCGGACCAGCGGCGAGACAGTGGAGCGTGAAAGACCGAGAAAACAGAAAGTGGGTGACGGAGAGAGAGCAGGCTGGTGGGGAAGATAGAATGGAGGCCACGTGGCCCACAGAAAGACCATGATTCACTCAAGAAATCCTGTGGAAAGGGGCATACACGAAGGGAGTGTGAACAGCACGGAACGGGTAAGGGAAATAAGGAGGGAGACTGGGATAAGAGGAGGCCAAATGGAGAGCATATATTCTGAGTCAACCAGGCAGCACGAAATGGTGACAGCATTGCCACACAAGCACTTCAACCAGCATGCATCAGGCAAAGATGGCAGCCAGGCAACAACCACATGCGCACTTCAAAAACAAGTGGTCGCCTCGCCATGTTAAAAAAACCATGCCACACTCACTCACCACACGCCACACTTACTCACGCCACGCGAGCTGCTACCATCACCAGCAGCACCATCAGCCCCGAGAACGTCCACAGAGCGGTGCTCTGCAAAACCATGCCAAACTCGCTCACCACACGCCACTTACTCACCCTCAGAAGCGTGGAAAGTCAAAGCGTGAGCCGCCATCACCAGCACCACCAGCAGCACCATCAGCCCCGAGTACGTCCACAGAGCGATGCTCTGCAAAGCCATGCTGGCCGGCGTCTGAGGCGTGGAAGACGGGCCCTGTGAGCTCGTGGAAGAGGTTGAGATGGTCCACCAGCTTGTGAAACACCTGACAGCCCTGGCACTGGTGGGGGGGGGAAGGGGTTGGGGGGTGTTTTGGGGGGCGGGAAGGTTGGAAGAGATGGAGATAAGAGGGGGTTTGAAGATGGTTGGGGGAGACGGGGGCTTGCGAGCTTGCTCGTGGAAGCGGTTCCGATGGTCGACGAGCGTATGAAACAAACACCTGACAGCCCTGGACACTGGTTAAGGGAGGGGAGGGGGAGGGTGGAAACGAGGGGGGAGCGGGGGGGCGCTTGAGGGAGGTTGGAGAGAAGTGGACGCAGCAGCTAGCTCGTGTAAGAGGTTGTGATGTTATGATGGTCCACTCAAGGAACAACGTACCTGGACAACGACAAACCTACCTCGTGCGGCTGGCATTCGGGGAACCTGATGGCTGGAGATCAAGGTAAACGAAGGGCACACACACAGACGGGCAGACGGACAAACCTACCTGCACAAAGACGGTTCCTTCTCGGTACGCGTGCGGGTTGATGGCGCGCCTCGTGCGGCTGCCGCACTTGTTGCACGTGAAGTCCACGCGCGCGGTGCGCCGCGGCGACACGGGCGAGATGATGGGCATGCCGAGCGAGTCAACGGAGTCAACGGGGTCAGCGGGCGCGGACGGGCCTTCCAGTCCCGTCATGGTCTTCCAACCTGTGCCCATCGCGGCGCTAATCACCACGCCCAGCGCCTCCTCCTGCAAGAAAAACAAACAAACAAACAAACAAACAAACAAACCAAAAAAAAATAAGAGGATAATATTAAAAGAAAAAAAAAAAGGGGGTACAATAGAAGCGGATATTGAGTCGACAAAAGAGACGATTTTTTTTCTGCAATTTCCGACCTCACCGTTACGAGGCCAGCCCAACGCGTGCACCTTACTAATGTTCTGAAGCGACAGCGACGTGATTACGATATTCGCGTAGAAGACATCTCAAAGCAAGCCCAACGCCCGCGCGCACCTTGCTAATGCTCTGCAGCGACAGCGAGCGACCGGCGGCGCCGGAGTTAAACGGCACGAGCCCCGTGGGCGACGTGCGACTCTCGTCGTGAAAACTCTGCGACGCAGGGCTCGGAGTCCCTGCGACGGATGGGTGCCACGACGCGCCGCCCAAGGGGACGAAAGGCACGAGCGGAGAACGGGGGGGAGAGAGCAAAGGGCGGGAAATAACAAAAGATACGAGGCAGGTGGTAAGAGACGTGTGACGAGAAAGGATTGTGTTTGTAAGATGCGCGACGGCGTGTGCGGATGGCAGGAGCGTAGGAAAATGCGGAAGTAACGGCGTAGGAAAAACGAAGAAGAGAAGGAATGAAGGGAGAATCCGCGCAACGTCTACGCGCGCAAAGGCACCGCGCGCATGGGCTCCGCCCACTCACAAGTGAAATTGGGCATCGGGCGCTCCCCTGCCGCCGCCGCCACCGCGGATTCCGCCGTTTCCTGCTCTCCGCTCTGCGCGCTGCTTCGGATTCGGAAAACCCGACCCGTCCGTGCGCTGGCCGCCACACTAGTGCGGGGCGTCACTTTCAGGCTAGCGGGAGACGATTGCGAAACGCTTGACGGTCTTACGTGGGAGCATGTGATTGGCTTGGTGACAGGGCTCAAGACGACAGGAAGGCGGGCGGTCAACGATGTTTGAATAGAAACCGCCATTGCGAGCGGAACCGCGGCGCAAAGGAAAGAAGCACCAGTTGAGTGTTCCGCGTCGAATCAAAACACACCACGCACACAGAGCTCGAGGCTGGAAGGGCACGGTGTTACGAGGCGTGTGTGTGTGGGCGGAGCAGAGGTGCTGTGTTGTTGGGGAATCAACAATGCTGTAAATTTGTGCCAAGGTTCTGGGAGGGCTGTTTGGGAGGAGATGGGATGGGCTGTTTGGCGGGTGGGACGGGATGGGCATGGGATGGGATGGGAGGGAGACGAGGAGGAGAGAGGAGGTCAGGAGGGAGGAACACAGGTGTAATAGACGTTACTGCGGTATATTGAGCGGTTTAGAGACAGCAAGTTCGCTCGTTAGTAGGACAATGGTTGTGTGTGTGTGTGTTGTATTTGCGCGTGGACTACCTTGGACTCTAGGAGGTTCGGTTCGGTTCGGCTCGGCCGCTCACATTGCCCCACGTTCTTCCTTGTCACACAAGCAACCTCATTCGCGAATCGGTGGAGCACTGGTCACCAATGAGAAAGCGGACCTCCGTGGATACGCATCGTAATGACCAATAGGGGTGAATGCTGACATAAGCTGCAGCTGGACATCCAGTCATACGGCTGCGAGTCGAGCAGTGATGTCAGCTCCTAGTCATCAGATTGCCTGCAAGATTTCAAGGTTGAAGGTCATATATCTTCCTTACAGGAAGTCCCTTTGGAGTTCCATGCTGGTGTACATACAGAATACAGTCTTGCTAGTGTCTACTTCGTGCAAAGAGTTTGCAGGTGAACTGGTTCATGTGCTATACTTTTCAGTTACCACTGTGGATATATACACTTTCATTTTTTATTTTTTTATTTCAGGGAAAAAGAGGTGATAAAGGAATGAAAGTGCAGCCAACACGTAGTGCAACTGCATCCTTTAAAACAAAGTGCTATACTTTAATGTATCTAAAAACTGTAAGTTAACATGCCAAAACGATGGGGACAGCTGGGTACTAACTTCGAGTTGAACGAAACAAGGATGTGCGGTGTAAATGGTCTCCACGTGACAACCTCTGAGATTGCCATGTCATCTGACCTGGAGGATTCCGAACCACTCGGAGGGCATCGTTTCTGTTGCCCTTCATATAAGACACGTGCCAGTATATCACACGCCACTCCACTTCACCATCTCCATGTGCGCTGGCGCACTAATTACTTCGTCGTTTGTCCTCGCAAGCCCTCGTCACGATGTTCTTCAAATGGCGGACTTCCAGTTCGGTCATGTTTCAGCACTGTGAAGGGCAAAGGAAATTCTGAATGGGCAAAGAGCAACAGACACACGATCTTGTGTTTTCCTGCGATTGGTTTTCTAACCACCCCGGGCACACCAAGGACTTTTCAGACCTCAACCTGAAGTCGTGCGTGCGACGCTGGACGAGCCCAACCTGCGAAACGTAAACCGAAAAGAATCCACGTGGCTATCAATATCGACGGTGATGTGAAGCTGAAATTTCCGGAACACAGCGCCCCCGAGTCGCACTCATGCCAGGCCAGGAGATTTGTCTTCTTGAAACTCGGAACGGAATATGAAACTCTGATGTGAATCTCTGCTTCCCTAATCCATACATATCTCCCACAACTAGTACATCCTATGATATTCATGGTTCCTATTTAGCGACAGCTGCAAGCCACTCAACGCCGTGCCTTCTTATTCGAACGTTGAAAGCTTTCAAGTTAAGTCAGACATTTGTGCCTGCGCCGTTTTCCCACTCGCGAGGAGTTAGGAGCACCAGTATTTTACGGACTATATAAAATCAGAAGACAGCTGCGTCGTGTTTCGCATGGCGACTTCGTCCGCTATAAGTCGAGCAGTTCTCACTCGCGCGGTGCCAGCAACAGCGTCTCGAATTTCCTTCTCCCGCGTGCATTCCCATAGCCTCGCGCAATTGGCGGCGCCCGAAAGGGCGGCATCCAAGCGGTCGCGGCAATGGCAGATTCACGCGACGCGAGCCGAGAGCCGGCAGGACTCCGCCTCGTCGCCCGTGTCGCCCTCGTCCGCAGAAGCAGCTAAAAGCGATCTTAAAGTACGTCCGTCCTGGTGCTAATTGCGAGTTGCGAGGTGCGAGTTGCGCTTCTGTGGTGCACGTGTGCTTTACGCTCTTCGTATGCTTCCTCAGGGTGCAATACTGCTGCTGGAATGCGGGTGTAATGTCGCGTCAGTTTACCTTTACACCCTATTGTTTCCAATCATCATGCTCCTACACTGGATACACATTGCACGGCGCGCCATGCGCCATGCGCCATGCGTCATGCGCCATGAGCAATGCACCGCGAGAAAAAAAAAAGCGAGCGTTAAGTGCGCGCACGCGGCGTACGAAAGACAGCGCGCAGCAGACCCAACTCTTGATGAACTCCATCCGCCGCCCCACATCTCTGCCTTAAAATCCCCGCTCTGCCCATCAGTTTCTGGCATTGCACTTTCTCGCTCATCCCCTCACTGCCGCGCCCTCTCCCTTCTCCCGTTCCCTCTCTCCTCTCGGTGACCCCTCGATCCACTTTCGTCACCGCAGGAAGCGGCGCCGGGAGCGGCGGCAGCGCCGACGGGATCGTGGGGCGGGTTCGGCTTTACGAAGCAGAACGAGCTGTTCGTGGGCCGCGTGGCGATGCTGGGATTCGCGGTGAGTGTCTTACGATGGGACTCTGTTTTGGCTGCGCCCCAGATACAGGCGCCGGGATTGGCGGTGAGTGGTAATGCTGGTGTTCTACCTTGTCAAGCCTCGGCAATCGTGGGGCGGGTTCGGCTTCACGAAGCAGAACGAGCTATTCGTGGGCCGCGTTGCGATGCTCGGATTCGCGGTGAGTAGCGATGAGGAAACCCTGTTTTCGATTCGCCTCAAAAACAAACGCTGGAATTCTGGCGTGTGGCAACGACGGAATTCGCGGTGAGCGACGGTGCTGAAATTCTGTTTATGATGCGCCTCAAGAACAGACGGTGGGAATTCCAGCGAGTAGTGTTGCAAGAATTCGCCGTGAATGACGACTGACGCGTCTAAGTAAGAAACAGACTTCGAAACTTGGCGTGAGTAGTGGTGCTGGCACCCCTCTTCATAATCCCTCCTCGTAATCTCTTGACTGCTCCTCTCCCGTTTCCCTTCCCTTCCCTCTCCCTCCGTTTTCTACCCCCTTTCCACCTACCCTATTACCACATGCTTCTCAATGCAACCCGTTACTGTCTATCTCCGCACCTCGACCATCCTAGACAGCGGCCTCACTTCCCCCCTCCCTCCACCCCTTTGCTGCTCCACTCTCTCTCCACCCTCCCCCTCCACCCTCTCCCTCCACTCTCTCCCCTCCCACCCGCCAGGCGTCTCTTCTGGGGGAGGCGGTAACCGGGCAGGGCATTCTGGAACAGCTGAATCTCGAGACGGGGATCCCCGTGTATGAAGCCGAGCCGCTGCTGCTCTTCTTTGTCCTATTCAACATGCTCGGTGCGGTCGGCGCGCTGGGGGACCGCGGGAAGTTTGTCCTGGAGCCGGTCAAGCCGCCCGTGCCGCCCGCGAATGCCGGGTGGAAGGGCGCGCTCGGATTGGTGGAGAATGGTGGGTGTTGGGGGAGGGTGGTGTGGTCGGGTGGGAGAAGGGTAGGGGGGAAGGGAAAGGGTAGGGAATGGGGAAAAGAGTAGGGGGGATCGGGGAGAAGAAAGAGTGGGGGAAAAAAGGGGGCGAGGGAGGGGGTGTGGCAGGAAAAGGGTGGAAGGAAAATGGGTAAGTGGTTAAAATGCAGTAAGAGTGCCTGTAAGGATTTCCACTCCCACCCCATTTCCGCCCCATTCCCACCCCACTCCCACCCCATTTCCGCCCCATTCCCACCCCACTCCCATCCCATTTCCGCCCCATTCCCACCCCACTCCCACCCCACTCCCACCCCATCCCCACCCCATCCCCACCCCAATTCCTCCCCTATCCTACCCAACACCCTCTTGCACCCTTCCAACCCCCAGTCTACCACCCGACCCATCCTTGGGTTCACCAAGTTCAACAAGCTTTTCTTCGCCCTTGTGCCTCGGTTAGGCCGTGGTGCCTCCTTCCCTAATTAACCTCCCATCGTTTGCCCCATTGCACCCTCCCCCACCGCACCCCACCACTCTGCACCATCAGGTCCCGTCCTCGGGTTCACCAAGTCAAACGAGCTTTTCGTGGGTCGCGTGGCGCAGCTAGGGTTTGCCGCATCCCTAATCGGAGAGGTGATTACAGGGAAAGGCGCGCTGGCACAACTCAATATAGAGACGGGTGTTCCTGTATCGGAGATAGAGCCTCTGGTGATTCTGGGGATAATGCTGCTGTTCCTATCGGCCATCAACCCCGGTACTGGCAAGTTTATTAACGATGATGATGACAGTGCTGATACGTTTTAAAGTGGTTATTGGAGTGCGGTTACGTAGCTTATCGTGCTGAGATTGGCGTTAGCGTTATCTGTAGTTTTTGTTCTGTTTATAGAATGTACTAAATGATTTGCACACTAAGGAAATGTGACTGATTTAGGGCGGATTCCTAACTTCGTGTCATCCGGCCCTCGTGTCATCCGAACATGTGGGACCACTCAAATGTGCCGCGTCAGATGACCCGAAGTCGAATCGGCAATTCTTTTCTCGGGGAAAAATAAATTCGGATGACACGAAGTGCGGGATGACCCGAAGTTAGGAATCCGCCCTTATACTGGATGGTATCGAAGCTACTACCATGCTGGTAGCTGAGTGCAAATTGAATGCACACCCATATGTGCGTATAGAGCTGAATGAATGATTGAAATATACAAGCCAGCAGCATGAGCACTGAACCTCCACAGCAGCAGTAGGCCAGTCAGCCTCTTGTTTGTGGCCTCTCCTATCCTCTCCACAACCTCAAGGCACGTCAAGCCGTTCCTCGGGGAAGACGTGCCAATAAAGGGCAGACACACCCCATTCGATCACTCCCAGAAGCAGTAGCACCGGTACAGCCCTCTCTACCAGCAGAGGAAAAGGCACCCTCCCATCCACATATAGCCCTGCTATATCCCGCATATAGTATCGCTCGAATACAGGTAGAGCCGCCACTAGAGCTCCTCCTGCAAAACCCTGTAAGCCTAATAGTATCACGTAGTGTTCTCTAGGCATGCTTTGGATTACCATGTAGCTGGTTGCTACAGTACGGAAGGAGTGGAAGAGGAGGGAGAGAGCGAGGAGTGAGAGGAGGAGGATGAGTGAGAAAGAGGAGAGGTGAGAGGAGGGAGTCGGGAAACTTCCCTTAAAACTTCCTCCCCACCATGCCATCTCCCCTCCTACTCTATCTCCTACCCACGCCCGTCCCCCTCTCTCCCCCCACCCCCCCACTAGAAGATACCAGCAGGGGCCGTACAGGAGAGCGGCGGGAGGGAGGAGGAGGGGGAGGAGGGGAGTGAGTGAGGGGTAGAGGGGGAGGTGTGACTGGAGGAGGCGACCCGAGAGGAGGGAGGAGGAGGAGAAGGGGAGGAGGATGGCTGCTGCTAAGATGATGTGCTGTGGGGATGGGATGAAGTTGGGATGTAAGAAGGTAAGAGGAGGGAGAGGATTGGAAGGAGGGAAATAGGGAGAGTGGGGAAGAGGGAAAAGAAGTACGTGCTCTTTTTAGTTGACTTCAAAAGAAGAATGCGCCTCCAGTAAGGCAACCACGTGGAAATCGCGAGGGGAAAACGATGAAAGGAGGGGGATGGTTGTGGAGACGAGGAGGGGAGTATAGTGCAGAGTTCAGAAAGAGCAATACATAAGGAGGACAGTCGCATGCTTCTAGAGCACAGCTGAGGAGGGAGATAGCTGAGGATACAGGAGAGTAGCGGAGGATACCGGAGAGTAGCTGAGGAGAAAAGCAAGTCGGAGCGTACCTGGAAGGAGGAGAGGTCCCAGGTGTCTAGCGCACGGTTGAGCAGCCACAGGGAGATGGCTGAGGATATGAGGAGTGTGCAGGATGAGAGAAGGGCGAGGATGGGTGTAGAGCGGTGCAGCAGCATTAGGCAGAGCTGGTGGCGCGAGGGGAGGAGGCGGCGGGTGTAGAGGCGAGTGGAGGGACGGAGGAGGAAGAGGAGGAGGAGGAGGAGGAAGAAGAGGAGGAGAGACGGGAGGAGGGTGACGGTTGAAACGGATAAGGGAAAAGGGCCTGCTTGTTGCTCCTCCATCCATGCAGTATACCCTTCTCTCCCCCACACACCCTCCACACTCCCACCGCTCCCACCACCCCCACCACCCCCAACATCTCCCACAATCCCCCCTCTCTCCCCCATCGCCAGCACCCCTCCCACCAGCACTGCCAGCAGCAGCAGCGAGCGCAACGCCTCCACCACTCCAATCCTCTCTGCCACAGGTACGTTCCCTATGGAGTCCCCCAGGAAATTGAGGCCTGTGGTTTGTGTAAGGGGTAAGGTGGGGGGGTTAGGGAGTGCAAGGGGATGGCTTTCAAGTCGACTCAGAAGTCATCTCTACAACTCTGTTCCTCTCTGCAACAAGTACGTTCCCAATGAAATCCCCCAGGAAATTTAGGCCTGTGGTTTTGGGGAGAGGGAAGGTGGAGGGATAAGGCGGAGGAGGAGGAAGAGTTGGAGGGGGGGGAGGGAGTGAAACACAAGGCAAAAAACATGCTGATTTGTTTGGTCTCAAACCTTATATACCAGTGAGGAGGTTAGAAACGTATCAACACTCCAATTGGCTGTGAAGGAGCCTCAAAATTCCAAGGAGGAGAAGGACCTCTCCTCCAAGGAGGTGAAGGAGAAGGACCTCTCCGCCTTGGAGTGTTGAGGCGCCTTGTATCTACACTCCTATCGGCTGTGAAGGAGAGGGCTGGAATGCTGAGGCGCCTCCAAATATCGAAACGCCTCATGGCTCGCACTCACCATTAAGTACAGGGCCGGAGCAGGCTGAGAAGAAAGCGAGAGGGAGAGAGACTAGTGCCAGTCGCAGCAACACATTACTGCTGCTGCTGCTGCTGCTGCTGCTGCTGCTGTTGCTACCGCTGCTGCTGAGGTTGAACGTGCTTAGGAAAGGGAAGTGAGGGAGGGCGATGGAGGAATGGAGGAGCATAGCGGCACATGTGCCAGCCATGGCTACCCGCATGAGAGTGAGGGGAGGGTGGTGGAGGGCGAAATGGGACCACAGGAGAGAGGAGAATGAGAATACAGAGGAGAAGAGGGAGAGGAGGAGGGAGGGAGACGGGAGAGGGTATGAGGGAGAGAGGTAAGGCGAGGAGGCGAGAGGGGAGGAGAGAGTGGAGGAGAGCGGGGAGGAGAGAGCGGAAGAGAGAACGGAGGAGAGGGAATCAGGAGACGAGATGGTGAGTGGGTACGTGTTGGTACCCTCGGTGATTCCTCGGAGGATCTCAGAGGGAGAAGCACCAGGAGGGTATGGGATCAGGTGGGAAAGAGGTGAGGAAGGAAGAGGAAGAGGAAGAGGAGGAGGCCACCAGCGGTGCAGAGCAATCAGCAGCACCATGCACCCGGGAAGAAGGGCCGTAGCAGCACAGGCCAGCAGCACCACCCGTTCAAACCACCCTCCCAGCACTCTGCTGCTGCTGCTTCTCCCTGTACCAAGTCTCCCCCGTGCTGCGACCTTTCTCCTCCTTGCCGACACTGACTTTCCTGTGTTCCCTGGTTCTTGCATGATCCGTGTGTTGCCAGCAGCAGCAGTGTGGGTGCACGAAGGGTTGCTCCTGCAACTGTGCTGCTGCGAGTGGTGTGGATTCAGCAGCATGGACTCGGCTGCAAGTGCTGCCGCGTGTGCTGCTGCGTGTGCTTCTGCTGCTGTTGGTCCTGCACCCGATGCTACTGCTGCACCCGCTGCTACTGCTGTTGTCGTGGCTTCAGTCGCACCAACAGCATCACTAGTACTGACAGAATAACGAGCACTGACAGAGCCAAAGGCACCAACAGCAGCCCCATCAGCGGCACCATTATGACAACTGAGAAAAGCCTCTTCTTCCTCTATCCCTTCAACGACCCCTCCAGCAAAAACAGCATCAAGCACAGATCCCGTGCAGCCAGGCATTTGAGACGCCTCAAAGCCCTCGCCCGTGCTGCTACAGCCAGGAAAACCAGCACCTGTGGAATCTTCAGCCGTGTTTTTCATCGCGTGACTGTGACCCCTGCTCTCCTCATAGAAACTCCCTTCACACCCATCCTCCCGAAGCAATGCCTCAAAGGTGCACTCCTTGTAGTGACACTCGTCTGCCTCCTCTTCCTCCTCGTCCTCCTCAGTCTCCTCCCCTTCTCCCTCATCGTCCTCTCCTTCCGCTTCCTCTCCCTCTCCCTCCTCCTCTCCTTCCCACCACGGCTCGTACCCGTCTCCCCGCTCCCCTGGGAATTCCAGAGCGACTGAAACATGAGGGATGCAGCCATGTGCTTGCACCAAAGGTGATTGTATTGCGAGTGATTGCTCTGAAGGTGATTGTATCGAAAGTGATTGTGCAACAGGTGGTTGCAGGGAGGAGTAGGAGGAGGAGTGAGCGGGTTGCGCGTACAGGAGGGAGAAAGGGGGCCTTGAACGAGTAAGGACGGAGGAGAGAGAGGGAAGAGAGGGGAGAGAGGAGGAGAGACGGTGGAGGAGAGAGGAGAGGTAATGCTGGTGGGAGGTGGGAGGCGGAAGGGGGAAGGAAGAGGGTGTGGGGATTGGGGATGAGGTAGAGCATAAAGGAGAGCCGGATAAGGGGGAGGAAGAGGGGGAGGAAGAGGAAGAGGGAGAGGGGGAGGAGGAAGAGGGGGAGGAAGAGGGGGAGGAAGAAGAAGGGGAGAAGGAAGATGGGGAGAAGGAAGAGGGAGAGGAAGAAGAGGGGGAGGAGGAAGGTGGAGAGGAGGAAGAGGGGGAGAGGGAAGAGGAGGGGGAGGAAGAAGAGGGGGAGCAGGACGAGAAGGAGGAAGCAGAGGAAGAGGAAGAGAGGGAAGAGGGTGAAGGAGGGGACTGAAGAGCACGCTTCAGCACGGGGCAATGCCTTGATAGACGTGAGGGGGGGCCAGGCAAGCAGAAACTAGCAGGGTCTCTGGAAGAGAACAGCTGCCTCTCCGAGTTATTGTTGCTGCTACTGCTACTGCTGCTACTGCTGCTACTGCTGCTGCCGCTGCTGCTGCTGCATCTCGTTCTGCTGCAGCGGTACAGAAACGAAACCACCCCTCCGCCCGCTCCCCCACGCCCCCCACGCCCATGATTTTGCAAGCGCTGCACTCCCCCTTCACACCTTTGCCTCTGCTTGGATCCACAGACCCTTCCCAACGAGGCAACAGCGAGGAGGAAAGACCAGAGGAGCTTCTTGAAGTGAGACTTGGTGGAGTGGGAGAGTGAGGAGAGGAGGTCGATGGGGCAGAGGGCGAGTGCAGGTTGAGGGGGGGGGAGGAGGGGGGAGAGGGAAGGGGGCGGTGGTGGGCCGAGGAATGTTCGTGAGAGCGGGCCGCTTGCGGTTAAAGAGTCATTTGGATGGAGGTTGGAAGGGAGGTTCGAAGGGAGGATGGACTGGTGTGGGAGGCAGGATGAAGGGGGAGATGGTAGGCAGCAGCAGGCTTGGAATAGCGAGCTGATTGAGGAGGAGAGAGAGGGGGACAGCGAGCAGGAGGAGGAGGAGCAGGAGGAGGAGGAAGAAGCTTGAATGGCTTCCATGTAGCACTGGAGGTACTGGGAGAACATGTGCTGGGCAGGAAGGAAAAGAGGAGCACAAAAGGGGAGGACGGAGGGGAAGAAGATGAAGGAGTTGACTTTTGAGTCGACTCAAATGGAGGCTTAACTGGTTTCCATGTAGCACTGGAGGTACTGGGAGAACATGTGCTGGGCACGAGAGGAAAGAGGACGGCAAAGGGGAGGACGATGGGGAAGATGAAGGGGAGGAGAAGATGAGGAGGAACGGGGGGATGATGCAGGTGAACTCATGCATGTGAACCCATGCAGGTGAACTCAACCCTCTACAGCTTCCACTCCACACTTCCCTCATTCCCCCAGTACCTACCTGGGGCGAGAAGCGCAGCTGCATGGCATGGGCGTGCATGAGGGAGAGCAGGAGCGGGTAGTGTGCCTGTCTGAGCTTGTCTGTGCACCCCCCTCCCTCCTCCCAACCCCTCCCTCATTCCCCGCAGTACCTACCTGGGGTGAGAAGCGCAGCTGCGTGGCATGGGTCTGCATGAGGGAGAGCAGCAGCGGGGGGGCGGCCATAGCAGCATTGATCGCAGCGAGCAGCTGCTGCTGCTGGTGCTCGTGGCACGACGACTCTAGCGGTTGGTAGAACCCTGGGGTCTTGCCCAGCCCACCCTGCAGCACACAGGGCACGACACAATACAGCACAGCACCGCAAAACGATTTCTGAGGCGCCTCATAAGCAGCTGCTGCTGCTGGTGCTCGTGGCACGACGACTCTAGCGGTTGGTAGAACCCCGGGGTCTTGCCCAGCCCGCCCTGCAGCACACAGGGCACGACACAATACAGCACAGCACCGCAAAACGATTTCTGAGGCGCCTCATAAGCAGCTGCTACTCCTGGTGCTTGTGACACGACGACTCTAGCGGTTGGTAGAACCCCGGGGTCTTGCCCAGCCCGCCCTGCAGCACCGCACGGCAGGGACAATACAGCACAGCACAGCACGGCACAGCAAAACGATTTATGAGGCGCCTCAAAAGCAGCTGCTGCTGCTGCTGGTGCTCGTGACACGACGACTGTAGTGGCTGATAGAACCCCGGGGTCTTACCCAGCCCGCCCTGCAACACCGCACGACACGGGATGACACAGCACGGCACAGCATGACACAGCACACAGGACACAGAACAAAACAGACAATAAATCCACTTTCTTGTTGACCCTAAACCCAGCTGAGGACTTGCCTAAGTCTCCCTGTGTCTTGAATTGAACAGAGTTTCCTGTGAGGCGGAAGTTTCCATCACACTATCGTATCAGTCTATTTTACCTCGCATGCGCCCTCCCCACAACACCCCGCCAGCAACCACAGCCCCCGCTCACTCTCCCGTGTCCATATCCCACACACAAATGCGTTTGCAAGTGCTCACAATGCACGCACATCCCCATTACACCCACTAACCCACCCAGCACATGAAAGCCACACCCACCACCCCATGCATTTCCAAACTTATTACAAGCCCGGTGTACCACCCATGCAAGTGCCCCCTCAGTACATGTACACCCACCCACCCACCCTTTCACCCTCCCACCCACCCACCCTTTCACCCTCACCCACCCTTTCACCCTCCCACCCTCCCACCCACCCACCCACCCTCCCACCCGCCCGCCCACCCACCCACGCACCACTTGAAAGCCGCACCCCAGCGCGCCCTTCCATGCAAACTCCACGTCCGTCAATCCGCAGGGCTCAAAGCGGCTGGGCAGCAGCACAAAGTCCGCTGCTGCCATCAGTGCTGCTGAAGCCGGGCCAAGGCCGCGACTGACCACAGGAGACGGCACGGCAGCTCTCAGGCTCCACATCTGTGAGCCCACAGGGCTCAATGCCTACATCCAAGGAACACCCACTTCCCAACCTCCCATGAATCACGCACCCACCCGCCCGCCCACCCACCCACGCACCACTTGAAAGCCGCACCCCAGCGCGCCCTTCCATGCAAACTCCACGTCCGTCAATCCGCAGGGCTCAAAGCGGCTGGGCAGCAGCACAAAGTCCGCTGCTGCCATCAGTGCTGCTGAAGCCGGGCCAAGGCCGCGACTGACCACAGGAGACGGCACGGCAGCTCTCAGGCTCCACATCTGTGAGCCCACAGGGCTCAATGCCTACATCCAAGGAACACCCACTTCCCAACCTCCCATGAATCACGCACCCACCCGCCCGCCCACCCACCCACGCACCACTTGAAAGCCGCACCCCAGCGCGCCCTTCCATGCAAACTCCACGTCCGTCAATCCGCAGGGCTCAAAGCGGCTGGGCAGCAGCACAAAGTCCGCTGCTGCCATGACTGCTGCTCTCTCGCGCGCTGTCACCACTGTATTGGACGCGTATAGACGGTTGGGGTAGGCTGTGGCGGCCAAGTGGGAGAGGTTCTGCTTGGGGGGTTGAGGGGGATGATTGGAGAGGAACAGAAGAGTGGGCAGCAGCACAAAGTCCGCTGCTGCCATCAGCGCTGCCCGCTCCCGCGCTGTCACCACTGCGTTGGACGCGTATAGACGGTTGGGGTAGGCTGTGGCGGCCAGGCGGGAGAGGTTCTGCTTGGGAGGGAAGATGCGAGAGGAACAGAGGGGCGGGTGGGAAGCAGCACTAAGCCCGCTGCTGCCATCAGCGCTGCCCGCTGCTGCGCTGTCACCACTGCGTTGGACGCGTATAGACGGTTGGGAAAGGCAGAGGCAGCCAGGCAGGAGAGTTGCTGATTGGGGGACGGGAGAGGAGGGGAGGGGTTGAGATGGAGTGGGAGTGGGACAGGGTGAGGAGACTGAAGGCCGCACAAGTCCACTGTCCTGCCATCAGTGCTGCTCTCATTCCCGTGCTGTCACCACTGCGTTGGACGGTTGGGATAGGCTGTGGCGGCCAGGTGAGAGAGATGCTGTTCGAGGGAAGATGGGAGAGGAGGGGTTGGGGTGGGGTGGGTCTGGGACAGGAGAGGAAGGAGGAGGGAGGTGGTGGGCTGAAGGAAAAAGAGATGGAGAAGGAAAGCAGGAAAGGAGACCGAAGGAGTGGGAGAAGGAAAACGAAACAAAAAAGGAGAGCGAGAAGGAGAAGGAGAAGGAGAGGGAGGAGAGGGAGGAGAGGGAGCAGGGAAAGGGGATTTGTTGTACAAGCGAGTGAGGCAGAGATGAGCAGGCGCCGAGAGAGAGGAGACGATGTTGGTGGCAGTAGAAAAGAAGGGAGAAAAGAAGAAGCATGCACCACAGTACCTGCACGGCCTGTCGACCGTGCATATCTGTGCAGTGCAGGGACCAAGCACCACCAGGCACGCCCAAGCATTCTCCCACATTTTCAAGACGTCTCAAATATCATTACCAGCACGGCCTCTCGTCCATGCATGTCTGTGCAGGGACCAAGCACCACCAGGCACGCCCTGGGATGCTCCCTCAACACGCGTGCAGCCACAGCCGCTATCAAGTCGCTGCCCTTCTGGTAGCTCTGCCGCCCCAGGAACACAAACAGACGACTGCCGCTGTCCGTCTCTACACCGGTGCCGCCTGCTCCATGCATGTTAAACCTAGAAGGTGGCACATGGTGTGTGTTTAAACCCGTGCTATCAGCAGTGGTGGTGCTATCAGCAGTAGCGGTGCTATCAACAGGGTAACAACAGATGTCTGGCTCTGGAGGTGAGTCCATCATAACAGGTTCACTGCTGTGCTGCCCTGCACCCTTCGATCTCTCCCAGTTGCTGCAACTGGTGCTGCTGCTGCTGCTGCTGCTGCTGCTGCTGCTAGTGCTACCGCTGCTGGTGGTAACGGTGCTGGTGCTGATACTGCTAGTGCTGCATGTGCTGCTGCTGACTGTGGGATCACCACCAGCACCTGATGCAGTTCCTCCCTCCACATGCACCACCACCGCCTCTCCTCCTCCTGCTCCTCCTCCTCCTCCTCTCTCCCCCTCTCCAGACCTCCCCACTCCCCCTCCTCTCCTTCCCGCCCACCCTCTCCCTCCTCCTTCCACTCCCGTCACCCCTAATCCATACGCTTCCGTAACACTTCTCTTTGCCTCCCTCTTCCTCCCAGCTATCTCCACCACCCCCCACCCCGGATTCTCCTCCTCATCCACTCCATTCATAATACTCACAATCCGCTCCACCCCCCAAAAGAGGCTCAGCTTTCGTTTCAGCCTCTCTGCATAGTGTTCCGATACGGTTACCAGTCCCGAGCCTGCCTGGCAGGCTTGGAGGATGGTCAGGGCGGCATGCAGCATGTTGAATGTGTTGCTGTGGCAGCAGTAGGTGTGGAACTCGAAGGGAGATACGTTGAATGTGGACAGAACCCACTCCTGGTGGGCAGGACTACAGATTCGCCATGCGCCCTGGGGTGGTGGGTGGGTGAGGGGTGGGAGAAGTGAGTGAGTGATGAAGAGTGGTGGGAGGGAGGACGCGAAAGGAAGGGCATACCGCACATACAAAGCGCAACACATGCCAAGTGAATCACTAGAGTGTGTCACGTGCATCGCGTAGCAGAGAGTAGCGTAGGTAGGTAGTGTTACGCAGACCAATTCACGCAGTAACACACCTGGAAGTCACCGTTATGCAGAGTGATGCAAAAGGCAGGAAATGGCCTCTCCTCTCCTCCCGCCTCCTGCTGCTGCTGCTGCTGCTGCTGCTGCTGCTGCTGGTGGGGTTGTTGCAGCTGGTTCCAGCCCCTTCGCATCATGTAGAGTGGGGTTAGGGAGGCTGAGGGCGAGCGAGAGATGGGTGGGTGGGCGGGTGGGTGGGGTAGTGGAAGATATGGAGAGAAGAGAGTGAAAGAGTGAGTGTGTGAGTGCAGGAGGCGGGGCAGAAACGGACACCGTTACTAGTAATGATTAAGAGCCGATTAAGGACCATTGCTTTTTAATTACTAGAAAAAGTACCCAATTATTGGTTTCTTTCCCCTTACACTACACACCTCCCCATCCCCTCCCCCTTCCCTTCCCCTCACCGTGGTAGTCATGCAGGTGGATGACGTCAGCATGGGGCGCAATGACGTGAGCAGCGTGCGCCACTGCCTGGCTCCATGCGGAATACAGCACCATCTCCGCACTGGCACTGGCGCACCTGGGGGGAGAAGGAGGGAGGGGGGAACGAAGGAGAGCAGAGGGGGATAAGGGAAGAGAAAGGGGGAGAGGGGGATAGAGCGGGAGAGAAAGGGGGAGAGGGGGATAGAGCGGGAGAGAGAGGGAGGGAAGCGTGTGGTTGATGGGGGAAGTAGAGGTTCACAGATCGGTAGGCGGGGGGAGGGAGGGTGGAAAGGGGAGCAGGGGCGAGTACTGGAACAGTCTAATTATTAAAGCTGAAAGTGAAAGAGAGCCAACACCTTTCTTCTCCCCCCTCCTCTTCCTTGCCCCTCCAACCTTCCCCATTCTCCCTTCCCTTTTCCTTCTTTTCCCTTCTCCAACCCACCCCACTCCCTCCTCCTCCCCCTTCTCCCAGTTCCCTCCAATACTCACTCATACAGGTCTCGAGCCGTCCTCTTAGAAAACACCCGACACGTCAGCAGGTAGAACGTGCGCGGCGCGCCACATGGCGCCACGTCACGCAGCACGTGCACGTGCACAGGCACCCACGCACCCAGCACCGTCACCCAACCCTGCTTCGCAGGCTCGGCAGGAGGGAGGCTCGGCAGGGGGAAATCCGCCAGGCGCGGAACGATCAAGGAGAGGGGGAAGGGGAATTTGCGAATAAAAAGATCCACCACTTTAAACAGCCCGCCCACTGACGCAGAGTAATTCACCCCTGGAATGGAATACTCAAGGCTGACGTGGCACACACGTGGCACGACGCCATTGGTGGATGGTTGCCGCCCTGGTTGCGCCGTTGGCGCTGCAGGGAAATCCATGCTCAGGGTTTCGGGCTTCATATGATTCGATAGAAGCTGCTTGGAAAAGCCGCTACTACCACCGGCTGTGCAACGCTGATCACGCAACTGCACTCCTTCCACTTGCACTCCAGATGTGCCCGAGTTCCGTCATATCTCAAAGAGTCTCTCTCTCCTCGGCGTCTACGGCGTCGTCAGTCGTTCAACGGTGGTGGCGGTGGCGGTGGCGGTGGTGGCGGCGGTGGTGGCGGCGACGCCGCTGCAGGTCTTAGAGTCTCTTTGCTCGCCGTGCAGCCGCCAAGTAAGCCCGTGGATTAGAATCCCGGAGCCTCGACGGAGGCAGTCAGGGTCGCCTTGCGCGGTCGCGATCGTTTCAGAGTCGTGGATGATGAGCAACTGCAACTTCAAGTTGAAGAGAGCTTTGAGAATGGCTCAGGAAACGCGTGTCACGGTGAAGGATGCGAGCGCGAGATGCGCTGGCGGCGGGGAGGAGGAGCACGGAAGAGAATGAGAGGGGAGGGAGGAGGGGAGGAGGAGCACGGAAGAGAATGAGAGGGGAGGGAGGAGGGGAGGAGGAGCACGGAAGAGAATGAGAGGGGAGGGAGGAGGGGAGGAGGAGCACGGAAGAGAATGAGAGGGGAGGGAGGAGGGGAGGAGGAGCACGGAAGAGAATGAGAGGGGAGGGAGGAGGGGAGGAGGAGCACGGAAGAGAATGAGAGGGGAGGGAGGAGGGGAGGAGGAGCACGGAAGAGCCAAGCGGAGCGAACGGAGAGAAGATTTTCCGCAAGAGAAGGCGGGCCAGCACAGCGAGACACCGCAAGAATGACCAGTAGTCAGTTTATTTCGACGGTTGAACAGCCGGAGCGTCACGCTCAGAATTTCAGGCTTCGCTGTTTAAGAAAAGGGTAACTCGAGCTTCGAATGGCGGTCGCTGCTTCATAGGCCATTGCGTGGGTCGTATGAGCGTCAAACTGCGGGTTTCGTGGAAGCAAGCAGAACAGATGGGAGTGCGAGGGTGACTGGGAGGTATAGGCTGAGGCTGGAAGGCGGGTAATGCTTCGTTCCGACGACGCTTCTTCGATAATTCGCATCAGCTGAGCGATAGATCTGGGTGATCAGCTGACGTGTCATGCGGTGATCGTTGGATCATCGATCTCCTTTCGAGTCGCACGACGCGCGCTGCGGGCGAAGAACTTCTCGGACTATGGACAAGTCGACACGACGTACCCCATACGTTCAGGGTTTGGGACGTTGTATGATAACGCACCCTGAAATTGGACATTCGGTTTTGATGTCAATCGCGCTACCTTCACGCATCCCTCGAACCGCTTCAATGGCCTTCCATTTCCGCTTCTTTCGACGCGTCAATGGAGCAGATGGCGAATGAAAGAAGACGAATCCACTCCATCGCCATCGCCGGTAGCACTCGCTAATAATTCCTTGCGCGGCTTGCGGTTCGCCTCTAAGACCCAACCTGGCTTGCGGACCCAATCTGGGGCCGCTCAATAAACGCGTCATCATCAGTTACCAAGACACTCTCGGACCGATCGAATTGAGCCTACTGTAAGATTCGGGTCGTCAAGCAGACGACGACCATGGGAAGTGACGCGCAGACTATCACTCACAATCCAGGAATGCGTTTGAAGTAATAGATTGCGCATTGTGCGCGTTCTAGTCACTGAATAAACGTGTTCCCTTCCAAGACCAGAGTTGTCCCGTACCGACCGACACCATTCTGCCCCAAAGTGCACCCAACCCAACCTCGTCATACCGCATCTTGCACACAGGAGGACGCGACACGTGACGTGCCATTTCCAGTTCCAATTGACCAGAAGGTTGCTGCTGGCCTATTCAATTTCCATCACCTTGGCCTCACCAAATATCCGCTGTATAGCACAGCAGCGAAACCCGTTGATAAGAAACTGCTATGGAGCAGTTTGACAAGCACTGAGGCAAACCACACTGACATTGACAAGACGAGGTCTAGATTGTGCCAATGTCGGTTTGGGTTGTGCAATTGACTGTAGGTTTTCAGTGGGTGTAGGTTTTCACAAAAAGATCAGGCTGCGGTCCCTCTTTGAGAACTAAATTCATGTTTGTGATCTTTGTTAGGGCATACAAGCAAATGCCAAAACACTGGATATAAACTACTGCACAATTTTAAGCACCTCAAGTTTGAATATGTTGGAGGAGCAATGTCAAGAGAGCCAATAAAAACGTTCGTCATGCAGACCCTTCTCACCGATGTGAAGCATCTGGGCATATCATGAGCTCACATACCATGACATGCACTCAGACCATGCCCCATGTTCAGCTCAGACCATTCCCTTCCAAGCCGGGTGAATCATACCTACATTGGAAAGCTTTGAATGGAGCACCTGTGCAACCAAGCACCTCGTAGCTCGTGCCTAGTGCGTTATTCCCCCATTCCTCCCTCCCTGTTGCCCCATAAGCTGATGCAACAACGACAGTTCATTATCCACCCCTTGCGACGCCAACCCCCGCGCCACCAACCCATACTCGTCCCTCACGGACCTCCCTCCTGCCCCAGCCACTGTAAGCTCCGATGCCAAGTAAAGACTAGGGTCATTCAGCCCACCCCTCCCTCCTCCTCCTCCTCCACCTCCTCCTCCCCCACCACCCGCTAGAGAGCTGAGTGACGGATCCAAAAGGCTGCTGTTTATTCCTCCCGCTCCGCCCGCTGCTGCTCCTCCAACCCCCCGCGAGATCCCCAGATTCATCAACGCAGCAGTGTTATTTTGACCGCCCAAATTGAATCCCGACGCGGCCATAGTCGCCCTAAGAGCCGCATATTCCTGCAGCCCTGCTGCCCCTCCTCCTCCTCCCCCTCCCCCTCCTCCTCCACCGTTATCCACTCCTCCCATTGTCCCTGTAGCCATTTCCAAGAGCCCTCCCAAGCCTCCTCCCCCTGCCAGGCCCGCTGAACCCAGCCCTGCTATACCAGCAAGCCCTGCAAGCCCAGCATGTGTTGGTGAAGCAGCAGAACCCCCACCTCCGCCTCCACCTCCTCCTCCTCCACCACCACCACCGGCACCAGCACCACCCATCAATCCCACCTGCCCTGCCAAAGCCTGTAGGTATGAGTCCATACCGCCAAGCCCAGCCGCCCCTCCCCCTCCGCCTCCCCCCGCTGCTCCCCCCCCTCCTCCCCTCTGTCGCACCATGCTCTCCTGCTGAGCTTGCAGTAACAGGTTCAGCTCATAGGGAGACAGATTCTGAAGGCCTAGCGCTTGGGCTATCCCGGCCATACCACCTGCACCCGCACCAGCAGCACCGCCACCACCACCTTCCCCTGCTGCTGATCCATACTCATGGCTTGCTCCTATCCCCGACGCTGCAGGTCCCAACAACCCTGCTGCCATGGCTGCTGCTGTGGCAGCGTTCCCAAACCCCCCTCCTCCAGCAGCCAGATGGGCCAATGGGGAGCTGCCACCTGTTGCGCCTGCCTGCCTCCGCTGCTGCTGCTGCTGTTGTTGCTGCTGCTGCTGCTGCTGCTGCTGCTGTTGCTGCTGCTGCTGCTGCTGCTGCTGCTGCTGCTGTTGCTGCTGTTGCTGCTGCTGTTGCTGCTGAATGGCTTGAATCTGTGCGATTGTGGCTAGAGTGGACGCGTCCAAACCCCCACCGGCCACCATTGCTGCTGCTGCCGCCGCTGCAGCAGCAGCAGCAGCCGCACCACCACCACCATCCCCCCCGCCTAAGCCTCCCAACACGCCAAGACCTGCAAAAAGGCCCCCACCGCCGCCACCACCACCACCTCCCCCTCCCCCTCCCCCTCGACCCCCAATCCCACCAGCCCCGCCCAGCCCGCCTCCAACACCAGCAGCGGCGGCAGCAGCAGCAACAGCATCGGATAGGCTCATGGAAGGGGTTTTGGAGGAGCGAGAGCCGGGTAGCTGCACGTGCAGCGTGCCCCCGAACGCACTGCCTTCTGTGGCTTGGAAGGACGCCACTGGGTGCGGCTGTGGGTTCACCCCGCTTAGCCGCTTCAGGTACAGACGGTACTTCTGCCCATGGGTGGATTTGGGAAGAGAAGGAGGGAGGGAGGGAGGGAGGGAGGGAGGGAGGGAGGGAGGGAGACACATGGGTTGTTGTGAGTGAGACGGAGGTCAACTCCGGGTTACGGACGTCAGTTGGTTAAAGCAACGGTGCTTTGGATTGGAGGGGCGGCACTCGGTAGACGACGAAAGACGGAAGGAGCAGCAGGAGCAGCAGGAGCAGCAGGAGCAGCACTGACCTGCAGATGCGAAGCAACGTTCTCCCGAGTGAGTCCCTGCACGTTCATAATCTCCAATATTCGCTTCGGCACCGCCTCTGGTGGTGCCAAGGACGGGGGACGAAGGAAGGACCGGGGGTGGGAAGGTGGGGGGGAAAGGTAGGGGGAAGGGGAGGAGGCGGGGGGGGCAGACGAGTAGGGGGGTAGGAGGGCGAGCTAAAGCGATGAGCAATAAACATTCTGTTCTCCCGAGTAAGTCCCTGGCTTGGTACTGCTACTGTAGCATTGTGTTCCCTGTACTCTTTCTAAGCTCTATCGCAAAGGCCGAGTCTTAACACGATAAGCGAGTGAAGGACGGAGTAAAAAAACGACGGATGGCGAGACTTCGAGGAAAAAACGGTCACGAGTTTCGGGCTTCTCTTTATACAAAAAAAAAAGGTCACAAGTTAGGACAGCACTCGCTGTCAACGCCGAGCCGGTTGACAGCGCTAACGAACTGCTAGTGCAGCCCAATGGACCACACCGCACCATTGGGCTGGTGAGTGCTGCCTGCCACCACACTACACGCGCCTTCTTTAGCATCATCGAGCAGGCAGCAGGCATTGGGCAGCAGGCACTGGGCAGCAGGCATTGGGCAGCAGGCAGCAGGCAGCAGGCAGCAGGCAGCACTCACTGTCCACTCCGAGCCGGTTGACAGCGTTGACGAACTGCTGGTGCAGCTCAATGGACCACACCACTCGCGCCTTCTTCAGCATCATCGCATCCTCCACCGTCTCCTCCTTCTTGCGCTTGCCCCCCACCTCCCCGTCACTATCCCCTCCCTCCTCCCCTCCCTCTCCCCTCCCCCCTCCCTCTCCGCCTCCGCCCCCCATCCCCTCCACGAAACCCTCGTCGTTTATCCCGCCCCGCCCGCCACCGCCGCCGCCGCCGCCGCCGCCAGCGTCCCCCCCAGCAGCAGCGGACGTGCCGGGTTTGACCTCGTCCCACTCGCCGGCGGCGTCCGCGTCCCTTGCGCCGGCGTCGCGCGGAGTGGTGCGCTTGCGCACGACGTGCTGCCAGATGTTGCGCAGCTCCTCGATGCGCATAGGCTTTAAGAGGTAGTCGCACGCACCGTGCGTTATGCCCTTCATCACCGCGCTCGTCTCGCCGTTCGCGCTCATCACTGGGGGGAGGCGGGAGGGGGGAGTGAGGGGAAGTGGCGGGAGGGGAAAGAGGAGGGGGAGAGGAGGGAGGAGGGGACCAGCGGGGGACGAGAGGGTGGGGGAAAGGGGGAAAGCGGGTGGAGATGGGAGGATGGGGAGAGGAGACGAGGGAACGGGAGGGAAGGGAAGAGAGGTTAGGCGAAACGGAGAAACGGGTGTGTTAAAGATAATCGTGGGGACCCATTGTTAAGTGTCGACACTCAATAAGTCATCTGAAACTCCCGTTAAGCGCTGCTCACTTTAACGCGGACAGGGATTGAGATATGGATACCAGGGAGGACTTATGCACGGAACGGAGGAATGGGAAGAGGAGGGAGAAGGTAGGGGAGAGCAGAGAAGGCGGGAGGAAAGGAGGGAAGGAGGATGGAACAAGAGCGAAGTGGGAAGGCGAAGAGGGAATGGGGAAAACAACCGAAGAATACATTGAATCAAATGACGAGAAAATAAGTCGGAACGGAGAGTAGCGAAGGGTTCAAACGCAAATCAGGAGGGCAGGGGAGAGCAGAAGAGAGCACGGGAGACGAACGCGAGGAAAACAAACTCACACGCGGAAACAATCAATCCATAAGGGTACGTACGTACGGAAGGGAAAGGAGGCAATGGAAGACTCAGCGACAACCGCGACAGGTTACAGAGGTAACGCCGTCTGCCAGCGAGCGAACCCTCACTGATAACGGGGAGGTCGAGCTCGAGACCGACGAGTTCGAGCAGCTTAAAGCCGCCCATCGCGGGCATGTACACGTCGCTAATCACCAGGTCGGACTCTCCAGAGAATGCACGTGCAAGCGAAAGAGAAAGCGCAAGTGCCAGTGCAAGCGCAAGCGAAGAGGAACGCAACGCACTGATAACGGGGAGGTCGAGCTCGAGGCCGATGAGTTCGAGCAGTTTAAAGCCGTCCATGTCGGGCATGTACACGTCGCTAATCACCAGGTCGAACCGGTCGCGGTTCTCCCGCAGCAGCGACAGCGCCGTTGCCGCGCGGCTGCATGTCGTCACTGGAGGGGGACAGGGCGGGGGGGAAGGGGGAGGAAGCGGGGCGCGGGCGGGGGGGCGGAAGGGGGGAGAGAGAGGAAAGGCGGGAGGGGAGAAGAGGAGAGAGGCTGAGACAGAGAACGAGAAAAAAAAAACTCACACAAACATGAAACTGACAACACAGTCGAAAACAAGAAAAAAAAATGTTCTTCTGTTGTCGAAGAAGGCTGATACCTGAGTAAGAGCATTGTCGCAGCATTCGCTCGAGAATCATGAGACAGAGCGGGTCGTCGTCGACAGCGAGCACCCGCATTCCGGCCGGAAAGGAAACTCCGCTGTTGTCGTTGTTACTGTCATTGTTGTTCTTATTGTTGTTGTTATTGTTGTTGTTATTGTTGTTGTTGCCGGTGTTGTTGTTGTTGATTGCGGTGTTGTTGTTGGTGGAGCTCGACAGGTTGCGAACCAGAGGTAGTTGCGAGTCAAGGTCCGGCGACGTATCCTCCTCGCCGATTCCTAAATCGTGCTCTATTAGCGAGTTAAACATGGTTGACGGCGCGTAACGATAAACGAGCCCCGGTTATCTGGAAGTTGGAAATGTTATGAAAATCTTAGTAATAGGGAGAACCGAAGGCGACGCTAGGGAGAAGCTAGGGAATCATAATAGAAGCCGGGGATCATGCCCAAGGACAAAAAAGACGGTTTGCAGCTGATGACAATTTTTGGCACAATGTCGACGACTATTGCGTCTCTCGACCTAACGTTTTTTTTTAACGCCGAATCAGATACACTTCCTCCTTAAGACCACTAAGCGATTTGTGGCGGACAACGCAGTTGAAGTATCCGAAGCGAACGAGCAAAAATATAGGTTGTCGAAGGCAATGGCTGATGGAGGGTGGAGGAGGAGGATAGCACTAAGTCCAGCTTTGAAAGGTTTGCGGATGCTGGTCTGCTGATCATACAATGCGGTTCAATACGTTTTCATACGGTAAAACACGGTTGGCTCAATGTACCGTGATGCACCGCAACACACCGAACACAGACATAGTTTGTGAACTGAAAATGCACCTCGAGAACACCTCAGTGAACTGTATCTTGGGCACGAATTGAAGATGAAACCCTAGCGCATTCTGTAGTGAAAGCTTGAAACCCAAGCAACGAGAAATGGGGGGCAACAGGGATGGTGGGGCACCAAAATTGGGGCTGGCCTCAGGGAAGGATGGCGGACGAAACGGTACACCTAGTCCGCGGTATTTTAACCGCCGCTATCTTAACCACGCAGGGGTACTACTCCATGGTCAATATTGAATACAAGGGTAGTTTAAAACATTTATGAGGGTCTAGTTAAGCGACCCAGCGAGATCACGGAAGTTGCAACTCTGTTAATCCCAATGCGCCCCCTATCTCGGAGCACTAAGTGTGGGTTTTTTCAAACGGAAAACTTCCCGGCTGTATTCTAATAGCCCCGAAGTCTCTGGGTGCCCATTCCATTGAACTAAAATGCACTCAGGATGTTTGAAACAAAAACGTTCGGTTGGTTAAAATACCGCGGACTAGGTGTATTAGCATAATCACCCTGAGAATGTCGCATAGACTCAGATGCGTTTAAAAGTTATCCCTAAGTTTCAAAATCACTCTCTTGGAGGTCTCTGAAGAATCTTTGGGGGTGCGGCGGGGAATCTTTCATGTTCACTCCCGTATACGGGATTCGCGCTTAGTCGAGCCTGCCCAACTGGGGCAGATGAGCGACAAAATGTACACGTTCTGTAGTCCAGTTCTGCAAGGACCAGGAGCTCCACTTCAGGCTCCCTCATCCCCCACGACTCCACCCTCTTCCATATCATGGTTGTGGTGTGGCTGTGCTGGTTTATCCGGTCTATAAATACGGCATAAACAATAACAAGTATTTGTTCGGACCAGAAGAATCTACTCCCCGTTTGCTGTGATCAATATTCCAACGATCTTCACGAACGAAACCACGATTAGAGGGGAGAAACTAAACGTTTCGACTGCTGATTTGATGGTGGACGGAAAGTTGAACTTGGGGAACTGGACGTGGAAGGCTGGTCGTGTGTTGGTGGGTGGGGCAGTGGCTGGGTCGGGGTGTGGTGGGGAAGAAGGGAGAAGCCTCCGTGCGGAGCCACAGGGTTCTCTCAATCGCACGTAGGTTTGTGCGGAAAATAATTTGACGTATCTAAAAACTGGATTCTTGATATGGTCGTCACTGTTCAGACAGTATTTCTGAGTTTCGACTGGTCCCCCGAGGGGCAACTCGTCCCAATCCGACAAAGGACGCGACGATACGGCGGGTGCAAGATCTTCCGCCGTGACCGAAGCCGAATACTGTATGTTTCCTGCCCGGCTAGATCTCAAGGTTTGGTAAAGGCTATTTCCACAACGTCATCACAGCCACTTCCTCCATTCAACCTTTCATGCCTGAGTAGCTTTCCGTCCCGACCGATATCACATTCTTGAAGGCATGGAGCACGACGCTGTATGAAGTGTTTGTTTATACAGGAGAGCTTTCAGAAGCAACTCGGACGATCTAAATCAAACTAAACACACCCTAGAAATCTGGCGGCAGTTCTTGACCGCATTAAAATTTGGGTGTTTCCGCTTGTTCCTCCAAAGTTGATCGAATCCTCTCGGGAATCAAATTCTGGATTTCAGCCACTGTGCACCCGGTCGAATCTCAATTAGCGCACATAAATACATTACATTATTCACAGCAGCTATACATCATATGCATTCAGTATATTATAGAGGTCAGTTACGACTGAAGTGTTTTGCTTGTACACTCCTGGTATAAGCTTTCACTATTAAAAAAAAAAGTATATTATAGAGGTGATGACAAATACACATGCATCCAACAAAAACCCACCCCCAGCCAGCCAGCTACCCACCCCACACACACACCACTATCCAAGCTAACTTCAATCCATCACCTACCCATAGCAGTCACAGCAAGGCACCCTTGCTCTCCTTCCTCATCATACACTTTTGCTCTTACGTACACGGCCCTCGGCTCGGCCCTTCACAATTGCATAACACTAATTTTCCTCCTCACTTCCGGAACACCCTGCTGTGTGACAAGCCTCAGCTTTGCAGACAGGGCAGAGCTTGGAGTACTGCGATAGCCACTCGGTTGCACAGGATCGGTGAAATCGGTGCTGACAAGGCAGTACCAGCAAGGCATCTCCCTCCACGTACTCGCCCTGGCATATGCTGCACAGCCTGCATTCACCACCGAGGGAATAAAGCAAGGCGGGGACGCCATACCATTGGGTTTGCATATCGAATGAACCTCTGATTGTAAGGAGTGTGGTGGTGCATGCGTAGGGATTGCCTTGGAATAACGACTGGCACTCATTGTCGGTTAAATAACCAAGGACGGTACGACGACGGATGACGGTACAGAGAATACGACAGCATGCAGATGTGAATGATGCAGGTTCTCAAACGAGGACCCTCCCTTCAAAATTTGACAGAAAAACAGGGCAGAGATGTTCAAAAATAGTATTATACAATGCAATAAAAGGGAAAGAACACACACACACACACACTAACACACACACACACAAACACACACACACACACACTCACAAACAAACACACACACACACACAACTAGAACAGACAAAGGTGATGTCTGTGTGCTCACTCGTCCGAAAATGAGTCGCTGGAATGCTGCGTGCCCACATGCAGGGTCGGCAGGTGGTCGATTTGATCCCGCGACAGCCCGCACTGCACACTCTCCAGCTCTGTCAGGTTCTGCACGAGCAGAAGGAGAGGGCGGAAGGGGTGGGCGGCAGCAGTAGTGAGACAGCAGCGGTGGGAACACCGCAGCGGTAAAGCAGCAAAGGAGAGCTGAATTGCTGGTGAGAAGGTGGGCAGTCAGCGCGGGGAGGGCGGGGAGGGGGTGATATGCAAGCAAGCATGCTTGGGGGGCGAGTGAGGATAGCAGAAAACAAGCCCGTGTATAGAAGAACGGGGGACGGAGAGGACCGGTGGGAAAAACGGATAGTAAGTGGCGAAGGTGTGCAATAAGGAAAGCAGCGAAGGGAAGGAAAGAACGAGGAAGAGGGGATGGGGGAAGAGGGGAAGGAGGGGGAGGGGGGTGGGCGGGATGATGAGGGGACGGAAATGGGGAACAGGAGGGGGGGTGGGGGGAGTGGCGAGGGGGCGGTAAGAGGGGAACGAACTTCGTAAGAGAGGTCCCCTGACGCAGCAGCTGCAGCAGCGTCCGAGAGAGACCCGGTGCTGGCGCTGGCGGCAATGGGGTGATCCACTAGCGACAGCGACAGCGCTGCTCACCATTGCCACCGGGGAGAGAGGGCGAGAGGTCAAGAGACGATCAAGAGGGAGAAAGGCTTTTCAAATTAGGGAAAGCGACTGAGAGAGCCGGTGCTGTCGCTGGCGGCAATGGGGTGATCCACTAGCGACAGCGACAGAGCTGCTCACCAGTGCCGCAAGGGGGAGGGAAAGGGCAAGAGACGACTAAGAGAGACGTGGAGGGTTGCGGAGGGAGAAGGGGCAGGAGAGGGATGAGAGAGAGGGGGAAGGGGTGGGGGAGTTGTGGGCGGGGTGGGGTGTGGGGGGGAGGGTGGGGTGGGGAAAGCGGAGTAATGGACACTAAAGAGGAAGCGGAAGGCGGAAGGCGGAAGGCAGGAGGCGGACGGGAACCTTCGCAACTCCGAATCATGCGCAAAAGATGAGAAACTGATCCCGTGTGCGTTCTGATGAGCTTACCTAGCGCCATCTCTAACTCATCCCCATCCGCGAAGCCTCCGAAATGCGACCAGGGCACAGACGACGACGTCTGCTGCCCCCCTCTGCTTCTACCTCTACCGCTGCTGCTGCTGCTGCCGCCGTAACCCCACCGCCATTCCTCCTCCCCCTCCTGCTCCCCCTCCCGCTCGAAAAACTCCTCGATTTCGCGCTGCCCCTCCCGCAATTGCCGGCGGGAGACGCGGCGCTGCTGCCGCCTGCGCGCGGAGGCCGTCTGCTGCATGAGCGACAACCTCGCGGCTTCCGTGGGGGACGGGCTCACGTCATTGCTGGCGTCATCGTCCGGTGCTACTAGGGCCTCGCCCCATCGCTGCTGCTCGATGCGCCGCATCTCCGCTGCTGCTCGTCTCCGCCGACCTGCGGGGAGAGAGAGGGGGAAGGAAAAGGGGCAGGAGAGAGGGGGGGGGAGAGCGGGGAGCTTTAGAAACTGAATCATGTTTTGACACGTCGGGATGGCAACGCATGGTGCGGAGAAGAGACAGGAGAAGGGAGGATTGCGTGACCGAGAGATGCAGGCTGGCGTTCTTTGAGAATTCAAAAAAAAAACAAACAAACAAAAATCCCTGCAGGGTCATCGGCGTGGACGAGCGACGGACGGACGGATGCGAGTCATCGAAATGGCACGTGTATGACCTGGCGAAATGTGCATCGTTTCCGACGGAGGAACGTTACCTTTGCCGGCTGACCGGGAGGTGGAAGGCCCATTGCTCTGGCCACCGGCAATTCCTGATAGAGGGTTGACATTGGGATGGGATAACTCGTTTAGGGATGAGCCACGACGACGGAGCACGACAAGCACGAGCATTTGCGCACGACTGGAACGTGGTGCGAACGGATTGAGGAATGGACGACGCATAGGAGGGAAAATTGCGTTCGTCGTGGAGAGAAGGGGCACGGAGGCATGGCAGAGGTATGCCGTGGCAGGAAGGCGTGGTAAGGTGTGGCGTGGTTGTGAAGCACACCTGGAATGACGCGGGGAGTGCTCTCTGCTGGGAGGATTGTGGCTGCTCCGCCGCTCATGGTCCCCACGCGCAGCACACCACGCGGCAACCACGCTGCGGAGTCGGTAAACGGACGAAAGAGTGACCAGCGACGAGCGAAGCGCGATGATCGCCGCACGACGAGCGCAACCGGATGGAAATACGGCAACTGGCACCTCTCAAGGCGTCAGTCTTCGGGTGGCGAGAGCGCAGGTCGTGCTATTCCCGAAACTGATCAGCCGTAGGCACCAGTGTCGCTGCCTGAACGAACGTGTAGCAGCAACTGAGAAAAAGGATCGGACGTGGTTGAGTTATTCGTAACAACCTGCTGATCGCTCCTTCAGTAATCCGCGTTACGCGATTGTATATAAATACTACAAGAATAGTCGGCTGGTCACGTTATGAAGCTGGTCAGGGAGGACTCGAGGAGGAGTCATACAGTGGTGGAAGGAAATTACAAGTCAGGGAATTGACATTGGGGGTACCGTTCCGTCAAATGGCGGGACATTGACGGAGGCAGCTATTGACGGATTGGTTGTTGGCAGGTTATTCGACGGGAAATGCTCCAAGACTAGACGGAGACAATCGATTCTGATTCCGCCTCCCGTGATTCTGTGCTGCACGGAATTCCGCCCGAGAGGAGGATGCTATTTCTGACGCGTCATGTACGGGCACGTGGTCAAATTTCACTTGCCATGACAATAATCCAGCCTGGGCACTGGTGGACCACACCAAACTGGTCAACCGCTTAGCTTCCACCCGAAGCCACAAAAGCTTCGCTAAACTTCGCTGTTGGGAGGGTTTACAGTAACTGGACACTGTAGTTAGGAATCCGTAAAGCCTCGAGAAGGGTTTCAGGGGACGAATATCCTAAACCTCTGTCAGGTACACGTGTTCTAACCTGAATCGTGGTGGAAGTGCTGCCACGTTGCATTCTGTCAGGGCGGGAAAAGGCATTTGGGACGAATCAAGTTGGGGATTTCCCGACCTCAGTGGATGTTGGTGCGCTAACTCTTTTAGAACCTCATTCGCTTTCAGTATCCCCACTACATATGACTTACTATCAATCAAGGTATGAACAAAAAAACGAGGAGTGAACATATGGTGTGTCAGACCTCCCTGTTACGAGTGCAATTGAATGAACGAGCGAGAATTGCACTATCGAAGCAAGGGTACAATGAGCAAAGGCATGAGCGAAGAATATATAGCGAAACTACAGTGGTAACGGTAATGTGTGAAAAGTGGGGTGCGCGACGGGCCTAGTGCCGAGGTTGGGAGATGTCGAGGCAGAGGTCCGGAGCGCGGGTTACCAACCGAACCGTGAGGCTGGGTCGCGTCGTGAACGGTGGCGGGAATGGTGTCGAAGCGAGTGTCGCGATTGGTAACGGATTACTGTTGGGTGCTGCTGGCGGAAACAGTGGTGTACGCGCTGAGCAGGGACGCGAAGTAAGGAAAAGGGATTTTCCTTACACTACCCCCCTCCCCAAGGAGGCCCTTCTTACGAGAGCGCGTGTACATCTCGGAAGTTTCGGCTTCGCAGATACTCAGTGAGGACAGGGTGATTCTCAATTCTATCCAGGGGGACCCAGTTGTCTTCGGTGGGCGTGCGATCCTTCCAGCGGATCAGAAATTCGATTCTGCGAGCTCCTCGTGGGTCACGTACTCGTTGGCTCAGTATTTTCTCAGGCGTGATGATTGGCTCAGTCGGTGGTCGTGTCATGCTGGCGGGGCGGTTGCGAGGCAGTTGGCTGGTGGATGGTACGTATGGGCGAAGTAAGCTGACGTGGAATGACGGACTGACGTACCAGTCAGCAGGGAGGAGGAGATGGGCGGTGACGGGTGTGATCATGTGGCTGATGCGAAATGGCCCGCAATATCGGGGGCGGAGTTTTGGGGTGATGGGCAGGCGGAGGTTTTGAGTGTCGAGTAAAACTAGGTCGTCTGGCTGGTAAGTGACAGGTCGGCGGTGGCGGTCAGCGTTGCGTTTAGCGATGATGTTTGATTTTTTTATTGCTTCTGCTGCTCGGGTCCGTGCTGCTTGCAGTATTTCTGCGAACTGTTGCGCGCGTGGGACTGGGTTGTCGGGATTCGGGGTCATGGGTACTGTGGGGTCTTGTCCGTAGTTCAGGTAAAATGGTGACTGTTGGGTCGTGGCGGATGGCGAGTTGTTGTACGCGAATTCGATTAGTGGCAGTTGTTGTTCCCACGTGGTCGGGTCGTCGCACGTGGCCCGGATGAGCTGTTCCATGGTCTGATTTGTCCGTTCTGTCTGTCCGTCGGTTTCGGGGTGGTATGATGAACTAAACTGTAGTCGCGTACCGAACTGCTGCCACAGGTTCCGCCAGAAGTTGCTGGTGAATTTCGTGTCTCTGTCGCTGATGATCGATGCTGGTATCCCGTGCAGTCGAACGACGGTAGAGATGAAGAGGCGGGCTGTTTCTTCGGCTGTGATTGATTTTTTGCAGGCTGCGAATTGTGCCATTTTCGTCATTCGATCGACGACGACCAGGATCGCGTCATTCCCACTTGCTCCGGCCGGTAACCCCGTGACGAAGTCCATCGTCACCTGCTGCCAAGCACGCTCTGGGGGTGGTATCGGCTGCAACTGTCCTGCCGGCCGTTTTCGTGATGACTTCATGATCTGGCAAGTGGGACACGATGCCACGTGTCGTTGAACGTCGGTCAACATTTCGGGCCAGTAATAATACCGCTGCAGCTGCTGCCGTGTTTTTTCTACCCCGAAATGTCCCGAGGTAACTCCGTCGTGTGCCTCCTGTAACAGTAATTCCCGTAGCAGTGTGTACCCTGGTACCCAGATGCGGTCGGTCCCGGCTTTTACGTAATAGACTCCCTTTGCCGCTGCGAACTATTGCGAATGTCCTCCTGTGAAGAATGGATCCGTTTGGTACCCGTGTGTAAATAGGCCTGTCAGTAGTGGGCTAGTCTGGGCGAGTAGTATTGCATGGATCTGGGCAGTGGGGCGGGTCAATGCGTCGGCGATGTTCGATGCCCCTTTTTTGTAGGTGACTGTGTAATGGAAGTTTGACTCGAGGAAATCGAGCCAGCGAATCTGTCGTGGGTTGAGGTGGGGCTGTGCGCGGAGATACTGTAGTGATTTATGATCTGTCCGTACTGCCACGTCTGCGCCGGTCAAGTAACAGCGCCAAACCTTGAATGCATGCACGATCGCGAGCATTTCGCGGTCGTGTATCGGGTAATTCTTCTCGGGCGGATGCAGTTTTCGTGACTCGTATGCGATGGGCTGTAAACCGTTGCCAAAATCCTGTAGCAGTACGGCTCCAATGGCGATGTCGCTTGCGTCTGTAACTACTTCGAATGGGCGGTGTGGGTCAGCGATGCGTAGTACGGGCGGTGAACAGAGAACATGTTTCAGGGCAGAGAAGGCAGCATGCTCTTTCTCCCCCCACGTAAAACTGACCCCCTTCCGCAGTAAATCCGTCAGTGGGGCAGTTAATCGTGCCATATCGGGGACGAACCGACGCACATAATTAACGAACCCTAAAAAGCTCTGCAGCTCCGTGATATTCGTCGGGGGGTGCCACGCTTTTACCGTGTCCAGTTTCTTGGGGTCGATTTCAACTCAAGCCTCCGAAATAATGTGCCCCAAAAATTCTAACCTATCCTGGAAGAACTCGCACTTGGAACCCTTGGTCAGTAATCTGTGCTCGTCTAAAACCTTAAATACTGCTTCCAGATCTGCTAAGTGCTGCTGCTTATCCCGGCTGTAAACTAGGATGTCGTCGAGGTAAACTATCACGCATTTATCTAAGAGCGGCCTAAACGCCTCGTTCATGGTCATCTGAAAAGTCGCCGGTGCGTTGGTCAGCCCGAATGGCATCACGGTGTACTCGAATGACCCATACCTAGTTCTAAATGCTGTTTTTACGCAGTCCGATGGTTCGACCCGAATCTGGTGGTAACCTCACCGTAAATCTATTTTCGAAAAAACCCGTGCTGTTCGCAGCTGGTCGATCAGTTCGTCAGCGCGGGGGATGGGGTATCGCGACTTGACTGTTACCCGGTTCAGTGCTCTGTAATCGATGCACATGCGAAATCCCCCGTCTTTTTTCGGTGTGAACAGTATCGGGGCGGCGAACGGTGACGAGCTCGGTCGGATGATTTTTTTCTCTAACAAGTAGTCTAACTGCTTCCTCAGCTCATCGAGACCGGGCTGTGTCAGTCGGAACTGTCGCTGTACGGTTGGCTGTGCCCCGGGTTCTAACTCTATGCGGTGGTCGTGTGCTCGCTGAGGTGGCAGTCCCTCCGGTAAGTCGTCGGGAAAAATCCCCGGGTACCGTTTCAATAGCTCCTGCAGTTCGGGCGGTACCGCTGTCAGCAGTTTCTGAAAATCGCTCGGCTGCTCTGCTTCTCCTACCAATGCTATATCCACTGCGTACACGTCAGCTCCAGCGGCGACAGCCCGTTTCATCGTGATAGCGTTGACGTGGACCGTTGAGGACTCGGGCGACTGCCAGCGAGGTAGCACGATCCAGTTACCGCTACTTCGCACAGTGCAGCTACCCGTCGTCCAGTCGATTCGCGGGTTATACCGTCGCAGCCAATCACGTCCTAGTAAGATGTCGTGCCCATCCAATGTCGTCGCGAGCATTTCCTGTGTAAACCCAAAATTCCCCCCGCAGCGGACCTTTACTTTCTCCACCTTCTCCCGTATGGCCAGCGGCGTTCCGTCCACTAAGCGTGCATCTATTTCCGGTAAACACCGACTAAGTGTCAGTTGCAGCTTCCGTGCGGTTGCGGTATTAACTAAGCTGTGGCTTGCTCCTCCATCTATAAAGATTTTCACTGCTGCTCCCTGTACTTTCCCGTGAATCAGTACTGGGCAATCCGTCGCTGTACCCTCCTTATTCATCCGAGCCCGATCGATAGCGTGAATCGGTACTTTGACTCGGTGAGGGTCGGTGTGGTTGGGCGAGCAGGCAGTCTCGTCAGTAGTTGGCCCGATTCCTACTGACTGCTGGCGTTTCCCTGCCTTAGAGACTCCCTCCCCTGCTCTGCTCCGCGGCGCCTCAGCTCCTCTGGGCACTCACTCTTACGATGGCCCGGCCTATTGCAAGCGAAGCAGCGCCCCTTAAACGGCGCGGCAGCTGCGTTCGTCGCAACAGCGTGTACAGTGGCGTGCTCGATTGGTCCCCGAGGGCGATGTCCGTAGTAGGACCCCGGTCTCGGGCGGCGTAAAATGTCGATTTTCTCGGCGAGCGCGAGAATCTCGTTGAAATTCGAGAGTCCGCGTAGCATGATTTCGTGCGAGATGTCCGGCTTCAGCCCTCCGACGTAACGGTCCACCCGCTCCGCTTCGTGCATGTAGCCGACTTGCTCGCATAATGCGAGAAAACCGCTCGTGTAGTCTTGGACCGATCCGAGTTGCCGCCAAGTACGCAGTTTCTGACGCGCCGAAATAGAAGCCGCGATCGGCTCGAAGCGCGCCCGAAGCCCTGCGCACCACGCATCCCACGTGCTGTATTGGGCGGTTTCGCAGAATGAACTCCAGGTGACAGCTGGGCCCGTGAGCCCTCCCTCTTGCGACGGTGGCTCGTAGGCGCGTGGCGACGTCACGATGACTCGCCACCAGTCCATGGCGGGGCCCCTCAGCAGCGAGACAGCGTTTCTGATCTTCGCTGCGTCCGACTCGACGTAGTTCGCGTCGAAGAAGACGTTCATCGTGAAAACCCACGATTGAACCATCGGACCTCCACGTTGGCTCGGATCGAAACAGGGCGGGCGCTGCGGCTTGAGTGGCATTGGTGCCATGATGTCGTGGTTGCCACTTGTTGCTGCAAACTCCACGTGCCGACGAGCTTCGCCATGCCCACGCGGGCTTGGCGCGGCCCGATTTCTCTCCATGCCAGGCATCGATTGAGCGGCGCCATCACTGGCTGCGCCTGAGCGCTGTCCCACGCTGTCGTTTTGCGTCGGTGTGCCGGATGAGATGACGATTGGTTCTTCTGATTGCGCAGGTGCATTTGCGGGTGCTTGTGATGAAGCTGGTGCATTCACCGTTGATTGCTGGCGGGCGGAGTCACGTTCCGCCGTGAGTGTCGCGATTTCGAGTGCCGAATCTTCGAGTTGACGCACGAGACGGTCGAGCTGCTCCTGCGTCAATGTCGCAAGATTAATGTCGGCCATGGCGGGGGTGTCGGGCAAACTCAGCGGGAGCCTCTGTCGTGGCCGTGCGTGCTTACGAGAGAGCACTTCGAGCGGCGGTGCTTGTTCGCTGAGAGACGTCTACCCCCCCCAAAAATTGAGATAGTGGGGAAGCGAAGGTGTGGGTGCGGTCCGAGAAGAGATCGTAGGCTCTGAATACCAAGTGTTACGAGTGCAATTGAATGAACGAGCGAGAATTGCACTATCGAAGCAAGGGTACAATGAGCGAAGGCATGAGCGAATAATATATAGCGAAACTACAGTGGTAACGGTAATGTGTGAAAAGTGGGGTGCGCAACGGGCCTAGTGCCGAGGTTGGGAGATGTCGAGGCAGAGGTCCGGAGCGCGGGTTACCAACCGAACCGTGAGGCTGGGTCGCGTCGTGAACGGTGGCGGGAATGGTGTCGAAGCGAGTGTCGCGAGTGGTAACGGATTACTGTTGGGTGCTGCTGGCGGGAACAGTGGTGTACGCGCTGAGCAGGGACGCGAAGTAAGGAAAAGGGATTTTCCTTACACTCCCCCACAGGACTGGAGCAGCCCCAAAACCGAAAAACGGACATAAATGGAAATTATTAATATTGACATGTAATAATGATGTGATTTGTTGTGTAAATTTTCATCAAGTGTACCCATTTTTTGTTCTTGCATCAAATCTTCAGCAGCCATTTCTCGAGAAAAGCGTTCTTTTTTTGCACTCCATCCCCTCCTGAAATTTTGGTAGTATAATTCAAGTATGATTACTTAAGCTAACTATAAAGGTTCACTCTTATCAAGCAAGTCGTAGTTCCCTATACAGCACCATTGAAACGACGGAGTCAGCATTTCAACATCTGGTCAAACCGTCAAAGGCGTTACGTCAACCTACAGTGAAGGAAGCTGAGTTGCCGTTCCCATGCCAACTCCTGTAAAACCTGCTTGCGGTTCGGGGAGCGTCCTTCTCACTGTTGTTTCACAATACCTTTGAAATTGTAGTTACTGTGTGAATGTACACTTTGCTCTTGTCGTCGTGACTCCTCCTGACCTGACCCATTCTGACTGTAGCTGCATTTCCTAGTCGCGGGTTGCTGCCGTCCCTCCAGTACCCATCCTTGACCTCAGTTCACCTGTTCCTCCTCCCTCCCACCCCCACTGGGTGGTGTGTGTGGTCTGTGTGGTGATGATCTGGGAGGGCGGTGGAGGGCGGGTGGGAGGGAAAAGGGCGACACGGCGCCACTGCCCGAAGTGAAGCGACTTGCGTTGATGCATAGGGGCAGTTCTCTTCTTTCCCTCTTTTGAAGCCTGATGACCACAGCGGGTTGTCAGGTCAGGGACTCTCAGGAGGAATGCCAGCCACATGCGGCGGTCCCTCCGCTGGATGTTGAACTGCACTGTACGCGCGCAATCTTTTCGTCTCGGGCAAAAACTGGAATGCAATGTGTTCTCGCTTGTTCGAATCCGACTGTACAACCTGCAGACCAGGGAGAAGGAAAAACGTTTTTCCGTCGGTGGAGCGGCGAAACCGAGCTGGTCGTTGGTGGGGATTCACGAACACCTGGAGTTCGGAACGTCGAACCGAGACGTAACCAACCAAAGAGAAACTGACACGAGAAATGCGTTGATCTGCTACACCACACTTCTCCATCCCCTTCCCCCTTGCCCCCTCCCCCCGGAGGGAGGTGGAATGACAGGGGCTGGGGAAAAGGAGGGTGGAGCCGGAGATTGGGAAGGTTTGGGGGCTCACTTTTGGCTTTACGGGGGAAGGCGCGGAGGGTGCTGCGCGGCTGGCGCTGGTCGTTCATTTCCGTTTCGTTTCGTTTCGTTTCGTTTCGTTTCGTTTCGTTTCGTTTCGTTTCGTTCCGCCCCACTGTCCCTTTCTCTTCAAACTCGCAGCACAAATATTCTGATGCGAGCAAGCAACCTCTGTGCCTGGCAGATTCCAAGGCCTCAGTAAAATCAGAAAATTCATGTGGAGACATCGCATGACAGCCAAACTCCATATTCCATTTCCACCACCCAATTCTGAAGCTGTTCTTGTTTCGTCCTTGCGGATCACGGCGCGTTTACGCGCGAGCTCGTTATCCCAGCCCATGCAGCAGGTTGCGCCGAGAACGTCAACTTATTTTTTCCTCAACTAGTTATTTTCCTCCATGAGTTGACGGGCCGAGTTGGCCGTTCTCGTAACTCATTTCCCTCGTCTCGACGTTTATTCATCCAGAGGCCATTTTTATGGGACCATCGATTGCCGTCCTTAGCAAAGCGCTTCTAAACTCGGGGAATCTATGCGATCATTACGACGTCGGGGATGAGATAGGTCGCGGACAGTATGGGGTCGTGCGGGAATGTCGCGAGCGCGCCACTGGCCAGAGCTTCGCATGCAAGTCAATCGCAAAATCGTCGCTCGCCACACCCGACAGTCGCGAGGCCGTGCGACGGGAGGTTGCGATCATGCGACGGCTGGCCGGATGTCCCGGGGTCGTCTCGCTGGCTGGAGCTTGGGAAGATTCCCGCGCTGTGCATCTAGTCATGGACTTTTGCGCGGGTGGGGATCTGCTGCGCCTCGTAGAGTTGACGGACCACCTGGCGGAAGCTTGCGCGCGCGCGGTGTTCGCGGAGATTGTGCGAGCAGTGGCGGAGTGCCATGCGCGGGGAGTGCTGCACCGGGATTTGAAGCCAGAGAACGTGCTTCTATCGAGGCCAGTGCCCGACAATTCTGCCCTGATCGAACTCATTCAGTGTACTGTGGTGGATCACACGGTTCTTGGCGGAAACAACGGCGAGAGCACTGAACGCGATGCGACGGGAAAATACTCCTGCGAAACGGATTCGAACAACGGGTCGTTGGTTAAGCTGACAGATTTTGGGTTATCAATTATCGAAGCGGCAGACTATCGAGGCGCGAAAGAAGTCGCTGGGAGCGCCTATTATCTTGCGCCGGAGGTATTCTCCGGGCGCTATTCGTTTCCCGCCGACGTGTGGAGCTTGGGAGTGGTGCTCTTCGTGTTGCTCTCCGGTTGCGTTCCTTTCGGTGGCGAAGACGATGACGAAATCGGCGAAGCTATTCGCGAAGGCAGTTTCACTTTTGACGAGGAGAACGGTTCAGTTTGGAAGGAGGTCTCGCCGGTCGCGAAAGATCTCATCTGCTGGATGTTGGCGAAAGAGGAGGATCAACGGCCCACAGCAGCGCAAATCCTTTGCCACCCGTGGCTGTGTCCCACTACAGAAGCAACCTTCTACAGTGCAACTCTGATTCCAACTTCGACCACTGCCAGCAGCTGGGGGAGCAACGGCCTGGATGGTGCCTATATCGAAGGGCACTATGATGAAGCCATTTTGTACAGCGACTATTATCTTCCTCATCTGCTCAGCCATTCTATGCCTACATCGCCAACCACCAGCTACACGTCAGATCTCTTCTCCTCTCCCTCTTCTCTTGTACATGACGCCATCTCTCTTCTTGGGAGCTGGAGCAGCCTCCCGCTATTAGCCTCCCTCTCGGAGACTGAGATTCAGTTTAGTCACACCTCGCAGACTAGCGCCATGTTTACCCCCAGCTCTCCGGCGAAGAATCCTAAGTCTACAAGTGGCACAAAGAGTACAGCAGATTTGGGCAAGAACGAAGCGTTGACAACTGATGTGGACCCGGTTACTGCGTCACTGCAGACCTGTGCAAGCGAGATCCAGCATAAGCAGCAGCAGCAGCAGCAGCCACAGAAGCAGTTGCAGTCGGAGCAGAAGCAACAGCATGGCCACTTCTTCCTACCACAATATGTGGGGTGGGTTGGAGGGGGGCTCTTGTTTTAACCCACCCCCAGGGGCCCCACCAGCCCTCTACATACCATCATTTCAGTCTCTCCTGCACCCGATTACTTGGAGCACTTGTATTACAGCCACAGGGTTGCGAGAGTCTCCCCAATAAAGCCTTCTTGCTGCATACTTGACAGCAACAGCAACAAGCCACAATGGAGCTCTGAGTGGGTGGCTTGGGAATAAGCAACTGTGTTGGAGGGCAACACGCATGTTGCAGTTCACTCTAGTGGTATCTGCATATTGTTGTCCTCCTCACTGTCAATGTATGTATTTATTAACGAGTGTAATAATTTCCCCGTACAACAATCCAAGGACCATGCGACATTGCATAGGCACACTTACCGTGGGATTATCCTCAGGTGCAACTCAAATACAGCAGCTAGAAAAAAAGGTTCATTGTCTGTGGAATTTAGATGTGATGTGCAGCATGATTCACGAGCTAATGAAAAAGGGTTGATATCGGCTCTTTATCAGGCATAGTCAGCCGGACGAGGACGAGGACAAATATCCCCATACAAATATTTGTCAGAGCTTTGCTACAAGAAAACACTGGCCAATGATTTTTTTTCTAGATTGGAATCATTGTTTTGTATCATTTGTTTAGCATGATTGTTTCTCAGAGCTCTGTTTGGGTCATGAGCACAAACAGAGAAACGCTGTTATGCATTTCATGTATTAATACCATAACAGGATTACATATTACCATTCCCCCATGTAGACTTCGCCAAGTGCGGATCTGGTGGTAATCCACGCCTTCTAATGATTGTTGGAGTGCGAGTTACCACCTTGAGATTTCGTCTCATCGGTCGCCAATCGTTGTTTGCTCCTTCCCATCTTTCCCCGCCGATGGGCCCTCTCCCCCTGCTCGTGTTTTCCCTGGCACATCTATCCCGCAAATCCCCCGGATGCCTCCCCCAAATCCTCTCATCGCAATTTTCCCCTCCCCCCCCTCTCAACCCCTCTCCGCCAAGTCTTCCCCCTTCTCCCATCATGCTCCCATCCCAACCCAAGCCCGAGTGAAATAAATTCCCCCCCTCCCCCCCCCCACCACTCTCCTCCCCCTTCCTCTCCCCCATCCTCCCCTTCCCTTCTCCCTCTCCCCTCCCCTACTATTCCCCCTTCCTCCCCCCCCCCCCCCCCCGTCCATACTTCTGTCCGGCAAGCTCCAGGCCTCCCTCCCCAGCCTCAGCCTCAGCCACAGCCTTTCCCTGTGACCTTGCAGCAGCATAAACGCCTCTTCGCCTTTTTCCTTTCTCCTTTCCCAGCAAACCCTTCTCCCCCCCTCTCCGTTCGCCCTCCCTGGTGCGTTTCCAGCCATGCCCTAGCGCGAGACTATGTTTCTTAGGTTTAGTACCCGTGCTGCGATGGGGCCTTGATTCACGCGATTAGAAGCTATGCATTATGCGGGGCAGTCTGGTTTTGATTAATGAAAGCCGTTGGTCGTTCGTTGTTGTACCGTCGGGGCTGTACGTTGGGTCGCGAGGGTTTGCAGGGTAGATCGAGGAATAGCGCAATTGATAAGGAGTGTCTTCATAGCGCGTCGTAGGCTTGGAGATGCGCAGATGGTCGATTCTTCCTTTGATACCACCAGTTATCTAGGGTCGGCTCGAGATTCATGCGCTGTATTCTGTCTGTAGCGACGTGAGAACTTTTGCTATTTTGATGGTTGCGGTTCGGCTACGTCACGCACTCACGGCATCGCGTCCTCCTGAATTCTCCCCCTTTTTTTTCCTCCCGAACCCCTTCCAAACTCCGTTCCCTTTTTCAATCCACAGGGGAGGAAGTTTTTTCTCTAAAGCCGCGAGCAGATTTGTTAGAAGCGGCAGATAGCGTGACGCCGCCATGGTGCGACACAACAACCAGGTGCCGAATGCGCACTTCCACAAGGACTGGCAGTCGTACGTGAAGACATGGTTCAACCAACCCGCCCGCAAGAAGCGCAGACGGATCGGTGCGTGCGTGCGCAATCGATGTTTACGTCAATTCACACCCTTCGCACTCTCGTATTCTAGTTCTGCCTTCCCCCCCCCCCCCCCCCGTTCCCGCCCACTCGTCGTTCCCGCCCGCTTCCCTTTCCGTTTCTCCGTCTGTCTGAACGGCGAGGCCTAAGAGCCGATGCATATCGTCTCCCCGTCTCTTTCCAATTCACTCCCCCTCCATGTTCTGAGCCCGAATGATATGGTTACACGCCTTGATCCCCCTATCCCCCTCCCCCGTCTGCTCCCCCGCCCATCGAAAAGCGAGGTAGAGTAAGGCCGCGAGCTATTTTCTCGGCTTTAAAGCGTTTTAAAGCTCCATATCCGTGCTCTTTTCTCCCTCCCGCCCCTCCTTCCCCATTCCCCTTCCCCTCTCCCATTCCCTCTTCCGCTGCCCCCCTGTTCGTCGAGCAGCGAGGCAGAAGAAGGCCGTGAGCATCTTCCCGCGCCCGACGGCGGGGCCGCTGCGGCCGGAGGTGCACGCGCCCAGCATCCGCTACAACTCCAAGATCCGCGAGGGCCGCGGCTTCACCCCCGCTGAGCTCAGGGTGCGTTTTTTGCCCTTCTTTTCGCTTCCCGGCCTCTTTCTTTGTCTTTTCTACTATATTTTTCACCCGCGTCTGTCTCCCCGCCTCGCTCGCAAATTCGTCGGTAACGCAGTAGTGAGTACAGCGGGCTCAAACAGGACGGAACGTGTCCCCGTTCTGGTGATTGGATACCGGGTATGCATGGTCTGGCGGCAAGGAGTGTGGCCTTCCGCTGCTAAGAGTTTCCTATCGCTGTGCAACTATTAGAAGTAACCTTTGCGCGGTTGCTTGCGTCTCTTGCAACGACTCGCTAAGGCTAGGCAAGCGTTCGAATCACGTCTTGCTGTAGCCAGGCTGTCTGCCAGGCTGTGAGATAGGTGGATCGCGGGAGAGCCTTACTCGTACCGAGTCGTTGTATCCCTAGTGTTTGTTGGAAGCGTTATCTTCGCACAGCGTTGCGAGTGTTGCGTAGGAGGCACTTTTCTTGAAGCAAGGACGCCTTAGAGACTTGTACTGAGATTTAGTTGCAACCAACCCTGGGGGAGTTCAGACTCGGGTAGCTTGCAATTCCGTGTGGTTCAGCCATTTCCTTTCTCTTTTATTAATCCGTTTCTCTCGTCAAACTCTCTTTACCTACCCTTCCGCCCATCGTCTCCCGCCACCCCCTTCCGACCACCCCCTTGCGCGCGTGCGCAGGAGGCGGGCATCCCCATTAGGGTTGCGCGCACCATCGGTATCTCCGTGGACTCGCGCCGCCGCAATCGCAGCCTGGAGAGCCTGCAGGTGAACGCCGCGCGTCTCAAGGCGTACAAGGCCAAGCTCGTCGTGTTCCCGCGCCGCTCCAAGAAGCCGAAGGTGAGGTCGCGTGGAGGATAGGGGAGGGTGGGGAGGGCGGGGAGAGGGGAGTAGAGTGGAGGAGAGGAAGCAAAAGGTGGTCGTTGGAAGAAGAGTAGGGTGTATAGGGGAGTGTAGGAGAGTAAAAAAGTGGGAAAGGGTGGTGGGGTTGGGATTTGCAGGGCGGGAACAGGGACGGATATGGTTTGGGAGTTTGTCAGGATGCGAAGGCCCGTGCGACGGCCTGAGAAGGGGTTCATTGGCCTTTTTGTGTCTACTTTCATTCTTATCGACTGTCTGCTTGTCTGTCTGATTGTCTGATTGTCTGTCTGTTTGACTGTCTGAGTGGCTCGCCTTTGGGTCATCGATGTCTTCAGACGTTATTCATCTTCCCATTTCGGTCTTCCCCTCTTTGCCTGGTCTTTGCACTCAAATTGGATCTGCATCCCCCCTCACCTTATCCCCTCTCCCCTCTTACACCCACATACCTGTTTGCGAGGCGTGTTTATGCACAAACCGTCCGGGCTCCTCTCTCATTGACCCTTCTTCTTCCATTATCTCCCTCCCCCTTCCCCTTCCCCCGGAACCCCCCTCCGTCTCCCCCATCCGCCTCCCTCCCTCCGCCTCCCTCCTCCTCCCTCGGTTTTCCTCCTCCGCCTCCCCCCTCCGCCTTGTCTCCGCCTCCCACTCTGACTCCCCTCTCCGAATCCCAACTCCGCCTTGCGCCTCCGCCTCCCCACTCCCCTTCTCCCCCCCCCCATCTCTGCAGGCTGGCGACGCCTCGGCCGAGGAGCTGGCAGCCGCCGTGCAGCACGTGGGTGCTGTCCTGCCCATTGTCAGGCCGGTAAAGGACGTGCCTCTGGAGGCCATCACAGAGGAGCTGCGCTCAGTCAAGGCGTACGAGACTCTCCGCCAGGAGAGAACCACCGCCCGGCTTGCAGGCATCCGCAAGAAGCGCGCTGCGGACAAGGAGAAGGAGGAGAAGAAGTAAGCGGTGGGCGTGGGAAGAGAGAAGCGCGCGCGTGGTGGTGGTTTGGGTGTGGATGGTGGTGGTTGTGGGTAGCTGCAGTGATGGCGGTTGTAGGGTGACTGCTGCTGCAGTTGCTTGGGCATCGGCTGCTATCAGTAGCAATGCCGTGGGCCGCAGGAGCTTTGAGAGGAAAGAGCTGAGTGTGTGGGTAGGGGAGGCAGCAGGAGCAGCAGCTGACCTTGTTAATGTGTAGTTGCCGTGTTGCTTGCTGTTTCCAACTGTGATGTCTGAAGTTGAAGCACAAAAAAATCAGCGTACACCCTGTTGGAATCAAAAAGTTGATCACCCTCAGGATCACCTCAGGAAGGTTCGCACAGTCCTAGTCTAGTGGTGGTGGGCCCTTGACCTCAATAGCAGAGTGAATGTAAATGCTTGAGATGATTAATAACATGCAGTACAAGGAGTATAAATATGAGTACAGGGGAATTCGAAACGACCTAATTAGCCATGTACTCTAAGGGGTACATTCCCTTATTACAGCGAAATCCAACCGTGCGACTCCGGGTGGTTACGAAACTGTTCGGGCAGAATCCTCGCCACTGCTGCTGCCTGATGCTGTCTGCCCGACGGTCCAGATGCTCCTCGTAACCGCCTGTCCCTTCGCATTTCTTCTGTCTTTTCGTCTTCGCTCTCGATAGTGCGTGCTTCGGCTGTGCTACGGTGAGGAGTGCTCAATAGTGTTTCCACTAACCACTATTCGTAACACCCCCCTTCACTCCTGGCCGTAGCGAGCATTGACTCGCTTGACTACCCCGCTGAGTTCGGAGCAGTGCTGGTACTGTTGACGCGGCAGTTTCTTCGTGAGGAAGTCTGCTGCCATGTCACCCGTTGGGCAGTATGTCAGGTCAACTTTGCCCTTGTCAACTTCGTCCTTGACGAAGAAGTACCGCAGTGCGATGTGCTTGGTGCGGTTGACGAAGCCAGGTTTGTTCGCGATCCTGATCGCGCTCTGGTTGTCGCAGTGCAGGCGAAAATTCGTTGAGGCCGGAATTTTCGCTTCCTGCAGCAGTTCCTGAAGGTAGAGACCCTCGCGAACAGCTGCTGTTGCTGCGATGAATTCAGCTTCTGCTGATGACAGGGCAACCAACTCCTGCTTCTGAGAGTTCCAGGAGATGGGGCCGCTGGGCTCGAGGCGGAAGAGGAACCCTGTCCTGGACCGTCGATTGTCAGGATCAGCGGCGTGATCGGCATCCACGTAGCCGACGAGGCTGAAGAATGTGGTTGGGATGGTGGAATAACTGAGCCCGACATTGGGCGTGGAGATGAAGAATTGAAGGGCTCGCTGAAGATCTGAGAGATTCTCAGCCGTTGGTTTGCGTGAGTACTGAGCCAACTGACTCGCAATGTAGGAGAGATCGGGCCTGCAGGTGACAGATGCGAAGAGCAGGCATCCCAACTGCTGATGGTAAGTGTGAAGCCCAGCAGGGGACAGGGCTTTGTTGTCAGGCTTGTGGTTGGGTCCTGGAGTGCGGTAAGGGGTGGAGAGTGGTGCAGGCGCAATGTTGAAACGCTTGCTAAGCTCCTCCGCATACTTCGCCGCTGAGAGATGAATGGCTTCCGGCGAGTAGGTGATGTTGAGTCCGAGAAACTGCTTCACGTCATGATTGCAGGTAATGTCAACGCGCCCTGCGAGGCTCTTCTCGAATTGCTCAAGCAGTTCGTTGCTTGACCCTGTGTAGAGGAGGTCGTCGACATAGACCGTGAGCAGGATGTATTCGCCGCGGAAATCGCGGCGATACATCCCAGGATCGTGAGGCAGCTGCTTGAACCCGATTTCAAGCAGTATGTTGTGCAGGTACTGCTGCCAGAGCCTTGGTGCCTGTTTGATCCCATAGAGGGACTTGCGTAGCTGACAGACGCGTGGGTCTCCGTCGCCGTATGTGTGTGGCTGTTCCACGTAGATCACGGCGTCCACTAACGCGTACAGGAACGCATTCTTCACATTGATCTGCCGGAGTGGCAGGTGACGTGCGGCTGCGATGGCGAGCAGAATTCTGACGGACGTGTGACGGCTGACCGGTGCAAATGTCTGGTCGAAATCAATCCCGTGCCTCTGATCGTAGCCACGCACCACCCAGCGCGCCTTGAATCGCTCAATCGTCCCGTCAGCTCCTGTTTTCACGCGGAAGACTCATTTGCCGGAGAGAATCCTTCTCCCCTTAACTGCTGCACGGTCGACGAGCACCCAGGTGTCGCGTGACTCGAGCGCGCGGATTTCCGCATCCATTGCTTCGCGCCACTCCTTGCTGTGTGGGCCTGTGAGAGCTTGTCGTGGGTTCTTAGGTTCGATGATGCGCGGAGCGGTGGAGATGGCAGCGTGAAGTCCCAGGAGCTGAAGGTCAGTGACGGTGCTGTCATGGCGATGTTGGGTGACGACTTCCTGTACGTCGTCATCATCGCCTTCTGGTTCAGGCGGTGCTGGTGGTGCTGTGTCTCCGTTGCTTCCGCTTCCTCCTGCTGCACCTCCTCCCGATGCGCCCGTTCCTCCTTCTCCTGAATCATCGTCATCGTCATCACGGCGATCGCCCCTCGTGAACTCCCCTCTAGGATCCTGCTCCAGAATTGCTGCTGCTGCTTCGTCCTCAGGTGAAGCGTTGCTGTGGCCCTCATTGACGTAGACGCGGTTTGCGTTCGTCTGCTCGTCGTCACGGAATTGTTGCAGAAACAGCCGCTCGTAGAAGATGACGTCGCGCGCGTTCTTGATTTTCTGGCTCAGGAGATCCAGGATGATCCACGCCTTGTGTTCGTGGCTGATGCCGAGGTGGATTCCCCAGCGCGCGCGGCTCTTAAACTTCCCGATGGTTGATGTTGGCGGTCGGTATTGAACCATGCACCCCCAGACGCGGAGCATGGAAGTGTCGCCCTTTCTTCCCGTTCATTTCACATGCGGCGAGGAGTTGCCGGTGATTGCGGTGGTTGACAGCAGGTTGTGCACCCGCACGGCGTGGTGCATTGCGTAGGTCCAGTAGATCGGCGGAAGTTTCGCCTGCCGCATTAGCGCCCGCACCTTCGTCATGAGGGTGCGATTCGTGCGCTCAGCTACGCCCTGCTGCTGGTGCGCGTAGGGGAGAGAAACGTGATGCTCGATCCCCTTTTGCGCAAGGTAATCCTGCAGCTCCTTGCTTCTGAATTCCGCCGCACCATCGGACTGCCAGATCTTCAATTTCTCCCCAGATTGCCGCTGCGCGTGCGCCAGCCACAAGCGGAATGCTTCGTAGGCTCTGCTGCGTGCTTCCACGTTTACGACCCATACGTGGCGTGTTCCGGCGTCGACGAAGGTGAGTGTGTAGAGCTCGTCGTTGATGCCGCAGTGTCCTACGTTAAGAAAGTCACTGTAAACCTTCTCAAGTTTAGCGTAGCGATTGGTTCCCGGCTCGAGTAGGGGGAAGGGCTGGTGACTCAGCGCAGCTTCGGGGCAGACAGTGCAGCTGCGCGGGTGAGTTTCTCCTCTCACTTCGGAGCCGTCAGGGCGCAGCAGCGCGCCAGGTGCAAAGACGCCGGCTTCGATGCAGTTCTTCAGAGTCACGCACGAAGGGTGACCTAGGCGCTGATGCCAGATGGCATCGTCGGCGCGGAATCCGGAGGTGCGCATGTAACGCGCCAGTGCAGCTGCGGGGTCTTCGTCAGGTGCCGGTGCAGGTAAAGGCGCTGCTCCCTCGTTCTCTTCTTCTTCCTCGTTCGCCGTCGTTAGCATGAGGGCGAGAAATTCTCTGTCGCGGATGATGGAGTAGGGGATGTTGGTTCCAGGGATCGTACCAAGTATAAATGTCGGTTCGCGCGGTTCAGGGGCACGTCCGTAGACAGTGCGTCGCGGGGTGAGGGGTTCACTACCCCAGTCGATGGTGTCCCAGGGGTCACTTCCTGAGGGGATGTCAGGTGGCGGTGGTCCTAATGCAAGGCGGCGCGGAGGGCGTCCAAGAGGAACAACAGGAGGCTCGGCCTCAGCTTGCGGTGTTTCTTCTTCCGCTTCTGCTTCCCCCCTTTGGTCCTCGCGGAAAGCTCCCCATCCGCTCGTTTCTCCGCCAGATGCTGCGCCCCATCCGCCTGTGTTGCCGCCGGTTGCGGCTCCCCAGCCGCCTGTGCCCCAGCCACCTGTGTCGCCGCCGGTTGCGGCTCCCCAGCCGCCTGTGTCACTTGTTCCCCATCCGCCAGCGCTCCCCCACCCCCCTTCATTGGAGGCGCTTTCCTCGTCCCAGGCGAGCGTTCCGCGTGCCTCGGTGAGGCTCTTCTGCCGAAGTTCTTCGGCTTCTTGTTGCGCCAGCGCCTCTTCCTCCGTAGGCGAGAGCCGTTGTTTTGAATCGCGCCGGTGAGAGTATATCTCTGCCGCCTTCTGTTCGGTGTAGGGCCGGGGATTCCCATGTGCGTCGAAGGTGCCGACGCCAACGCCGCGGAGCATTCCTTGGAGATGCTGGGATGCGGGTCCGGGAAGAGGGTGTTCCGGTGTGCCGAATACGACCCGTGTAGCTGTTTCCAACTCCAGCTGGGATAGACCCTCCTCAGGTGGTGCGTCGCGCTCTGCTTCGCGAATGGCGGCGAGGCCGCGGCCGGCGATCGCGCTCGTCGAGGTCGTCGGTGTGTGGCAGTCCCTGCAGACGCCGTCAGGATCGGGGTCGTGCAGCGCCAGCTCGCGCGGGTGTGGGTGGTGTGGCACCCAGGGGCGCCCATCGGGGTGCTTCCAATCGCGGCGATGGCTGTGTTCGAAGCGCAGAGGGACAAGATCGATTAACTCCTGCGAGTCGCCACTGCAGTCGGGAATGCCAAAGTCGAGAACGTAGACGCCGTTCTCGGCGCGCGCCCGTCCGATCTGCTTGCGCGTTTTGTTCGGCATCGTGAAGTGAAGCAGGATGTCGCGCGTCTCGGGGTCGGTACTGAGAATGACTCCGCAATCCAGGAGTTGCGCCGCCGAGAGTAGATTAAAGCGCAGGTTCTGCACAATCAACACGTCGTTAAGTGTGATGTGCGTTCGGCTCCCTCGTGCCTTGAGCACCACGATGCCTTGCGCGCTTGCGCGCAGCCGCGTGTTGTTCGCCACTGTGACGTAAGTGACTTCGGGGGTGGCGACGGCGTTGGATATGTAACGCTCGGAGCCCACCATGTGCTGCCCACAGCAGCTGTCCAGGTACCAATTGTTGTAGCGCCTGTTATCGTTTCGCGCGAGCAGCGCCAGTCGCGGAGTGACGATATGCGGAGTGTCAACCTTCAAGAACTGTTCGCGTGCGATCCAGTCGATCGGTGCCAGCCGCATGTCAGGTACGTGCGGGGGGCTCTCAAGCAGCGGGACTGGGAGATTCCAGTCCTGGTTGTTGTCGTCGCTGTAGTCGTGATGCGTACTGAACGGATTGTTGTTCGGCGACGCTTCGATTGGGTCAGGCGCCAGCTCGGGTGAAAGTGAGCGCGCGCGCGGGCGACGAGAGCCGCTCGTCATGGTCATGTTCCCCATGACGTTGCGGACGGGGGCAGCTTGTGATGACTGCTGCTGCTGCTGAGTTGTTGGATTCAGGTTGCGCGGTGGGGGTTGATACCCCTGGGCGGGACGCGTGTCGTTCCTCGCGTCTTGTCGGCCGGACCAGGTGCTCGGATTGGTCTGACGAGGGCGAGATCGATGCTTGCATCGGTCCGCTAGATGCCCGAAATTCCTGCAGATTTTGCAGTAGAGGCGCCGTGGCCGTCGCTCTTCCGTGTTGTCTGCGTAGAAGGCGAGACGTTCTCTCTCTCGTCGTGGCGCTGGTCGCTGCTGGTCCATATCCCGTTGTTCGACGAGGAGGGCGGCGCAAAGGGCGGCCTCCGAGATGACCCCCTGCTGTCGGAGCAGCGCCTTGCAGGGCTGCCACTCGGGGCCGAGCCCTTGGAGCACGATGTTTACGAAGATTTCCTCAGAAATCGAGCTCCCTAACTTCGCGATTTGATCGCGTAAGCTCCGACAGCGATTTAGGTAACTGTTGGCCTTCTCTCGTGATGCCATCTTTGTCTCCAGTAGCTGCTGGAGTAGGCGGCTCGACGACACAGAGTCCTTGGGTTGGTACACACCATTCAGGTGGCGCCAGGCGTTGAGGGCTGGAGCAGGGGAGGTCTTGTATGAGCGAATGCTCAATTGCTCCGTCGGCGACATGTTCCGCAGAAGAACCCCGTATGCCATCAGGGACTCGTTGTAGTACTTGGTTTTTGCGTCGTCAGTATCTTCCGTAGGTCCCGAGTAGCTCCCGTCGAAATAATGATAAATCTGCGCGTTTTGCAGCAGCATTTCCAGCTCGAAGCTCCAGGTATAGAAGTCTCTGCCGTCAAAGCACACACTTGTCTTTATTTTTCATATGCTAAAAAACCTTGATTGCGCAGAGAGAATTGCTTCATCGCTGGGACAGGGAGTTTTGGGTGTTGAGCCGTTTGTGTCAAGAGAGAAGCCTTGCGGGGCGGAGTTCTGGCCGTTTGAGGCCGGTTGAGTGGGTTGGGAAGATGTTCCCGCGTCGCCATTCCGCAATGTTTGGAGCCCTTGCTCCAGGCTCGTGAGTCGCTGAAGCAGTTGTGCGAGGACGACGGAAGGGATTGTCGTCGTGTCCTCGTTTGTCGCAGCTGGATTAGTCTGCGCTTCAGCCGTCAGATTCGTCTGACCTCCAGATCCTCCGGCCATTCTCACACGTGAGCGTGTGCCGGACGCCACTTTCCGTTCGCCGAATATTTCGGTGGTGGCGGTGCGAAGGATGTTGGAATCAAAAAGTTGATCACCCTCAGGATCACCTCAGGAAGGTTCGCACAGTCCTAGTCTAGTGGTGGTGGGCCCTTGACCTCAATAACAGAGTGAATGTAAATGCTTGAGATGATTAATAACATGCAGTACAAGGAGTATAAATATGAGTACAGGGGAATTCGAAACGACCTAACTAGCCATGTACTCTAAGGGGTACATTCCCTTATTACAGCGAAATCCAACCGTGCGACTCCGGGTGGTTACGAAACTGTTCGGGCAGAATCCGCGCCACTGCTGCTGCCTGATGCTGTCTGCCCGACGGTCCAGATGCTCCTCGTAACCGCCTGTCCCTTCGCATTTCTTCTGTCTTTTCGTCTTCGCTCTCGATAGTGCGTGCTTCGGCTGTGCTACGGTGAGGAGTGCTCAATAGTGTTTCCACTAACCACTATTCGTAACACACCCTTTCATGCAGTGTATGGAATTCCTAGTTGAGTCGTTGCTTGAATGCAATTTAGTCTCCGTGGTACCGTTGTCATTTGTAGAAATGAAGTCGTCTTCATAAAAAAAAATCGGTGAGATAGTGTGCATAACAAACCCCACGTCAGCAATTGCTCCTGGCATTGGAAGCTGGACATGGTGCGCTCACCAGATGTTGCCGTTACGTACCGATCTGTCCGCCTGCGGGGCTGGAATGTCAAATGTGGAGCGGAGGTGTCGTTGGATGGCTGCTTTCTGTGTGGAGCTCGGTTTGGTGCATGCTATGCTGGCCGAAGTCCGTACAAACTTGGATACTTGCGTGAACGCTTTTGCGATGTTGTCAGGGCGGGTGACATGACATGCCCTTACTGTACGGACTATGTACGGCTTTCCCTCCAGACAGAGTCCAGCCAGGCGACTGCACAACACACCGACCGTTCCCTATTTGAGCGCGAAAAAAATAAGTTGCGATGGGATTCGCAACGGACAATGGCCCAGTAATCAGAAACAAATTTGGAATTCCCATGTCAAGTCTCCGATGAGCCTCATCTGAAATAGCATCTGATCTGAGGCAGGGAACATTGTTGCAAAGCAGGCACAAGTGGTACCTACGAAGTCATACCACGCAAACAAGTGGACTGCTTCCAGCTTTTGTGGAAAGCTTCTCCCTGCCCAGATAGCTTTCCTTCCTTTCCTGGAATAATTTCCCGCATCGTGGACATTGGCGAACTTGCGGGCGGCACCATAGCCTTCATCCATCGAATCTGCAGGATAACATATTCCAGCTAGCCTCGTCCCTACGAGGCTCGGTCTCTCTTCTGGACGCAAATCTGAACAGGAAGAGTACGAATGGAAGCCTCCATACGGATGTCCGTACACTGCGGTCGTCTTATTAGGGAAGATTATGTACGAACGAAACAAGCTCACGGTTCCGCCGCGTCCATTTCATCGTCAACAAATCGTCTCTCGTTGGTGCTTCCAGCCAAGCTCACCGCCGAGACGAGTCGCCTGCCCTGCCATAACCAGCTCTCCGAACCTTTGTCCCCTTCTTCCCCGTCTCGCTCCAAATGTCAGGAGGAGGACCCTGCTGTCTTTGCTGAACTCAATAACCAGTTTTACATCAGTTTACAGCTACGTGTTAGAAGTGTACACCGGCTGCAGCCTCTCATCTCATTCTGTACCTCGCCCTCCCTGTGAATCTCTCAATCTGCGCTAAAATCAGTCTGGCTCTGAGGCTTGCGCGACTCGACAATCCCGAGGCCTGCATTCAATAGACGTTCCGTCGAGCATGATCTTCGACTAAAACGCGACCCGCATGAAAGGCAACAGCCCATACTATCGCACTCTTTTCTGTGAACTCACTGTGACGAGGACGTATCGAGTTGACGTACTCTTTGCCAACCTTGTCACGGCGCCCCTCGAATCCCCTGATCTTCGCCAGATGCCAGGAACAAGAGGGAAAGATGAGTGCGGGCAGAACGAGGTGCATAAACGAACCAAAAGCGAGAGGAGTCTCCATGATACGTTCTTGCCGCGACATTGCCGTGGCGTCTCGTGGGCGCATCGCCATGGTTCCCTGATGTCTGGTGAAATGGAGACATTAAGGGGAGGGACAAAAGGAGCCATGCAAAACGCCACAACGAGTAACTTCGGCGAGAAGACCGATCGCCCGAATACTTGGCTCATCAAGATACGATTGCTTCTGCTTCTCGCTTTAACCATCCTCGTTACACTCGCGGGACACGGCGCTCTCGTCTCGTGGATCGTACAAGCCCGCTCGCTCCTCGCTTCTGGTACTGGAGTGTTTGAGGAAGCCGGAGAAACTGTTCGTAGTATGCCAAGCCTCGATAGTACCTACTCAGGGGTTGCCGACTCGTCGGACGAACAGTTACTCCTCGACAAGATGATCCCGAGGAATCATTCAGAAGCCTTCTCAAGCCGCAAGAAAAGTGAAGGCAGCGCATTCAATGCAAAGACCGCATTTGAATCGCGCGCTGGGTGGTCGCGTCCCGACGTGGTTATCTCGGTTAAGGTGCGACACGAATCGCGACTCGCGTCGCCACCCTTCTACTCACAAATTTCGACTCGTATGTCTAGAGTTGGCTCAATTGGGAAGGGAATCGTTTTGTGTGTTTGTCAATGGCGGTTCTGTTTGGCGAGATGCGGTAACGGCACAAGATTTGAATTGTAACTGCACTGTTGGCGCTTTGGATACTAGAATATTGAGGTTAACAAAGTTTTGTCTCACAATCTGTTTTTTTTTTTTTTTTTTTTTTTTCGCTTGAAATATTTTGTGCAGGGTTCGCTTCATGGACGTCTAGAATCCATCTGCGCAGGATACGCCACCCGTGACCTTCTTGCCATGATCATCATGCAACACACTGGAACAACAGAAGGTTTGCAAACGGGCGATGCAAATGTTAATCAAAGTTTTCCATCAAAAGCACGTCAAATCAATCTGGGATTTCTATGGCTGCCAGATGACGACATGCCTCATACTCTTCTACACGACATCCTTGGATCTTTGCCGTCTACTCGAGCTCCATTAACTGATATACGCGGCGTACAAAAAGAGGGTGTAGTAGATGCCCCTGAAGGAAAGGTGACAACGATGCAGGGTGCGAGCTATCGACGTGAAGTTGGTCTATCAGTTTATGCAAGGGACAATGGAGAAGGGAGGCGTGGGGAAGTGGGTGAAAAGGCAGTGTGGAAGAGGGAGGGGGACCGCAAAGGAGAGGAGCAAGAAGAGAGGATGGCACCCACTGTGCTGCACCGTCAACCTCCATGGCTCGATTCGGAATCCTTTGTTCCAATGGTGCGTCTCCTTTCTCCTCATGCTTGCTCATCTTCTGCCATCCGCATTGCACTCCTCTTCTATTGTTGCACACACAGACAGTCACAACTTGACTAACGCTGCAAACAGTAGATCAAACAGTATAGTTATTTCCGTGCTTTATTTTGTCTCTGCATTCTTTCTGGCCTTCCTTCATGCCGTTGTGTATAGATGCTAAGCTAACTATTTTGGTTTTCCCCTTCTGTTTCAAACTTGCTTCGGAGAGCCGTTACTGAGAGCACTCAAACGCACCTGTTTTCTAGATGCATGTGTTTCTGAGGACATGTGTGTGTATCCATGCTTGCATTTGCATCTGCAGGAATTTTCCTGGCAGGCTTTTCAACCGAAACCAGCTACCACAAGTCCGGCAGGCCCTGCATCCTCCTCCTCCTCCTCTTCCTCCTCACTCAGTGCTCGCCCTATCCACGTGTATGCGTTCGTCGCCTCCTCTCTCACTCCCATTCTTCCTCCCCAACATCCCCTCCTCTCCTCGTCCAATCAGTCTCTCTCCTTCTCCGACCAATCACAGCTGCACACGTCACTGCAGCGCTGCTACAGCCTGCTACAGCCATCTGTGGCAGTCAAGAAGCTCATGGCCAAAGAAAACATGACACGTGTCAGGAAAAGTGTGGGTGTGTATATGGAGCCTGTTCTTCCCTCCTCCTCCTCCTCCTCCTCCTCCTCCTCCTCCTCCTCCTCCTCCTCTTCCTTCTCCATCTTCCTTCCTCCTCCTCCTCCTCCTCCTCCTCCTTCTCCTCTCCATCTCTCTCCTGCCCCCCTTCTCTCATTGTCAACTGCACTGCCCGGCGCCTCATGTGGTTCTTCCTCGGGCAGCCCGAAAAAGATGCTACAGTAGCAGGCTACTGGCCTTCCCAAGCCATAGCAGTCGCCCGATCTTTCCACCCGAACCGCCAGCCGAACCTATTAATCTCCACTTTAAGACGGTCCTTACTATGTAGACCTAACCCGGTCTGGGGAGAGATACCTCCTCCTCCCCTTGTCCCTGCTGCGTTGAGTGTGAGGGAGAGGGAGGAAAGGGGGTGGTGGAAGGGAGTTTTTGGGAGGAGATTGGGGGAAGCATCAAGAGCAGCAGACGAAGGAAGGGAAGCAGAACCATTAAGAGGGGGAGCAGCAGCAGCAAGGGCAAGGCGGCCAAGGGAGCAGTCGATTCTTTGCTCCCAGCTGCAAGCAGCAGAGCTCTTCACGCTCCCAGCAGCACAGGGGCTCATTCACCTGGTGTCCTCGCCACAAGCCGACCTGATAAGAGCACAAGCCGGGGCAAGAGGGGCGGAGGTGGTGATGAGGGAGAGTGGTGTGCCTCCTGAGAGTGTGCCTATGAGAGAATGGAGGAGTGAGAGTGAGCGTGAGAGTGAGAGGGGCCGAGTGAAAGAGAATGTACGGGAGGAGGGGGGGAGAGGGAGTGGGAGGGTGGGAGTGAGAGTGAATGAGAGTGTGGGAGGGGGCTCCCCTGAGGAGGCATTGTTTGAGGAAGAAAGGGCGTTGTGTGAGTCGCCGGTTATGAAGCCCATAACAGAGCACCGGATCGGGAAGGAACTCATTGTGGATGGTAAGTGAGCGGGCAAGCAAGCAAGCAAGTAAGCAAGCAAGCAAGGCTTCTTGTCTATTTTCTAGGCGCCTCGATAAGGGCCTTGTGTGACTAGCACTGCGCTGATGAAGGCTTTGTTGCCGAAACGCGTACGCACGCACATCCCAGGCGATGTTTTGTCTTACCGATTGACTTTCTTCTACTCGCTTTCTTCTCTCCTAGTTGAATCTGGTTAGATCCAGTTAGATCTAGACACGAGCGACCTCAGTTGGCTTGCTGCGATCGAATCCGCCCTTAAACAACGCCTCGATAAGGGCCTTGTGTGACTCACACATACACTGAAGCTAATAACAGAGTGCTCGGGGTCGGGAGGCAGCCCATTGTGGGTGGGTGGTAAGTAAGCAACGCATCTTGTTCCCTCCCCTGTTCACTTCACAGTGATCCGTTTGCCTTCGATTCTAGTGACTTTTGAGTCAGTGTGAACGGTGCTGTTAGTCTCGGATTAAAAGCATTAGCAGCTCTTGTGAATGGTGATTTACGTGCCTTGTCCCCTTTTGAGAATTCTCAAAAGTGACTCCCATGTCTTCCCGCACTCTGCTCTCCTCTGCAATTATTTCATTTCAGCTGTTTTAATCTTCTCTCCTCCCAAGTCCCCTCCTCTCCTATCCTCTCCTCTCCTTTACCTCCCCTCGTCTCATACCTCCCCTGCCTCTTCCCTCGTCCCTCCTCCCAGAGTCCATCGGTCTGCTATACTGCGCCGTCCCCAAAGCCGCTTGCACCAGCTGGAATGCCTGGTTGCGGCAGCAGCACAACGACTCAAGAAGCCAAGTCTCTTTTTGAGGCGCCTCAAAAATAGAAATGAAGGACATGCTTCCCCCCCCCCCCCCCCCCTCACACCCCTCCCCCGTTTCTCCTTCCAGAGTCCCTCGGCCTCCTATACTGCGCCATACCCAAAGCCGCCTGCACCAGCTGGAAAATGTGGTTTCGACAGCAACACAACGACTCAGACGCACACAACCTCCGAACCACGCACCTCCCCGCACGCTCCCGCCTCCCGGTGCTCTGGTTCGGCATGACCGAGCCTGAGGCGATACGTGCGGTGACGCGGCGGGATCTGGTTCGGTTTGTGTTTGTGCGGGATCCGTTCTCGCGGGTGGTGTCTGCTTTTGTGAACAAGCACGTGCAGGCGGAGCAAGGGGGGTGGGGCAAGAGACGGTGGTGGTCCCTGGTGAGTGAGTGAGAGAGTGAGTGGTTGAGTGAGTGAGTGGGTGAGTGGGTGAGTGAGTGAGTGAGTGAGTGAGCGAGCGAGTGAGTGAGTGGGTGAGAGAGCGAGTGAGTGAGTGGGTGAGTGGAAAGGGAGGGGGGCGCAAAAGGAGAGGTAAACTTCGAGCTACTGACTTACTGACTTGCTCACTCCATCCCCTCTGTCCCTCACCCCTCTCTACTGTTCTCCTCTTTCCTCCGTACCTCTGTCCTCAAACCCCTTTGCCCTCAATTCCTTTGTCGTCCATACCTATACCCCCCACCTTTCAGTTGTTCTTCCAGCATCTCTTCTGGACCAGCAACACCACCCACCGCCCCCTACGCTGGAAGGACCTGCTCTCTGCGCACCTCCCCTTTCTCTCTCCTTCCTCCTCCTCCTCCTCCTCCTCCTCCTCCTCCTCCTCCTCCTCCTCCTCCTCCTCCTCCTCCTCCTCCCCATCCTCCTCCCCCCATCCCTCCGCCCCAGCACTCTCTCTCCACACCATGCTGCGCCTGCAAGCGGGGGGAACGCTGTCATTCGAGGAGTTTGTCTCGTTGCTTGAGGCAGCAAGAGAGGCGGATGGAGAGCGGTTGATGGACAATCATATAGCACCGCAGGTGGGTGGGAGAGATACAGATGGTGGGTGGGAGGATGCAGGTGGGTGGGGGCTGCAAGCAGGGGGCAAACTGTCATTCAAGGAGTTCGTGACTTCGGTCGAGGCAGCAAGGGCGGCGGATGGAGAGCGGTTGATGGACAACCATATAGTGCCGCAGGTGGGTGGGAGGCTGCAGGTGGGGGGGAGGCGGCAAGCGGGGCGGGGGGCAATCACATAGTGCCACAGGTGAGTGGTCAGGTGCTTTCTCAAGCATGTCCTCATGTGAGAACTCAAGTGCTTTCGCAAGTGCTACTTCAGGTGCTTTCCCAGGTAATGATGTCCCAGGTGTTTTGGGGGGGTGGTTTCTTGGGGGGTGAACTCCTTTCCATCAAACCCTGTCTCTGTTCCCGTGTCACTGTTCGTCCGACCCTGCCCCCCATCCCCGGCCCCGTAATCCCCCTTATCCTTTCCGCACTCTGCTGCAGTCGCTGCTCTGCGGCCTGAACCACATCAAGTAACACTTTGTGGTTCGCTTTGAGCGCATGCACAAGGATGTGCTGGCGCTGATGGCGCTGCTGGGGAGACAACCCGGGGATGCGTTTGCCTTTGGGAAGAGCGTACACTTCACCAACTCGTCCCACCGGCTTACAGAGATGTTCCGAGACAAGGTGTGTGCGTGAGCAGAATTGCATTCAAAGGTGCCTGTTGAGTCGGCTCAGAAGGGGTCACCTTTGGGAAGAGAATTCACTTCACCGGCTTGCCCCACCGGCTTGCCCCACCGGCTTGCCCCACCGGCTTGCCCCACCGGCTACTGGAGATGTTCCAAATTCCGAGACAAGGTGCGTGTGGTTGTGGGATTCTTTATTAACCAAAGGTGCCTGAATGGGAGAGGAGAGGGCGGTGAGGGTGCAGCGAGTGTTACTCCTCTGACACGCACTCTTCTAATAACCTCCTGCCCATTTTCCTTTTCATTGGAAACGCCTGAAAGACTTACACTGTGTGTTTCTTCTGGTAATTGCAGGAGGCGGGGTGAAGCAAGCTTACGCTATTGACATGCACGCACTCATCCCATACACTCCTGCCGCAATCTTATAACAAAAAACTCACTGTGTGTTTCCTCTGGTGATTGCAGGAGACGTACATGAGGGTGAAGCGAGTGTACTCTATTGACATGCACTCTTCACTCAACAGGATCCACTACGAGCCACCCCCTGAGCTTGCCGCTATGTTTGAAACAGCAAATTAACGTACAGTACAGCTCAATATGAGCTGTATTCCATGGTAGTGTACGTTAGTGTAGTATATTGTACTGTACTCTGCATTGGCTGTGATGAAAACTAGCAAAGTAGCTGCTCTGACTGGTTTTTGTGAACATATTCCATGTATATAAGGGAGCTACTGCATGTGCATATATAAAGAATGAATAAATGTGTAGGTACCGTATCTCCATCAACCGACCACAAACAAACACCTCGTGATCGAACTCGCCAATTCTCTCCTCATGATTCCTGTGAAAACCCGACAAGCCAAGCCAACACTGGAATCTTTGTCACACATATACCCAACATCCCTGCCACACCACCCAACCCAAGCCCCCAGAAGGCTCACCCCTCCCTCATCTTGACTCCTCATACCCATCCTTCAAGCAACCCCCCCCCTTCTTTTGCAGCACTTTAAAAAATCCTTGTCTACTTTGTCTCCTACCCATTCCTCAAGAGACCTCTCCCCACCGCCGCATGCGAACCGTGTTCCCCCCCACGTTCCCCTCACACCACACCACCTGCCATGTGCATGTCAGGCGATTCACAAGGTTCCCACCAGGTCATGTGATGTGAACCACATACCAACCATTCGCACACATGCACACATGCACGCATGGCCACATGCACACATGCACACATGCCCACATGCACACATGCACACATGCACACATGCCCACATGCCCACATGCCCACAGCCTCTCGGCTGCTCCACCAGAAGCATCTCTCTCGCGAGCTCACTCAAAGCCATCCCTGCCCACGTGCCCCTGCCCCCTGCCCCCTGCCCCCCTGCCCCCCTGCCCCACTGCCTCAAGTGAACCGTATCGCAGCCATGTGCCCCATATCCAGCGGCTGCTCCACCAGCAGCATCTCTCTCGCACTCCTGGCGAGCTCCTCGCTCTCCTCCATGAGAGCCTGCATGCTGAACACCAGCGAGTTGAACGACAGCATCGCTGAGTTCCGCACTATGCTCTCCTCCGGGTGCTGCCTCTTACTCGCTATCAGCACGTCCAGTACATGGTTGTACTCGCGCACGAATCCCTCCATTGCTCGCTTCCGCCCCGCCCGCCTGCCCCTTGTGGTGTTGCCGTGTCCTGCTGCCGCCGCATCAGGCGCGTCTAGTACATGGTTGTACTCACGTACGAATCCCTCCATTGCTCGCTTGCGCCCCGCTCGCCTGCCCCTTGTGGTGGTGCCGTGCGCTCCCGCCGCTCTCCTTGTGCCGGTATATGGCATCGATTCACCGCGATGGCGAGTGTTTTGGGTCGCTTCACCCCGGCCACTCCTCCCCTCCTGAGTTGTCGCACCAGGTTCCTCTACGCTCACCCTTACTGTCGAATCCACTACCTGACTGCTCTCTTCCTCTTGCCTCTCACTCACGATTTTCCCCTCACCGCCCTCGACCCTCCGTCCCTCCTCCTCCTCCTCCTCCTCCTCCTCTTCTTCCTCCCTCTCCTCCCTGCTTCCCTCAACCCTCTCCTTCCCTCTTTCCTTCCCGCTCTCCTCACCCCTTTCCTCCGCACTCCCCTCTCCTCTCCCCTCTCCTCTCCGCTCCCCCCTCCCCTCCCCTCTCCCACTCCCCTCCTCTGCCAGCAGCGGCCTAACACTGCCCCCCACCTCATCCCCCATGCCTCCTTGAAACGGCCCCACACGCCAACGCCAGCTGCGGAAACCCACGAAGCTCTGCTGCTGCTGCTGCTGCTGGTGCTGCCGGCGGTGCAGTAAAGGGAGGGCGTGGCGGTGGGGAGTGGGAAGGGCTGGGAGCGGCGGGAGGGATGGGAGGGCGGAGGCGAGGGAGGGAAGCAGCCACTGTATTCTGTGATGGTTGTTAGCAGTGAGACGGGGTTGGGGTTGGGGTTGGGGTTGGATGTTGGTGTGGGTGTTGGTGTTGGTGTGGGTGTCAACATCACCACCTACCGTCCAACGCACCTTTGTCCCTCCTCGCCCACTCAAGCTCCCACTCACACTTCCTGCTGCACCTGCACTCACTCCTGATGCACCTCCTTCTCCTGCCGTCCCTCGCACTGCAACAGGCTCACTCCACCTCCTCCTCACTCTCGTCCTGCCATCCCCTCCAGTTTCTTCTTTCCACTCATCCCCCCCACCACCTGCTTCTCCTGCTTCACCACTGGCTCTGGTGCTTTGATTGCCCCCAAAACTCACTCTCCTGCTCCCACTCCCCCTCCTGCCCCACACTCTACTGCTGCTGCCCTCCTGCCCACCCTGCTGCTGCCACTGTCTCTCCTCCTCATTCTCCTTCTCCTTCCCCTTTTCCTCCTCGTCCACCTCCCCCTCCTTCCCCTCCTTCCTGCTCTTCCTCTCCCCCTCCTCCTCCTCATCTGAATCCCCACTCCCAACCCTCCACACGAGTCTCTTTGCAAGGGCTTCACCCCCCATCCCTTCGCCACTACTCCCTCCCAACCCCAACTCCTTCTCACCCCTCTGCAACCCCTCCTCTTCCTCTGCCTCCTCCCCTCCTCCCTCCCTCTCCATTCTCCTCCCTCGCTCATCCTTCCCATCCCCCCACAACTCTTCCCCATCCCAGCTTCCTTCACTCCCCTCCCGCCTCTCCCCCTCATCCCACTCCCATTCAATATGCTCCCCATCCCCCCCCTCCTCCTCCCACTCCTCCCACTCCTCCTCCCACACCTCTTCTCCCCCCTCACCCCCCCCCACCACACCAGCCCAGCTGCCATGGCCCCACACTAGAGCACGCTCCACGCACCACAGAGCCACCACCATTTCTTCCTCCATCTCCCTCAACGCGCCCCTCAGCGGCTGTACCAGCCGCTCAACCTCCCTGCCTGTCTCGCTAGGTCTCCCGTGCAGCACCTTCACTCCCACTCCCATTCCCGCTCCCGCTCTCGCTCCCGCTCTCGCTCCCGCTCCCCCTCCTGCTCCCACTCCTGGTCCTGCTGGTAAATATCTGCTGGGTGGTGCTGCTGCTGTTGCAATCGGCGCCCCTGCTGCTGCCAAGGGACCCTGCAACGCTGCTGCATCTCCCGTTTGTTCCCCCTCCCTGCTCCTCGTCTCACTGGGACTCCCACTGACCACCTCCGCACCCATCCCTGTGGAACGATCCGCATTTCCCATTTCTGCCCTTCCTCCAATGGCTTCTATGTCTCTTCCCTCCACTTTGCCCCCCACAGCTCCCCCCACTGCGCCCACTCCCCCCTCTGCTCCCACTGAGCCCACTCCCCCCTCTGCTCCCACTGAGCCCACTCCCCCCTCTGCTCCCACTGCGCCCACTCCCCCCTCTGCTCCCACTGAGCCCACTCCCCCCTCTGCTCCCACTGCGCCCACTCCCCCAGTTTCTCCCCCTTCTCCTCCTCCACCCGCCCCTACCTCCACCACCCCACCTTCCCCTCCCCCTCCCCTCCCCGCGCCCATCCCTCGCTCCCTCTCCTCCTCAACAACCCTCCACCCCTCCCTAGAAACCTCCATCTCCCTCTCCCGCCTCTCCTCCCTCTCCCTCCCCTCCACAGACGCAACAGCCCTCAAACTGCAATCCATAAAGTAAAGCAACTGGTGCATCCGCTGCTGACTTGCCAGCAATCTCTTATACGCAGGCTCGGGAAACGGCGCGTGCCAGAGCGCAGGCTCGGCGGTAGCTTCGTCGAGCAGCACCTGCTGCCGAGCCATGCTGGCAGCCACGGCAGCTTGGAGCTCTGCCACTCGTTTCACTGCCCCGGCTTTCTCCCTGCGCCGCCTCTCCTCCCGCTCATGCTCCGTCTCCCTTGCCTTCGCATTGTGAGGGTTATTTGGAGCCTTCTCAAAAGCATTCGCCTGCTCGTGCTCCCTCTCCCTCTCTTGTCTTGACGCCCCTTCCTGCTTTCCTCTCTGCCTCCTCATCCCACGTTCTACCTCCTCCTCCTGCTGCTGCTGTTGCTGCTGCTGCAGCTGTACCGTCTGTCTCTGCTCATTTGAACCCTGCCCTTTCCAAAGCCAAATCCACGGCCAATGCCATTGCCCCTGCTGCTTCCCCTGCCCGCCTCTCCCTGTTCCAGCCATCCACTGCCTCCTCCCTGCAAACCCTCCTCTCCGCTCCCTTTCCCTCCCACTCCTCCTCCTCGCCCTCTGCCTCACCCCCTCCTCTCCCCCTCCCCTCTCACGCCCTAGCAGGTCCGCAGCAGAATCAATCCGCTCCACATCCCCCACCTCCTCCTCCTGCTGCTGCCCCTCCCCGTCCCCACTATCACTCCCCACACACCCTTCCCCATCCCACCCATCCCCATGGGCGGAAGGGATACACACAGACACAGATCCATCCACAGGGTCAACCACAGGCTCACCTCTAGATGCACGCCCAACAGATGCACCCGTAGCGTCTACCACATCTGCCAAAGTCCCCTCTGCTCTATCCACATGAGCCGCATCCGCCCTCCCTCCGTTCGTCTGCACTGCACCGCTTTCTACTCCTCCATCCACCCCCCTTACCTCATCCCCTACCTTCTGAGTCGATTCAAGAGTCACCTCTGCTCGCCCACCTCCTGCCATCCCAATTTGCCGCCGCCCCATGGTAGCACTGGGAATCTGACCCATCTCAACAGACAGGCCAGCTCCTTTGTAACCTGATTCAGGGCCATTCTCGGCCTTTTTTCCTGCTCTCTTCTCGCATCCCTCACTCCCTCCCCTCTCCCTCCTCTCATCATCCCCTCCACTTCCTCTTCTTCCCCCTCCATCTCCCCCTCTCCCTCCCTCTCCTCCTCTGCCACCCTTACCCGTTCCCCCGAACCACCTTCCAAACCACCCTGCCCAGCCCGACTTGCCACCACCATACCTCCCTTTTCCTACCTCCCTACCACCAACCCCCGCACCCGGCCCATCGCCGAACCTCCCGCCGAACCTCCCTCCGAACGTCCCGCCGAAGTAGGACCAGGCAACCGTGGCAGCGCAGACACGGCAGCGGGTGATGTTTGCCACAAGCTCGGCCCGAGCCAGAGCGGCGGCTCGGGTGGGGAAAACGAGAAGCTCAATGAGTATCACAGACACAAGACCAATGCACGTCTCTGTGATTCGTAATAGAGCGTAGTGCTCGACTGTTAAGTCGGAGAGGGAGACAGAGGAGGAGGGAGGGGAGGGCGGCGCGGAGGAGGGAGAAAGGGAAGGAGGAGGAGGAGGGCTGTTGAGAGCCGGATACCCCAGCATGATGATCGCAGCAGTGAATGCAGCAACCACCCCTGCATACCCATACTCTTTACTCGTCCGCACAAACGCAGTCAGAAACACCCACACAGCCAGCGCCGCCAGCAGCAGCGGCATGCGATCCGTAGTTAGAGGAACTAGCAAGTAACCAAACACAGCCCCTGCCACTGTCCCCTGGAGTCTCAGCATAGAAGCTTTGAAAGACCCCCCCTGGTATCCCCCTGAAACGAATGCTACAGTGACTGCCGCCCAGAAGTCGAATGTGGGGGAGACTAGGCCGCCCAGGAGGGCCGATGTGACTATAGCGAGGGTGACTTTGAAGGAGGCGATTGCTCGCGGTAGCGCGTTTTCAGAAGAGAAGGACGCGGAGAGGGAGGTGAGGAGGAAGCGGGCGGCTGAGAGGAGGAGTGAGAGGAGGGAGGAGAGGAGGGAGAGGAGGGCGGAGAGGAACCGAGCAGAAGCTGTGAAGATGCATGCGCGAGGGAACCAAGGTAAGCACGTAGCACCAAGACGATCAAAGCAACGAGTGAGGCCTGTCAGTGTGATTCCTGCCTGTTGTCTCCCCTGAGTGTCCCCCCCTTTCTTTGCTCTGCTCCTCATTCCCCTCGCCTTCTTTCCCCCCTTTGGATCCCTGCCTTCCCCTCCTCCCAACTCTCTTCCCCCCCTCACACCACCCTCCTCATCCCCCCTATCCTCCTCCTCATTTCCCTCGTCCTCCTCCTCCTCCTCCTCCTGCTCCTCCTCCCCCTCTTCCTCCCCACCCACCCCTCCTTGGTCCCCTCCAGCAACCGCTATAGTCACATCGATTAGAGACAATACCTGGGGCAGATACACGTGCTCATGGGACGACCGTCTGGTGAAAGAACTGGTTTCAGAGTGGTGGAGTGCGGTGGAGGAAGCAGACGACCGTCTACTAGCAGAGGTACCAGCAGCACCGCTTAAAGCGTGGGGCAGGGCTGTGGAGGAGTGAGAAGAGCGATTATTAGTAACGCCAGCACCACTTAAAGCGTGGGGTAGGGCCGTGGAGCAGGGGGAGGAACGGTTGCTAGCAGATGGAGGGGTGTTAGTGTTAGCGGTGGGGTGATCGCCCGTGGCAGCAGCAGCATGAGCAGCAGGCAGAATAGGAGGAGAAGGACCAGCAGCAGGGTTGCTGGATTCGACAAGAGTGGAAGCACCAAGAGTGGCAGCAGCAGGGGAGTCTGTAAAGAGTTGCTTTGGTTCTACGCGTGACTGTCTAGCCCTCCCCTCACCGCCTCCCTGCATGCTGTCCCCCACACTGGCACGCTGTATGCTGTCCCGCACGCTAAGACTACCGCGCACAGAGCTGTGCCGGCAGCAGGACGAGGAGCGTGCTTTGGATCCAGACATAGCAGCACCACCATCGGCACCAACACCAGCGGCAGCAGCACCAGCATCACCAGCATCACCAGCATCACCAGCATCACCAGCACCAGCACCAGCACCAGCACCAGCAGCGGCAGCAGCAGCGGCGTTAGCGGAGCGGCAGTGGCGGCAGCAGCAGTCGGAGGCGAGGTGCAGGAGTTGAAGGGTCATCTGGCGCGCGTTGAAGAGGAAGAACTGCGACGCCACCAGGCTCGACGCGTGCGTGCTGCTCACAAACGCCCGCGGGTCGTGCGGCGGGGAGAACGAGGGGGAGTGCGGAGGGGAGTGTGCCGCGGCGAGCAGAGGGGAGTGAGGAGAGGGAGTGTGAGGAGGAGCCGAGTGTGCGGTTGCATGGGGGGTCGCGTGGAGAGAGTTGTGTGCGTGTCCCGGCTCGCTCCTCTCCAACCTAACATCAGATTCATCACTATCATCACTTTCATACAGGCGGTAATACGCGAGCTCTCTGCCTCGTAACAGGGCACTGTCTAGCTGGATCACTGCTTGCACGCCCTCTTGCAACAGCTGCTCCACATGCCCGTGCACACACTGCTGCTGCTGCCACCACCGCCGCCACTGCCCCCACTGCCACCACTTCCGCCCCTGTTTTCTCGATTCAGCACCTGCAGCAGCAGGAACGGCACGTGAGCTCTTCTCCTCCCCCCCTCCCTCTCCCTCTCCCTCACCCTCTCCCTCTCCCGCCCCCTCTCCCTCCCCTCCTCCCGCTCCCCCTCCCCCAAGCGCCTCAGCAGCATGGGTCAAGCACAGTCCCACAGAGCGAGCAAGCAGCACAAGGGGTGGGCGGAGCTCGTGCAGGAGAGCAAGGGGAGACTCTTTGATCTGCCCTGTGTCCAGAGCCATGCGCATGCCATGCAGATGCACGTCCACCGCTTGTAACCCCCGGATAACCCTTCCCCACGCCTCCATTTCGCTCGGGCACCGCATGGCTTTTGCACTAGCAGTCGCACTAGCAGTAGCACTCGCACTTGCATATGTATCAGCACCAGCACCCGCCCCTGCTGCTGCTGCTGCTGCTGCTGCTGCTGCTGCTGCTGCTGCCCCCTCTGCTGCTGCTTCTGGTGATGGTGCTGTTCCTGTCTGTGACTCTCCTGCTTCTCCGGGTCCCTCTCTTTCACCCGTTTGGGAAGCCAAACCGGGAATATGCTGCTGCTGCTTCTGCCTCTCCCCCTGCAACTGCTTCTGCTGCCCCCTCTCCTTCTGTCTCCGTCTCATCTCCACCCCTCTCAACCACACTCGCCACACCCCCCACCGCACCCAAAACCCGCACCTCCTTAACGGATCACCCACCTGCTCCTCCCACCAAATATCCGCCTCCAGAGCTTTTAACGCGGATATATTAGGCTGGGCCGCCCGCGCCAATATACAAACCTGAATCGCTGCTGTTGCCAGCGCCTGAGAATCCACCAGGCAAAACGCCGCAGCGAGAGTGTGGAACTGGGCGGCAGCGCAGCGGGCGGCAAACAGGAGCTTCTGGCGCGCTTGGGAGGAGGCGAGGGCTGGGAAGGGCAGCAGCATGGGGAGGAGGCCGCAGGCTATACCTAGGAGGGCTGTGCAGAGGAAGCGGAGAGGGTATAGCCAGGGTTCAGTTCCAAAGACGTTGCGGGGAGCTGAGGCTGCATCTGGGTAGATTGAATCAGAGCCAACAGCAGAAGCGGCAACAGCGGTAGCTGAAGCGTTGCCAGGGGGAATAGCAGCGGTTTGGAACGGTGCGGGGAGGTTGTCTGCAGAACGAAGGACTGCGGCGAATTGGAGGAGAAGGATGGATAGGATGGCAAGGGCCACCTTGCGAGTGAGTGGCGGGATTATAATGAAGGAGAGAACCGCTGTCGCCAAGGCTAGGGTTACCAGCAGAACCGCCGGGGTCGCCCAGATATTAGAGTAAAGGGCGAAGGAAGAGACGACTGGAAGAGGGAGTGAGGAGGGAGTGGGGGGGGGCAAAGACGGGAACCCTGGGGGTGGGGGAGGGTAGAGCGCGGGGGACGGGGGAGGGGGGGCGGAAAAGGGGGGGGATGGAGCAGGCGGCGGCGGAAGCATGAAGAGGCGGAAGAGGATGGCGGAAGGGATGCTGGAGAGAACCGCGCCTGCTAGAGTGTACGTCGCATTGCGGAGGGATGCGCCTAGGGTTTGGTCCGCGACGAGGATGGCGAGGACGGCGGCGAAGAAGGGCACTGGTAACCACGTCGCGAAGGGTTCGTGCAGGACGAGCACCGCTGCGAGGACCGCGGCGGTGGCCGTGCGAAGGCCGAGGAGACAGCGGCTCCAGAACGCGCGTAGATGCTCTGGAGCGACCATGGCGCGCGCGAAATATTTAAAAAAGCGCCTCAGAAATAGTACGAGATGCGCACGGAAGCTATGATGATGGCAACCATGCCCTCCCTCTGCCGCACGAGATCATCGACAGAGAATCAGGGATCCTCTGACACTGAACTGCTGGCGGCGATCAGTCGCAAGGGCCGTTGATGTGCTATGGAGGATAATGCGCTACGGAGGACGATGTTCTACGGAGGATGATGCGTTGGAGAACTTTGTAACGAAGGGGGGTTTTTACTTGCTGGGTCTTGTGAGGGTGTAGCTTCGAGGCGTCGCGTCACGTGTCGAATGTGATCCGCGTCGAATCCATTTCGGACGGACGTACACAGATGAAGTTTCGCGGGAGCGAGATCTGGAAGTTGCTATTGATTACGACGATGAGGCGCGGTTACTGGAAGGGTGGATGTGGAACGCGAGTGACATCAACGAGTGTCACTAGATGATGAGAATGAATGGGGAGACTGTGAAGGTAACTTGAGCATGATTGTGCAGCTGTGGTTTATTGGATCTCCCTAAGGGGCATATACATGTGCGACCTCAGCGGTTATAGTCAAGTACCAGCTACGGTACTACAGACATACTGAACAGGAAAACCAATCCGTCGTCCTGAAAAACTACGAGCTGCGATGCGATGCGACACTTTGCCCCGCTATTCTTCTCGCCTCGCCATTGAGTGCCCACACTCGGAAAATTGTCACCACAAAAAGGTGGAAAGGTCTAGCCAAGGAGTGAACTGAATCTTCATGGGAACCAAAAAAACCATGGAAAGTGAGGACGATGCCATGTCACTCGACGCCCCGACCACGTCACCTCAAATACCCGCTGCAGAATAGTACAGTTCAAGATGTTGCATGTGTACCGAAGCCTGCAACACAGAGTGAAGCTAAAAGGAAGTAGTGATTCACGTTTTCAATATTCAATGCTTCATTTAGAACCAGTTGAAAGGGTTATATAAGCCCACTCTAAACTGAGGGGGCGCATTCACCCAACCATCGAGACTCACCTGCATAGTAAGGCATCAGCAATACATATGAGAAGCTGACGTGGGGGATGTGCAATTGAACGATCCCATGGATGGCTTCAAACTACATAGAAGGAGCAGGCACCACAGCACAGATCGCCTACTAGAGAGGTTGCTTGAGTACACTGTAGGCATTGGTAGCACTGGTGCTATGGACATTCCTGCAATCACTGTGATAACAAGCAAAAAGTGAAATATTTCCACGGCTACTTCAAAGAGAGTCAGAATATAATATATGAAAGAACAACTGAAATTTCACATGTTGGCTACAACAGCTGTAGATGTGGACGTGCAGTATCTTCCAAGGGAGACGGTGGTGGCGGATATGGAGGTGGTGGCGGAGTTTCGGGTGGGGATGATGACGGAGGCCGTGGCTGAGTGGAACAGTCGCTGAATTCCGTGGCACAGGGTGGCTGATAGCATGGACCCGCAGGCATGCAGCTGTCTAGTGCCAAGAAACCAGGCTCAACCTTAGGCAATGAAATCTTGTTAATTTCGGCATCGGAAATTACCTGGAGCTGTGAGCCTGACTGGTGATGTGGCTGGGAAGTGGGAGGACTTTCAGGAACTGTAGACAATCCTATCTGCAGCCAGTTTGGTGACACCGGACGGCCTGCAAGAATGATGCTCTGTTGCAGTAAGATGGAGCTCGCACACCCAATGCAGGGTCTTGCGCATCCAACAGGCTCAGAGAAGTCTTGTGAGCTGGAAACTTCCAATGTAACCATGTCTTGGTCTTGATTGTGCTGTAAACTGTCCTCGGAACATTCTGACAGCATATCCTGTGCGATTTTCGCTTCTTGAACAAGGTTGCTGCATGTTGAGGGCTTTAACTGGCTCTCCTGACACGAGTTTCTCATAATGACCTCTGAAAATAAGAAACATCATTAGTCAGAAATCGGAGTTTCAGGTGCTTCGCAATTATAGCAGGAATGTACGGTAATAGCTCATGGACATACCCGTTGGAGTGCTATGGTGTGTTGCCAAGTCTGATGACAAGCTACCCTCTGGCGTGCATGAGCTGTACTCTTCCCACAATTGCTTAGTGATCCCGCCACCCACACTGCTCGCTGATTCAGGGACCAACTTTTCCTGAGACGCCAAGAGAATGATAGGCTCTGCGTTTTCCAGAACTGCTTTCACTCCCAGGTCGACTCCATGCGCCTGCACAGAGCCGCATGATTCTTCCCTCTGCAATGCTTCCTGAACAATTTCACGAAGGTATTGGAGGAAGCCTAGGGTCCGGGATAATCCATTCTGATTCAAAGTGTCTGGGCCTGCCTCAGAAAACCCATTGATATCAGGTCTGAATGCATCAGGGTGGTCCTAGGAGAAAGAAATATACGATTCCAAAGCTCACCTGCAAGCGCTCCGGGAGGAAACTCAGACAAATTTCTCAATTTTGGGTCCACGTGCATACTCGCAGCCTGGTTGGCAAAATGCTTTTGCGGATTCAAGGCCTCCCAATGACCTCTCAGCCATTCCTGTGATCGTCGAAGGAACTTCTTATGCACAAACTTGATATCTCCAGGGCCTGCATTTGCGTTATGAGTGAGAAGATGGCGATTAGTCTGCAACTGCTGAATATGAAAATGGTTTACCAAGCAAGTGCACAGCGACAAAGCCATTTGTCCACGAATGAACAGCAATGCCCTCCCACCATCTGTCACACCATCTGACATCCACAACGTCTCCGTCCTCAAAAAAGGCGCCATCGCAATCATGAAGCTGATAAGGTCGAACACAGTTTCGATGTGAATATCTGAAGCCATATTTGTCAGCACCTCCCAGTTGCCTCAGAAGGACCCATTCCTGCAAAAAAAGGCACAGCTTAGCTTGACACTGGAGCACATTCAGAGGCAAACAGTTCCTAATCCTGCCTTACCTCCTTAACTTCGCCGGCAATGCTTCTGGGATTGAAGTAGCGCACTTTGACCTCCAGCGACCTTGAGCAAACGACTTCAGCTGGGCGCCAACACAATCGTGACACGTCATCATTCAGAACCTCAACCATACTCCCCACGGATGTGTCCCATGTTTCTTTTTTTTCCGTCCTAGCAAGCTCTCCAGGCTGATTTTGACCCTCATCCTCAACTCGACCATCAGCTTCGTCAGCATCCATGTCAGAGTCAGATAAATTGAAGGACTGCATAGAAGAGCATTTCACCCCAGGACTGTTTAGGCACGCCAGCGATTTGTGCTTCGGAACCCTCTGCGTCCGCGGTTTCGTCAGTCTCTGGCCAACCTTGCCATTTCGTGACTCAAGCACCTCAGCAGCTTCATCACAGCAAGCATGCACCAGAATACTTTGAGAGTAGTAACCTTGAAAGCTCTCAATCCGAACTCGGCGAATTTTACCCCCATCAACTTTCCGGTAACACATGAAGCAGCTGCTTTTCTCGCGGGAAAGCAGACTAGCTGAGCGCTCGGCAAAGTGCGCTTGGGATAGAACCGTCACCACTCTCTTGACAGCTTCAATTGGAACAGTGTCAGAATTCGACGTAAAAAACAGCTCTTGTTCGTGAGCGTCAGCTACCTCCACACCAAAGAGAGTCTTCAAATCCCTTGGATTCTCAAACCATTGCAGGCTCGCTCTGGGATTGAGGTCTTTCTCGTATATCAGACGTTTGAAAAACGCAATTCTTGTGCGTCCGTTGCACGTCGCCTCCACGAAGCTCCACAACTGAAGACAAACATGATCAAATATGAGAACAGGACTAGCTTTCATATAACGTGCGCGAACAAGCCATATCAAATTTACCGCCACGTCTTCGCTGACTTTTACAGAGCTTTCTTCAGGACTTGAGGAACAGTACGTGGCACAATCGGTTTCATTTGCAGGCTCATCTTTGATAAGCAGGCCGGCATTCTGTACCGACAGGCATCCTGCCTCATATTCATCCTTCGCAGTTAGTCCTGCGGAAAAAAGTGGTCAATGGCAGGTCAAGGACCTTCGGTGTTTTACTGCCTTTCAGAATTCATTCAACTTACTGCGTCGTTTGGAAGGCGGAGTCAAGCGAATCAGGCTTTCAAGCCATCCCTCTAGTTCCCGTCGTGTACGGTACTTGGATTTTGGAACCTTCTTCGCCCCAACAGGGTATCTGAAAGTCTCAGGGATGGTGAAGATCATGTGGCGTACACTGCGCTCAACGCCAACTGCGGCGAGGACTGCAGCACCGTCCACAGTATAGAGCACGAAGTGGAGAAGTCGGTTGCCTCGCGTTAGGCGAACAGGGACCTCCTGCCAGGAGGCATAGTAAGGAGGCCTCCCATCCTCCCTGTCGAGAGCCATCGACAGTTCAACCTCGTCGATTCGTGGCCCTGAGGTCAGGAAGGCCTGAATGATAGACTTTTGCTGGCCTTGGGACCCTGTTGAATGCTGGGTTGCATGGGAGCTCGTCCCTGGATTTTGACGAGCTTGTCCGCAAATTCAACTGTTTGATGCTCTCATCATCCAAAAAGCTGCGCAAAAATCCTTCATGGATAATCCACTACCCTTCATACAGAAACTCGTTATGGTTACCTTCAGAGAGGATAACCTCACACCTTGAGAAATAACTCTGTAAATGCAAAATTGATGGATTAACTGACTACAAAACGATCCGCAGTAATAAGCTATAGAGGTGTCCTGTGATAAGAGAGAAAATTTTGCTAGAGAGGAGACAATATATTATGTATGGTTACTGGTATTACAAAATATTTATATATACTATTCTTCTATATTTTGAGCCCTTAAGTCCAATCAGTATCTGATCGCAAATTCTACAGGAACAGATAAAATACTAAATGTATGATGCACCAGGATCTTGTGGACCATCCAAGGTGTGCCTGTAGACTTCAAAAATCATTTAGGGCAAATGAAGCTACACCTACGTATTTTCTTCACCTTTAGCTAAGGGATTCAGTACCTACATCCTCAACATTTGCCTGCGACTCACAGACACGAGCAGTCTAATGTTAGCTCCTTCGATGCTATGCTGCCACGTGGCATCAAGCCAAGCGCATGTCACTTAGAAGCGCCATGGCGGAAAAGGCGACGTGAATTCCCGTCGACGTTTCTCACTCAGCAAGGTGCGGCGACTGATGGGGAATAATGAGCTCAGATCGCGGCTTGATGCACCAGCAAGCAGGAGGCTCGGAGCTGCCGAGAGGAAAGAGTCAGAACATCGTGAGTGTGAGATTACTCCCTCTCTCATCTCCTTCCAATTCTAGAAGCCATGTGAGAGCAAGATTCGAGATTTCGAGGCGGGTTAGGAGTACGAGGTGCTGCACAGCGAGGCAGATCTTTGTGGAGCTTTTATTTTGGATATTTTCTGTAACCATATCTCGGAGACACTATAATCACTGGCGACCCTGCAGGCACTGGAGGAACTGGAGACACTGCAAACACTGCCTACACCGCTATCCCGGAAACCCACCAGAGGCACACAGGGAGCACACTAGGGAAACACCCCATTCCTCCGTGCAGTGACATCAAACTGGGAGTATAATAGCCATGGCGATACGGAAATCAGCTGCGTCGCTGCTATCTCTCCGCTCTGCACGCGGAGGCCCCTGGTCCCTTGGCACGCTCACAATCGGAGTTGTGGTGGCACGGCATAGCTCCGCTTATCATCTCACCACCACTGGTGGCACATCAGAAGCAGTTCGCAGCAACGTCGCGCGCGGCAGCAGCAATGACGGCATACCCTCTGTCTTCGCCTTGGGAGTTTCCCAAGCCTCCGGTTTCCGCACTTACTTCACCAACCATCCATCCATCCAACCTTACAGAGCCAAGAGCAACATGATTACGCAGGAGTTTCGAGAGAAGGAGCGGGAGCAGGCAGCACTAGCCAAGCAGTATGGGGTTGCAGCAGACGTTGGTTCAGACAGCACTGCTGGTAGGGAGGCCCAGGCTCCTGATAAAGCCGGTGCCGATGCTGATGATAGTGCTGCTGGTGGTTTTGGTTGTGCTGACCACACTGAGAGTTCCCACCAATCCTCGGCAGCCAGGAGGCTCGGGCTCGACCTGCCTCAGTCCGGTGTGGGCCCGACCCAGGAGAATGTGGCTCGTGCAAAGGAGGTTCGGGAGTTTGCGAAGCACCCCCCTGGTGCTGGTGCAGCTGGTGAAGGGGCTAGCCCAGGGGCTGGACTGGGCCCTGGGATAGTGGATGTGGCACATGGTACTAAGGAGGATTCTTAGATACTGATGTTGGGAGAATGTTAATTCGTTAGTTGGCCATTGTAGAAATGCATCCATGTATAGGGAGAGGTGAAATGCAAAGCAGAGCACTGTTTGGAGCTGCATCTGTACAGGTACCCTAGACCAATTTTCAAATAAGGAAATATAACTTGAGACGTTTTATGGTCAGAGCAGTATGCATTGGCAGACAGCTAGCCTTATTACCAATATGTCGTAGAAGAATCGAGGTGTTCATAGCAGAGCAGATTTAGAATTTAGTTCAAATCTGCTCCTAGGTTAAGTCTAAGTATTGATTGAGAAGTCAGAAACCCAAGGCACATCAACAGCAACAAAAACAGGGATATCTCCCCGTTTGCATGTGCCAGGAGGACAAAACATTCCTCCATATTGGTCAGGCGGAGAAGGCGAAGAGGAGGAAGAGGAAGGAGGCGAGTGTGAGGAAGGACTTGATGATGAGAGGGCGGTGCGAGTGTGTGATATCCAACTGCTGCAGCAGCATGCCGTGTGTCTGCTGCATCTGCAGCAGCGACTCTGACAGCCCGTCGTCAATGCTGCATGGAGCGGGATGGGGAGCAGGGAGGTGGAGAGAGTGAGGACATGAGTGATCTCTTTCACAGGGAGAGGGTTCACATCACACTCATGCCTGCTCAGATGCTCAGATGCTCGCACACACATGCATGGGGGCGAGCTTTGAGAAGCAAAACACGCAGAAGCACACTATGTTCTATCTCTCCACCCTCTCCCAAATCCCCAGCCCCATCGTCATCCCCACCCAAACCAACCCCATCCCCACCCTGATAAGAACACAACCCAACCATCACCTTCACTCACCAGATGGCCAGGTCAGCAGCGCCTTCCCCCTTCACATGCGCGCCCTGCGCGCCCCCTTGCTGCGCCACCGTATTCGCCAGGTCCCGGAACACAGCAGTCAGCTCGCCCATACTGCTCTCCACCTGCTGTAGCACCACCGCGTGCTGCTCACTCGCAACCGCTGCCTGCTGAACGCTGCTGCCCGAAGCAGACGTGCAGTACGTCGGTAACAAGCTGTTACCGTTACCGTTAACGTTGCTCTTGCTCGGATTGTAACCGGTGTGGCTGTTGCCGGTGGTGGCTGCGGGGGTGGCTCGCCCGAACGGGTTGTAGACCGGGAGGGTGGAGGAGGGGGAGGATGAGGGGGAGCCGGAGGGGGAGGAGGCGAGGGAGAGGGAGGAGAGGGAGGAGGAGGAGGTGGTGGGAAGGAGCGCGGTGCCGGCTCCTACCACGGGGCGCTTGCTGTGCCAGGCTGTAGCGCTCTGGCCCGTGGCGGCTGTAGCGGAGAAGAGCTGCCGCCGATTCTCGCTCACTTTCAGGGCCTGAGGGAGAGGGAGATGGGGGCGGGTTTGGATAGGAGAGGGCAGAACGAGGGTGAGGGAGGGGAGGAAGGCGCGTGGGACGCATGGCGGGGTGAAGAACAAGGGGGTATTTACCTACGAAACCTGTGAATGAGAACCCAGGAACGTGACTAGGCCTTCCCCTGCCGCATCTCGTGTATCCCTAGGCAGACGTTCCTGGGTCCTCATCAGCATCCTAAGTCTTGAATATCCCTACGCAGACGCCCCGACGCCCGTTTATGCGGAGTACCGAGTGGGCGCAAAAGCTGCACGTACGTCCCGTGTACCAACGCGTGCCAGCGCAACGCGTACTAAAGGGCGATGAGTGCGGGCCAGCGCGACACTACGCACCTCACCGGCTTACCGGCTAATCCGTCAACTACGAGTGCGACTAGAACCAAGTCCGACTAGTACCGAGTGCGACTAGCACCCTGTATTTCGCCTATAAGGAGTCGGGTCCTTTCGCTTTCGACGCGTCAATCCGTGACCTCCCGCGACTCGCCCCGCGCGGACCGTACCGTACCTCTGATCGCGACGCGAGGACGTCTTTAAACTCCTCCCCTGCCTTCGCGAGTCGCTCTCGCAGGCTCTCCACCACCGCCATTCCCAGGTCGATGCGCTGCCGAGTCGCAGCATCCGTTCCCGCCGAGCTCGCCGCGTTTCCCGCCGCCGGTCCCGCCTGCGCTGCGCAAAACGCTTGTAGGCCGGAAATCGCGGCTTCAAGCGCGGAGAGGTCTTGTGAGACGAGCGCCGAAAGATTCTGAATCTCGACCGTTGGATCGTCAAACATGGACGTGCGCTTCGAAACTGGATTGGTTTTCAAGACAAGTATGATTGGGCGCAGAGAAGGAACGGGGAAAGAGGGAGTGGGGCGGGGGGGAAGGGGGGGGGGGGGGGAAGAGGGAACACGATGACGGCGGAGCGGGGAGAAGGGAAGGAGGGTGAGGGGGAGGGGGAGATAGCCGGGTTGGGGGAGCATCGACGGGGGTCGGAAACAGTAAGAGGAGCACAACAGAGTTGGGCCAGTCTCAATACGATCTAACCACACAATCCCCTCCATCACACGCACTCCCTCACACCGCCAATCACGCGCACGCTCGCACGCTAGCACCCATGCACGCAGGGGCGGGCTCACGTTTTGCGAGCTTGTGAAGCTTCTGCATCATCTGATGGATGCTCAGCCCGATCCGCGACGCGCGCCGGCTCAGCTCCGACTGCGGGTGCTGCTGCTGCTGCTGCTGGGCGGAAGCGGAATAAGCGGGTGCCGTCCCCGCGCTAGCGGCGCGTGCGCGGCCCGACGCGGCAGGCGCTGCTGATAGGCCCTGCCCCGGAATGGGTGCGTTGGCGGAAGGAGGTTCGGGGTGCGTTGTTGCTGTTGCTGTTGCTGTTGCGGTTGCGGTTTCGGTTCCGGCTGCGGGTTTTCCGGGCGCCTCGAAGGTTGCGATTGTACCCAGGCGAATCGGGGAGGACGGCCCGCTGCTGCCGCCGGAGCTGCCACGTGGACTGTTATCCGCACCGCGGGGGTTCACCGAGGCGGTTCGCCTGAGAGGCGCTTCTGTACCCGTTACTGGGATGGAGGACGTTGTGCGCTGTAAGGGGTTCTGCTGGGAAGGAATTCCTTGCGCTCTTGTGCCTGGTTGCTGCCCCATGGTCGCCGCCTGTGTGTCCCACGATGCCGCTTTATCAAACCGCTCTATAACGGAGACAAGCTCCGATGTACGGTCGTTGTAGCAAGCAGGCGCGTATATATAGGGCTGTCGGTGGGACGTCGGTGACGGGGAAGTTAACTGGGAAGGCTGCGGTAGGTGACTCAACATGACTGTTGTTGCTGGCGATTAGGAGGAGGTCAAGGTACGACAAGGTAATAGTAGCACGTTGAAAGAGGACTATGACAGTTGAAAGCTGGAGTTTATCGTTTGAAAGAGAATGCGGAAGACGGACTGATGCTGGGCAAAACAGTCGAGCGTAATTGGCGAGGAATTCGATTTTAGAATGACTTGGATGCTAGAGCTTAGAGAAATGATGGACACAACAATAATGGCGGGTGCTTGATGCCACGGGTGGAATGAAGTACAAACTTCGACCCTAAACCACAGGGGTGTGCGATGTGGTTAGGTTCGTTTTGGTTCGGTGAAGAGAATTGATCACACGAAGCAGAGCGAGCTCGTTTAGGGCGGGGAGGGGTAGGCGGAGGGGAAAAGGGGAGGAAAACAGTGAGAGGAGAGCATGGGGTGGGGGAAAATACTGTCTCTGGAAAAAGTGGGGAGAGGGGCAAGCGGGGCGGGGTAGAGAAAGGGGGGTGGGGAATTTGGGGTGAGGGAAATGAAAGGTGTGTGTGCGGGACGGGGAGGAATTGGGGAGTTTGCCCCCATGCTCGCGCCGCGACCTGGATGACTGTAGAGAGGTGGTGGCGGTGGCAGCCAATCGGCGACTAGGTGAAATTTGAGCTTTAGAGGTGGCATTTCGCTTTAGGGTGCTCAGGTTCTTTCGTCATCGTCGCGAACGCTTGACTGCCTCAGCCGACATGTCGGACGAATTCCACCGAAGGCTATGTAACAGCGCGCGGGGGGATCTTTTTTCTGACCAGATCGCGCCACGCGTCGCGGAGCTGAGGGGAGGACGGACAGGGCAGGAACGAGGGGAATAATTGTGTAGGAAAAAGGGGTGGAGGGAAGGGCCTAGCATAATTGTGTGAAAATTCACCGCATAAGGGGGAGGAACACGCAATTGTGTAACGGATTCCTCCTTTCCGCCCATCTCTTCACCTTTGTAGGGGGGCAGGACTTGCGCGAAATGGTGAGCGCGCGATCAGGGACAACAGTGGTTGGTTGGTTGGTTGGTGGCGGATTCCAAAGGTGACCAAACCCAACCGATCTCTGCCACATGGTTCTCCAGAACGCGGGGAGCAGGTTTGGCAGGTTTCAGGTGGCGCGCAATGTTCCAGCACGTAGTCGCAACGACGACCAACAGCCGCATGAACGAAAACTGGAGCGATTGTCCATATCGCAACATTACTGTCGCAGGATGATTTGCGAACAATCTGACACCACATGTAGAGTGTAACCACACACAGCGACGTTGAAATGCGAGATGATTGAGTCGTCCGCCTGACAAAGACTGGTGGTCGCGTCGTCAACCTGACGGTCAGACAGTCCACACGTGATCAACCAGAGGTGGGCGAATCACAGCAGGACAACCCCTGTCATCGCTGAAAAGCACCACACCACACCACAAATCTACGGTGATCGCAGCCGACCCCATCCAGCCCATAATGGCTGGTCGGATAAGATGATACAGTACGTAAGGATACTGAAAAATAACCAGACGGACATTTGGAGAATAATATACATATCTATTCCTCTAAACCTTGAATTGGGCTTGCATAATAAAATGACAACAAACACTCTACCAGGAATGCATCGTACCATATATGCTGCTTACAACAATAAATTTTCATATCCAAAGCTAATGTGTAAATCTGGCAACACTTTCACAAAGCCGACAAGGTAAGGTCCTAATGCCCAGCTCAGTGGCATGCTGGTAATTGCCAGGAAGACCACAGATTCGCCATGCATGGTAGTCCAAATACTCACCTGATGTGGTCCACGTTACACATGAGCATGCAGTCGTAGTATGAGAGAAATAGCGTGGGGGAATGGGGGGGGGGAGGGAGGAAGGGATGAGGAGGGATTGAGGAGGCGGGGGTGCAAGGCAACGCGAATGGAAGAGGGAGGAAAATAAGGGGGACTTGTGTGAACAGATTATGCACGGAAGAGGAACGTGATCAGATAGAGTGGAAGAAGACACTAATAATGGTACATGTTTTTACTGTATCCTTTGTGTTAATGCTCTTCTGCACCCGCGCTCCCCATTTTTGTCGAACTTCCTGTATAAGACAACATTTACAATGACGTAACACTCCCTCGCTGATACGTACTTGTGTTGCTACTGAGCCGCTCGATAAGAGCAGCCAGTTGTGTAAAATCGGAGAAGTCCCTTAAATCGATGAAAGAGTATGGAGGCGCATAGTTAAAGACATCCGGAGCTCCATAATAGATTGGTACAGTGCCTGACACAGTAACAACACCGACATGCATTATCCTACCCGAAACAGAGGAGAGCTGCTGAAGCAGAAATTGAAGGACTGGACCGAAATTCACGATGACAAAAACAAGGTGTAAAAACATAAGGATTACGGCACGGAGCTTTAAGAACAGTGGCAAGTACCGGCTTCTAGAGGAATGAAGAGCTTCTCAGTGACGTATCCAGGGAGTACGGCTCCTTCTATAGCGAGTACAAACTTGTACCGGGACATTACACAGTGCGCACGAGATTGCCACGTATCTGGATCCGATCTGATGCATGGAGAGAGGGAAAGAGGATGGTGGGAGGGAAAGGGAATGGAGGGAGGAAACAGGGTTGGAAGGAGGGAACCGGGATGGAGGGAGGGAATGGGAATGGAAGGAAGGAGAGGGGTCATACCTGCACCCAGGGTGTGCCTTCTGCTCTGTGATTGGCCGCATGTTGTTGCGACAGGCTCCAAAGGAGTGATGACGTGGCAGTGCTGCCAGCACAGAAGACGCCAGGTCATCGCGCCAAGTGGGGGAGCAGTGTGATGCCAGGTGGAGAGTTGGAGTGGACTGGAGCAGGGTGTGTGGAGAGGGAAGAGAAAGGAGATGAATGGGGGAGAAGGGAAAAGGGAGATGAAATGAAGGGGGGAGAAGGGAGGTGAAGGAGGAGAAAGAAGCTGGAAGACAGACAATGAAGTGGGAAGGGAACGAAGGGAGAAGAGGGGAAGGCGAAGGGGCACTCGAGAGGGAAAGCTGAGGGTGACGAACGGAAAACAAAGGGGACGGGAAGGAAGAATGATTGCAGCGCACTGAGAATGTGGCAGTTGGCCGGGAAAGTTTTTGCATGCGCTAAGGTAACCAATGGCCCCATTCTTATGTGAAACGGACCTATCCACATGCATGCAAAATTGCAACTGCAGCACTCAAACACACATTTTGGTAGCGGAGCGCATGTGAGGGCGTGCGTGCGAGATCGCCGTTAATGCCCACATAGGTCAGCTACTCACCTGGGTTTGCCACTCTCCGCACGACTGCATTGTTATTGACTTGACACATCTCAAACCCTTATTTGAAACGCCTCAAACCTCCGCCACTCTCACGCACACACTCACACATGCACCTGCATTTTGGCAGCGGAGCGCATGTGAGGGCGTGTAAGGTCGTCGTTAATGCCCACATAGGTCAGCTGGTTGGGGATGGAAAGGGGGAAGAGCAATGAAAGACATGCACATGGGAAAGGGACAGAGGGGATGAGGAGGAGGAGGCATGAGTAGGAGGGGGAGGAGGAGGAGACCGGAGCGCATGTGAGGGCGTGTAAGGTCGTCGTTAATGCCCACATGGGTCAGCTGGTTGGGGGGGAAAGGGGGAAGATAGCGATGAGAGATGAGGAGGAGGAGGAGGAGGAGGAGGAGGAGGCGTGAAGAGGACAGGCATGGAGAGAAGGCATGAAGAATGGGATGCAGAGTAGAGGTTCTCTGTGTTGAGAAGTGACACGGCAGCACAAGGCACACACACGGTAGCGCATAAAAAAGAAGCAACTCTCACAAGTATTGTTCAAAAGTGTGCAATCAAGAGAGTCGGCACACCATGCTCCCTGCTCACCTGAACGTAACTGTCTCTGTGGTAAGTCATCACCACATCCCCATCACCACATCCCACTCACCACATCCCAATCACCACATCCCAATCACCACATCCCAATCACCACATCCCAATCACCACATCCCAATCACCACATCCCAATCACCACATCCCAATCACCACATCCCAATCACCACATCCCAATCACCACATCCCAATCACCACATCCCAATCACCACATCCCAATCACCACATCCCAATCACCACATCCCAATCACCACATCCCAATCACCACTAGCAGCATCACCACCACGTGCTCCCTGCCCTTGCCAGCACAGCATACTCCCTGCTCACCTGCACGTCACTGTCTCTATGGTAAGAAATCACCACATCCCAATCAGCAGCAGCAGCAGCATCAGCACCGGGGGCACCACCAGCATCACCAGTAGCATCACCAGCAGCAGCATCAGCAGCATCTGTTGCAGCAGCACCAGCATCGGACTCCTCTCCTCGCGTTCCGCCCCTTGCCGCCCCTCTCCCTCGTGCAGGCACCAGCAGGGGTGGAGCTGGGGGCTCCAGGTCAAGAAAAACCTGCACAGGGCGGGACAAGCTGCTGCTTTCCATGGGGCCGTGGCTTATGCTGCTGCCCATGCTTCTGTTACTGCTTGTTGTGGATTTTATACCGCTGGTGTTGGTGCTGGTTATGGTGCTGGCTTCTGCGGTTTCAGTGGTATCAGTGCTGCTGCTGCTGCTATCTCCTGCGTCGCCGCTTGTCTCTCTTGTTTGCCGCCGTCCCAGCCTCTCCTCCTCACCCCTCACAGGCAGACCAGTAGCACTACCAGCAGCAGAAGCAGCAGCGGCAGCACTACCAGCAGCAGAAGCAGCAGCAGCAGCACTACCAGCAGCAGCGGCAGCAGCAGTGCTGGCCTGTGCGCCCCTCACGTGCAGATGGGCATGTGCAGTGGCAGCAGTGACAGGGTCCCATGAGACCTGCACACACACATGGGATGGGAGAGGAGGCACGAGGGACCTTCCCAAGGTGAGTACACGTGTGCGTGCAAGCGCGCGCACGCGTGTGTGTGTGTGTGTGTGTATTTCCGTTTGTCATCTATTTTCACTTTGAAAGGATGGTGGGACATATCGGATATGTGCTGGACGCAAACATTCTGAGAAGCAAACATTCTGAGAAGCAAACATTCTGAGAAGCAAACATTCTGAGAAGCCAACATTCTGAGAAGCAAACATTCTGAGAAGCCAACATTCTGAGAAGCCAACATTCTGAGAAGCCAACATTCTGAGAAGCCAACATTCTGAGAAGCCAACAGGGCACCGAACTTCACAGCTGATGGTGAAGAGTGTGGACAGGAAAGAGAGGAGCAGAGAGGGGCATGGAAGAGAGAGAACAAAGCGGGAAACGAGAGAGCGAAGCGGCAGCGGTTGCAGCAGCACCATCAACAGCACGGACAGAGCAGGAGAGGTTGCAGCTCGGGCAGTGGTGGTGCCCCTGCAGCCCCATGGCAGTGCCGTAGTGCGAGCTGAACCATGCGGGGTGCGCCCTCACATGCACTGCCACGTGCCTCTCGTGTGCGTGCTGGCAGGTGGGGGGTGGGTCCGTCTGGTAGGGGAGGGGGATTGGTGGGATGGGAAGACAGGTTGGTAAAGCAAAGGAGGGAGGGAGAGAGAGAGAGAGAGAGAGACAGAGAGGTGTGAGGAATGGCAGTGCCGTAGTGCGAGCTGAAGGTTGCGGGGTGCGCCCTCACATGCACGGCCACGTGCCTCTCGTGTGCGTGCCGGCAGGTGGGGGGTGGGTCCGTCTGGTAGGAGACAGGGGCGGTATGGAAGGATAGGGGGGTGGGACGGAAGGAAAGGGGGTTGCATTGTTAACAATGAGGATGATAGAAGCGCGGGCGACATGGAAAGGTGACCTGCTAGAATGCTACGGTACAGAACTTCCATGGTTGTGCCAGTGTGCAGGGTAGTGCAGTGCGGTGCAGTGCAGTGCGGTATACAGCAGTGCATTGCGGTGCAGTGCAGTGGCGTCACCTGAAGGGACATATTCACAGAGAAGGCTCGGTTGGAAACAATTCGTCTCTGCTCCCAGTCTTGCTGCTGCCCTTGCTGTTGCCCTTGCTGCTGCTGCTGCTGCTGCTGCTGCTGCTGCTGCTGCTGCTGCTGCCCTTGCTGTTGCCCTTGCTGCTGCTGCTGTTGCCCTTGCTGTTGCCCTTGCTGCTGCTGCTGTTGCCCTTGCTGCTGCTGCTGTTGCCCTTGCTGTTGCCCTTGCTGCTGCCACAGCTGCGGCCCTTGTCTCTCTTGCTGTCGCAGTGATAGCTGCTCCCACAGCTCATCCCACATGCCATGCTCACTAAGCCCATACATACGCATACTCTGCCTGCCCCCATCCTTTCTGTCACCGCCACCAGCGCCACCACCACCACTCCCCCCACCAACATTCCCCCCACCTTCATCCTTAACAAACGCTGCAACAGCAGAAGCAGCAGCAGCAGCACCAGCAGCAGCATCAGCAGCAGCAGTAGGGCTCCTGGTTTGAGTGTGAGGGTTGGAGGAGAAGTGAGCGAGGAGAGAGAGCAGCAGCGGACGCAGGTCAGGGCCGGAAGCAGCAGGGACTGGTGTAGCATCCTGCGAACCGGAAATTCCTGCGTCGCTGCTGCCGCTGTCGCTGCTACTGCCGCCGCCGCCGCCGCTGCTGCTGCTGCTGTCAACACTGCTGGTACCGGCACCACTGTTGCTGCTGCCACTGGCGCCGGTGTGTGCATGGGCGTGCGGTGAGAGCGGAAGGTCAATGCGCAGGTCACGGGCCATGCGATGCACCAGACGCATGCAGCCGCCCTGCTGCACCCACTGGCTGGCTGGACGGAACAAGTGAGGGAGAGTGGGGGAGAGGGAGTGGGGGAGTGGGAGAAGGGGGAGTGAGATGAGCGAGTGAGGGGGTGAGGGAGGGAGAGAGGGAATGGGTAAGCTGCTGCCACTGGCGCCGGTGTGTGCATGGACGTGCGGTGAAAGCGGGAGGTCAATGCGCAGGTCAAGTGCCATGCGATGCACCAGACGCATGCAACCACCCCGCTGCACCCACTGGCTGGCTGGACGGAACGAGTGAGGGAGAGTGGGGGAGAGTGAAGGGGAGGGAGAGAGGAGAAAGTGAGGGAGTTGGGAGAAGGGAGAGTGAGATGAGTCAGTGAGGGAGTGTTAAAGTAAGCAAGGAGGGAGGGAGTGGGTAAGCAAGGGCTAGCGAGAATGGGTAAGGGAGCAAAGTACAGAAGTATGGCAATGATTCATTTGACCAGCTGAAAAGACATCAGAGCGAGCAGGAGAGGGCATTATCGCCCGTTCACCAACATCGTTCAAGGCCTCTTTTCCTCCTTCCCCTTCCCTTTCCGCCGTCTCCCCCCTCCTCGCTCTCCTCTTCCCTTCCCAACCCACCTTCCGCCCCTCTTTTCCTCTCTACCACTTTGTTCCCTCTCCCCTTTCGGCCCCTCAGACTCTTTTTCCTCACTCGATTTCAGAGGGCATGTGCAGTGCGCCTCCCCCCCACATGTCCTCGTGAATCCGCCGCACGTAAGGGCTCTCCAAGAACGGCCGATCCACTTCCTCCGCACTCAACGCTCCGTGCATCGCGCCGTCCGTTCCGCCGTATAATGCGCCGTATTTCCCGCCGTGAATCCCGCCGCCAGTTTCGCGCGAAGATTGGTCACCGATCCCTCCCGATTCGCTACCGAACCACGCAATCATATCTCGAGCTCGCGTGAGAGGCGACGCGGAGAACAGCAACGCGAGGAGGGAGAGACACGTGGCAGCAGCTCCAATCGCCAGCCAGGGAAGCAAACGGATCATCCTTCTCGACGACGCGGATCCTGCTGACGTGGCAGGAATATCTCCCGCGACGCGGGTCGTGGCATCGGAGACGATCGCGCGAATGGCGGACGGACGTAGTTCTGAGGCTGTCCGACGTGGCGTCGACATGGTTTGCCTGCTGCTAGAGATCAACTATCACTCCGTACTTCACGGAGCAGCTATTACATGGAACACCAGTCCCTTTTATTCAGCAAAACGTCGAGTACACCCTTGCTTTCCCACCATAGGTCCTTATTTTAGGAGTCCACTCAAAACGTCACGTAAGCTCTGAAGAATTCTATCTGCCTCATACCCGCTAAAAGACCCTTCGTTTTTACAACCCACTCTTTTTTTGATTATATGAAAATATACACCGAAATGGGCAAGCATATACCATCATAACGGTCGTAACCGCGCGTGAGGAACAGAGGGTGAGCTGCTGTTCCAGATAGGATATCTAAGGGCGGGAAATGCTTGCCCTCTTCCTGGACCAGAGTGCGGCAAAACGCACTTGTCCACTTCCAACTCTTGCCAACCAACTTGATCTTTCCCAGCATGTTCTGCTCCTCCGCAAAATTCCTCCGATTCCGTTTGTGACGAACCGTGCCGAATTTGCGGGTGTAGATTCGTGCATGTTGCCTGAAAGCGAACTCAATCTTGTGGAGCACTCGCTTCTTGCGAAATTTCTGACCGCGGAAAAACAGCTTCGCACCTTTCAACCAACAGCTGATGGAATGCGATGGATGTGAGGGTCAGCTCTGGAAATGCTGAGCTGGACCCCGTTTTCCGGAACAGTAGGTCTCCTAACGTGTCTGTCGGACGGTTGGGATTGAGCATGCGCAAAGCGCGCCTGAGGGCCGAGGCGATCGTCTGGATCCGAGAGCAGAAAAGGAGGCAGTGGTCCAAAGTCTCCTCTTCCCCGCAGTAAGGACAGGTGGGTTTCCCGCTGAGAAATGCAAGTCTCTCCCCCACTTGCAAATTCAGGCCGTGGATGCGGATGAGTACGTCACGTGGACGACTGGGAATTGCCAATGAGTCACGTGTCGATACCACCCGCTTCCAATTGATTTGTCTCCCCCACCTTCTTGCCCACTTCTCCCGCTTGCGCGACTCCTGGTATGCCCCTTTCCAGCACTCCCTCATCCTCCTGAGGGGAATCACCTCCCCTCCCTCCAGAATGTTCAACGGGGGGATGGAGTCAGCCGAGCATGGAGGGACAGAGGAAAACCCCAGCAACTGCAGCCAGGACGCTGGCAAAGTAGTCAGTGCTTTCACCGCCAATCTAGCTGGGCCACTTCCGCCCAACTGCCGTGACAACTCCCTCTGTTGCTTTAACATTAACTCGCCGTTACCGTCCGCTTCCAGCAGCTCTCCGACCCGCACTTCCCAGAGTCCCATGCTATCTTTCTGCCCTCCGATGGGCGTTTGAAGCAAGGACGCCTTGTTAAAAACCAGCCGCTCCTTCAATATTGCTTCTCTGCTGCCCGCCGCTGGCCGGACGCAGAAAGGGGAGGTAGCGAAACTCTCGCACGTCTGCCTCCATCTCATGCTCCTCCCTTTCCAATGTTTCAACAGGTTCACGTGCGAAGAGAAGGTAACCTCGCCCAAGGGTAGGTCAGCCGCCTGCACCATGATCGCCCTCTTCATGGGGTTACGCTCCGTAAGATAGAGGCCCACCCTTCTGGCTGCAAGGCAGGTGATCACGACCTCCGGGTACTTCACGCCGATTCCGCCCGCTTCCCTTGGGGTATATAGCAACGTTCTGCTCCAGAGTATGAACCCTTTCACCGTCGACACGCGGTTGCCCGACGTGAAACTCTGCAGCAGCCTAATAATCTCCTCCCATATCTCTGATGGAGGCGGATAAATCTGTGCTTGGAAGGCCATCAGCGGGGTGATGTAACTGTTGACCACTGTAGCATGTGCCGTTATCGTGAGATACTTCAACTGCCACTTCGTTAATTTCTCCAGTATGTGCCCCCATGCTTTCTCCCAGGTTGGCAGGCCGCTACCGGACGGCGTCACCCAGACACCCAACAAGCGCTCCGCTTCATCCGCACCGGCCCATTTGAATCCGCTCGAGCCGTCACCCTTCGCGCCCAGGTTCGCGCCGAGAGGTAAGAGAACCGACTTCGACTTGTTGGTTGCCAAGCCGGACGCCTTTTCGAACCGATCCAGCACCTCCTCCGCTTTAACAATTTGCTCTTCTCCTTGCAGGGCCAACGTCGTGTCGTCGGCATAGCCAAGATAATTGAAGCGCAGACCCTGTTTGGTCAGGCCGAGCTCCTGCCTTTCCACCTCCCGCGCCAATGGCTCTACTGCACAGAGGAAGAGGTAAGGCGCCAGCGGACAGCCTTGCCGCACCCCCGATGCCACTTCCACGCCTTTACCCAACCAGCCGTTGACTAACAGCTTCGTTGAAGTGTTGTCATGCAGGCCTTTGATCCAACCAATAAAGCGCTCCGGGAATCCCATCCGAGACAGTACTTCGAACAAGAAATCCCTCGACACCGAGTCGAAGGCTTTCTGAAAGTCCACCAATAGAAGATACCAGTCCTCGTTACCGTTTTTTGCAGCATCAATCACATCGGCCACTAGCGCCACCGCATCCGAGAGGCGCCGACCCGGGATGAAACCATACTGTTCCGGGGAGATGACTAGATGAAGCACCGACTTCATCTTGTCCGCCACCACCCTCGCCAAGACCTTGTAAGTGAAGTTAAGCAGAGAAATCTCGCGATAGTTGTTGAGCTCATCTCTCTCCCCTTTCTTGTGCAGCAATATGGTAACCGCTTCTTTTGTTGCTGATGGCAGAGTGGCTGACGCCTCGAAGCTCCTCACCATGGCCATAAAACTCTCCCCCAACAGATCCCAGTGAGCTTCAAATAGTTCTTTCGGCAACCCGTCACCGCCAGGTGATTTATTTCTTGCCATCGCCGCAAACGCCTTTTTGACTTCATGCTCAGACCAGTCCGCCGATAGGATCTCTGCTACTGCGCCATCCAACCGCTGAAGCGAGGTGAGGTTCCAGTCCGAGAAATTAGTGCGTCGATCTTTGCCGAAGATGTTCCGGAAAAAAGCGGAGGCTGCACCCAAGATCTGCTGCGAGCTGGACACCCGTCCTGTACCAACTTTAAGCTCCTTGATCTGAGTGCGCGCCTTCCGCGCGCACACCTTCGCCGACAAATGCTTCGAGGCCAGTTCTCCCGTAAGTTCCGCCGTAAGACCAGCCTGAAGGTATAGTCGCTCAGTCCGTGAAGTGTCATGCTCTTTCAGCTTCGTCTCCTTTGCCTCCAGTAGTGCTCTCGTGACTGAGCAGTCCGGGTTCCGCATCATTTCCTGCTTCAACAGCCCCACCGTGGTAGTCAGATGCAGGAGCGTTTTTTTAACACGTTTGCTCTCCTCCTTTGCATAGGTTCTGAGCCCAACACCCAGTCTCTTCAGGAGCTGCAGCCATCATTCACCGGGGTACGCCGCACCGTTGCCTCAATGATTTTCCGAGCACCTGGACGATGGATCATTGAAGCGTGTAATCGCCATAAGCCAGGACCTCTGCAATGCTCCTCATCAAGACGGAGAGCAACTGAGATCGCATAGCCGTGGTCAGAGATAGGATCTTCAGGCATGATGTGTGCCGAGTAAGAAAGGTAAGGTATCAGGGATTGGGAGATTAAGGCTCTATCAATGCGGGTGCTGACTCTATGGCTTTTTGCGAAGAACGTATACTCTCTACAGCCTGGGTGGAGGATTGTGAAGGCATCTGACGGCTGGTAGGCTGCACAGCGGCAGAAGAAACGCTCGTTCTCTATGGCTTTACTGTGTCCTCTCGAGTTGTCTAGCATCGGGTTCTCTATTATGTTCAGGTCACCGATCAGCAGAAGGTGGTCCGAGGGTGAGATCTGGTCAAGTAGGGGACCGAAGGAGTCTATGAAAAAGGCGGATCTAGCTTGGATGCTGGATGGAAAATAGACGGCAAGAAGAACTAAGTCAAGACCGAGACCTCTGACCGTGGTTTGCACTATTCTACCAGACGGGTGAGCTATAGAGTTGTGAAACGTGATGGCAGGATTGCGGCTGAGGACGGCTACACCTCCAGCGCTGGTCCTAGGTGCAGTGGCTATGAAGGATGTGGCTGAGAGGGAAGTCCAGTACGGGTGATCTGGGGCTAGTCTAGTGTCAACTAAAACTGCTATGTCTGAGCCTTTCATGAACCATGTCCTAACTCTGAGCTGCTTTGTGCTGTTGCCTAAACCGTTTACGTTCAGGCTGGAGAGGTTGAGATGGCTTTTAATATTCATGGGTCCACCGGCTTGCAGCCCCTGATCATCCACAGGCTGATAAAAGAGACGGTACAAGCGACGCTAACTCCTAAACTCCAACAGGCTGCTGCAACCAGGTAACGATATAACTCCGTCATAGGCCGTACTATTTGCGGATGACATCTAGGTTCAACTTGTCGAGTGACTCCTTTGTTGCAGAGCCGGCCTTCGCCAACTCTAGCAGGTGAGCAGCTGCAGAGATGTGGTCTGCCGCCGCCATGAGGCTTTTCCCCTTCGCCTTCCCGCAGCCCATTTGCGTGCAGATCCAATCCTCCCTGCTGCTGCCGGTGGAGACGAGAGCAATAGCCGGATCGCGGAGGATGGGAAGGAAGAGCGATGACGCTTTCAGCAACGCAGCTGCGGAGATCCGAGGACATGTTAGTTCATGAGAGAGAAAGGCGAAGCGGAAAGCGAATGTAAAGCTGACTGCTGCTTTTACCGTTGAGCCTATGCACTTTGCCCAGGGTGAGGTTCCATTTACTGACATTATTCTGATGCTCAGTGATAAAAGCATCATGATACTTATCATAATGCTTGCCGCCACAGAGCGAACAGGATAAGGACGGATAATGGACCAGAAGCTTCTTCGCCCGGTCAGCAGGGTCAGCGATCGTGTGGATCCAGCGACGGTTCTGGCTCCCCGGGTGAGCATAGACCAGTCCCTTCACCACATCCGTGTCTGCACCAGTGATGGGGTGAAGCACGCGATGCAGGCATGTACACCGCAGAAATGCCGAACGCTTCGTACTTGTGAGCAGGTAAGTAGCCATGCAGTCATGGATCAGGGACAGCTCGACAGCAGCAGAAACCCCAGTGATCATGAACTCGATAGCCTGCGGGTTCAATGCCTTCTCGCTAGCGTAGGACGAGTCTTCAATATGTTGCCAGTGTAGCGTAATGAGTTGAGTATGATTCTTGAGCGGCTGATAAATGACTTCCTTCTTCCGCACCCATTCCGCGTCTGAATCCTTGACGAATGATACTTGCAGGCGACAGAAGCGCGTCTTGGCAATGTAAGCCGCGTGGAGTTCCTGAAACTTGGTTGTTGTCGCAGCGTCAGCTGATAACTCTGCGTACCATCCGTGTTTTATCAGTGCCGTGACAGCATCAATCACACAAGAAATTTCCTTATGCAACATGAAAGGGTATGCAACATGAAAGGGATCAACAAGATGGCGACCGAGCGCAAACCAGAGCCGGCTTCCTTAACCAGATCGATCAACATCTCATCGTCCGAGTCATCGTCGATGAAATCATCCGCATCAGTGAGTCCAAACGAGGGAAGAGTAGCCTTGTCAGCAGCAGATAATCCAGATCCGCCAGCAGCTGATGAAGCAGGCTTGTCCTTGTCATTGGATGCAGGAGCTTGAAGTCCAGTGGAGCTGTCCACTCCCGTGGAAGCAGGCGGGTCCAGCGCGGGACGAGAGCGCTGACCCTTAGGCAGAACGAAGGCATCCGCCGGGTGAGCCATTGTGCAATGATGAAAAGAAGCAGGCAGCAGGAGAGCGTGCCGATCACTCTCGAAGACTGTGAATGATGCCTGATGACTGAGCACAGAAGCTCTAAGTAACAACCCAGCCTTGTCTGGTTTCCATATTTCGAGCAAATGGTGATGAAACCTCGAGGTCGCCACCTTGGAAGTGTCATTCTTGAAAATAGAATAGTTGTAATAGCAGATCTTGTAAAATGTAAAACCACAGATGCCTTTGTGCGAGCCTTTGTCAAAGGCGAAGCCTGGCAATGCCTGACGAGTTCCGTGTGATGTCGCCTGGTAACTGGAGAAACCTAGGTCAGCAGAAATGACTGGTATTCCATTGTTTAAGTTACAGGCGATGCTTTTAACAACAACGGAAGCTAACGTTTGGCATGATAGCGAGGATGTTGACCATTGTTGACTCGGCAGAATCCATGGCCGCCGAAGGGCGGAGAAGGCGGAGAGCATTCCCGACGAACCGAAGATAAGTGACAGCCCGTGTTACGCGATTGGTGGGGCGAGCAAAGCGTGTAGTTTGGGCGAAATGACGCGATAGGGTAACAAGTGGGCGAGAAGGACGAGCGCTTGCGAAGAGAGATGAACAAAGTTTACGCGGTATGCATGTGGACGCGAGAAAAGGAAAGGAAGCTCTTTTTTTTGCTGGGTAAGTATGCCAATGGTAACAAAAAAGGGGCTCTTTAACGCGTACAGTAACTATTACGGTATGTTTTCACGCGTTTGGTAACTCGTTTCACGCATTTGGTAACTTGGCACAGGCGAATGATCACGCGAATGGTAACTCAATGAAACTCCCACCAAAATGATCCTGACTACGCACAGTTTTATCTTTCTGGAACAATTCCCGCCGTGACTTTGAAGGATCGCGTTTGTTCTATTACCACGGACCAAATACTTTCAGAGCCGTTTCATATCTATTTTAAGCTCGGACAAATATTACTAGCACATAAAATAATATTCTTGCTAGCATGATTGCATATTTGAAGAATGATGAAAATTTCCCGGAAAGGCGACGAAATTTTATTTAAAAATAAATAAATCAATTAAATTATTGGAGCGTGGGATAATTTTCATGTTTGAAAATAATACACCCCTTTCGAATAGCACGCCTTTTTTTAAGAAATAAACCCTAAATGTCTTATCTTTAGGAGTTCAGGGTTGATGCTCTCAAAATCCTTTTGTTAAAACGGTAACTAGCTAAGCTTAGGAGCCATAGCTAGGTTACGAGAGAAGGGAGAGGCACGTGAGCGAGAGTAACGCAAATGAGGGGTGTCAGAATACTAAGCGAGAATGAATGCACTAGAAACAAGGTGGGTGGGTACAAGTACTAACCCTAATTGGTTTGTACCCCATATGGGCTACCCCACTATAGCCTACACAATGCACAACAAAATAGTTTGACACACCCCCATAGGCAAAGTGGGGGAGAACAAGGGGTCACAAGACCAGTCAAGAAAAGCAAAGCAAGCTCAGGGTGGATCACGAAGTCACCACACACTCTGAGCACAAGCAAATGGCCACAAGGCCAGTTACCATGCAGAGTTATATAAAGGAGAACAAGCAGTACAATGATCACAACATAGCAAGTATAAGCATGCAGGTATATGCATATAGATCACAGTACAAGCAAGGTCAAGAAGTGAGCAAGTGAGACCAAGTAGGCACAAGGCCTAAAACAGTACAAAAACGCTGATGATCACAAGGCTGAAGTGCCTTGGTGAATATATCAGCAGTGTTGGCCCGCGAGGCCACGTAAGCAAGACGAAGCTGACCACGCTGCTGCAACTCTCGAGCAAGGAAGTAACGCAGAGCGATGTGCTTCGTCCTGTGCTCCAGTCTATGCTCCTGACACAAGGCAATCATGGCCTTGTTGTCGACGTACAGAACTGGAGGAGAACGAGGCAGCTCTCCCAAGTCGGTCAGCAGGTAGGTGAGCCAGCGTAACTCCTGTGCAGCCATGGCCCCTGCGTAGATCTCAGCCTCACAACTGGAACTGAGAACAGAAGACGAGCGGGTAGACCGCCAAGAAACAGAGCCGGAGCCAAGGCTGAAAGTGTAACCTTGTGACGATCGCTGCGTAGCCAAGTCGTCAACCCAAGAAGCGTCTGCGTGTCCAGTGAGGACAACTCGACCCCGTCCTCCAAGCACGAGCCCCATCCCCGACGTACTGCACAAGTAGCGCAATACCCTCTTAGCGGCCTCCCAGTGCTCTGGTCGATGTCTCCCGGGCGCAACGTAGCGTGCCAGGATGCTAAGAGGGTAGGCAAGGTCAGGTCGAGTGCAGGTCATCAGGTACATGAGGCAGCCCACAAGCTCTGGATACGGGCCACTCGGCTCTACGGACTCGTCCGAAGGTGGAGCTGAGAGCGAGTGACCGGTAGGCAGAGTAGTGGATTGTGGCGAGGAGTACTGGAAGCGGAAGCGCTGAAGGACCTGCTGCACCATGTGTGACTGAGTCAAGGTAATGGTGCGCCGTGCTCTGTCCCGGGTGATCTGCAAGCCAAGATAGCTGCCCACCCAGGTCTGTGCACGTGTGTCTCTTCTGCAGCTCCGACTTCACTAGGGCCAGTCCCTCAGTGTCAGCAGTGGCAAAGACCAAGTCGTCGATGTACACGAGGATGTAGAACGGCGGCAGCGAAGTGTCGGTGCGTAGAAACACCGACGGGTCAGCAGTCGAAGGAGCAAACCCAAGAGCCGCAAGAGTCGTCCTCAGTGTGTCGTGCCACTCGCGAGGCGCCTGGCGGAGACCGTAGACTGGCCGCCGGAGGCTCCACTGGGTACCTGCAGGAAACGACCCAGTGAAGCCAGGTGGGCGGCGCAGCCAGATCTCCTCGTGTAGACTACCCTGTAAGAACGTTGTGCTGAAGTTAAGAGAGTGAAGCACGTAGTCACGCTGAGCGGCGACGTGCATCAGCACCTGAAGAGTGGTCATCTTCGGGGTAGGGGAGAAGGTATGGAAGAAGTCAACTCCCTGTCGCTGACTGAAGCCTCGTGCAACGTAACGCGCCTTGAAGACAGGCGGAGAACACGGCGGCCGCTTCACCCTGAAAATCCACATGCCATCGACTATGTTCGCCCCAGGAGGGGGAACCTCGTCGACGTAAGTACCTGTGGACTTCCAGGATGCCATCTCTGCGTCCATGGTTGTCTGCCACTGAGAGGAGTAGGGACCCTCTATCGCCTCTGCGTAAGAGCGCGGGGTCGGGATGTCTGGTGCATCCGGGTCTCCCTCAGGTGCAATCACCATGGACACGAGATGAGGTGCAGCAGCTGCAAAACACTCAAAGTCCTCCTGCCTGTCCTCAAGGACGTCCGTGCCAAGAGCACACTCACCCCCGACGGACGAAGGACAGGCAGACTCAGACTCAGTAACAAGACTAGCGGCGTAGTCGAGACGACAGGCGGCAGCAAAGTCAACAAGCTCAGCAACTAGGGCAGACGCAGCAGTGGACTCAAACGAAGGGTCAGTGACAACAGTGGCTAGAAGACGTGTGACAGTAGGACTAGCAGCACGAGCAAGGTCGGACGGCGGGTCAGGAACGCCAGGAAGAGAGGACGCATGAGGAGATGGCAGAGGGACACGCTGTGGTACAGAGGAAGGACGAAGTGTCATATGGTGCATGCCGGGAACAGAAGGAGGACGCCGACGAGGAACACGACGACCAGTGCGAACAGCGCGAACAGGCGACGCAGGACGAGACGCGGGCTCACGTCGCTCTGAAGGAGAGAATGTCTGCTCAGTGTAAGGAGAAGGAGCAGGCAGTGGGGAGTCTGGCTGTAACTGCGGCTGCGACTGGTCAGGCGGTGGACAAAGTAAGGGAGGAGTAAGGCCAGTAGAAGACGGGAGACCAAGAACCTGCTGAAGCAGTGGAACGAAGTACGGTCGCGGCCGCACAGTGCCTCCAGAACCAGCACCGACAGTACCAGCACCCCCAGGGCCAGCACCTCCAGCTCCAGGGTCTCCAGCTCCAACGCCTGCAGCACCACCAGCTCCAGCAGCTCCAGTACCTCCAGTACGAGCACCGCCGGGACCAACGGCTCCAGCACCTCCAGCAGCTCCAGGACCAGCAGCTCCAGCAACTCCACTACCTCCAGCTACAGTGCCTCCAGCTCCAACGCCTGCAGCACCTCAAGCTCCAGCAGCTCCAGTACGAGCAGGGACCAGCGGCTCCAGCACCTCCAGCACCTCCGGTACCTCCAGCTCCAGCGCCTACAGCTCCAGGGTCTCCAGCTCCAGTGCCTGCAGTACTACCGCCTCCAGCAGCTCCAGTACCTCCAGTACGAGCACCTCCGGGACCAGCAGCTCCAGCACCTCCAGGACCAGCAGCTCCAGTGCCTCCAGCACCAGGGCCTCCAGCGGCAGGCCCCCCAGCTCCAGCAGCGCCACTCTGAAGGCTCCAGCGCCGAGCAAACCACTCGCGCAGCTGCGGTGGAGAGAGAGGCTCCTGCCGTGACGAGGCACCTGTAGGACCTCCAGCAGACAAAGGACCTCCAGGCTCAGCAACTCCGCTACCTCTTGCTCCAGCGCCTCCAGCTCCAACGCCTACAGCACCTCCAGCTCCAGCAGCTCCAGTACCTCCAGTACGAGCACCTCTGGGACCAGCGGCTCCAGCACCTCCAGCACCTCCAGGACCAGCAGCTCCAGTGCCTCCAGCACCATGGCCTCCAGCAGCAGGCCCCCCAGCTCCAGCAGCGCCACTCTGAAGGCTCCAGCGCCGAGCAAACCCCTCGCGCAGCTGCGGTGGAGAGAGAGGCTCCCGCCGTGACGAGGCACCTGTGGGACCTCCAGCAGACAAAGGACCTCCAGGCTCAGCACGCTCAGGCTCAGCACCCCCAGGCTCAGCACCCCCAGGCTCCGCACCCCCAAGCTCCGCACGCTCAGGCTCAGCACCCCCAGGCTCCGCACCCTCAGACTCAGCAACCCCAGGCTCAGCACCCCCAGGCTCCGCACGCTCAGGCTAAGCACCCCCAGACGCAGCACCCCTAGCAGCACCACCCCCAGCAGCACTAGAGTCGACAGCGACCTCGACAGGCTCGACAGGGTCTATCAGAGACACACTGAGGGAGCCGGACCCTGAGGAGGGAGAGGGTCTACCGGAGGAGGACCTGGTGCGAGGAAGAGCGACGGGGGGGGGGAAGAGGGGCAGTGCGGTAGGGGAAGAGACGGTAAAAGGGAACCGACTTGTCAAACGTGACGTCCTGAGAGGGCAGGACACGGCGCGAGGTGGGGTGATAAAACTGCCAGCCAGGCGCTTCAGGGGGAAAGCCAAGGAAGACGCAGGGAATGGCGCGGGAGGAGAGCTTGTCCGCGGACGTATCGCGGACAAAGGCACGAGAGCCCCAGACCCGGAACACCAACGCATCGCCAAACTTCCCCGTCCAACGCAGTGTAGGCGAGGTCTCCGGCAAGGAGACACGAGGCCAGAGGTTGAGCTGATGCGCAGCGTACCGGACCGCAAACGGCCACAGAAAATGGGGAGCAGCCGCATGGATCATGGAGGTACGAGCCACCTCCATGACTAAGCCAATGCGGCGCTCACCAACCCCATTCTGCTGTAGAGAGGCCGGAAGCGTGAACGACTAGCGAATGCCCTCCCCACGACAAAAGTCCCGCAAGAGGTCGGAGGAAAACTCACCACCTCTGTCAGAGTGCAGACGCAGGACTGAAAGGTCCGCGTGGAACCGCTCGCGGAGCTGGAGACGGACAGCGCGGATCCAAAGGATCAAAACATCAGGGACCTCCCCCTTGCTGCGCAAGGGGAAGACCGTGGTGTAACGTGAGTAGTCGTCAACAACCAGCAGAAAGTATCGCTCGCGGCCCTGTCCACGGACGCGGGCTGGGCCCCACACGTCCATGTGGAGAGTGTGCAGGGGAGCAATCGTCGGGGGAAACGAGGAGTGAGGAGCGGCGCGCTGCCGCCCCTCGACACAGGGAAGGTAGGGAGGGGCAGGCGAGGGTGGGAGGGGAGGCAGAGACCTGGGAAGACCAGAGACAAGGAGACGGGAGTGTATGCCACGGAGGCGTGGCACGGAGGGGTGACCAAGGCGGTGGTGCCAAAGGAGCTTCTGGTGCGATAGGGCGCGACACGAGCAGGGGGCTGCTAGCTGACCTGACGCGGACGTAGACACAGCTACCTGAGGAGGCTCAGTAGTCAGAGTGTACAGACTCGACCCAGGTCGACGGGTGAACGTGGCCAGGTGACGGCCCGTCCGTGTACACGTGCAGATCGCCACACGCTGCCCTCCTGGAGTAAAGGTGTCAACCCATACATCCTGAAGAGCGGCGTTGCTCACCTAGTTCGTCAAGATCGTGGGGAAGTGGAGACCTGACAGTGAGCCATACGGAACCGCCGGACACGGGAGAACAGTGGTGGAACGTGAAAGAACTGGGCCCCCTGAGGGGTCAGCCAGGCTGACCGCAATAGGTGAAGGGAGTGGTGTGAGTGTGGTACTGTCGCGAAAGAAACAGCGGGAAGCACCTGAGTCAAGCGTGAAGGTGTGCAAGGCCTCAGCAGGCGCAGTATCAGGGAGAACAGACTCACTAGCACCTAGAGCAGCAGCCTCTATACCTGGGTCGGGCGGCACAGACAGGTAGCAGTCACCCTCAGCACTGACAGTCAATGCATACATGGCAGCAAGGATAGCATCATAGTCAAGAGCAAAGATATCCACACCCTGCCTAAGCAGCTCTAGCCAGCGGGGGAGATCACTCGCGTCGCCAAACTCTGCGCGCCAGGCGTCGCTCAGACAAGAGAAGCAGCGGGACTGTGTGTGATCAACTGTCCCGCAAGTCTGACCAGCCCGATCACCTGTATGAATGACGTACGCGCAGCGAGCATTACTCCGAGACGCCCCACGCTGAGCGTACCACTCACGAAGCTGCTGGGGCGTAAGGGTCTCGCGCGGACGCCGCTGCAGCTGCATCTGGCCACCGCCAGAAACTCCCCACTGAACAGCTCCACGGCGACTGCCACTACGGCCGCCGCCACCACTCCAACTAGCGTACCACTCACGAAGCTGCTGGGGCGTGAGGGTCTCTCGCGGACGCCGCTGGAGCTGCATCTGGCCACCGCCAGAAACTCCCCACCGAACAGCTCCACCGAGACTGCCACTACGGTCGCCGCCACCACTCCCACCGCTACCACGAAGCGAAGTCATAGCGGGCAAAGCAAGGAGGCGTGCGACCAGTACGGCAGCACGCAGGGAAGGCAGGGCGGCGAGCAGGCACTAGAGTAGGTCGGGGCGGCGCACGGTCAGAGAAGGCGGCGCGCGGCCAGAGAAGGGCGGCGCGCTGCAAGTAGGGCGGCGCGCGGGCAGGGGAGGGCACGCGGGCAGGCAAGGGCAGCGCGCGGGCTGCAGAGGGCGGCGCGCGGGCTGCCAGGGCGGACGCGACGGGCAGGGGCAGGGTGGAGCGCGGGCAGCAGGGCGGCGCGCGGGCTGCAAAAGGCGGCGCGCGGGCAGGCAGGGGCGGCGCGCGGTCCCTAGGGCAACGCGATGGGCAGGGCAGGGCGTCGCGCGGGTCCTAGGGCGACGCGACGGGCAGGGTAGGGCGTCGCGCGGGTCCTAGAGCGACGCGACGGGCAGGGCAGGGCGTCGCGCGGGTCCTAGGGCGACGCGGCGGGCAGGGCAGGGCGTCGCGCGGGTCCTAGGGCGACGCGACGGGCAGGGCAGGGCGTCGCGCGGGTCCTAGGGCGACGAGACGGGCAGGGCAGGGCGTCGCGCGGGTCCTATGGCGACGCGACGGGCAGGGCAGGGCGTCGTGCGGGCAGGGCAGGGCAGGGCAGCGCGACTGGTGGGGCAGCGCGACGGGCATGGTAGGGCACTACGAACAGGGTAACGCACTACAGGCAGGGAACTATTCGGTGGGCCCTAAAAAAAACGGCCCTGGAACAGGACCTGCTCTGAAACCATGTAAGAATACTAAGCGAGAATGAATGCACTAGAAACACAAGTACTAGCCCTAATTGGGTTGTACCCCATATGGGCTACCCTACTATAGCCTACACAATGCACAACATAATAGTTTGACAAGGGGATGCACTATAGAATTGGGTACAAGTTATAGGCAAGCATGAGGGTGCACCACCAAACAAGAACATAGAACTACACTAAGTCTACACTACAGGCAGTTATAGAATAATGTATACAATCACATTTTGACACATGTGCCACCCGAAACGGGTATATATTCATTTGCCCCGGTTGTACGATGGAATTAAGTGAAAACACCTTTCCGAACGAGTGCCATAATATCATTTATGTGCGAACAATCGTTCTCACAACAGCTACTCGTCCGTAATTAGCTTGAATTTCGGAAAGTGTGACAGGATTTGGGAAAGTGTGTTAGAATGTGGTGCTTCGGGATTCGTCAATTTAGTCTGGCGCGAGCGGGAAAAACCAGAATCAGTGTCATTTTGGGCGAGGGTTTTTTCTAGTTACCATTCGCGTGATTGGCTGCTAGTGTATAGTTACCAAACGCGTTAAGCGAGTTACTAAACGCGTGAAAACAACATGTAATTGTCAAATTATGCACTTATAGTGCTGTTGTCTATACTGGGGTACACTGTAGATGGGACAACCCTTTTAGGGTTTACTACTTGTATCCCCATCCTGCATACTTCATTCATTCCTGTCTTCTTATTCTGACATGGTATTAGAGCATGATCGTTCCTAGGGCCCACCGAACGTTCCGCCCTGCCCTGCCCGTAAAAAATTTCGGCCCCGCCCTTAGGCCCGCGCGCAGCCCTGCGCTGCAGCCCGCGCGCTGCACTGCCCTGCACTTAGGCCCGCGCGCCGCCCTGCCCTGCAGCCGCGCTCGCCTCTGCAGCCCGCGCTCGCCTCTGCAGCCCGCGCTCGCCCCTGCAGCCGCGCTCGCCCCTGCAGCCCGCGCTCGCCCCTGCAGCCACACTCGCCCCTGTAGCCCGCGCTCGCCCCTGCAGCCCGCGCTCGCCCCTGCAGCCTGCGCTCGCCCCTGCAGCCCGCGCTCGCCCCTGCAGCCGCGCTCGCCTCTGCAGCCCGCGCTCGCCCCTGCAGCCGCGCTCGCCCCTGCAGCCGCGCTCGCCCCTGCAGCCGCGCTCGCCCCTGCAGCCCGCGCTCGCCCCTGCAGCCACGCTAACCCCTGCAACCGCGCTCGCCCCTGCAGCCACTCGCTGCCCTGCCCTGCACGCGCGCTGCCCGCCAGCGCGCCCTGCACGCGCGCACCATCTGCTGCCCCGCGCGCGCCCTGTTAGCTGCCCCGCGCGCGCACCGTCTACTGCCCTGCCTGCGCCACGCGCCCTGCCCTGCCTTGCCTGCGCCACGCGCCCTGCCCTGCAAGCGTGCCACGCGCCCTGCCCTGCCTGCGCCACGCGCCAGCGCCCTGCCCTGCGCGCGCTAGCGCCCTGCCCTGCCCGCGCCAGCGCCCTGCCCGCGCCAGTGCCCTGCACTGTCCGCCCCAGCGCTGCCCTGCCCTGCCTGGCCGCCACCAGCACTGCCCTACACGCTGCCCAGCGCCCCGCTGCGCTGCCCTGTCCCGCACGCCAGAGCGCTGCCCTGCCCTACTGCCAAACGTGCCCTGCACGCCCTCCTGCCCTACGTGCTCGCGCTGCCTGCGCGCTCCTGCCCTGCCCCACGCGTACCGCCAACTGCCGCTACCGCCTGCGCACGCTCCTACAGTTGCTACCGCTACTGCTCCTACCACTGCTGCCACTGCACCTACCGTTCCAGCTACCGCCACTGCTGCCACTGCACTGCAGTTCCACCTTGCGCCGCTGCTGCTGACTGACACTGCCTACCATGGCCACTCCCACTGTCATACTTCAGTGGCAGCCGAGTGTGCAGGAGTCTCTCTTGCCGCAGCAGCTTCGCGAGTGGGCTATCTGGTGGGGCAGCCCCGGTGGCGGAGCTAGCCGTGCTCGTCGGCGGAAGCCGCTTTCGCCACAGCAGCGTCGTGAGTGGGCTGTACGGTGGGATGCTACTACTGGAGGTACCTGTGAGTCTACTCCTGCTGGTAGTGCCGCTAGTAGACACGGAGGTTCTGGGGGTGGACAGCAGCAGCAGCTGCGTCCGCTGGAGACTCTCTCCCCGCAGCAGCTTCGTGAGTGGGCTGTCCGGTGGGGCAGCCCCGGTGGCGGAGGGTTTCGGGGTACTCGTACTGGGGGTGTAGAGGTACCTGGTGGCGTAGAGGCTACTAGTCACCTCGACTCAGGCGCGTCTCGTTGCTTCTTCCGCGACAGCACCACAATCACACCGCTCACAGTCCCTGGCCTTATCACACTGGTCGACCCCTCTGGGGGCCCAGTAGTCGCGCGTGGTGCCACTGTTCTCCCTTGTCCGGCGGCCCTTTCCGGCCTCCTCACAGGTCTCCACCTCCCCTCGTTCGCTAAGAACTTGGTGGCTACCTCTGTCCTCCAGGACCTGTCACCCAGCCTGGAGGCGAGCTCGTGGCGATCTGTACGGACTCGCGCACTGGTGAGCACCTCGCCACGTTCATTCGGAGGCCTGGGTCTGGCCTGTACACACCACTGAGTCTGCACTGGTAGCTGAGTCAGGTCAGGTAGCTGCGTCGGTTGAGGTCGCTTCGTCTTGTTCGTGTCGTCTCCTCACGCACCAGACTCTCCTCTGGCACCACCGTCTTGGCCACCCCTCCTTGCCACGCCTGCGTGGCATGCACTCCCATCTCCTTGTGTCTGGTCTCCCCAGGTCCCTGCCCCGCTCCCGAGGTCGCTTGCACCGCCTTGCCTTCCCTGCGTCGAGGGGCGGCAGCGCGCCGCTCCTCACTCCTCCTCGTTTCCTCCTACCACTGCTCCTCTGCAGACCCTGCACATGGACGTGTGGGGCCCCGCCCGCGTCACTGGACAAGGTGGCGAGCACTACTTTCTGCTGGTTGTCGACGACTACACGCGCTACACCACGGTCTTTCCCTTGCAGAGCAAGGCGGATGTCCGCGGGGTCTTGATCCGCTGGATCCGCGCTGTCCGTCTCCAGCTTCGCGCTCGGTTCCGTGAGGACCTCCCAGTCCTGCGGCTACATTCTGACCGAGGTGGTGAGTTTTGCTCCCGCCTCCTCGAGGACTTCTATGGTGCTGAGGGCATCGTCCAGTCGTACACGCTTCCGGCCTCTCCACAGCAGAATGGGATTGCCGAGCGCCGCATTGGTCTAGTCATGGAAGTTGCTCGCACCTCCATGATCCATGCGGCTGCTCCCCATTTTCTGTGGTCGTTTGCGGTCGGATACGCCGCTGCGCAGCTCAACCTCTGGCCCCGTGTCTCCCACCCGGAGACCTCCCCCACTTAGCGGTGGACGGGCGAGGTTGGTGATGCGTCAGCGTTTCGGGTCTGGGGTTCCCTCTCTCTTGTCCGCGATTTGCCTGCGGGCAAGCTCTCTCCACGCACTCTTCGGTGCGTGTTCCTTGGCTTTCCCACCGACGCACCGCCCTGGCAGTTTTACCACCCGAGCTCTCGTCGTGTGCTGTCCTCCCGCAACATCACCTTTGACGAGTCCGTCTGCTTCTACCGTCTTCACCCCCACCGCAGTTCCCTGGTACCCCTCCCACCTCTCTCCCTGGTGGACGACCCCCCCCCCCCCGGTAGCCCCCCTCCCTCCTCCCGGTCCCACTCCCTCAGGTGTGTCTCAGGTAGACCCACCCCCCTTGGTTGAGCCTTTGGATGTCTCCTCAGACACCTCTGGCCCAGCTGAGGTGGGTGACCAGACTTCTACCGATATCGTGGCCCCTCGCCGCTCCGCGCGCTTGGCGGTCCCTCCTGGCTTTCCGCCTCGACCGTCTTCACCGCCTCTGCAGCCCATCGCTGTGGACTCTGGTGCTGGTGGAGGGCATGAGGGCATGAGTGCATGAGGGCATGAGGGCGTGAGGGCATGAGGGCGTGAGGGCATGAGGGCATGAGGGCATGAGGGCATGAGGGCATGAGGGCATGAGTGCATGAGCGCATGAGGGCATGAGGGCATGAGAGCATGAGGGCATGAGGGCATGAGGGCATGAGGGCATGAGGGCATGAGGGCATGAGGGCATGAGGGCATGAGGGCATGCGGGCATGAGGGCGTGAGGGCATGAGGGCATAAAGGCATGAGGGCATGAGTGCATGAGGGCATGAGGGCATGAGGGCATGAGGTCATGAGGGCATGAGGGCATGAGGGCATGAGTGCATGAGGGTATGAGGGCATGAGGTCATGAGGGCATGAGGGCGTGAGGGCATGAGGGCGTGAGGGCATGAGGGCATGAGGGCATGAGGGCATGAGGGCATGAGGACATGAGGGAAGAGGGCATGAGGGCATGAGGGCATGAGTGCATGAGGGCATGAGGGCATGAGGGCATGAGGGCGTGAGGGCATGAGGGCATGAGGGCATGAGGGCATGAGGGCGTGAAGGCATGAGGGCATGAGGGCATGAGGGCATGAGGGCATGAGGGCGTGAAGGCATGAGGGCATGAGGGCATGAGGGCATGAGGGCATGAGGGCATGAGGGCATGACGGCATGACGGCATGAGGGCATGAGGGCATGAGGGCATGACAGCATGAGGGCATGAGGGCGTGAGGGCATGAGGGCATGAGGGCATGAGGGCATGAGGGCGTGAGGGCATGAGGGCATGAGTGCATGAGGGCATGAGGGCATGAGGGCATGAGGGCATGAGGGCATGAGGGCATGAGGGCATGAGTGCATGAGGGCATGAGGGCATGAGGGCATGAGGGCACGAGTGCATGAGTACATGAGGGCATGAGGGCATGAGGGAATGAGGGCATGTGGGCGTGAGGGCATGAGGGCATGAGGGCATGAGGGCGTGAGGGCATGAGGGCATGAGTGCATGAGGGCATGAGGGCATGAGGGCATGAGGGCATGAGGGCATGAGGGCATGAGCGCATGAGGGCATGAGGGCATGAGGGCATGAGGGCATGAGGGCATGAGGGCATGAGGGCATGAGGGCATGAGGGCATGAGGGCATGAGGGCATGAGGGCATGAGGGCATGAGGGCGTGAGGGCATGAGGGCGTGAGTGCATGAGGGCATGAGGCATGAGGGCATGAGGGCGTGAGGGCATGAGGGCATGAGGGCATGAGGGCATGAGGGCGTGAGGGCATGAGGGCATGAGGGCATGAGGGCATGAGGGCATGAGTGCATCAGGGCATGAGGGCGTGAGGGCATGAGGGCGTGAGGGCATGAGGGCATGAGGGCATGAGGGCATGAGGCCATGAGGGCATGAGGGCATGAGGGCATGAGTGCATGAGGGCATGAGGGCATGAGGGCATGAGGGCATGAGGGCATGAGGGCATGAGGGCATGAGGGCATGAGGGCGTCAGGGCATGAGGGCATGAGGGCGTGAGGGCATGAGGGCATGAGGGCGTGAGGGCATGAGGGCATAAAGGCATGAGGGCATGAGTGCATGAGGGCATGAGGGCATGAGGGCATGAGGTCATGAGGGCATGAGGGCATGAGGGCATGAGTGCATGAGGGTATGAGGGCATGAGGTCATGAGGGCATGAGGGCGTGAGGGCATGAGGGCGTGAGGGCATGAGGGTATGAGGGCATGAGGGCATGAGGGCATGAGGGCATGAGGGCATGAGGGCATGTGGGATGAGGGCATGAGTGCATGAGGGCATGAAGGCATGAGGGCATGAGGGCATGAGGGCATGAGGGCGTGAGGGCATGAGGGCTTGAGGGCATGAGGGCATGAGGGCATGAGGGCATGAGGGCATGAGGGCGTGAGGGCATGAGGGCGTAAAGGCATGAGGGCATGAGTGCATGAGGGCATGAGGGCATGAGGGCATGAGGGCACGAGTGCATGAGTACATGAGGGCATGAGGGCATGAGGGCATGAGGGCATGAGGGCGTGAGGGCATGAGGGCATGAGGGCATGAGGGCGTGAGGGCATGAGGGCATGAGGGCATGAGGGCATGAGGGCGTGAGGGCATGAGGGCATGAGTGCATGAGGGCATGAGGGCATGAGGGCATGAGGGCATGAGGGCATGAGGGCATGAGCGCATGAGGGCGTAAAGGCATGAGGGCATGAGGGCATGAGGGCATGAGGGCATGAGGGCAAGAGGGCATGACGGCATGACGGCATGAGGGCATGAGGGCATGAGGGCATGAGAGCATGAGGGCATGAGTGCATGAGGGCATGAGGGCATGAGGGCATGAGGGCATGAGGGCATGAGGGGATGAGGGTTTGAGGGCATGAGGGCATGAGGGCATGAGGGCATGAGGGCATGAGGGCATGAGGGCGTGAGGGCATGACTGCATGAGGGCATGAGTGCATGAGGGCATGAGGGCATGAGGGCATGAGGGCATGAGGGCATGAGGGGATGAGGGTTTGAGGGCATGAGGGCATGAGTGCATGAGTGCATGAGGGCATGAGGGCATGAGGGCATAAGGGCATGAGGGCATGAGGGCAAGAGGGCATGAGGGCATGAGGGCATGAGGGCATGAGGGCATGAGGGCGTGAGGGCATGAGGGCATGAGTGCATGAGGGCATGAGGGCATGAGGGCATGAGGGCATGAGGGCATGAGGGCATGAGGGCATGAGGGCATGAGGGCATGAGGGCATGAGGGCATGAGGGCATGAGGGCATGAGGGCATGAGGGCATGAGGGCGTAAAGGCATGAGGGCATGAGGGCATGAGGGCATGAGGGCATGAGGGCAAGAGGGCATGACGGCATGACGGCATGAGGGCATGAGGGCATGAGGGCATGAGAGCATGAGGGCATGAGGGCGTGACGGCATGAGGGCATGAGGGCATGAGGGCATGAGTGCATGAGGGCATGAGGGCATGAGGGCATGAGGGCATGAGGGCATGAGGGCATGAGGGCATGAGGGCATGAGTGCATGAGGGCATGAGGGCATGAGGGCAGGAGGGCACGAGTGCATGAGTACATGAGGGCATGAGGGCATGAGGGCATGAGGGCATGTGGGCGTGAGGTCATGAGGGCATGAGGGCATGAGGGCGTGAGGGCATGAGGGCATGAGTGCATGAGGGCATGAGGGCATGAGGGCATGAGGGCATGAGGGCATGAGCGCATGAGGGCATGAGGGCATGAGGGCATGAGGGCATGAGTGCATGACGGCGTGAGGGCGTGAGGGCATGAGGGCATGAGGGCATGAGGGCATGAGGGCATGAGGGCGTGAGGGCATGAGGGCTCGAGTGCATGAGTACATGAGGGCATGAGGGCATGAAGGCATGAGGGCGTGAGGGCATGAGGGCATGAGGGCATGAGGGCATGAGGGCATGAGTGCATCAGGGCATGAGGGCGTGAGGGCATGAGGGCGTGAGGGCATGAGGGCATGAGGGCATGAGTGCATCAGGGCATGAGGGCGTGAGGGCATGAGGGCGTGAGGGCATGAGGGCATGAGGGCATGAGGGCATGAGGCCATGAGGGCATGAGGGCATGAGGGCATGAGTGCATGAGGGCATGAGGGCATGAGGGCATGAGGGCATGAGGGCATGAGGGCATGAGGGCATGAGGGCATGAGGGCATGAGGGCGTGAGGGCATGAGGGCATGAGGGCGTGAGGGCATGAGGGCATGAGGGCATGAGGGCGTGAGGGCATGAGGGCATAAAGGCATGAGGGCATGAGTGCATGAGGGCATGAGGGCATGAGGGCATGAGGTCATGAGGGCATGAGGGCATGAGGGCATGAGTGCATGAGGGTATGAGGGCATGAGGTCATGAGGGCATGAGGGCGTGAGGGCATGAGGGCGTGAGGGCATGAGGGCATGAGGGCATGAGGGCATGAGGGCATGAGGGCATGAGGGCATGAGTGCATGAGCGCATGAGGGCATGAGGGCATGAGAGCATGAGGGCATGAGGGCATGAGGGCATGAGGGCATGAGGGCATGAGGGCATGAGGGCATGAGGGCATGAGGGCATGCGGGCATGAGGGCGTGAGGGCATGAGGGCATAAAGGCATGAGGGCATGAGTGCATGAGGGCATGAGGGCATGAGGGCATGAGGTCATGAGGGCATGAGGGCATGAGGGCATGAGTGCATGAGGGTATGAGGGCATGAGGTCATGAGGGCATGAGGGCGTGAGGGCATGAGGGCGTGAGGGCATGAGGGCATGAGGGCATGAGGGCATGAGGGCATGAGGACATGAGGGAAGAGGGCATGAGGGCATGAGGGCATGAGTGCATGAGGGCATGAGGGCATGAGGGCATGAGGGCGTGAGGGCATGAGGGCATGAGGGCATGAGGGCATGAGGGCGTGAAGGCATGAGGGCATGAGGGCATGAGGGCATGAGGGCATGAGGGCGTGAAGGCATGAGGGCATGAGGGCATGAGGGCATGAGGGCATGAGGGCATGAGGGCATGACGGCATGACGGCATGAGGGCATGAGGGCATGAGGGCATGACAGCATGAGGGCATGAGGGCGTGAGGGCATGAGGGCATGAGGGCATGAGGGCATGAGGGCGTGAGGGCATGAGGGCATGAGTGCATGAGGGCATGAGGGCATGAGGGCATGAGGGCATGAGGGCATGAGGGCATGAGGGCATGAGTGCATGAGGGCATGAGGGCATGAGGGCATGAGGGCACGAGTGCATGAGTACATGAGGGCATGAGGGCATGAGGGAATGAGGGCATGTGGGCGTGAGGGCATGAGGGCATGAGGGCATGAGGGCGTGAGGGCATGAGGGCATGAGTGCATGAGGGCATGAGGGCATGAGGGCATGAGGGCATGAGGGCATGAGGGCATGAGCGCATGAGGGCATGAGGGCATGAGGGCATGAGGGCATGAGGGCATGAGGGCATGAGGGCATGAGGGCATGAGGGCATGAGGGCATGAGGGCATGAGGGCATGAGGGCATGAGGGCGTGAGGGCATGAGGGCGTGAGTGCATGAGGGCATGAGGCATGAGGGCATGAGGGCGTGAGGGCATGAGGGCATGAGGGCATGAGGGCATGAGGGCGTGAGGGCATGAGGGCATGAGGGCATGAGGGCATGAGGGCATGAGTGCATCAGGGCATGAGGGCGTGAGGGCATGAGGGCGTGAGGGCATGAGGGCATGAGGGCATGAGGGCATGAGGCCATGAGGGCATGAGGGCATGAGGGCATGAGTGCATGAGGGCATGAGGGCATGAGGGCATGAGGGCATGAGGGCATGAGGGCATGAGGGCATGAGGGCATGAGGGCGTCAGGGCATGAGGGCATGAGGGCGTGAGGGCATGAGGGCATGAGGGCGTGAGGGCATGAGGGCATAAAGGCATGAGGGCATGAGTGCATGAGGGCATGAGGGCATGAGGGCATGAGGTCATGAGGGCATGAGGGCATGAGGGCATGAGTGCATGAGGGTATGAGGGCATGAGGTCATGAGGGCATGAGGGCGTGAGGGCATGAGGGCGTGAGGGCATGAGGGTATGAGGGCATGAGGGCATGAGGGCATGAGGGCATGAGGGCATGAGGGCATGTGGGATGAGGGCATGAGTGCATGAGGGCATGAAGGCATGAGGGCATGAGGGCATGAGGGCATGAGGGCGTGAGGGCATGAGGGCTTGAGGGCATGAGGGCATGAGGGCATGAGGGCATGAGGGCATGAGGGCGTGAGGGCATGAGGGCGTAAAGGCATGAGGGCATGAGTGCATGAGGGCATGAGGGCATGAGGGCATGAGGGCACGAGTGCATGAGTACATGAGGGCATGAGGGCATGAGGGCATGAGGGCATGAGGGCGTGAGGGCATGAGGGCATGAGGGCATGAGGGCGTGAGGGCATGAGGGCATGAGGGCATGAGGGCATGAGGGCGTGAGGGCATGAGGGCATGAGTGCATGAGGGCATGAGGGCATGAGGGCATGAGGGCATGAGGGCATGAGGGCATGAGCGCATGAGGGCGTAAAGGCATGAGGGCATGAGGGCATGAGGGCATGAGGGCATGAGGGCAAGAGGGCATGACGGCATGACGGCATGAGGGCATGAGGGCATGAGGGCATGAGAGCATGAGGGCATGAGTGCATGAGGGCATGAGGGCATGAGGGCATGAGGGCATGAGGGCATGAGGGGATGAGGGTTTGAGGGCATGAGGGCATGAGGGCATGAGGGCATGAGGGCATGAGGGCATGAGGGCGTGAGGGCATGACTGCATGAGGGCATGAGTGCATGAGGGCATGAGGGCATGAGGGCATGAGGGCATGAGGGCATGAGGGGATGAGGGTTTGAGGGCATGAGGGCATGAGTGCATGAGTGCATGAGGGCATGAGGGCATGAGGGCATAAGGGCATGAGGGCATGAGGGCAAGAGGGCATGAGGGCATGAGGGCATGAGGGCATGAGGGCATGAGGGCGTGAGGGCATGAGGGCATGAGTGCATGAGGGCATGAGGGCATGAGGGCATGAGGGCATGAGGGCATGAGGGCATGAGGGCATGAGGGCATGAGGGCATGAGGGCATGAGGGCATGAGGGCATGAGGGCATGAGGGCATGAGGGCATGAGGGCGTAAAGGCATGAGGGCATGAGGGCATGAGGGCATGAGGGCATGAGGGCAAGAGGGCATGACGGCATGACGGCATGAGGGCATGAGGGCATGAGGGCATGAGAGCATGAGGGCATGAGGGCGTGACGGCATGAGGGCATGAGGGCATGAGGGCATGAGTGCATGAGGGCATGAGGGCATGAGGGCATGAGGGCATGAGGGCATGAGGGCATGAGGGCATGAGGGCATGAGTGCATGAGGGCATGAGGGCATGAGGGCAGGAGGGCACGAGTGCATGAGTACATGAGGGCATGAGGGCATGAGGGCATGAGGGCATGTGGGCGTGAGGTCATGAGGGCATGAGGGCATGAGGGCGTGAGGGCATGAGGGCATGAGTGCATGAGGGCATGAGGGCATGAGGGCATGAGGGCATGAGGGCATGAGCGCATGAGGGCATGAGGGCATGAGGGCATGAGGGCATGAGTGCATGACGGCGTGAGGGCGTGAGGGCATGAGGGCATGAGGGCATGAGGGCATGAGGGCATGAGGGCGTGAGGGCATGAGGGCTCGAGTGCATGAGTACATGAGGGCATGAGGGCATGAAGGCATGAGGGCGTGAGGGCATGAGGGCATGAGGGCATGAGGGCATGAGGGCATGAGTGCATCAGGGCATGAGGGCGTGAGGGCATGAGGGCGTGAGGGCATGAGGGCATGAGGGCATGAGTGCATCAGGGCATGAGGGCGTGAGGGCATGAGGGCGTGAGGGCATGAGGGCATGAGGGCATGAGGGCATGAGGCCATGAGGGCATGAGGGCATGAGGGCATGAGTGCATGAGGGCATGAGGGCATGAGGGCATGAGGGCATGAGGGCATGAGGGCATGAGGGCATGAGGGCATGAGGGCATGAGGGCGTGAGGGCATGAGGGCATGAGGGCGTGAGGGCATGAGGGCATGAGGGCATGAGGGCGTGAGGGCATGAGGGCATAAAGGCATGAGGGCATGAGTGCATGAGGGCATGAGGGCATGAGGGCATGAGGTCATGAGGGCATGAGGGCATGAGGGCATGAGTGCATGAGGGTATGAGGGCATGAGGTCATGAGGGCATGAGGGCGTGAGGGCATGAGGGCGTGAGGGCATGAGGGCATGAGGGCATGAGGGCATGAGGGCATGAGGGCATGAGGGCATGTGGGATGAGGGCATGAGTGCATGAGGGCATGAAGGCATGAGGGCATGAGGGCATGAGGGCATGAGGGCGTGAGGGCATGAGGGCTTGAGGGCATGAGGGTATGAGGGCATGAGGGCATGAGGGCATGAGGGCGTGAGGGCATGAGGGCGTAAAGGCATGAGGGCATGAGTGCATGAGGGCATGAGGGCATGAGGGCATGAGGGCATGAGGGCGTGAGGGCATGAGGGCATGAGGGCATGAGGGCACGAGTGCATGAGGGCACGAGTGCATGAGTACATGAGGGCATGAGGGCATGAGGGCATGAGGGCATGAGGGCGTGAGGGCATGAGGGCATGAGGGCATGAGGGCGTGAGGGCATGAGGGCATGAGTGCATGAGGGCATGAGGGCATGAGGGCATGAGGGCATGAGGGCATGAGGGCATGAGGGCATGAGGGCATGAGGGCATGAGGGCATGAGGGCATGAGGGCATGAGGGCATGAGGGCATGAGGGCGTGAGGGCATGAGGGCATGAGGGAATGAGGGCATGAGGGCGTGAGGGCATGAGGGCATGAGGGCATGAGGGCGTGAGGGCATGAGGGCATAAAGGCATGAGGGCATGAGTGCATGAGGGCATAAAGGCATGAGGGCATGAGTGCATGAGGGCATGAGGGCATGAGGGCATGAGGGCATGTGGGCATGAGGGCATGAGGGCATGAGGACATGAGGGCATGAGGGCATGAGGGCATGAGGGCGTGAGGGCAGGAGGGCATGAGTGCATGAGGGCATGAGGGCGTGAGGGCATGAGGGCGTGAGGGCATGAGGGCATGAGGGCATGAGGGCATGAGGGCATGAGGGCATGAGGGCGTGAGGGCATGAGGGTATAAAGGCATGAGGGCATGAGGGCGTGAGAGCATGAGGGCATGAGTGCAAGAGGGCATGAGGGCATGAGGGCATGAGGGCGTGAGGGCATGAGGGCATGAGGGCATGAGGGAATGAGGCCATGAGGGCATAAGGGCATGAGGGCATGAGTGCATGAGGGCATGAGGGCATGAGGGCATGAGGCCATGAGGGCGTGAGGGCATGAGGGCATGAGGGCATGAGGGCATGAGGGCGTGAGGGCATGACTGCATGAGGGCATGAGTGCATGAGGGCATGAGGGCATGAGGGCATGAGGGCATGAGGGCATGAGGGGATGAGGGTTTGAGGGCATGAGGGCATGAGTGCATGAGTGCATGAGGGCATGAGGGCATGAGGGCATAAGGGCATGAGGGCATGAGGGCATGAGGGCATGAGGGCATGAGGGCATGAGGGCATGAGGGCGTGAGGGCATGAGGGCATGAGTGCATGAGGGCATGAGGGCATGAGGGCATGAGGGCATGAGGGCATGAGGGCATGAGGGCATGAGGGCATGAGGGCATGAGGGCATGAGGGCATGAGTGCATGAGGGCATGAGGGCATGAGGGCATGAGGCATGAAGGCATGAGGGCGTGAGGGCATGAGGGCATGAGGGCATGAGGGCATGAGGGCGTGAGGGCATGAGGGCATGAGGGCATGAGGGCATGAGGGCGTGAGGGCATGAGGGCATGAGTGCATGAGGGCATGAGGGCATGAGGGCATGAGGGCATGAGGGCATGAGGGCATGAGCGCATGAGGGCATGAGGGCATGAGGGCATGAGGGCATGAGTGCATGACGGCGTGAGGGCGTGAGGGCATGAGGGCATGAGGGCATGAGGGCATGAGGGCATGAGGGCGTGAGGGCATGAGGGCACGAGTGCATGAGTACATGAGGGCATGAGGGCATGAAGGCATGAGGGCGTGAGGGCATGAGGGCATGAGGGCATGAGGGCATGAGGGCATGAGTGCATCAGGGCATGAGGGCGTGAGGGCATGAGGGCGTGAGGGCATGAGGGCATGAGGGCATGAGTGCATCAGGGCATGAGGGCGTGAGGGCATGAGGGCGTGAGGGCATGAGGGCATGAGGGCATGAGGGCATGAGGCCATGAGGGCATGAGGGCATGAGGGCATGAGTGCATGAGGGCATGAGGGCATGAGGGCATGAGGGCATGAGGGCATGAGGGCATGAGGGCATGAGGGCATGAGGGCATGAGGGCGTGAGGGCATGAGGGCATGAGGGCGTGAGGGCATGAGGGCATGAGGGCGTGAGGGCATGAGGGCATAAAGGCATGAGGGCATGAGTGCATGAGGGCATGAGGGCATGAGGGCATGAGGTCATGAGGGCATGAGGGCATGAGGGCATGAGTGCATGAGGGTATGAGGGCATGAGGTCATGAGGGCATGAGGGCGTGAGGGCATGAGGGCGTGAGGGCATGAGGGCATGAGGGCATGAGGGCATGAGGGCATGAGGGCATGAGGGCATGTGGGATGAGGGCATGAGTGCATGAGGGCATGAAGGCATGAGGGCATGAGGGCATGAGGGCATGAGGGCGTGAGGGCATGAGGGCATGAGGGCATGAGGGCATGAGGGCATGAGGGCATGAGGGCATGAGGGCGTGAGGGCATGAGGGCATAAAGGCATGAGGGCATGAGTGCATGAGGGCATGAGGGCATGAGGGCATGAGGGCACGAGTGCATGAGTACATGAGCGTATGAGGGCATGAGGGCATGAGGGCATGAGGGCGTGAGGGCATGAGGGTATGAGGGCATGAGGGCGTGAGGGCATGAGGGCATGAGTGCATGAGGGCATGAGGGCATGAGGGCATGAGGGCATGAGGGCATGAGGGCATGAGGGCATGAGGGCATGAGGGCATGAGGGCGTGAGGGCATGAGGGCATGAGGGCGTGAGGGCATGAGGGCATGAGGGCATGAGGGCGTGAGGGCATGAGGGCATAAAGGCATGAGGGCATGAGTGCATGAGGGCATGAGGGCATGAGGGCATGAGGTGATGAGGGCATGAGGGCATGAGGGCATGAGTGCATGAGGGTATGAGGGCATGAGGTCATGAGGGCATGAGGGCGTGAGGGCATGAGGGCGTGAGGGCATGAGGGCATGAGGGCATGAGGGCATGAGGGCATGAGGGCATGAGGGCATGAGGGCATGAGGGCATGAGAGCATGAGGGCATGAGGGCGTGAGGGCATGAGGGCATGAGGGCATGAGGGCATGAGGGCGTGAGGGCATGAGGGCATGAGTGCATGAGGGCATGAGGGCATGAGGGCATGAGGGCATGAGGGCATGAGGGCATGAGGGCATGAGGGCATGAGGGCATGAGGGCATGAGGGCATGAGGGCACGAGTGCATGAGTACATGAGGGCATGAGGGCATGAGGGCATGAGGGGGTGAGGGCATGAGGGCATGAGGGCATGAGGGCGTGAGGGCATGAGGGCATGAGTGCTGTTGTGCCAACACATTACAGTGGCACGGTCATCGCACTCCCATTCGGCCTACAAGCCTGATCAGCTTCTGGAATTTTGTGGGGAGGTTCTTCAACACGTTTTCTTCAAACCCTCAAAGTTCTAGAGTTTTTGAAGCAGTTACCAAGGCATGACAACATTTTATGTTTCAAGACTTATGGCATCCCGGAAGTGTGTGTTACTCCTTTTTGGTAACACCCGAGTTCACCATTTCGGCTGCTGACTCGTCTACCGAGATCTGATTGGTCTGAAATTCGGTCTGGCAGTCCTTTGCCCCGCTGTGCAAGTGGTCACCAAGTTTCAGAACGATCCAACATCTGAGCATTGCGTGACAGCTGCCGAAATTCACTGTTCCGTAGTCATGGTGCACTGTTGGCAGCATTTCCCTTGCCACCCTTTCATTGTTGTCATGCCAATGGTGCAGGGACAGAGAATGAGACAAGAAGTACAGGTGGTCAAGTGGGACTCTATAACCCTCCTTTTGAGAAGTGTGGTCTTCCTGGAAGCAACTTGCAAGAGGGTGCAAGTGGGAAGACAAGCTGACTCATGTTGGCTTGACTCACTATTGGTAGCCTTGAGTACAGCTCTGAACATCCAAGTGTGGTTGGCTTTGCTGACCTAGCTAGGACGTTTCCCATTCTTCTCTAGCATTTCTCCCCTAGGACTCAACCTTCTCTGAGTTCCCAGGATGACCCAACCCCTTATGAGTCCCCTAGGCAATGTTGTACTAACCTCTTCCTTGCATCAATGAAGCTACTCGTTTTTCAGCCGAGCTTACGTTTTTGTTCACTGCGTAGCGCATACAACTCTGATGAAAGCAAGCCATATACCGTTGGAAAGCAGACACCTGAAGATAACGTCACTCCAAGTTTCAGCCTCGTTTGTTATCGGAGCTGATCGTGACGGCGTTTTGAACAGAGGCGGTTCGAAGTCATCAGATTCTGCTTAGGTGGTTTCAAGGGCATCTACGACCCCTAAGTGGACTCTAGACTATAACAATGCCCTCATGCACTCATGCCCTCATGCCCTCACGCCCTCATGCCCTCATGCCCTCATGCCCTCACGCCCTCATGCCCTCATGCCCTCATGCCCTCATGCCCTCATGTACTCATGCACTCGTGCCCTCATGCCCTCATGCCCTCATGCCCTCATGCACTCGTGCCCTCATGCCCTCATGCCCTCATGCCCTCATGCCCTCATACCTTCCAGCCACAAACGGCAGCTGCTGCCAGCAACACCCGGAGCGTAGGAGCCTTGGCAACAGGAGCAAACACCTCCTTAAAGTCAACCCCCTCCCTCTGCTGGAAACCCTTGATCACAAGTCTTGTTTTGCGCCTCTCCAACTTCCCCTCCGCATCGGTCTTCACACGTAATATCCACGTGCAATCCAATGCCTTTCTTCCCGGGGGCAGATTGGTGAGGGTCCACGTTCCATTCTCCATGAGGCTCTTAAACTCATCCTCCCTTGAAGCCAACCAAGCCTCTCGATCATCTCCAGCAAGTGCTTCCTCCATCGAAGCCGGTTCATGAGGTAAGTTGACACCGAAGCAACAAATCTGCTCCATCTCTCCCTCGGCTCCCTTCTCCTCATCATCTTCCTCCTCCTGGACCAGCAATGCCTTGGGACCCCCAAGCCTTTCATACTTGAGGAAATCCCTTGGGTGAGCAGCTCTCTTGGGCCTCTCCTTGGCTGCACTCTCCTTAGCTCCACCACGGACAGCACCACGCTTCCCTTGGGTTGTCCGCCTTGGTGGAAGAGTAGGGGATGGTGTAGGCTGCTGCACCTCCTCCTCGGCATCACCTCTCTCAGCTACAGGGGCCTTCTCTTGCTGCAACACTCCCTCCACCTCTACTGCCTCCCCTTCAGCACCTCCCAAGTCATGTGACACCTCCGTTACCTCTGAAGACGAAGACAACTCGATGGGAATGAAGAGTGGGTCATTCGTTCCCACCTCTATTCCGAGCGGAATGGTGACCTTGCTCCTCCCTCGCTCCAACCACTCCTTGAACATGAGCCCCTCCATGAACTTGGCATCTCTGGTGGTGAAGATGGTGTTGGCTATTGGGTCCCACATGAGCCACCCCTTGCTCCCTTGTGCAAGTCCCAAATGAACAGCCCACACCGCCGCCGCTTGAAGCTTGTCACGCTTTTCCTTAGGGACGTGCACGAGTCCCATGCACCCAAAGACTCGAAGCATATCCACCAGAGGCTTCTTGCCCCTCCATTTCTCCATAGGGACCCAATGCTGCCCTCCCACATGAGTCAATACTCGGTTCTTGATGACGGTGGCATGGCGAATAGCGAGGGGCCAGAACCGTAAGGGTAGACCCGAGTCTACCAACATCGTTCTCCCGCCCTCCAAGATGGTCCGGTTCGCTCTCTCTGCCACGCCATTGGATTGAGGGGTGTAGGCCGTGGTGAGCTGCTGCTTGATGCCATGCCGCTTCAGCCAGCTCCGGAACTCCGCTCCCAAAAACTCCCCACCACGGTCACTACGTATCGCCTTCACCCGCTTGCCGCTCTCTCGCTCCACCATGGGCAGCCACTCTTCAATGATGACCCTTGCAGCATCACTCTTCTTTGCAAGTGGAAAGGACCAGGTGAGCCTTGTGTTGTCATCCACCATGGTCATAGAATACAGGGCCCCACCATCTCCCTTCACCTTCATGGGTCCCACGAGATCCACATGCACGAGCTCCACCGGGTCACTCGACTTCCCCTCCACCGAATGGAAGGGAAACCGTGAAAACTTGCTGGTCAAGCAAGTCTCACAAGATCCCACCTCCTTGGGCTCCCCCTTTATCCTCAGCCCCTTGACTCTTTCCTCCTTAAACAGCTGCTGCAACTGAGGTAGCGCCACGTGGCCAAAGCGACGGTGTGCGGTGAGCCAATCCGTCTCACCCGTGCTAGGAGTTACACTTGGAAGCGCAGCCCCTCCATGCCCAAGGAGCCCACCATCACTGTCATCACCACCCCCTCCATTGTCCACGTGGTTAACACGCCCTCCTCTCACATCTCCAGCAGCCAAGCGCGCAGCCGCCTCCTTCCATGGCAGCACCGGTATCTCCCACATGGACCGGTGCATGTCCTTGCCGCCTCGGAGGTCCCACAATACGCGCCCATCCAGAGTTGCCTTGAAAACCTTTGTGCCCAACATCTCCATCTTCATCCCTGCCTCACTTAGGGCCTTGGTAGAGAGGAGGTTGGCACACAATCCAGGAACAAGGAGAACACGCTTCAGCCCCACAAGCCTCCCATCCGCACCCATGAACATGGCTCTCCCCTCGCCACGCACGGGTACAACTTGGCCGGTGGCTGAAACGACGGTGGCTGCCTTTGATGGCCTAACTTCATCCAGTAGATCCTCTCGGTTGGTCATGGTCATGAAGGCTCCCGTGTCGATGACCCAATGGGAGGAGCGGTGAAGAGCAATCTTGCTGGCCGGCACAACCATGTCCTCGGGGCACGCCTCCCCTACATGGTAGAACATGCCGCCGTATCCGCCAGCACCTCCTTCGCCCTCCTCACTGCCCATGCCTTCTCCCATAGCTCCATGAACACCCTTGGAGCCCTCAATTGATGGCTGACCAGGCCTCCAACCGTCAGGTAGCTTGCGGCACTTGAACCATGGGTGCCCTTCCACATGGCAATACCAACACTTGCCGCCACACCGCTTGCCTCCCTTGTTGCCACGCTTCCCTCCCGAATGCTGCTCCCCTCCAGAGCCTTCCTTGGCCTTCCCTTTCTTGCTGCCACGCCCCTTGAAGCCCTTCATGCCATAGGCAGAGCCTCCACCTTCACCGGCAGCGGCGGTCAGCTCCTTCCTCCGAAACTCCTCTTGAAGAACTTGTGCGCGAATCCACTCAAGGGACCACGAGTCCTTCATCCCATTAAGGTTGACCACCAAGGGCCCCCACGACTCCGGCAGCAGGGAGAGAGCCTTGTAGCACTTGATTTTCTCAGGGTAGTCCACACCAGCAGCTGAGAGCTTCACATAGAGGTCCCGGAGTTGATCGAACGCTCCTTGTACGGCATCACCCTCGTTGATCTTCACCGCATGGAGTTGTCGCTCGAGCACCACCACCATTGCTTCGCTGCTGGGGGCATGGACATCCTTCAATATCCTCCATGCCTTAGGACCACACTCAGCTTCCTTGATGAGATGCTTGATGTGGTGCAGCTGGTTGGATGAGAGGCATTGGGAGAGAAGGAAGAATCCATCCTTGGACCGGCGATCCCATTCCTTGGTCGCTCCTTCGCTCGCAGGCCTCTTCAATTCTCCATCCATCACTTCAAGCAGTCCATAATGGTTAAATAGGAGCTCCATCCTGAAGCTCCATGATGCCCAATCCTCCCCAGAGAACTTCTCTAGGTTGAATGCCTTCACATCATCCTTGGCTGGTGTTGAAACGGATGCTATTGGTGCAGATCCGCCTACAACGCCTCTTCCTGCTTCCCCAGCGCCTCTCACGCCACCACTGCCACTAGGACCAGCTGGAGCAGAACCTTCAGCCTCCATATTGACCCAGGAACAGAGAAGAACCGCTCTGATACCACTTGTTATAGTCTAGAGTCCACTTAGGGGTCGTAGATGCCCTTGAAACCACCTAAGCAGAATCTGATGACTTCGAACCGCCTCTGTTCAAAACGCCGTCACGATCAGCTCCGATAACAAACGAGGCTGAAACTTGGTGTGACGTTATCTTCAGGTGTCTGCTTTCCAACGGTATATGGCTTGCTTTCATCAGAGTTGTATGCGCTACGCAGTGAACAAAAACGTAAGCTCGGCTGAAAAACGAGTAGCTTCATTGATGCAAGGAAGAGGTTAGTACAACATTGCCTAGGGGACTCATAAGGGGTTGGGTCATCCTGGGAACTCAGAGAAGGTTGAGTCCTAGGGGAGAAAGGCTAGAGAAGAATGGGAAACGTCCTAGCTAGGTCAGCAAAGCCAACCACACTTGGATGTTCAGAGCTGTACTCAAGGCTACCAATAGTGAGTCAAGCCAACATGAGTCAGCTTGTCTTCCCACTTGCACCCTCTTGCAAGTTGCTTCCAGGAAGACCACACTTCTCAAAAGGAGGGTTATAGAGTCCCACTTGACCACCTGTACTTCTTGTCTCATTCTCTGTCCCTGCACCATTGGCATGACAACAATGAAAGGGTGGCAAGGGAAATGCTGCCAACAGTGCACCATGACTACGGAACAGTGAATTTCGGCAGCTGTCACGCAATGCTCAGATGTTGGATCGTTCTGAAACTTGGTGACCACTTGCACAGCGGGGCAAAGGACTGCCAGACCGAATTTCAGACCAATCAGATCTCGGTAGACGAGTCAGCAGCCGAAATGGTGAACTCGGGTGTTACCAAAAAGGAGTAACACACACTTCCGGGATGCCATAAGTCTTGAAACATAAAATGTTGTCATGCCTTGGTAACTGCTTCAAAAACTCTGAAACTTTGAGGGTTTGAAGAAAACGTGTTGAACAACCTCCCCACAAAATTCCAGAAGCTGAGCTGGCTTGTAGGCCGAATGGGAGTGCGATGACCGTGCCACTGTAATGTGTTGGCACAACAGGCATGAGGGCATGAGGGCATGAGGGCATGAGGGCATGAGGGCATGAGGGCATGAGGGCATGAGGGCATGAGGGCATGAGGGCATGAGGGCATGAGTGCATGAGGGCATGAGGGCATGAGGGCATGAGGGCATGAGGGCATGAGGGCGTGAGGGCATGAGGGCATGAGGGCATGAGGGCATGAGGGCGTGAGGGCATGAGGGCATGAGGGCATGAGGGCGTGAGGGCATGAGGGCATAAAGGCATGAGGGCATGAGTGCATGAGGGCATGAGGGCATGAGGGCATGTGGGCATGAGGGCTTGAGGGCATGAGGGCATGAGGGCATGAGGGCATGAGGGCGTGAGGGCATGAGGGCATGAGTGCATGAGGGCATGAGGGCGTGAGGGCATGAGGGCGTGAGGGCATGAGGGCATGAGGGCATGAGGGCATGAGGGCATGAGGGCATGAGGGCGTGAGGGCATGAGGGCATGAAGGCATGAGGGCATGAGGGCGTGAGAGCATGAGGGCATAAAGGCATGAGGGCATGAGTGCATGAGGGCATGAGGGCGTGAGGGCATGAGGGCATGAGGGCATGAGGGCGTGAGGGCATGAGGGCATAAAGGCATGAGGGCATGAGTGCATGAGGGCATGAGGGCATGAGGGGTTGAGGGCATGTGGGCATGAGGGCATGAGGGCATGAGGGCATGAGGGTATGAGGGCATGAGGGCATGAGGGCGTGAGGGCATGAGGGCATGAGTGCATGAGGGCATGAGGGCGTGAGGGCATGAGGGCGTGAGGGCATGAGGGCATGAGGGCATGAGGGCATGAGGGCATGAGGGCATGAGGGCGTGAGGGCATGAGGGCATGAAGGCATGAGGGCATGAGGGCTTGAGGGCATGAGGGCATGAGGGCATGAGCGCATGAGGGCATGAGGGCATGAGGCCATGAGGGCATGAGGGCATGAGGGCATGAGTGCATGAGGGCATGAGGGCATGAGGGCATGAGGGCATGAGGGCATGAGGGCATGAGGGCATGAGGGCATGAGGGCATGAGGGCATGAGGGCATGAGGGCGTGAGGGCATGAGGGCATGAGGGCGTGAGGGCATGAGGGCATGAGGGCATGAGGGCGTGAGGGCATGAGGGCATAAAGGCATGAGGGCATGAGTGCATGAGGGCATGAGGGCATGAGGGCATGAGGTCATGAGGGCATGAGGGCATGAGGGCATGAGTGCATGAGGGTATGAGGGCATGAGGTCATGAGGGCATGAGGGCGTGAGGGCATGAGGGCGTGAGGGCATGAGGGCATGAGGGCATGAGGGCATGAGGGCATGAGGGCATGAGGGCATGTGGGACGAGGGCATGAGGGCATGAGGGCATGAGTGCATGAGGGCATGAGGGCATGAGGGCATGAGGGCGTGAGGGCATGAGGGCATGAGGGCATGAGGGCATGAGGGCGTGAAGGCATGAGGGCATGAGGGCATGAGGGCGTGAAGGCATGAGGGCATGAGGTCATGAGGGAATGAGGGCGTGAGGGCATGAGGGCGTGAGGGCATGAGGGCATGAGGGCATGAGGGCATGAGGGCATGAGGGCATGAGGGAAGAGGGCATGAGGGCATGAGGGCATGAGTGCATGAGGGCATGAGGGCATGAGGGCGTGAAGACATGAGGGCATGAGGGCATGAGGGCTTGAGGGCGTGACGGCATGAGGGCATGAGGGCATGAGGGCATGAGGGCATGAGGGCGTGAAGGCATGAGGGCATGAGGGCATGAGGGCATGAGGGCATGAGGGCAAGAGGGCATGAGGGCATGAGGGCATGAGGGCATGAGGGCATGAGGGCATGAGAGCATGAGGGCATGAGGGCATGAGGGCATGAGGGCATGAGGGCATGAGGGCATGAGGGCGTGAGGGCATGAGGGCATGAGTGCATGAGGGCATGAGGGCATGAGGGCATGAGGGCATGAGGGCATGAGGGCATGAGGGCATGAGGGCATGAGGGCATGAGGGCATGAGGGCATGAGGGCATGAGGGCATGAGGGCATGAGGGCGTGAAGGCATGAGGGCATGAGGGCATGAGGGCATGAGGGCATGAGGGCAAGAGGGCATGAGGGCATGAGGGCATGAGGGCATGAGGGCATGAGGGCATGAGAGCATGAGGGCATGAGGGCGTGAGGGCATGAGGGCATGAGGGCATGAGGGCATGAGGGCGTGAGGGCATGAGGGCATGAGTGCATGAGGGCATGAGGGCATGAGGGCATGAGGGCATGAGGGCATGAGGGCATGAGGGCATGAGGGCATGAGGGCATGAGGGCATGAGGGCATGAGGGCATGAGGGGGTGAGGGCATGAGGGCATGAGGGCATGAGGGCGTGAGGGCATGAGGGCATGAGTGCATGAGGGCATGAGGGCATGAGGGCATGAGGGCATGAGGGCATGAGGGCATGAGGGCATGAGGGAATGAGGGCATGTGGGCATGAGGGCATGAGTGCATGAGGGCATGAAGGCATGAGGGCATGAGGGCATGAGGGCATGAGGGCGTGAGGGCATGAGGGCATGAGGGCATGAGGGCATGAGGGTATGAGGGCATGAGGGCATGAGGGCGTGAGGGCATGAGGGCATAAAGGCATGAGGGCATGAGTGCATGAGGGCATGAGGGCATGAGGGCATGAGGGCACGAGTGCATGAGTACATGAGGGCATGAGGGCATGAGGGCATGAGGGCATGAGGGCGTGAGGGCATGAGGGCATGAGGGCATGAGGGCGTGAGGGCATGAGGGCATGAGTGCATGAGGGCATGAGGGCATGAGGGCATGAGGGCATGAGGGCATGAGGGCATGAGGGCATGAGGGCATGAGGGCATGAGGGCATGAGTGCATGAGGGCATGAGGGCATGAGGGAATGAGGGCATGAGGGCATGAGGGCGTGAGGGCATGAGGGCATGAGGGCATGAGGGCATGAGGGCGTGAGGGCATGAGGGCATGAGGGCATGAGGGCGTGAGGGCATGAGGGCATAAAGGCATGAGGGCATGAGTGCATGAGGGCATGAGGGCATGAGGGCATGAGGGCATGTGGGCATGAGGGCATGAGGGCATGAGGGCATGAGGGCATGAGGGCATGAGGGCATGAGGGCATGAGGGCATGAGGGCATGAGTGCATGAGGGCATGAGGGCGTGAGGGCATGAGGGCGTGAGGGCATGAGGGCATGAGGGCATGAGGGCATGAGGGCATGAGGGCATGAGGGCGTGAGGGCATGAGGGCATGAAGGCATGAGGGCATGAGGGCGTGAGAGCATGAGGGCATAAAGGCATGAGGGCATGAGTGCATGAGGGCATGAGGGCATGAGGGCATGAGGGCATGAGGGCATGAGGGCGTGAGGGCATGAGGGCATAAAGGCATGAGGGCATGAGTGCATGAGGGCATGAGGGCATGAGGGCATGAGGGCATGTGGGCATGAGGGCATGAGGGCATGAGGGCATGAGGGTATGAGGGCATGAGGGCATGAGGGCGTGAGGGCATGAGGGCATGAGTGCATGAGGGCATGAGGGCGTGAGGGAATGAGGGCGTGAGGGCATGAGGGCATGAGGGCATGAGGGCATGAGGGCATGAGGGCGTGAGGGCATGAGGGCATGAAGGCATGAGGGCATGAGGGCGTGAGTGCATGAGGGCTTGAGGGCATGAGGGCTTGAGGGCATGAGGGCATGAGGGCATGAGGGCACGAGTGCATGAGTACATGAGGGCATGAGGGCATGAGGGCATGAGGGCACGAGTGCATGAGTACATGAGGGCATGAGGGCTTGAGGGCGTGAAGGCATGAGGGCATGAGGGCATGAGGGCATGAGGGCATGAGGGCATGAAGGCATGAGGGCATGAGGGCATGAGGGCATGAGGGCATGAGGGCAAGAGGGCATGAGGGCATGAGGGCATGAGGGCATGAGGGCATGAGGGCATGAGAGCATGAGGGCATGAGGGCGTGAGGGCATGAGGGCATGAGGGCATGAGGGCATGAGGGCTTGAGGGCATGAGGGCATGAGTGCATGAGGGCATGAGGGCATGAGGGCATGAGGGCATGAGGGCATGAGGGCATGAGGGCATGAGGGCATGAGGGCATGAGGGCATGAGGGCGTGAGGGCATGAGGGCATGAGTGCATGAGGGCATGAGGGCGTGAGGGCATGAGGGCGTGAGGGCATGAGGGCATGAGGGCATGAGGGCATGAGGGCATGAGGGCATGAGGGCGTGAGGGCATGAGGGCATGAAGGCATGAGGGCATGAGGGCGTGAGAGCATGAGGGCATAAAGGCATGAGGGCATGAGTGCATGAGGGCATGAGGGCATGAGGGCATGAGGGCATGAGGGCATGAGGGCGTGAGGGCATGAGGGCATAAAGGCATGAGGGCATGAGTGCATGAGGGCATGAGGGCATGAGGGCATGAGGGCATGTGGGCATGAGGGCATGAGGGCATGAGGGCATGAGGGTATGAGGGCATGAGGGCATGAGGGCGTGAGGGCATGAGGGCATGAGTGCATGAGGGCATGAGGGCGTGAGGGCATGAGGGCGTGAGGGCATGAGGGCATGAGGGCATGAGGGCATGAGGGCATGAGGGCGTGAGGCATGAGGGCATGAAGGCATGAGGGCATGAGGGCGTGAGAGCATGAGGGCATAAAGGCATGAGGGCATGAGTGCATGAGGGCATGAGGGCATGAGGGCATGAGGGCACGAGTGCATGAGTACATGAGGGCATGAGGGCATGAGGGCTTGAGGGCATGAGGGCATGAGGGCACGAGTGCATGAGTACATGAGGGCATGAGGGCATGAGGGCATGAGGGCACGAGTGCATGAGTACATGAGGGCATGAGGGCTTGAGGGCGTGAAGGCATGAGGGCATGAGGGCATGAGGGCATGAGGGCATGAGGGCGTGAAGGCATGAGGGCATGAGGGCATGAGGGCATGAGGGCATGAGGGCAAGAGGGCATGAGGGCATGAGGGCATGAGGGCATGAGGGCATGAGGGCATGAGAGCATGAGGGCATGAGGGCGTGAGGGCATGAGGGCATGAGGGCATGAGGGCATGAGGGCGTGAGGGCATGAGGGCATGAGTGCATGAGGGCATGAGGGCATGAGGGCATGAGGGCATGAGGGCATGAGGGCATGAGGGCATGAGGGCATGAGGGCATGAGGGCATGAGGGCATGAGGGCATGAGGGCACGAGTGCATGAGTACATGAGGGCATGAGGGCATGAGGGCATGAGGGCATGAGGGGGTGAGGGCATGAGGGCATGAGGGCATGAGGGCGTGAGGGCATGAGGGCATGAGTGCATGAGGGAATGAGGGCATGAGGGCATGAGGGCATGAGGGCATGAGGGCATGAGGGCATGAGGGAATGAGGGCATGAGGGCATGAGGGCATGAGTGCATGAGGGCATGAAGGCATGAGGGCATGAGGGCATGAGGGCATGAGGGCGTGAGGGCATGAGGGCATGAGGGCATGAGGGCATGAGGGCATGAGGGCATGAGGGCGTGAGGGCATGAGGGCATAAAGGCATGAGGGCATGAGTGCATGAGGGCATGAGGGCATGAGGGCATGAGGGCACGAGTGCATGAGTACATGAGGGCATGAGGGCATGAGGGTATGAGGGCATGAGGGCGTGAGGGCATGAGAACATGAGGGCATGAGGGCGTGAGGGCATGAGGGCATGAGTGCATGAGGGCATGAGGGCATGAGGGCATGAGGGCATGAGGGCATGAGGGCATGAGGGCATGAGGACATGAGGGCATGAGGGCATGAGTGCATGAGGGCATGAGGGCATGAGGGCATGAGGGCATGAGGGCATGAGGGCGTGAGGGCGTGAGGGCATGAGGGCGTGAGGGCATGAGGGCATGAGGGCATGAGGGCATGAGGGCATGAGGGCGTGAGGCATGAGGGCATGAAGGCATGAGGGCATGAGGGCGTGAGAGCATGAGGGCATAAAGGCATGAGGGCATGAGTGCATGAGGGCATGAGGGCATGAGGGCATGAGGGCACGAGTGCATGAGTACATGAGGGCATGAGGGCATGAGGGCTTGAGGGCATGAGGGCATGAGGGCACGAGTGCATGAGTACATGAGGGCATGAGGGCATGAGGGCATGAGGGCACGAGTGCATGAGTACATGAGGGCATGAGGGCTTGAGGGCGTGAAGGCATGAGGGCATGAGGGCATGAGGGCATGAGGGCATGAGGGCGTGAAGGCATGAGGGCATGAGGGCATGAGGGCATGAGGGCATGAGGGCAAGAGGGCATGAGGGCATGAGGGCATGAGGGCATGAGGGCATGAGGGCATGAGAGCATGAGGGCATGAGGGCGTGAGGGCATGAGGGCATGAGGGCATGAGGGCATGAGGGCGTGAGGGCATGAGGGCATGAGTGCATGAGGGCATGAGGGCATGAGGGCATGAGGGCATGAGGGCATGAGGGCATGAGGGCATGAGGGCATGAGGGCATGAGGGCATGAGGGCATGAGGGCATGAGGGCACGAGTGCATGAGTACATGAGGGCATGAGGGCATGAGGGCATGAGGGCATGAGGGGGTGAGGGCATGAGGGCATGAGGGCATGAGGGCGTGAGGGCATGAGGGCATGAGTGCATGAGGGAATGAGGGCATGAGGGCATGAGGGCATGAGGGCATGAGGGCATGAGGGCATGAGGGAATGAGGGCATGAGGGCATGAGGGCATGAGTGCATGAGGGCATGAAGGCATGAGGGCATGAGGGCATGAGGGCATGAGGGCGTGAGGGCATGAGGGCATGAGGGCATGAGGGCATGAGGGCATGAGGGCATGAGGGCGTGAGGGCATGAGGGCATAAAGGCATGAGGGCATGAGTGCATGAGGGCATGAGGGCATGAGGGCATGAGGGCACGAGTGCATGAGTACATGAGGGCATGAGGGCATGAGGGTATGAGGGCATGAGGGCGTGAGGGCATGAGAACATGAGGGCATGAGGGCGTGAGGGCATGAGGGCATGAGTGCATGAGGGCATGAGGGCATGAGGGCATGAGGGCATGAGGGCATGAGGGCATGAGGGCATGAGGACATGAGGGCATGAGGGCATGAGTGCATGAGGGCATGAGGGCATGAGGGCATGAGGGCATGAGGGCATGAGGGCGTGAGGGCGTGAGGGCATGAGGGCATGAGGGCATGAGGGCGTGAGGGCATGAGGGCATAAAGGCATGAGGGCATGAGTGCATGAGGGCATGAGGGCATGAGGGCATGAGGGCATGTGGGCATGAGGGCATGAGGGCATGAGGGCATGAGGGCATGAGGGCATGAGGGCATGAGGGCATGAGGGCATGAGTGCATGAGGGCATGAGGGCATGAGGGCATGAGGGCATGAGGGCATGAGGGCATGAGGGCATGAGGGCATGAGGGCATGAGGACATGAGGGCATGAGGGCATGAGTGCATGAGGGCATGAGGGCATGAGGGCATGAGGGCATGAGGGCATGAGGGCATGAGGGTATGAGGGCATGAGGGCGTGAGGGCATGAGAACATGAGGGCATGAGGGCGTGAGGGCATGAGGGCATGAGTGCATGAGGGCATGAGGGCATGAGGGCATGAGGGCATGAGGGCATGAGGGCATGAGGGCATGAGGACATGAGGGCATGAGGGCATGAGTGCATGAGGGCATGAGGGCATGAGGGCATGAGGGCATGAGGGCATGAGGGCGTGAGGGCGTGAGGGCATGAGGGCATGAGGGCATGAGGGCGTGAGGGCATGAGGGCATAAAGGCATGAGGGCATGAGTGCATGAGGGCATGAGGGCATGAGGGCATGAGGGCATGTGGGCATGAGGGCATGAGGGCATGAGGGCATGAGGGCATGAGGGCATGAGGGCATGAGGGCATGAGGGCATGAGTGCATGAGGGCATGAGGGCATGAGGGCATGAGGGCATGAGGGCATGAGGGCATGAGGGCGTGAGGGCATGAGGGCATAAAGGCATGAGGGCATGAGTGCATGAGGGCATGAGGGCATGAGGGCATGAGGGCACGAGTGCATGAGTACATGAGGGCATGAGGGCATGAGGGTATGAGGGCATGAGGGCGTGAGGGCATGAGGGCATGAGGGCATGAGGGCGTGAGGGCATGAGGGCATGAGTGCATGAGGGCATGAGGGCATGAGGGCATGAGGGCATGAGGGCATGAGGGCATGAGGGCATGAGGGCATGAGGGCATGAGGGCATGAGTGCATGAGGGCATGAGGGCATGAGGGCATGAGGGCATGAGGGCATGAGGGCGTGAGGGCGTGAGGGCATGAGGGCATGAGGGCATGAGGGCGTGAGGGCATGAGGGCATAAAGGCATGAGGGCATGAGTGCATGAGGGCATGAGGGCATGAGGGCATGAGGGCATGTGGGCATGAGGGCATGAGGGCATGAGGGCATGAGGGCATGAGGGCATGAGGGCATGAGGGCATGAGGGCATGAGGGCATGAGGGCATGAGTACATGAGGGCATGAGGGCATGAGGGTATGAGGGCATGAGGGCATGAGGGCGTGAGGGCATGAGGGCATAAAGGCATGAGGGCATGAGTGCATGAGGGCATGAGGGCATGAGGGCATGAGGGCACGAGTGCATGAGTACATGAGGGCATGAGGGCATGAGGGTATGAGGGCATGAGGGCGTGAGGGCATGAGGGCATGAGGGCATGAGGGCATGAGTGCATGAGGGCATGAGGGCATGAGGGCATGAGGGCATGAGGGCATGAGGGCATGAGGGCATGAGGGCATGATGGCATGAGGGCATGAGTGCATGAGGGCATGAGGGCATGAGGGCATGAGGGCATGAGGGCATGAGGGCGTGAGGGCGTGAGGGCATGAGGGCATGAGGGCATGAGGGCGTGAGGGCATGAGGGCATAAAGGCATGAGGGCATGAGTGCATGAGGGCATGAGGGCATGAGGGCATGAGGGCATGTGGGCATGAGGGCATGAGGGCATGAGGGCATGAGGGCATGAGGGCATGAGGGCATGAGGGCATGAGAGCATGAGGGCATGAGGGCGTGAGGGCATGAGGGCATGAGGGCATGAGGGCATGAGGGCGTGAGGGCATGAGGGCATGAGTGCATGAGGGCATGAGGGCATGAGGGCATGAGGGCATGAGGGCATGAGGGCATGAGGGCATGAGGGCATGAGGGCATGAGGGCATGAGGGCATGAGGGCATGAGGGCATGAGGGCATGAGGGCATGAGGGCATGAGTGCATGAGGGCATGAGGGCATGAGGGCATGAGGGCATGAGGGCATGAGGGCGTGAGGGCGTGAGGGCATGAGGGCATGAGGGCATGAGGGCGTGAGGGCATGAGGGCATAAAGGCATGAGGGCATGAGTGCATGAGGGCATTAGGGCATGAGGGCATGAGGGCATGTGGGCATGAGGGCATGAGGGCATGAGGGCATGAGGGCATGAGGGCATGAGGGCATGAGGGCGTGAGGGCATGAGGGCATGAGTGCATGAGGGCATGAGGGCGTGAGGGCATGAGGGCGTGAGAGCATGAGGGCATAAAGGCATGAGGGCATGAGTGCATGAGGGCATGAGGGCATGAGGGCGTGAGGGCATGAGGGCATGAGGGCATGAGGGCGTGAGGGCATGAGGGCATGAGTGCATGAGGGCATGAGGGCATGAGGGCATGAGGGCATGAGGGCATGAGGGCATGAGGGCATGAGGGCATGAGTGCATAAGGGCATGAGGGCATGAGGGCATGAGGGCATGAGGGCATGAGGGCGTGAGGGCATGAGGGCATGAGGGCATGAGGGCATGAGGGCGTGAGGGCATGAGGGCATGAGGGCATGAGGGCGTGAGGGCATGAGGGCATAAAGGCATGAGGGCATGAGTGCATGAGGGCATGAGGGCATGAGGGCATGAGGGCATGTGGGCATGAGGGCATGAGGGCATGAGGGCATGAGGGCATGAGGGCATGAGGGCATTAGGGCGTGAGGGCAGGAGTGCATGAGTGCATGAGGGCATGAGGGCGTGAGGGCATGAGGGCGTGAGGGCATGAGGGCATGAGGGCATGTGGGCATGAGGGCATGAGGGCATGAGGGCGTGAGGGCATGAGGGCATGAAGGCATGAGGGCATGAGGGCGTGAGAGCATGAGGGCATGAGTGCAAGAGGGCATGAGGGCATGAGGGCATGAGGGCGTGAGGGCATGAGGGCATGAGGGCATGAGGGAATGAGGCCATTATGGCATAAGGGCATGAGGGCATGAGGGCATGAGGGCATGAGGGCATGTGGGCATGAGGGCATGAGGGCATGAGGCCATGAGGGCATAAGGGCATGAGGGCATGAGTGCATGAGGGCATGAGGGCATGAGGGCATGAGGCCATGAGGGCGTGAGGGCATGAGGGCATGAGGGCATGAGGGCATGAGGGCGTGAGGGCATGACTGCATGAGGGCATGAGTGCATGAGGGCATGAGGGCATGAGGGCATGAGGGCATGAGGGCATGAGGGGATGAGGGATTGAGGGCATGAGGGCATGAGGGCATGAGGGCGTGAGGGCATGCGGGCATGAAAGCATGAGGGCATGAGGGCGTGAGAGCATGAGGGCATGAGTGCATGAGGGCATGAGGGCATGAGGGCATGAGGGCATAAGGGCATGAGGGCATGAGGTCATGAGGGCGTTAGGGCATGAGGGCATGAAAGCATGAGGGCATGAGGGCATGAGTGCATGAGGGCATGAGGGCATGAGTGCATAAGGGCATGAGGGCATGAGGGCATGAGGGCATGAGGGCATGAGGGCATGAGGGCATGAGGGCATGAGGGAATGAGGGCATGAGGGCGTGAGGGCATGCGGGCATGAAAGCATGAGGGCATGAGGGCGTGAGAGCATGAGGGCATGAGTGCATGAGGGCATGAGGGCATGAGGGCATGAGGGCATGAGGGCATGAGGGCATGAGGTCATGAGGGCGTTAGGGCATGAGGGCATGAAAGCATGAGGGCATGAGGGCGTGAGAGCATGAGGGCATGAGTGCATGAGGGCATGAGGGCATGAGGTTATGAGGGCATGAGGGCGTGAGGGCATGAGGGCATGAGGGCATGAGGGCGTGAAGGCATGAGGGCATGAGGTCATGAGGGAATGAGGGCGTGAGGGCATGAGGGCGTGAGGGCATGAGGGCATGAGGGCATGAGGGCATGAGGGCATGAGGGCATGAGGGCATGAGGGCATGAGGGCATGAGGGCATGAGGGCGTGAGGGCATGAGGGCATGAGTGCATGAGGGCATGAGGGCATGAGGGCATGAGGGCATGTGGGCATGAGGGCATGAGGGCATGAGGGCATGAGGGCATGAGTGCATGAGGGCATGAGGGCGTGAGGGCATGAGGGCATGAGTGCATGAGGGCATGAGGGCGTGAGGGCATGAGGGCGTGAGGGCATGAGGGCATGAGGGCATGAGGGCATGGGGGCATGAGGGCATGAGGGCGTGAGGGCATGAGGGCATGAAGGCATGAGGGCATGAGGGCGTGAGAGCATGAGGGCATGAGTGCAAGAGGGCATGAGGGCATGAGGGCGTGAGGGCATGAGGGCATGAGGGCATGAGGGCATGAGGCCATGAGGGCATAAGGGCATGAGGGCATGAGTGCATGAGGGCATGAGGGCATGAGGGCATGAGGCCATGAGGGCGTGAGGGCAGGAGGGCATGAGGGCATGAGGGCATGAGGGCGTGAGGGCATGAGGGCATGAGTGCATGAGGGCATGAGGGCATGAGGGCATGAGGGCATGTGGGCATGAGGGCATGAGGGCATGAGGGCATGAGGGCATGAGTGCATGAGGGCATGAGGGCGTGAGGGCATGAGGGCATGAGTGCATGAGGGCATGAGGGCGTGAGGGCATGAGGGCGTGAGGGCATGAGGGCATGAGGGCATGAGGGCATGGGGGCATGAGGGCATGAGGGCGTGAGGGCATGAGGGCATGAAGGCATGAGGGCATGAGGGCGTGAGAGCATGAGGGCATGAGTGCAAGAGGGCATGAGGGCATGAGGGCGTGAGGGCATGAGGGCATGAGGGCATGAGGGCATGAGGCCATGAGGGCATAAGGGCATGAGGGCATGAGTGCATGAGGGCATGAGGGCATGAGGGCATGAGGCCATGAGGGCGTGAGGGCAGGAGGGCAGGAGGGCATGAGGGCATGAGGGCATGAGTGCATGAGGGCATGAGGGCATGAGGGCATGAGGGCATGAGTGCATGAGGGCATGAGGGCATGAGGGCATGAGGGCATGAGGGCATGAGGGCGTGAGGGCATGAGGGCATGAGGGCATGAGGGCATGAGGGCGTGAGGGCATGAGGGCATAAAGGCATGAGGGCATGAGTGCATGAGGGCATGAGGGCATGAGGGCATGAGGGCATGTGGGCATGAGGGCATGAGGGCATGAGGGCATGAGGGCATGAGGGCATGAGGGCATGAGGGCGTGAGGGCATGAGGGCATGAGTGCATGAGGGCATGAGGGCGTGAGGGCATGAGGGCGTGAGGGCATGAGGGCATGAGGGCATGAGGGCATGAGGGCATGAGGGCATGAGGGCGTGAGGGCATGAGGGCATGAAGGCATGAGGGCATGAGGGCGTGAGAGCATGAGGGCATGAGTGCAAGAGGGCATGAGGGCATGAGGGCGTGAGGGCGTGAGGGCATGAGGGCATGACTGCATGAGGGCATGAGTGCATGAGGGCATGAGAACATGAGGGCATGAGGGCATGAGGGCATGAGGGCTTGAGGGCATGAGGGCAAGAGTGCATGAGTGCATGAGGGCATGAGGGCATGAGGGCATGAGGGCATGAGGGCATGAGGGCATGAGGGCATGTGGGCATGAGGGCATGAGGGCATGAGGGCATGAGGGCATGAGGGCATGAGTGCATGACGGCGTGAGGGCGTGAGGGCATGAGGGCATGAGGGCATGAGGGCATGAGGGCATGAGGGCATGAGGGCACGAGTGCAAGAGTACCTGAGGGCATGAGGGGATGAGGGCATGAGGGCGTGAGGGCATGAGGGCATGAGGGCATGAGGGCATGAGGGCATGAGTGCATCAGTGCATGAGGGCGTGAGGGCATGAGGGCGTGAGGGCATGAGTGCATGAGGGCATGAGCGCATGAGGGCATGAGGGCATGAGGCCATGAGGGAATGAGGGCATGAGGGCATGAGTGCATGAGGGCATGAGGTCATGAGGGCATGAGGCCATGAGGGCATGAGGGCATGAGGGCATGAGTGCATGAGGGTATGAGGGCATGAGGTCATGAGGGCATGAGGGCGTGAGAGCATGAGGGCGTGAGGGCATGAGGGCATGAGGGCATGAGTGCATGAGGGCATGTGGGACGAGGGCATGAGGGCATGAGGGCATGAGTGCATGAGGGCATGAGGGCATGAGGGCATGAGGGCGTGAGGGCATGAGGGCATGAGGGCATGAGGGCATGAGGGCGTGAAGGCATGAGGGCATGAGGGCATGAGGGCATGAGGGCATGAGGGCGTGAGGGCATGAGGGCATGAGGGCATGAGGGCATGAGGGCGTGAAGGCATGAGGTCATAAGGGCATGAGGGCATGAGGGCACGAGGGCGTGAAGGCATGAGGGCATGAGGTCATGAGGGAATGAGGGCGTGAGGGCAAGAGGGCGTGAGGTCATGAGGGAATGAGGGCGTGAGGGCATGAGGGCGTGAGGGCATGAGGGCATGAGGGCATGAGGGCATGAGGGCATGAGGGAAGAGGGCATGAGGGCATGAGGGCATGAGTGCATGAGGGCATGAGAGCATGAGGGCATGAGGGCGTGAAGACATGAGGGCATGAGGGCATGAGGGCTTGAGGGCGTGAAGGCATGAGGGCATGAGGGCATGAGGGCATGAGGGCATGAGGGCAAGAGGGCATGAGGGCATGAGGGCATGAGGGCATGAGGGCATGAGGGCATGAGAGCATGAGGGCATGAGGGCGTGAGGGCATGAGGGCATGAGGGCATGAGGGCATGAGGGCGTGAGGGCATGAGGGCATGAGTGCATGAGGGCATGAGGTCATGAGGGCATGAGGGCATGAGGGCATGAGGGCATGAGGGCATGAGGGCATGAGGGCATGAGGGCACGAGTGCATGAATACATGAGGGCATGAGGGCATGAGGGCATGAGGGCATGAGGGCGTGAGGGCATGAGTGCATGAGGGCATGAGGGCGTGAGGGCATGAGGGCATGAGTGCATGAGGGCATGAGGGCATGAGGGCATGAGGGCATGAGGGCATGAGGGCATGAGTGCATGAGGGCATGAGGGCATGAGGGCATGAGGGCATGAGGGCGTGAGGGCATGAGGGCATGAGGGCATGAGGGCATGAGGGCGTGAGGGCATGAGGGCGTGAGGGCATGAGGGCATGAGGGCATGAGGGGGTGAGGGCATGAGGGCATGAGGGCATGAGGGCGTGAGGGCATGAGGGCATGAGGGCATGAGGGCGTGAGGGCATGAGGGCATGAGGGCATGAGGGGGCATGAGTGCATGAGTGGATGAGGGCATGAGGGCATGAGGGCATGAGGGCATGAGGGCGTGAGGGCATGAGGGCATGAGGGCATGAGGGCATGAGGGCGTGAGGGCATGAGGGCATGAGGGCATGAGGGCATGAGGGCATGAGGGCATGAGGGCGTCAGGGCATGAGGGCATGACTGCATGAGGGAATGAGTGCATGAGGGCATGAGGGCATGAGGGCTTGAAGGCATGAGGGCATGAGTGCATGAGTGCATGAGGGCATGAGGGCACGACTGCATGAGTACATGAGGGCATGAGGGCATGAGGGCATGAGGGCATGAGGGCATGAGGGCATGAGGGCATGAGGGCATGAGGGCATGAGGGCATGAGGGCGTGAGGGCATGAGAGCATGAGGGCATGAGGGCATGAGGGCGTGAGGGCGTGAGGGCATGAGGGCATGAGGGCGTGAGGGCATGAGGGCATGAGGGCATGAGGGCATGAGGGCATGAGGGCGTGAGGGCATGAGAGCATGAGGGCATGAGGGCATGAGGGCGTGAGGGCGTGAGGGCATGAGGGCATGAGGGCGTGAGGTCGTGAGGGCATAAATGCATAAAGGCATGAGGGCATGAGGGCATGAGGGTATGAGGGCATGAGGGCATCAGGGCATGAGGGCATGAGGGCATGAGGGCATGAGGGCATGAGGGCGTGAGGGCGTGAGGGCATGAGGGCATGAGGGCATGAGGGCATGAGGGCGTGAGGGCATGAGGGCATGAGGGCATGAGGGCATAAGGGCATGAGGGCATGAGTGGATGAGGGCATGAGGGCATGAGGGCATGAGGCCATGAGGGCGTGAGGGCATGAGGGCATGAGGGCATGAGGGCATGAGGGCGTGAGGGCATGAGGGCATGGGGGCATGAGGGCATGAGGGCATGAGGGCATGAGGGCATGAGGGCATGAGGGCATGAGGGCTTGAAGGCATGAGGGCATGAGTGCATGAGTGCATGAGGGCATGAGGGCACGACTGCATGAGTACATGAGGGCATGAGGGCATGAGGGCATGAGGGCATGAGGGCATGAGGGCATGAGGGCATGAGTGCATGAGGGCATGAGGGCATGAGGGCATGAGGGCATGAGGGCATGAGGGCATGAGCGCATGAGGGCATGAGGGCATGAGGGCATGAGGGCATGAGGGCATGAGGGCATGAGTGCATGAGGGCTTGAGGGCATGAGTGCATGAGGGCATGAGGGCATGAGGGCGTGAGGGCATGAGGGCATGAGGGCATGAGGGCATGAGGGCATGAGGGCATGAGGGCATGAGGGCATGAGGGCGTGAGGGCATGAGGGCATGACTGCATGAGGGAATGAGTGCATGAGGGCATGAGGGCATAAGGGCATGAGGGCATGAGGGCTTGAAGGCATGAGGGCATGAGTGCATGAGTGCATGAGGGCATGAGGGCACGACTGCATGAGTACATGAGGGCATGAGGGCATGAGGGCATGAGGGCATGAGGGCATGAGGGCATGAGGGCGTGAGGGCATGAGGGCATGAGGGCATGAGGGCATGAGTGCATGAGGGCATGAGGGCATGAGGGCATGAGGGCATGAGGGCGTGAGGGCATGAGGGCATGAGGGCATGAGGGCGTGAGGGCATGAGGGCATAAAGGCATGAGGGCATGAGTGCATGAGGGCATGAGGGCATGAGGGCATGAGGGCTTGAGGGCATGAGGGCATGAGGGCATGAGGGCATGAGGGCATGAGGGCATGAGGGCGTGAGGGCATAAGGGCATGAAGGCATGAGGGCATGAAGGCGTGAGAGCATGAGGGCATGAGTGCATGAGGGCATGAGGGCTTGAGGGCATTAGGGCGTGAGGGCATGATGGCATGAGGGCATGAGGGCATGAGGGCATGAGGGCATGCTCTTTCCGGACACCCTGGAGCGTTGCAGTGCTCTTGCCAGACACACCGGAGCGTTGCAGTGCTCTTGCCGGACACCCCGGAGCGTTGCAATGCTCTTGCCGGACACCCCGGAGCGTTGCAATGCTCTTGCCGACCACCCTGGAGTGTTGCAATGCTCTTGCCGGACACCCTGGAGCGTTGCAATGCTCTTTCCGGCCACCCTGGAGCATTGCAATGCTCTTGCCGGACACCCCGGAGCGTTGCAGTGCTCTTGCCGGACACCCCGGAGCGTTGCAGTGCTCTTGCCGGACACCCCAGAGCGTTGCAGTGCTCTTGCCGGACACCCTGGAGTGTTGCAATGCTCTTGCCGGACACCGCGGAGCGTTGCAATGCTCTTGCCAGACACCTCAGAGCGTTGCAGTGCTCTTGCCGGCAACCCTGGAGCGTTGCAATGCACTTGCCGGACACCATAGAGCGTTGCAATGCTCTTGCCGACCACCCGGGAGCGTTGCAATGCTCTTGCCGAACACCCTGGAGCGTTGCGATGTTCTTGCCGAACACCCTGGAGCGTTGCGTTGCTCTTGCCGACCACCCGGGAGCGTTGCAATGCTCTTGCCGGAAACCCCGGAGCGTTGCAATGCTCTTGCCGGACACCCTGGAGCATTGCAGTGCTCTTGCCGGCCACCCTGGAGCGTTGCAATGCTTTTGCCGGACACCTCGGAGCATTGCAGGGCTCTTGCCGGACACCCTGGAGCGTTGCAATGCTCTTGCCGGACACCCCGGAGCGTTGCAATGCTCTTGCCGACCACCCAGGAGCGTTGCAATGCTCTTGCCAGACACCTTGGAGCGTTGCAATGCTCTTGCCGGCCACCCTTTAGCATTGCAATGCTCTTGCCGGACACCCCAGAGCGTTGCAGTGCTCTTGCCGGACACCCTGGAGCGTTGCAGTGCTCTTGCCGGACACCCTGGAGCATTGCAGTGCTCTTGCCGGACACCACGAAGCGTTGCAATGCTCTTGCCGACCACCCTGGAGCATTGCAATGCTCTTGCCGGACACCCTGGAGCGTTGCAATGCTCTTGCCGGCCACCATGGAGCATTGCAATGCTCTTGCCGGACACCCTGGAGCGTTGCAATGCTCTTGCTGGACACCCCGGAGCGTTGCAGTGCTCTTGCCGGACACCGCGGAGCATTGCGGTGCTCTTGCCGGACACCCCGGAGCGTTGCAATGCTCTTGCCGGACACCCCGGAGCGTTGCGGTGCTCTTGTCGGACACCCCGGAGCGTCGCAATGCTCTTGCCGGACACCCCGGAGCGTTGCAATGCTCTTGCCGGACACCATGGAGCGTCGCAATGCTCTTGCCGGACACCCCGGAGTGTTGCAGTGCTCTTGCCGGACACCATGGAGCGTTGCAGTGCTCTTGCCGGACACCCCGGAGCGTTGCAATGCTCTTGCCGGACACCCCGGAGCGTTGCAGTGCTCTTGCCGGACACCCCGGAGCGTTGCAATGCTCTTGCCGGACACCCCGGAGCGTTGCAGTGCTCTTGCCGGACACCCCGGAGCGTTGCAATGCTCTTGCCGGACACCCCAGAGCGTTGCAATGCTCTTGCCGACCACCCTGGAGCGTTGCAATGCTCTTGCCGGACACCCCGGAGCGTTGCAATGCTCTTGCCAGCCACCATGGAGCATTGCAGTGCTCTTGCCGGACACCCCGGAGCATTGCAGTGCTCTTGCCGGACACCCCGGAGCGTTGCAGTGCTCTTGCCGGACTCCCCAGAGCGTTGCAATGCTCTTGCCGGACACCCCGGAGCGTTGCAATGCTCTTGCCGGACACCCCGGAGCGTTGTAATGCTCTTGCCGGACACCCCGGAGCGTTGCAGTGCTCTTGCCGGACACCCCGGAGCGTTGCAGTGCTCTTGCCGGACACCCCGAAGCGTTGCAGTGCTCTTGCCGGACACCCCGGAGTGTTGCACTGCTCTTGCCGGACACCCCGGAGCGTTGCAATGCTCTTGCCGGACACCCCGGAGCGTTGCAATGCTCTTGCCGGACACCCTGGAGCGTTGCAATGCTCTTGCCGGACACGCCGGAGCGTTGCAGTGCTCTTGCCGGACACCCCAGAGCGTTGCATTGCTCTTGCCGGACACCCCGGAGCGTTGCAATGCTCTTGCCGGACACCCTAGAGCGTTGCAACGCTCTTGCCGACCACCCGGGAGCGTTGCAATGCTCTTGCCGGACACCCTGGAGCGTTGCAACGCTCTTGCCGACCACCATGGAGCGTTGCAATGCTCTTGCCGGACACCCCGGAGCGTTGCAGTACTCTTGCCGGACACCCCGGAGCGTTGCAGTGCTCTTGCCGGACACCCCCGAGCGTTGCAGTGCTCTTGCCGGACACCCCGGAGCGTTGCAGTGCTCTTGCCGGACACCCCGGAGCGTTGCAATGCTCTTGCCGGACACCCTGGAGCGTTGCAGTGCTCTTGCCGGACACCCCGGAGCGTTGCAATGCTCTTGCCGAACACCCTGGAGCGTTGCAGTGCTCTTGCTGGACCACCCCAGAGCGTTGCAGTGCTCTTGCCGGACACCCCAGAGCGTTGCAATGCTCTTGCTGGACACCCCGGAGCGTTGCAGTGCTCTTGCCGGACACCCCGGAGCGTTGCAATGCTCTTGCCGGACACCCCGGAGCGTTGCAATTCTCTTGCCGACCACCCTGGAGCGTTGCAATGCTCTTGACGGACACCCCGGAGCGTTGCAGTGCTCTTGCCGGCCACCCTGGAGCGTTGCAATGCTCTTGCCGGACACCCCGGAGTGTTCCAGTGCTCTTGCCGGACACCCCGGAGCGTTGCAATGCTCTTGTCGGACACCCCGGAGCGTTGCAATGCTCTTGCCGACCACCCCGGAGCGTTGCAATGCTCTTGTCGGACACCCTGGAGCGTTGCAATGCTCTTGTCGACCACCCCGGAGCGTTGCAATGCTCTTGCCGGACACCCCAGAGCGTTGCAATGCTCTTGCCGGACACCCTGGAGCGTTGCAATGCTCTTGCCGGACACCCCAGAGCGTTGCAGTGCTCTTGCCGGACACCCTGGAGCGTTGCAGTGCTCTTGCCGGACACCCCGGAGCGTTGCAATGATCTTGCCGGACACCCTGGAGCGTTGTAATGCTCTTGCCCGACACCCCGGAGCGTTGCAATGCTCTTGCCGACCACCCTGGAGTGTTGCAATGCTCTTGCCGGACACCCTGGAGCGTTGCAATGCTCTTGCCGGCCACCCTGGAGCGTTGCAATGCTCTTGCCGGACACCCCGGAGCGTTGCACTGCTCTTGCCGGACACCCCGGAGCGTTGCAATGCTCTTGCCGGACACCCTGGAGCGTTGCAATGCTCTTGCCGGACACCCCGGAGCATTGCAATGCTCTTGCCGAGCACCGTGGAGCGTTGCAATGCTCTTGCCGGACACCCCGGAGCGTTGCAGTGCTCTTGCCGGACACCTCAGAGCGTTGCAATGCTCTTGCCGGACACCCTGGAGCGTTGCAATGCTCTTGCCGACCACCCTGGAGTGTTGCAATGCTCTTGCCGGACACCCTGGAGCGTTGCAATGCTCTTGCCGGCCACCCTGGAGCGTTGCAATGCTCTTGCCGGACACCCCGAAGCGTTGCAGTGCTCTTGCCGGACACCCCGGAGCGTTGCAGTGCAATGCCGGACACTCCGGAGTGTTGCACTGCTCTTGCCGGACACCCTGGAGCGTTGCAATGCTCTTGCCGGCCACCCTGGAGCGTTGCAATGCTCTTGCCGGACACCCTGGAGCGTTGCAATGCTCTTGCCGACCACCCGGGAGCGTTGCAACGCTCTTGCCGGACACCCCGGAGCGTTGCAATGCTCTTGCCGGACACCCTGGAGCATTGCAATGCTCTAGCCGGACACCCCGGAGCGTTGCAGTGCTCTTGCCGGACACCCCGGAGCGTTGCAGTGCTCTTGCCGGACACCCCGGAGCGTTGCAGTGCTCTTGCCGGACAACCCGGAGTGTTGCAATGCTCTTGCCGGACACCCTGGAGCGTTGCAATGCTCTTGCCGGACACCCCGGAGCGTTGCACTACTCTTGCCGGACACCCCGGAGCGTTGCAGTGCTCTTGCCGGACACCCCGGAGCGTTGCAATGCTCTTGCCGGACACCCCGGAGCGTTGCAATGCTCTTGCCGACCACCCTGGAGCGTTGCAATGCTCTTGGCGGACACCCTAGAGTGTTGCAATGCTCTTGCCGGCCACCCCGGAGCGTTGCAATGCTCTTGCCGGACACCCTGGAGCGTTGCAATGCACTTGCCGGCCACACCGGAGCGTTGCAATGCTCTTGCCGGACACCCCGGAGCGTTGCAATGCTCTTGCCGACCATCCTGGAGTGTTGCAATGCTCTTGCCGGACACCCTGGAGCGTTGCAATGCTCTTGCCGGCCACCCTGGAGCGTTGCAATGCTCTTGCCGGACACCCCGGAGCGTTGCAGTGCTCTTGCCGGACACCCCGAAGCGTTGCAGTGCTCCTGCTGGACACCCCGGAGCGTTGCAGTGCTCTTGCCGGACACCCCGGAGATGCTCTTGCCGGACACCCCGGAGTGTTGCAATGCTCTTGCCGGACACCCTGGGGCGTTGCAGTGCTCTTGCCGGCCACCCTGGAGCGTTGCAATGCTCTTGCCGGACACCCTGGAGCATCGCAATGCTCTTGTCGGACACCCCGGAGCGTTGCAATGCTCTTGCCGGACACCCTGGAGCGTTGCAGTGCTCTTGCCGGACACCCTGGAGCGTTGCAATGCTCTTGCCGGATACCCCGGAGCGTTGCAGTGCTCTTGCTGGACACCCCAGAGCGTTGCAGTGCTCTTGCCGGACACCCCGGAGCATTGCAATGCTCTTGTCGGACACCCCGGAGCGTTGCAATTCTCTTTCCGACCACCCTGGAGCGTTGCAATGCTCTTGACGGACACCCTGGAGCGTTGCAATGCTCTTGCCGGCCACCCTGGAACGTTGCAATGCTCTTGCCGGACACCCCGGAGCGTTGCAGTGCTCTTGCCGGACACCCTGGAGCGTTGCAGTGCTCTTGCCGGACACCCCGGAGTGTTCCAGTGCTCTTGCCGGACACCCCGGAGCGTTGCAATGCTCTTGCCGGACACCCCGGAGCGTTGCAATGCTCTTGCTGACCACCCCGGAGCGTTGCAATGCTCTTGCCGGACACCCTGGAGCGTTGCAATGCTCTTGCCGGCCACCCTAGAGCATTGCACTGCTCTTGCCGGACACCCCAGAGCGTTGCAGTGCTCTTGCCGGACACCCTGGAGCGTTGCAATGCTCTTGCCCGACACCCCGGAGCGTTGCAATGCTCTTGCCGACCACCCTGGAGTGTTGCAATGCTCTTGCCGGACACCCTGGAGCGTTGCAATGCTCTTGCCGGCCACCCTGGAGCGTTGCGATGCCCTCATGCCCTCATGCCCTCATGCCCTCATGCCCTCATGCCCTCACGCCCTCATGCCCTCATGCCCTCATGCCCTCATGACCTCATGCCCTCATACCCTCATGCACTCATGCCCTTATGCCCTCATGCCCTCATGACCTCATGCCCTCATGCCCTCATGCCCTCATGCACTCATTCCCTCATGCCTTTATGCCCTCATCCCCTCACGCCCTCATGCCCTTATGCCCTCATGCCCTCACGCCCTCATGCCCTCATGCCCTCATGCACTCATGCCCTCATGCCCTCACACCCTCATGCCCTCATGCCCTCATGCCCTCATGCCCTCACGCCCTCATGCCCTCATGCCCTCATGCCCTCATGCCCTCACGCCCTCATGCCCTCATGCCCTCATGCCCTCATGCACTCATGCCCTCATGACCTCATGCCCTCATACCCTCATGCACTCATGCCCTCATGCCCTCATGCCCTCATGCCCTCATGCCCTCATGCACTCATTCCCTCATGCCTTTATGCCCTCATCCCCTCACGCCCTCATGCCCTCATGCCCTCATGCCCTCACGCCCTCATGCCCTCATGCCCTCATGCACTCATGCCCTCATGCCCTCACGCCCTCATGCCCTCATGCCCTCATGCCCTCATGCCCTCATGCACTCATGCCCTCATGCCCTCATGCCCTCTTCCCTCATGCCCTCATGCCCTCATGCCCTCATGCCCTAATGCCCTCATGCCCTCACGCCCTCATGCCCTCATGCCCTCATGCCCTCATGACCTCATGCCCTCATACCCTCATGCACTCATGCCCTCATGCCCTCATGCCCTCATGACCTCATGCCCTCATGCCCTCATGCCCTCATGCACTCATTCCCTCATGCCTTTATGCCCTCATCCCCTCACGCCCTCATGCCCTTATGCCCTCATGCCCTCACGCCCTCATGCCCTCATGCCCTCATGCACTCATGCCCTCATGCCCTCACACCCTCATGCCCTCACGCCCTCATGCCCTCATGCCCTCATGCCCTCATGCCCTCACGCCCTCATGCCCTCATGCCCTCATGCCCTCATGCACTCATGCCCTCATGCCCTCATGCCCTCTTCCCTCATGCCCTCATGCCCTCATGCCCTCATGCCCTCATGCCCTCACGCCCTCATGCCCTCACGCCCTCATGCCCTCATGACCTCATGCCCTCATACCCTCATGCACTCATGCCCTCATGCCCTCATGCCCTCTTGACCTCATGCCCTCATGCCCTCATGCACTCATTCCCTCATGCATTTATGCCCTCATCCCCTCACGCCCTCATGCCCTCATGCCCTCATGCCCTCACGCCCTCATGCCCTCATGCCCTCATGCACTCATGCCCTCATGCCCTCACGCCCTCATGCCCTCATGCCCTCATGCCCTCATGCCCTCATGCACTCATGCCCTCAGGCCCTCATGCCCTCTTCCCTCATGCCCTCATGCCCTCATGCCCTCATGCCCTCATGCCCTCATGCCCTCACGCCCTCATGCCCTCATGCCCTCATGCCCTCATGACCTCATGCCCTCATACCCTTATGCACTCATGCCCTCATGCCCTCATGCCCTCATGACCTCATGCCCTCATGCCCTCATGCCCTCATGCACTCATTCCCTCATGCCTTTATGCCCACATCCCCTCACGCCCTCATGCCCTTATGCCCTCATGCCCTCACGCCCTCATGCCCTCATGCCCTCATGCACTCATGCCCTCATGCCCTCACACCCTCATGCCCTCATGCCCTCATGCCCTCATGCCCTCACGCCCTCATGCCCTCTTCCCTCACGCCCTCACGCCCTCATGCCCTCATGCCCTCATGCCCTCATGCCCTCATGCCCTCATGCCCTCTTGCCCTCATGCCCTCATGCCCTCATGCCCTAATGCCCTCATGCCTTCATGCCCTCAGGCCCTCATGCCCTCATGCCCTCATGCCCTCATGCCTTCACGCCCTCATGCCCTCATGCCCTCATGCGCTCATGCCCTCATGCCCTCATGCCCTCACGCCCTCATGCCCTCACGCCCTCATGCCCTCATGCACTCTTGCCCTCATGCCCTCACGCCCTCATGCCCTCACGCCCTCATGCCCTCATGCCCTCATGCCCTCATGTACTCATGCACTCGTGCCCTCATGCCCTCATGCCCTCATGCCCTCATGCCCTCATGCCCTCATGCCCTTACGCCCTCGCGCCCTCATGCACTCATGCCCTCATGCCCTCATGCCCTCATGCACTCATGCCCTCATGCCCTCACGCCCTCATGCCCTCATGCCCTCATGCCCTCATGCACTCATGCCCTCATGCCCTCATGCCCTCTTCCCTCATGCCCTCATGCCCTCATGCCCTCATGCCCTCATGCCCTCACGCCCTCATGCCCTCACGCCCTCATGCCCTCATGACCTCATGCCCTCATACCCTCATGCACTCATGCCCTCATGCCCTCATGCCCTCTTGACCTCATGCCCTCATGCCCTCATGCACTCATTCCCTCATGCATTTATGCCCTCATCCCCTCACGCCCTCATGCCCTCATGCCCTCATGCCCTCACGCCCTCATGCCCTCATGCCCTCATGCACTCATGCCCTCATGCCCTCACGCCCTCATGCCCTCATGCCCTCATGCCCTCATGCCCTCATGCACTCATGCCCTCATGCCCTCATGCCCTCTTCCCTCATGCCCTCATGCCCTCATGCCCTCATGCCCTCATGCCCTCATGCCCTCACGCCCTCATGCCCTCATGCCCTCATGCCCTCATGACCTCATGCCCTCATACCCTTATGCACTCATGCCCTCATGCCCTCATGCCCTCATGACCTCATGCCCTCACGCCCTCATGCCCTTATGCCCTCATGCCCTCACGCCCTCATGCCCTCATGCCCTCATGCACTCATGCCCTCATGCCCTCACACCCTCATGCCCTCATGCCCTCATGCCCTCATGCCCTCACGCCCTCATGCCCTCTTCCCTCACGCCCTCACGCCCTCATGCCCTCATGCCCTCATGCCCTCATGCCCTCATGCCCTCATGCCCTCTTGCCCTCATGCCCTCATGCCCTCATGCCCTAATGCCCTCATGCCTTCATGCCCTCATGCCCTCATGCCCTCATGCCCTCATGCCCTCATGCCTTCACGCCCTCATGCCCTCATGCCCTCATGCGCTCATGCCCTCATGCCCTCATGCCCTCACGCCCTCATGCCCTCACGCCCTCATGCCCTCATGCACTCTTGCCCTCATGCCCTCACGCCCTCATGCCCTCACGCCCTCATGCCCTCATGCCCTCATGCCCTCATGTACTCATGCACTCGTGCCCTCATGCCCTCATGCCCTCATGCCCTCATGCCCTCATGCCCTCATGCCCTTACGCCCTCGCGCCCTCATGCACTCATGCCCTCATGCCCTCATGCCCTCATGCCCTCATGCCCTCATGCCCTCATGCCCTCATGCCCTCATGCCCTCATGCCCTTATGCCCTCATGCCCTCATGCCCTCGTGCAGTCATGCACTCATGCCCTCATGCCCTCAAGCCCTCATGCCCTCATGCCCTCATGCCCTCATGCCCTCATGCACTCATGCCCCCATGCAGTCATGCCCTCATGCCCTCACGCCCTCATGCCCTCATGCCCTCATGCCCTCATGCCCTCATGCCCCCATGCCCTCATGCCCTCACGCCCTCATGCGCTCATGCCCTCATGCCCTCACGCCCTCATGGCCTCATGCCCGCATGCCCTCATGCCCTCATGCACTCATGCCCTCATGCCCTTATGCCCTCATGCCCTCATGCCCTCATGCCCTCATGCCCTCACGCCCTCATGCCCTCATGCTCTCACGCCCTCATGCCCTCATGCCTTCATGCCCTCATGCCCTCACGCCCTCATGCCCTCATGCCCTCATGCCCTCATGCCCTCATGCCCTCATGCCCTCATGCCCTCATGCCCCCATGCCCTCATGCCCTCACGCCCTCATGCCCTCATTCCCTCATGCCCTCATGCCCTCACGCCCTCATGGCCTCATGCCCTCATGCCCTCATGCCCTCATGCACTCATGCCCTCATGCCCTTATGCCCTCATGAACTCATGCCCTCATGCCCTTATGCCCTCATGAACTCATGCCCTCATGCCCTTATGCCCTCATGCCCTCATGCCCTCATGCCCTCATGCACTCATGGCCTCATGCCTTTATGCCCTCATGCCCTCACGCCCTCATGCCCTCATGCCCTCATGCCCTCACGCCCTCATGCCCTCATGCCCTCATGCCCTCATGCCCTCATGCCCTCATGCCCTCTTGCCCTCATGCCCTCATGCCCTCATGCCCTCATGCCTTCACGCCCTCATGCCCTCATGCCCTCATGCCCTCATGCGCTCATGCCCTCATGCCCTCATGCCCTCACGCCCTCATGCCCTCACGCCCTCATGCCCTCATGCACTCATGCCCTCATGCCCTCACGCCCTCATGCCCTCATGCCATCATGCCCTCATGCCCTCACGCCCTCATGCCCTCATGCCCTCATGCCCTCATGTACTCATGCACTCGTGCCCTCATGCCCTCATGCCCTCATGCCCTCATGCCCTCATGCCCTCATGCCCTTACGCCCTCGCGCCCTCATGCACTCATGCCCTCATGCCCTCATGCCCTCATGCCCTCATGCCCTCATGCCCTCATGCCCTTATGCCCTCATGCCCTCATGCCCTCATGCAGTCATGCACTCATGCCCTCATGCCCTCAAGCCCTCATGCCCTCATGCCCTCATGCCCTCATGCCCTCATGCACTCATGCCCTCATGCAGTCATGCCCTCATGCCCTCACGCCCTCATGCCCTCATGCCCTCATGCCCTCATGCCCTCATGCCTGTTGTGCCAACACATTACAGTGGCACGGTCATCGCACTCCCATTCGGCCTACAAGCCTGCTCAGCTTCTGGAATTTTGTGGGGAGGTTGTTCAACACGTTTTCTTCAAACCCTCAAAGTTTCAGAGTTTTTGAAGCAGTTACCAAGGCATGACAACATTTTATGTTTCAAGACTTATGGCATCCCGGAAGTGTGTGTTACTCCTTTTTGGTAACACCCGAGTTCACCATTTCGGCTGCTGACTCGTCTACCGAGATCTGATTGGTCTGAAATTCGGTCTGGCAGTCCTTTGCCCTGCTGTGCAAGTGGTCACCAAGTTTCAGAATGATCCAACATCTGAGCATTGCGTGACAGCTGCCGAAATTCACTGTTCCGTAGTCATGGTGCACTGTTGGCAGCATTTCCCTTGCCACCCTTTCATTGTTGTCATGCCAATGGTGCAGGGACAGAGAATGAGACAAGAAGTACAGGTGGTCAAGTGGGACTCTATAACCCTCCTTTTGAGAAGTGTGGTCTTCCTGGAAGCAACTTGCAAGAGGGTGCAAGTGGGAAGACAAGCTGACTCATGTTGGCTTGACTCACTATTGGTAGCCTTGAGTACAGCTCTGAACATCCAAGTGTGGTTGGCTTTGCTGACCTAGCTAGGACGTTTCCCATTCTTCTCTAGCCTTTCTCCCCTAGGACTCAACCTTCTCTGAGTTCCCAGGATGACCCAACCCCTTATGAGTCCCCTAGGCAATGTTGTACTAACCTCTTCCTTGCATCAATGAAGCTACTCGTTTTTCAGCCGAGCTTACGTTTTTGTTCACTGCGTTGCGCATACAACTCTGATGAAAGCAAGCCATATACCGTTGGAAAGCAGACACCTGAAGATAACGTCACTCCAAGTTTCAGCCTCGTTTGTTATCGGAGCTGATCGTGACGGCGTTTTGAACAGAGGCGGTTCGAAGTCATCAGATTCTGCTTAGGTGGTTTCAAGGGCATCTACGACCCCTAAGTGGACTCTAGACTATAACAAGTGGTATCAGAGCGGTTCTTCTCTGTTCCTGGGTCAATATGGAGGCTGAAGGTTCTGCTCCAGCTGGTCCTAGTGGCAGTGGTGGCGTGAGAGGCGCTGGGGAAGCAGGAAGAGGCGTTGTAGGCGGATCTGCACCAATAGCATCCGTTTCAACACCAGCCAAGGATGATGTGAAGGCATTCAACCTAGAGAAGTTCTCTGGGGAGGATTGGGCATCATGGAGCTTCAGGATGGAGCTCCTATTTAACCATTATGGACTGCTTGAAGTGATGGATGGAGAATTGAAGAGGCCTGCGAGCGAAGGAGCGACCAAGGAATGGGATCGCCGGTCCAAGGATGGATTCTTCCTTCTCTCCCAATGCCTCTCATCCAACCAGCTGCACCACATCAAGCATCTCATCAAGGAAGCTGAGTGTGGTCCTAAGGCATGGAGGATATTGAAGGATGTCCATGCCCCCAGCAGCGAAGCAATGGTGGTGGTGCTCGAGCGACAACTCCATGCGGTGAAGATCAACGAGGGTGATGCCGTACAAGGAGCGTTCGATCAACTCCGGGACCTCTATGTGAAGCTCTCAGCTGCTGGTGTGGACTACCCTGAGAAAATCAAGTGCTACAAGGCTCTCTCCCTGCTGCCGGAGTCGTGGGGGCCCTTGGTGGTCAACCTTAATGGGATGAAGGACTCGTGGTCCCTTGAGTGGATTCGCGCACAAGTTCTTCAAGAGGAGTTTCGGAGGAAGGAGCTGACCGCCGCTGCCGGTGAAGGTGGAGGCTCTGCCTATGGCATGAAGGGCTTCAAGGGGCGTGGCAGCAAGAAAGGGAAGGCCAAGGAAGGCTCTGGAGGGGAGCAGCATTCGGGAGGGAAGCGTGGCAACAAGGGAGGCAAGCGGTGTGGCGGCAAGTGTTGGTATTGCCATGTGGAAGGGCACCCATGGTTCAAGTGCCGCAAGCTACCTGACGGTTGGAGGCCTGGTCAGCCATCAATTGAGGGCTCCAAGGGTGTTCATGGAGCTATGGGAGAAGGCATGGGCAGTGAGGAGGGCGAAGGAGGTGCTGGCGGATACGGCGGCATGTTCTACCATGTAGGGGAGGCGTGCCCCGAGGACATGGTTGTGCCGGCCAGCAAGATTGCTCTTCACCGCTCCTCCCATTGGGTCATCGACACGGGAGCCTTCATGACCATGACCAACCGAGAGGATCTACTGGATGAAGTTAGGCCATCAAAGGCAGCCACCGTCGTTTCAGCCACCGGCCAAGTTGTACCCGTGCGTGGCGAGGGGAGAGCCATGTTCATGGGTGCGGATGGGAGGCTTGTGGGGCTGAAGCGTGTTCTCCTTGTTCCTGGATTGTGTGCCAACCTCCTCTCTACCAAGGCCCTAAGTGAGGCAGGGATGAAGATGGAGATGTTGGGCACAAAGGTTTTCAAGGCAACTCTGGATGGGCGCGTATTGTGGGACCTCCGAGGCGGCAAGGACATGCACCGGTCCATGTGGGAGATACCGGTGCTGCCATGGAAGGAGGCGGCTGCGCGCTTGGCTGCTGGAGATGTGAGAGGAGGGCGTGTTAACCACGTGGACAATGGAGGGGGTGGTGATGACAGTGATGGTGGGCTCCTTGGGCATGGAGGGGCTGCGCTTCCAAGTGTAACTCCTAGCACGGGTGAGACGGATTGGCTCACCGCACACCGTCGCTTTGGCCACGTGGCGCTACCTCAGTTGCAGCAGCTGTTTAAGGAGGAAAGAGTCAAGGGGCTGAGGATAAAGGGGGAGCCCAAGGAGGTGGGATCTTGTGAGACTTGCTTGACCAGCAAGTTTTCACGGTTTCCCTTCCATTCGGTGGAGGGGAAGTCGAGTGACCCGGTGGAGCTCGTGCATGTGGATCTCGTGGGACCCATGAAGGTGAAGGGAGATGGTGGGGCCCTGTATTCTATGACCATGGTGGATGACAACACAAGGCTCACCTGGTCCTTTCCACTTGCAAAGAAGAGTGATGCTGCAAGGGTCATCATTGAAGAGTGGCTGCCCATGGTGGAGCGAGAGAGCGGCAAGCGGGTGAAGGCGATACGTAGTGACCGTGGTGGGGAGTTTTTGGGAGCGGAGTTCCGGAGCTGGCTGAAGCGGCATGGCATCAAGCAGCAGCTCACCACGGCCTACACCCCTCAATCCAATGGCGTGGCAGAGAGAGCGAACCGGACCATCTTGGAGGGCGGGAGAACGATGTTGGTAGACTCGGGTCTACCCTTACGGTTCTGGCCCCTCGCTATTCGCCATGCCACCGTCATCAAGAACCGAGTATTGACTCATGTGGGAGGGCAGCATTGGGTCCCTATGGAGAAATGGAGGGGCAAGAAGCCTCTGGTGGATATGCTTCGAGTCTTTGGGTGCATGGGACTCGTGCACGTCCCTAAGGAAAAGCGTGACAAGCTTCAAGCGGCGGCGGTGTGGGCTGTTCATTTGGGACTTGCACAAGGGAGCAAGGGGTGGCTCATGTGGGACCCAATAGCCAACACCATCTTCACCACCAGAGATGCCAAGTTCATGGAGGGGCTCATGTTCAAGGAGTGGTTGGAGCGAGGGAGGAGCAAGGTCACCATTCCGCTCGGAATAGAGGTGGGAACGAATGACCCACTCTTCATTCCCATCGAGTTGTCTTCGTCTTCAGAGGTAACGGAGGTGTCACATGACTTGGGAGGTGCTGAAGGGGAGGCAGTAGAGGTGGAGGGAGTGTTGCAGCAAGAGAAGGCCCCTGTAGCTGAGAGAGGTGATGCCGAGGAGGAGGTGCAGCAGCCTACACCATCCCCTACTCTTCCACCAAGGCGGACAACCCAAGGGAAGCGTGGTGCTGTCCGTGGTGGAGCTAAGGAGAGTGCAGCCAAGGAGAGGCCCAAGAGAGCTGCTCACCCAAGGGATTTCCTCAAGTATGAAAGGCTTGGGGGTCCCAAGGCATTGCTGGTCCAGGAGGAGGAAGATGATGAGGAGAAGGGAGCCGAGGGAGAGATGGAGCAGATTTGTTGCTTCGGTGTCAACTTACCTCATGAACCGGCTTCGATGGAGGAAGCACTTGCTGGAGATGATCGAGAGGCTTGGTTGGCTTCAAGGGAGGATGAGTTTAAGAGCCTCATGGAGAATGGAACGTGGACCCTCACCAATCTGCCCCCGGGAAGAAAGGCATTGGATTGCACGTGGATATTACGTGTGAAGACCGATGCGGAGGGGAAGTTGGAGAGGCGCAAAACAAGACTTGTGATCAAGGGTTTCCAGCAGAGGGAGGGGGTTGACTTTAAGGAGGTGTTTGCTCCTGTTGCCAAGGCTCCTACGCTCCGGGTGTTGCTGGCAGCAGCTGCCGTTTGTGGCTGGAAGGTGGAGCAAATGGATGTGAAGACGGCATTCCTCTATGGCGTGGTAGATGAGGAGATCTACATGAAGCAGCCAGAGGGGTATGATGATGGGAGCGGACGTGTTTGCAGGCTCAACAAGGCCATCTATGGCCTCAAACAAGCTCCAAGGTGCTGGTATGCAAGGCTGGTGGAGGCGTTGGAGGCTCTTGGCTTCAAAGTTAGCGGCTGCGACGAGAGTCTCTTCATGACCGAGGGGGAGGAGGAGAAGGTATTTCTCCTTGTCTATGTCGATGACATCCTCCTCTTCTCTCCATCCCTAGAGAGGATCAAGGAGGTGCAAGGGAAGCTGAAGGAGACCTTTCAATGCAAGGCCCTTGGACCAGTGGGGTATTACCTTGGTCTTAATGTGGAGCGGGACGAGGTGAAGGGATGGTTGAGGCTTCACCAACACAAGTACCTTGCAGCCATGGGGGAGAAGTATGGGCTGGAGGAAGGGAGGAGTGTGAAGACTCCTTTACCCTCAGGGTTTCAGCTGCACCTTGATGAAGAGGAGGGTGAGGTGTTGGAGTACGAGTTGCAGCGTCGGTTCCAGTCAATGGTGGGGAGCTTGATGTACGCTTCGGTCAACACTCGCCCCGACATTGCGTTTTCAGTTTCACAGCTCGCTCGTGTGGTGTCTAGGCCCCTTCAAGAGCACCTGGATGCAGCAGAGAGGCTGGTGAGGTACTGCATGGCAACCTCAAGGGTGGGGCTGCAATATTCAGTGCATGGGCAGCTGAAGCAAAAGGGAGTGGAGAAGGTGAGCACAAAGACTGGTGCACCTGCAAGGCGTGGGCATTTGTACCTCTCGTGTTTCACCGATGCTACCTGGGCAAGTGACATCAGTGATGCTACATCCCATGGTGGCTATATATGCTGTGTTGGAGGGAGTCCAGTGAGCTGGAAGTCTAAGAAGCAAGGGGAGATAGCTCACTCATCAACGGAGAGCGAGTACATGGCGTTGTTTCATGGGGTGAAGGAGGTGGTTTGGATGAGGAGGTTGCTTGAGGAGTTGGGGCAGGAGCAAGAGGGTCCTACACCTGTGTTTTGTGACAGCCAAGGAGCAATTGCAATGGCTCGCAATGCTGTGCTCCATGGGCTGAACAAGCACATGCATATCAAATGGCATTGGGTGAGGAAGGAGGTGAAGAAGGGCACGGTCTCCTTGCACTACATCAACACTACCAAGCAACCTGCAGATTTTTTGACGAAGCGGCTTGCAGAGCATCAGCATTGGACCTGCGCCACCTTGTGTGGCATGTCCTTCAACTAGGGGAGGCAGCTTCAGGGAGCAGCTAAGGGATGAATGAGAGCACGATGAGGGGGAGTTTGTTGTGCCAACACATTACAGTGGCACGGTCATCGCACTCCCATTCGGCCTACAAGCCTGCTCAGCTTCTGGAATTTTGTGGGGAGGTTGTTCAACACGTTTTCTTCAAACCCTCAAAGTTTCAGAGTTTTTGAAGCAGTTACCAAGGCATGACAACATTTTATGTTTCAAGACTTATGGCATCCCGGAAGTGTGTGTTACTCCTTTTTGGTAACACCCGAGTTCACCATTTCGGCTGCTGACTCGTCTACCGAGATCTGATTGGTCTGAAATTCGGTCTGGAAGTCCTTTGCCCCGCTGTGCAAGTGGTCACCAAGTTTCAGAACGATCCAACATCTGAGCATTGCGTGACAGCTGCCGAAATTCACTGTTCCGTAGTCATGGTGCACTGTTGGCAGCATTTCCCTTGCCACCCTTTCATTGTTGTCATGCCAATGGTGCAGGGACAGAGAATGAGACAAGAAGTACAGGTGGTCAAGTGGGACTCTATAACCCTCCTTTTGAGAAGTGTGGTCTTCCTGGAAGCAACTTGCAAGAGGGTGCAAGTGGGAAGACAAGCTGACTCATGTTGGCTTGACTCACTATTGGTAGCCTTGAGTACAGCTCTGAACATCCAAGTGTGGTTGGCTTTGCTGACCTAGCTAGGACGTTTCCCATTCTTCTCTAGCCTTTCTCCCCTAGGACTCAACCTTCTCTGAGTTCCCAGGATGACCCAACCCCTTATGAGTCCCCTAGGCAATGTTGTACTAACCTCTTCCTTGCATCAATGAAGCTACTCGTTTTTCAGCCGAGCTTACGTTTTTGTTCACTGCGTAGCGCATACAACTCTGATGAAAGCAAGCCATATACCGTTGGAAAGCAGACACCTGAAGATAACGTCACTCCAAGTTTCAGCCTCGTTTGTTATCGGAGCTGATCGTGACGGCGTTTTGAACAGAGGCGGTTCGAAGTCATCAGATTCTGCTTAGGTGGTTTCAAGGGCATCTACGACCCCTAAGTGGACTCTAGACTATAACAATGCCCTCATGCACTCATGCCCTCATGCCCTCACGCCCTCATGCCCTCATGCCCTCATGCCCTCACGCCCTCATGCCCTCATGCCCTCATGCCCTCATGCCCTCATGTACTCATGCACTCGTGCCCTCATGCCCTCATGCCCTCATGCCCTCATGCACTCATGCCCTCATGCCTTTATGCCCTCATGCCCTCACGCCCTCATGCCCTCATGCCCTCATGCCCTCATGCCCTCATGCCCTCATGCCCTCATGCCCTCACGCCCTCATGCCCTCATGCCCTCATGCCCTCATGCCTTCATGCCCTCATGCACTCATGCCCTCATGCCCACATGCCCTCATCATGCCCTCATGCCCTCATGCCCTCATGCCCTCACGCCCTCATGCCCTCATGCACTCATGCCCTCATGCCCTCACGCCCTCATGCCCTCATGCCCTCATGCCCTCATGCCCTCATGCCCTCATGCCCTCATGCCCTCATGCCCTCATGCCCTCATGCCCTCATGCACTCATGCCCTCATGCCCTCACGCCCTCATGCCCTCATGCCCTCATGCCCTCATGCCCTCACGCCCTCATGCCCTCATGCTCTCATGCCCTCATGCCCTCATGCCCTCATGCCATCATGCCCTCATGCCCTCTTGCCCTCATGCCCTCATGCCCTCATGCCCTCATGCCCTCATGCCTTCACGCCCTCATGCCCTCATGCCCTCATGCCCTCATCCCCTCATGCCTTCACGCCCTCAAGCCCTCATGCCCTCATGTACTCATGCACTCGTGCCCTCATGCCCTCATGCCCTCATGCCCTCATGTACTCATGCACTCGTGCCCTCATGCCCTCATGCCCTCATGCCCTCAAGCCCTCATGCCCTCATGCCCTCATGTACTCATGCACTCGTGCCCTCATGCCCTCATGCCCTCATGCCCTCATGCACTCATGCCCTCATGCCTTTATGCCCTCATGCACTCACGCCCTCATGCCCTCATGCCTTCATGCCCTCATGCCCTCACGCCCTCATGCCCTCATGCCCTCATGCCCTCATGCCCTCATGCCCTCACGCCCTCATTCCCTCACGCCCTCATGCCCTCATGCACTCATGCCCTCATGCCCTCACGCCCTCATGCCCTCATGCCCTCATACCCTCATGCCCTCATGCCCTCATGCCCTCATGCCCACATGCCCTCATGCCCTCATGCCCTCATGCCCTCATGCACTCATGCCCTCATGCCTTTATGCCCTCATGCCCTCACGCCCTCATGCCCTCATGCCCTCATGCCCTCATGCCCTCATGCCCTCATGCACTCATGCCCTCATGCCTTTATGCCCTCATGCTCTCACGCCCTCATGCCCTCATGCCTTCATGCCCTCATGCCCTCACGCCCTCATGCCCTCATGCCCTCATGCCCTCATGCCCTCATGCCCTCACGCCCTCATGCCCTCACGCCCTCATGCCCTCATGCACTCATGCCCTCATGCCCTCACGCCCTCATGCCCTCATGCCCTCATGCCCTCATGCCCTCATGCCCTCATGCCCTCATGCCCACATGCCCTCATGCCCTCATGCCCTCATGCCCTCATGCACTCATGCCCTCATGCCTTTATGCCCTCATGCCCTCACGCCCTCATGCCCTCATGCCCTCATGCCCTCATGCCCTCACGCCCTCATGCCCTCATGCCCTCATGCCCTCATGCCCTCATGCCCTCATGCCATCATGCCCTCATGCCCTCATGCCCTCATGCACTCATGCCCTCATGCCCTCACGCCCTCATGCCCTCATGCCCTCATGCCCTCACGCCCTCATGCCCTCATGCCCTCATGCCCTCATGCCCTCATGTACTCATGCACTCGTGCCCTCATGCCCTCATGCCCTCATGCCCTCATGCACTCATGCCCTCATGCCTTTATGCCCTCATGCCCTCACGCCCTCATGCCCTCATGCCCTCATGCCCTCATGCCCTCATGCCCTCATGCCCTCATGCCCTCACGCCCTCATGCCCTCATGCCCTCATGCACTCATGCCCTCATGCCCTTATGCCCTCATGAACTCATGCCCTCATGCCCTTCTGCCCTCATGCCCTCATGCCCTATGCCCTCATGCACTCATGCCCTCATGCCTTTATGCCCTCATGCCCTCACGCCCTCATGCCCTCATGCCCTCATTCCCTCACGCCCTCATGCCCTCATGCCCTCATGCCCTCATGCCCTCATGCACTCATGCCCTCATGCTCTCACGCCCTCATGCCCTCATGCTTTCATGCCCTCATGCCCTCACGCCCTCATGCCCTCATGCCCTTATGCCCTCATGCCCTCATGCCCTCATGCCCTCATGCCCTCACGCCCTCATGGCCTCATGCCCTCATGCCCTCATGCCCTCATGCACTCATGCCCTCATGCCCTCATGCCCTCATGCCCTCACGCCCTCATGGCCTCATGCCCTCATGCCTTCATGCCCTCATGCACTCATGCCCTCATGCAGTCATGCCCTCATGCCCTCACGCCCTCATGCCCTCATGCCCTCATGCCCTCATGCCCTCATGCCCTCATGCCCTCATGCCCTCATGCCCCCATGCCCTCATGCCCTCACGCCCTCATGCCCTCATGCCCTCATGCCCTCATGCCCTCACGCCCTCATGGCCTCAGGCCCTCATGCCCTCATGCCCTCATGCACTCATGCCCTCATGCCCTTATGCCCTCAGGCCCTCATGCCCTCATGCCCTTATGCCCTCATGCCCTCATGCCCTCACGCCCTCATGCCCTCATGCTCTCACGCCCTCATGCCCTCATGCCTTCATGCCCTCATGCCCTCACGCCCTCATGCTTTCATGCCCTCATGCCCTCATGCCCTCATGCCCTCATGCCCCCATGCCCTCATGCCCTCACGCCCTCATGCCCTCATGCCCTCATGCCCTCACGCCCTCATGGCCTCATGCCCGCATGCCCTCATGCCCTCATGCACTCATGCCCTCATGCCCTTATGCCCTCATGCCCTCATGCCCTCATGCCCTCATGCCCTCATGCCCTCACGCCCTCATGCCCTCATGCTCTCACGCCCTCATGCCCTCATGCCTTCATGCCCTCATGCCCTCACGCCCTCATGGCCTCATGCCCTCATGCCCTCATGCCCTCATGCACTCATGCCCTCATGCCCTTATGCCCTCAGGCCCTCATGCCCTCATGCCCTTATTCCCTCAGGCCCTCATGCCCTCATGCCCTTATGCACTCATGCCCTCATGCACTCATGCACTCATGCCCTCATGCCCTTATGCCCTCATGCCCTCACGCCCTCATGCCCTCATGCCCTCATGCCCTCACGCCCTCATGCCCTCATGCCCTCATGCCCTCATGCCCTCATGCACTCATGCCCTCATGCTCTCACGCCCTCATGCCCTCATTCTTTCATGCCCTCATGCCCTCACGCCCTCATGCCCTCATGCCCTCATGCCCTCATGCCCTTATGCCCTCATGCCCTCATGCCCTCATGCCCTCATGCCCTCATGCCCTCATGCCCTTATGCCCTCATGCCGTCATGCCCTCATGCACTCATGCACTCATGCCCTCATGCCCTCAAGCCCTCATGCCCTCATGCCCTCATGCCCTCATGCCCTCATGCCCTCATGCCCTCATGCACTCATGCCCTCATGCAGTCATGCCCTCACGCCCTCATGCCCTCATGCCCTCATGCCCTCATGCCCTCACGCCCTCATGGCCTCATGCCCTCATGCCCTCATGCCCTCATGCACTCATGCCCTCATGCCCTCATGCCCTCATGCCCTCACGCCCTCATGGCCTCATGCCCTCATGCCCTCATGCCCTCATGCACTCATGCCCTCATGCCCTCATGCCCTCATGCCCTTATGCCCTCATGCCGTCATGCCCTCATGCACTCATGCACTCATGCCCTCATGCCCTCAAGCCCTCATGCCCTCATGCCCTCATGCCCTCATGCCCTCATGCCCTCATGCACTCATGCCCTCATGCAGTCATGCCCTCACGCCCTCATGCCCTCATGCCCTCATGCCCTCATGCCCTCACGCCCTCATGGCCTCATGCCCTCATGCCCTCATGCCCTCATGCACTCATGCCCTCATGCCCTCATGCCCTCATGCCCTCACGCCCTCATGGCCTCATGCCCTCATGCCCTCATGCCCTCATGCACTCATGCCCTCATGCCCTTATGCCCTCATGCCCTCATGCCCTCATGCCCTTATGCCCTCATGCCCTCATGCCCTCATGCCCTCATGCACTCATGCCCTCATGCCTTTATGCCCTCATGCCCTCACGCCCTCATGCCCATATGCCCTCATGCCCTCACGCCCTCATGCCCTCATGCCCTCATGCCCTCATGCCCTCATGCCCTCATGCCCTCATGCCCTTATGCCCTCATGTCCTCATGCCCTCATGCACTCATGCACTCATGCCCTCATGCCCTCAAGCCCTCATGCCCTCATGCCCTCATGCACTCATGCCCTCATGCAGTCATGCCCTCACGCCCTCATGCCCTCATGCCCTCATGCCCTCATGCCCTCACGCCCTCATGGCCTCATGCCCTCATGCCCTCATGCCCTCATGCACTCATGCCCTCATGCCCTTATGCCCTCATGCCCTCATGCCCTCATGCCCTCATGGCCTCATGCACTCATGCCCTCATGCTCTCACGCCCTCATGCCCTCATGCCTTCATGCCCTCATGCCCTCATGCCCTCATGCCCTCATGCCCTCATGCCCTCATGCCCTCATGCCCTCATACCCTCATGCCCTCATGCCCTCATGCCCTCATGCACTCATGCCCTCATGCCTTTATGCCCTCATGCCCTCACGCCCTCATGCCCTCATGCCCTCATGCCCTCATGCCCTCACGCCCTCATGCCCTCATGCCCTCATGCCCTCATGCCCTCATGCCCTCATGCACTCATGCCCTCATGCCCTCATGCCCTCATGCCCTCATGCCCTCATGCGCTCATGCCCTCATGCCCTCATGCCCTCATGCCCTCATGCCCTCATGCCCTCATGCACTCATGCCCTCATGCCCTCACGCCCTCATGCCCTCATGCCCTCATGCCCTCACGCCCTCATGCCCTCATGCCCTCATGCCCTCATGCCCTCATGTACTCCTGCACTCGTGCCCTCATGCCCTCATGCCCTCATGCCCTCATGCCCTCATGCCCTCATGCCCTCATGCCCTCATGCCCTCATGCCCTCATGCCCTCATGCCCTCATGCCCTAATGCACTCATGCCCTCATGCCCTCACGCCCTCATGCCCTCATGCCCTCATTCCCTCATGCCCTCACGCCCTCATGCCCTCATGCTCTCATGCTCTCATGCCCTCATGCCCTCATGCCCTCATGCCCTCATGCCCTCATGCCCTCATGCCCTCATGCCCTCATGCCCTCATGCCTTCATGCCCTCATGCCCTCATGCCCTCATGCCCTCATGCCCTCATGCCCTCATGCAGTCATGCCCTCATGCCCTCACGCCCTCATGCCCTCTGTCAGAATTCTGAGGCTAACACCTAAGAAGTCCTGACAGAAGGTGTAGAGGAGGGCGAAGGTGGGGTTACTGTACATTTGTATATAAGCGAAGCAGCCAGTGGCGGGATCTGTAACGTGAGAAGCGAGGCGGGAGGCGTGGTTTGGCCAGGAGGGTGGGAACTGAGGAATTGGATTCGGAATGGGCGGTGACAGTGCGGAGGGGGTGGGCTGGCAGGGGTTTACAGCAGACTGACGTGGAGGTGGGGTGCGAATGTGTGATGTGTGGTGTGCATGTGTGTGCTTTGGTTTTGTTTTGCAGACACCGAGTCCAGGACATAGCTGGGAGGCAGCAACGCCAGCTGGAGACAGGCGGGAAGGCAGTGTGGATGGCAAGCTAGGCAGCCCAACAGTGTTTCTTTGTTAGGCTGGCCTTGCTAGGGTTTGAGTAGGGAAGCATAAGGCAGGGTCCTGGGCCATGGGACTGCCACTGCGTGTTTGTTTTCGTGAAATACTGCAATTACTCAACAACGCAGTGTGCAACGAAGCCATCACAGGCAGTCAAGATGAGTTAGGAACGGGAGGAGCTTACAAACACGCAGTCGAGTTTATGCAGTTACGGTCGGGTAGAATCGTACCAGTACCGACGGTCAACAGTGCACGAAACTTGGGAATGGCGGGCGAGACGGAGAACGATTTGACCGCGAAAGGGTCGCTAGAGATAGGTCGGACAGAAGGGCAAGGCGGGCCCAGTGAGGAAGCGAGCGGACCGCAAGGCGGGCTCAGTGAGGGAGCAAGTGGACCGCAAGGCGGCGCGAAGGGAGCTCCAGGGGATGGCGGGAATAACGCATCCGGAGGATCAGGGGCGCAGAGGCAGGAGCTCGCGCCGCCGCGGCCACAGGAATGGGGGGCGACCGCTTATCAGCGGAGCGCCTCCTGGCAGGGGACGGAGGACGAGGCGGCGGTACAACGCTGGAGGTACACGCACTTGCCAAAGATCGAGGTGCCCGAGCGATTCTCGGGGGATAATAAACGTGGCCCGAGCTTGAAAAATTACATCATGCAGCTGGAGAATCTGCAGGCGCGCTGGGCAAAGGACAGGCTGGATCCAGAGGAATTCTTTCGAGGTTTGGCGAATACCTTATCGGGAGAGGCGGAGACCTATTATCGAATTTCCCGAAAGGAGTTGCTGGAATGGTCCGCCGGCAGGGCACCAGGAGAGCGGGACCCCACCGCAAGGTTTCTCGCGATGCTTCGGGAGCAGTTTCCGCTGCAGACGGCAGAGAGAGTCGTGGAGTTCCGAGGTTTCCGGCGAAGGGAAGGAGAATCTCTGCTGGCATATTACGGGCGGCTGGTGGAGCTGGGAGAAGATATGAACTGTACGGATCAGGGAAGGCTAATCGGGAAGTTCGTAAATGGGCTGAGTCAACCGCTGCAACAGGACGTGCAGGTGCGGGTGTTCGAGATGGGACCGGAGGCGACGTTGAGGGAGACATACGAGATCGTGAAGCGGGTGGAAACTGGGAGACGGCTGTACGAAGTGGAGCGAACGGTGGAAAGAGGGCCAGAGCGCAGGCGACCGGCATGGGCGGCGACGTCGGCGTATCCAGAATCGGAGGAAAAGGGGAGAGAAGAGCCGCGACGCTGCCACAACTGTGGCCAGACGGGACACCTGCGGCGGGACTGTCGGAATCCAGTGGCATGCTCACTGTGCGGGAGCCGGGAGCACATGAGACGAGATTGCCCGGGGGCGCCCAACTGCGCGCGCTGCGGCCGAAGGGGTCATCGAGAGGCAGACTGTTACACTGGGCGGCGCGACCGGCGGGACACGGGAGGTGGAGAAGATCGGCAAGCCACCATGGCTCGGTTACGGGCGCAACTGGCGGAACTTGAGACGGCTGAGCAGAAGCAGCCCGCTATGGTGGCACACGAAGAGGAGGAACCGGATGAGCCAGATTTCATGTTGATGGCGCAGCCAGCGCGCGAGAGAGACGAGCTGGGTCTGCGACGAACGGCGCGGAGGCAGATCTTCCCTGAGGATATGCGACGAGAGGACGGGCCAAGGCGGCGGGCGAGCGAAAACAGTGACATGCCGGGAGCAGCCTATCGGCATCCGCGGGAGAGAATGACATGCCAGGCTACGGTGCTGACGATAGCGGCAGGGGCGATCACGATAGGCGGCTTTACCGCGCAACGAGCAATTGTTGACATAGGAGCAGCACACGTGCTCATAGGCCGGCGACTGGCGGATAAATTGCACTTGAACAAGCCGGGCAGACTGATCGCGGAGGGATACCTACTCATGACGGCAGACGGGGGGGAGGCGAAGTGGATGCCGAAGACCAGGCAGTCCATGGCCCTAATGCTGAATCCAGGTACCACGGAGGAGTGCGCGCTACGGGTGTACTGCGGGGTGTCAGAATCGGAAGACTTCGACCTGCTGATAGGAGTGGAATACCTGTTCGGTATCGGAGCCACCATCTGTATGTGGGAGGAGAAGGTGTTGTATCGGGTCTGCTACTGGGAAGATGATGGACCCATCGGCACGCTGCCGGTGCGGTTCGTGCGGAGAGAGCCCAGGGAAGCCTATCAGAGTTCAGAGGCCGAGGTACGTGAGGAGCTAGGCATCCCCAGCTGGCAGCAGATCACGCGGGCGCCGGCAGGACCGCAAGTGGGGAATGACGGGGAGGTCGAGTTGAAGGCGCTCTGCAACAACACGAAAAGGCTGATGGGACCGACGGTGGTGCTGGACCTCTTTGGAGGTATAGGCACAGGATTGGCGGCCGTACTGAAGGCAGGGGTAAGCGTGGAGAAGTGGATCCTGGTAGAAAGCGACATGGAGGCGGCGAAGATGGCAGTGTGTCACGCGCAGAAACTTCATGAGCGGTACCCGCATCAGTTCTGCACGGCCACATTGGATCAGAGCCTCCTGTGTGGGGCAGCCAGCATACAGAGCGTGGATGAGCAACAGCTGAGGCGGTGGGGGAGGATAGATGTGGTCGTCGCAGGTTGGGAGTGCCAGGGCTACTCGCGGGCAGGAGCCGGAAGAGGCATGAGAGATGAGAGGAGCAGCTTGTTTCGGGAGCTGAAGTGAGTACTAGAGCTGATAAAGAGGATTCAGGGCGACGTACTCTACATCGTCGAGAATGTAGTTATGGAAGGGGACATCCGGGAACAGGTGCAGGTGGCACATGAGGAAGTAACGGCGGCTCTGGGGCCAGGCGTAGTAGCAGATGGGGCACAAGCGGGGAGCAGGACACACCGGGTCCGCCGCTACTGGACGAACGGCGTGAGCGAAGCGGCGCTGCAGTACCGGCTGTCGCTGATGGAACGGCCAGTGCCCCTGCTAGTGGAGGACATCCTAGAGCCGGGAAGGATGCCGGCACCAGTGGAGCGACCGGACCACCCGACACAATTTCCCTGCAATGAAGTGGGAAGCCAAGGCAGGCGTGGCCAACGTTCGTCTCGCACAACGAAGCGGCTGCCTTCCGGATCCACGATGGGGTGCCAGGGCCAGGAATGGTATATGACAGTACGGCAAGGGAATGGCAGCCGCCGACGGCAGTGGAAAGGGAGCTGGCCATGGGCTTCATGATAGACGCGACGGCGCATCCGGAAGTAACGAAGGAGGAGAGAAGGAAGGCGCTAGGGAGAGCCATGGATCTCAACGTGATGCATTGGTTGGTGGCTACCATCAGGATGTACCATTCGCAGCTGCGATGGGAAAGGAAGCGGGACAAGGCGGCGGCAGTACAACCGCCAACGGAAAGGTCGCGGGCGAAGGAGGCACTGGCCAGAGCAATGTTGGGGGAAATTCAAGAGCAGGATGATCGGCAGCATGAGCGGGGGCATCCACTGGAGAGGAGGTGGGTTTACCCTTGGGAGGAGGAGGATGAGAGACCGGTGGTGTATGCAGAACAGGAGGACATCTGGCTCCCAGGGGATCGGGAGGAAGAAGCAGTGGATAAGAAGTGGGAAGACTTCAGCTGGTTAGAAGGGGCTATCGAAAGGCAGCGAAGCAGGGAAAGCTACGAAAGAGAGTTTGGGCCGAGTGCTTTCGCCCTCATGGCGGCAACAAAAGAGGAAGGGCCCGGGAGAGAGTCAGCAACAGAAGAGCACGGGGGCGGGGACACTGAAGCGGATCGGCGAGGGGAGAGGGGGGCAGAAGAAAGGGGGCAGCCAGAGAAGGAGCTGGGGGCACCCAGTCAAGAGGGAGTGGCACCAGAGTGGGTGATCGGGGAAGGGGTCTCGGAGGCAGACGCCGACAAGCTGAAGGGGTTACTGGCCAAACACCGAGCGGCCTTCGCCTACTCGCTCAAGGAGGTGGGGAGGTGCAACATGGCGGAAGTCACCTTGGAGCTGACCACAGACATTCCCGTGTATCAACGGCGGCGGCGAATGACGCTGGAAGAAACTCAGATATGCAAGGAGAAGTGTCAGGAGCTACTGGAAACAGGGTTCATTCGCAAGTCCAACTCCGAGTATGCGGCGGCGACAGTGGTAGCGGCTAGGACGGATCTGACGGGAAAGGTGCTCTCCAAACGCATGTGTGGGGATTACCGGGGGCTTAACAAAGTGACGATCATGAAAAGATACCAAACCCCGATGCCTGACGAGATATTTGACCTACTGGCAGAGGCGCTCGTGTTCTCCACGCTTGACTTACGGCAGGGGTTCAACCAGATCCCCATAGCTGAAGCAGACAAGAAGAAGACGGCCTTCCATGGGCCTGACGGGCAGTATGAATGGAACTTCCTACCGTTCGGCTTGAAGTCGGCATCGCCTGAGTTCCAACGAGTCATGGACCAGGTGCTGAGGGAGGTCCAGAACGCTGCGTGCTACATTGACGATGTAATCGTGTTCAGTACGGATAGCAGCTCGCATGTGAAGGACGTGGAGGCCACTCTGAGCGCCATAGAGGGAGCAGGACTGACGTGTCACCCGGCCAAATGCAAGTTTGGGCAGACGACAGTAGCGTATCTGGGGTTCGAGGTGGAAGGGGGAAAGATCGGGATCCAAAAGGCAAAAGTAGAAGTGCTGGACCGTGTGAGTACGCCGAAGGACCGGACCACCCTGCGGGCGCTGCTGGGATTCCTAAACTACTATCGCAAGTTCGTGCCGAACTTCAGCAGCCGGGCTGCGGCATTGAATCAGCTGCTCAGGGAGGACAAGCCGTGGGAATGGGGACCAGATCAAGAGAGGGCAGTGCAGGAACTGATGGAAGCTGTGAAGAACGGGGCAGTGCTGGAGCTGCCCAGGGCAGACTTGCCCTTCACCCTATACACAGACTGGAGCAGCGCGGGCATGGGAGCGGTGTTGGCACAAATGAAGGGCGAGGTGGAGAAGGTGGTGGCCTTTGCGAGCCGCAGCTGCAACGCAGCAGAGGCTAACTATTCGTCATACGAAGGGGAGGGGTTGGCGGTGGTGTGGGCAGTAAAGCACTTCAGGGTCTACTTGCAGGGAAGGAAGTTCACGCTGGTGACCGACCACCAGCCACTGCTCTGGCTGATGCAGACACCTGACCTCACCGGGAGGAACGCTCGATGGGCAATGAAGCTGCAAGAATACGATTTTGAGATCAGACACCGCCCAGGTAAGACCATGCAACATGTAGATGGTCTATCCCGGAACCCACCTGAGGTGCAGCCCTCAGCCTGCTTGATGGCGATGGCAAAGGAGGCCGATAGGGGGCAGGCGTGGGGAGAGAGCAAAGGGGGACCAGCCGATATCTGGGAGGACCGGGAGGCACTAGCCTGGATACAGGGGGCAACCACGGAGGAAGGAGCGGAGTCAGCCAGGGTGCGAGCAAGGGGAGAGCATTATCGCTGGTTCAAAGAGCAAGTACAGCTCCGCACGGGGGAAGGTTGGAAGCACGTCCCGCCTCCAGCAGAACGAGAGGCCATCATTAAGGAAGTGCATACGAAGCTGGGGCACTACGGGCCACTGCGTACGCAGCAGCTAGTTCAGACAGGGTGGTGGTGGGCAGGCATGCGGCGGCAGATCAAGGAATGGGTAGAGAAATGCGAGGCGTGCTGCAGAAACAGAGCAGTGCTGGAAAGGGAGAAGGCAGAGCTGCAGCCCTTGCCTATAGTGAGTCTGGGTTACCGCTGGTCCTTGGACATAGCGGGGGAGCTGCCGGTCAGCACCAAAGGCAGGAGGTATATCCTTTTGATGGTGGAACACGTCAGCAAGTGGGCAGAGGCAAGGCCGCTGGTGCATAAAACGGCGGAGGCAGTGGCGGAAGCCTTCGAGGAGATGGTCATCACCAGGCTGGGGGCATGTGGGGAGGTACTGACCGACCAGGGTACGGAGTTCGAAGGGGCGTTTGACCTGCTGCTAAAAGCCAGCGGCATTCGCCACCGGTCAACCTCACGATACCATCCGCAGAGCGATGGGTTGACGGAACGGCTGGTGCAGACAGTTAAGAAGGGATTGAGGGCCTATGGGGAGGAGCACAAGCGAGACTGGGACAGAAAGCTCTGCTGGGTCATGGCGGGCTACCGCTTCAATAAGCAAGCAGCGTTGAGAGATGTGTCGCCCTACTACCTGTTGTTCGGCAAGGAGCAAGTCATGCCGGTGGGAGCCCCGAGGCTTCTGTTGGACGTCGTAACCACAGGCTCGGCGGAGAAGTGGGTGGCAGTGGCGGACGCGCGGGCGGCATACTTGAGGCAGCTGCTGCCAGCAGCGTTAGAGAACTTGCATGTGGCGCAGCTGCGGGACATCGAGAGGTATAAGCAACGGCAAGAGGCGAACGGAAAAGGGGCGGTGGCGGGGGTGCAGGAGGAGGAGGAGGTCTATCTCAGACGGCAGCGGAAGCACGCCCTAGATGTGGGGCTCTCGCAGCAGCGGTGGACAGTGAAGGAGGTGCGGCCATCTGGGGTTATAGTGCTGGAAGACGGGAACGGAAAGCGAGTAGCGGATCATGTGACGAATGTGGCCAGGATACGATCGGAGAAAGGCAAGGGCGGACCTCAGGGTCCCATGACACGCGCGAGGACGGCCGCCATGGGTCATGGGAGGGGGCAAGGAGTGTCCGAGAAGGAAGCACACAAAGGCAAAGGGAAAGAGAAAGTGGGGTAAAGTCAGCAAAGGAGGACAAGTAGAGAAAGGGGGAAGCACCACGAAGGGGAGAATGGCAGAGAAGGGACACTTGGCAGAGAGGCAAGAGGGGCAGTACAGAGGCAGGAGCAGGGGGTGGTGAGAGATCAAGGTCATACTCAGCAGAGGAGGCAGGCATGTGAGGCAGCAAGCAGGGAAGGAGGGAGTTTCCGACAGCTGTCAGAATTCTGAGGCTAACACCTAAGAAGTCCTGACAGAAGGTGTAGAGGAGGGCGAAGGTGGGGTTACTGTACATTTGTATATAAGCGAAGCAGCCAGTGGCGGGAGCTGTAACGTCAGAAGCGAGGCGGGAGGCGTGGTTTGGCCAGGAGGGTGGGAACCGAGGAATTGGATTCGGAATGGGCGGTGACAGTGCGGAGGGGGTGGGCTGGCAGGGATTTACAGCAGACTGACGTGGAGGTGGGGTGCGAATGTGTGATGTGTGGTGTGCATGTGTGTGCTATGGTTTTGTTTTGCAGACACCGAGTCCAGGACATAGCTGGGAGGCAGCAACGCCAGCTGGAGACAGGCGGGAAGGCAGTGTGGATGGCAAGCTAGGCAGCCCAACAGTGCTTCTTTGTTAGGCTAGCCTTGCTAGGGTTTGAGTAGGGAAGCATAAGGCAGGGTCCTGGGCCATGGGACTGCCACTGCGTGTTTGTTTTCGTGAAATACTGCAATTACTCAACAACACAGTGTGCAACGAAGCCATCACAGGCAGTCAAGATGAGTTAGGAACGGGAGGAGCCCCATGCCCTCATGCCCTCACGCCCTCATGCCCTCATGCCCTCATGCCCTCATGCCCTCATGCCCTCATGCCCTCATGCAGTCATGCCCTCATGCCCTCACGCCCTCATGCCCTCATGCCCTCATGCCCTCATGCCCTCATGCCCTCATGCCCTCATGCCCTCATGCCCCCATGCCCTCATGCCCTCACGCCCTCATGCCCTCATGCCCTCATGCCCTCATGCCCTCACGCCCTCATGGCCTCATGCCCTCATGCCCTCATGCCCTCATGCACTCATGCCCTCATGCCCTCATGCCCTCATGCCCTCATGCCCTCATGCCCTCACGCCCTCATGCCCTCATGCCCTCATGCCCTCATGCACTCATGCCCTCATGCCCTCATGCCCTCACGCCCTCATGCCCTCATGTCCTCATGCCCTCATGCCCTCATGCCCTCATGCCCTCATGCCCTCACGCCCTCATGCCCTCATTCCCTCATGCCCTCATGCCCTAACGCCCTCATGCCCTCATGTCCTCATGCCCTCATGCCCTCATGCCCTCATGCACTCATGCCCTCATGCCCTCATGCCCTCATGCCCTCATGCCCTCATGCCCTCATGCACTCATGCCCTCATGCCCTCATGCCCTCATGCCCTCATGCCCTCATGCCCTCATGCGCTCATGCCCTCATGCCCTCATGCCCTCACTCCCTCATGCCCTCACGCCCTCATACCCTCATGCGCTCATGCCCTCATGCCCTCACGCCCTCATGCCCTCATGCCCTCATGCCCTCATGCACTCATGCCCTCATGCCCTCACGCCCTCATGCCCTCATGCCCTCATGCACTCATGCCCTCATGCAGTCATGCCCTCACGCCCTCATGCCCTCATGCCCTCATGCCCTCATGCCCTCACGCCCTCATGGCCTCATGCCCTCATGCCCTCATGCCCTCATGCACTCATGCCCTCATGCCCTTATGCCCTCATGCCCTCATGCCCTCATGCCCTCATGCCCTCATGCACTCATGCCCTCATGCTCTCACGCCCTCATGCCCTCATGCCTTCATGCCCTCATGCCCTCACGCCCTCATGCCCTCATGCCCTCATGCCCTCATGACCTCATGCCCTCATGCCCTCATGCCCTCATGCACTCATGCCCTCATGCCTTTATGCCCTCATGCCCTCACGCCCTCATGCCCTCATGCCCTCATGCCCTCACGCCCTCATGCCCTCATGCCCTCATGCCCTCATGCCCTCATGCCCTCATGCCCTCATGCCCTCATGCCCTCATGCCCTCATGCCCTCATCCCCTCATGCCCTCACGCCCTCATGCCTTCACGCCCTCATGCCCTCATGCCCTCATGCCCTCATGCCCTCACGCCCTCATGCCCTCATGCCCTCATGCCCTCATGCCCTCATGCCCTTATGCCCTCTTCCCTCATGCCCTCATGCCCTCATGCCCTCATGCCCTCATGCCCTCATGCCCTCATGCCCTCATGCCCTCACGCCCTCATGCCCTCATGATCTCATGCCCTCATGCCCTCATGCCCTCATGCCCTCATGCCCTCATGCCCTCATGCACTCATGCCCTCATGCATTTATGCCCTCATGCCCTCACGCCCTCATGCCCTCATGCCCTCATGCCCTCACGCCCTCATGCCCTCATGCCCTCATGCCCTCATGCCCTCATGCCCTCATGCCCTCATGCCCTCATGCTCTCATGCCCTTATGCCCTTATGCCCTCATGCCCTCATGCACTCATGCACTCATGCCCTCATGCCCTCAAGCCCTTATGCCCTCATGCCCTCATGCCCTCACGCCCTCATGCCCTCATGCCCTCATGCCCTCATGCCCTCACGCCCTCATGGCCTCATGCCCTCATGCCCTCATGCCCTCATGCACTCATGCCCTCATGCCATCATGCCCTCACGCCCTCATGCCCTCATGCCCTCATGCCCTCACGCCCTCACGCCCTCATGCCCTCATGCCCTCATGCCCTCATGCACTCATGCCCTCATGCTCTCACGCCCACATGCCCTCATGCCTTCATGCCCTCATGCCCTCACGCCCTCATGCCCTCATGCCCTCATGCCCTCATGCCCTCATGCCCTCATGCCCTCATGCCCTCATGCACTCATGCCCTCATGCCTTTATGCCCTCATGCCCTCACGCCCTCATGCCCTCATGCCCTGATGCCCTCACGCCCTCATGCCCTCATGCCCTCATGCCCTCATGCCCTCACGCCCTCATGCCCTCATGCCCTCATGCCCTCATGCCCTCATGCCCTCATGCCCTCATGCCCTCATGCCCTCATGCCCTTATGCCCTCATGCCCTCATGCCCTCATGCACTCATGCACTCATGCCCTCATGCCCTCAAGCCTTCATGCCCTCATGCCCTCATGCCCTCATGCCCTCATGCCCTCATGCCCTCATGCACTCATGCCCTCATGCAGCCATTCCCTAATGCCCTCACGCCCTCATGCCCTCATGCCCTCATGCCCTCATGCCCTCATGCCCTCATGCCCTCATGCCCCCATGCCCTCATGCCCTCACGCCCTCATGCCCTCATGCCCTCATGCCCTCATGCCCTCATGCCCTCATGCCCTCATGGCCTCATGCCCTCATGCCCTCATGCCCTCAGGAAAGGCATCGAACGACCCGAATTTTGTTGCATATTTGGGTGGCACATGTTCAGATACACCTACCAGAGCAACTTCAGCTTGGCTCGTACGCACAGAAAAGTTCGGCGCCCGCGATGACGGACGTGCCTGTCGACAAATGCTAAGGAGGCGCATTGATCCCTATAAGCGTAGGGAAAAGCATCCAACGACCCGAATATTGTTGCATATTTGGGTGGCCCATGTTCAAAAACACCTTCCAGAGCAACTTCAGCTTGGTTCGCACGCACAGAAAAGTTCGGCGCCCGCGATGACGGCCGTGCCTGCCCACAAATGCTAAGGAAGCGCATTGATCCCTATAAGCGTAGGGAAAAGCATCGAACCACCCTAATATTGTTGTATATTTAGGTGGTCCATGTTCAAATACACCTTCCAGAGCAACTTCAGCTTAGTTCGCGCGCACAGAAAAGTTCGGCGCCCGCGATGACGGCCATGCCTGCCCACAAATGCTAAGGAAGCGCATTGATCCCTATAAACGTAGGGAAAAGCATCGAACGACCCGAATTTTGTTGCATATTTGGGTGGCCCATGTTCAGATACACCTACCAGAGCAACTTCAGCTTGGTTCGTACGCACAAAAAAGTTTGGCGCCCGCGATGACGGCCGTGCCTGCCCACAAATGCTATAAGCGTAAAGAAAAGCATCCAACGACCCGAATTTTGTTGCATATTCCGGTGGCCCATGTTCAAATACACCTTCCAGAGCAACTTCAGCTTGGTTCGCGCGCACAGAAAAGTTCGGCGCCCGCGATGACGGCCGTGGCTGCCCACAAATGCTTAGGAAGCAAAATCATCCTTATAAGCGTAAAGAAAAGCATCGAACGACCCAAATTGTGTTGCATATTTGGGTGGCCCATGTTCAAATACACCTTCCTGAGCAACTTCCGGGAGCGTTGCAGTGCTCTTGCCGGACACCCAGGAGCGTTGCAATGCTCTTGCCGGACACCCTGGAGCGTTGCAGTGCTCTTGCCGGCCACCCTGGAGCGTTGGAATGCTCTTGCCGGACACCCCGGAGCGTTGCAGTGCTCTTGCCGGACACCCCGGAGCGTTGCATTGCTCTTGCCGGACACCCTGGAGCGTTGCAATGCTCTTGCCGGACACCCTGGAGCGTTGCAATGCTCTTGCCGACCACCCTGGAGCGTTGCAATGCTCTTGCCGGACACCCTGGAGTGTTGCAATGCTCTTGCCAACCACCATGGAGCGTTGCAATGCTCTTGCCGGACACCTGGAGCGTTGCAGTGCTCGGGGCCGGGCACCGCGGAGCGTTGCAGTGCTCTTGCCGGACACCCCGGAGCGTTGCAGTGCTCTTGCCGGACACCCTGGAGCGTTGCAATGCTCTTGCCGGACACCCCGGAGCGTTGCAATGCTCTTGCCGGACACCCTGGAGCGTTGCAGTGCTCTTGCCGGACACCCTGGAGCGTTGCAATGCCCTTGCCGGATACCCCGGAGCGTTGCAGTGCTCTTGCCGGACACCCCGGAGCGTTGCAGTGCTCTTGCCGGACACCCCGGAGCGTTGCAATGCTCTTGCCGGACACCCTGGAGCGTTGCAATGCTCTTGCCGGCCACCCTGGAGCGTTGCAATGCTCTTGCCGAACACCCCGGAGCGTTGCAGTGCTCTTGCCGGACACCCGGGAGCGTTGCAGTGCTCTTGCCGGACACCCTGGAGCGTTGCAATGCTCTTGCCGGCCACCCTGGAGCGTTGCAATGCTCTTGCCGGACACCCCGGAGCGTTGCAGTGCTCTTGCCGGACACCCTGGAGCGTTGCAGTGCTCTTGCCGGACACCCCGGAGCGTTCCAGTACTCTTGCCGGACACCCCGGAGCGTTGCAATGCTCTTGCCGGACACCCCGGAGCGTTGCAATGCTCTTGCCGACCACCCTGGAGCGTTGCAATGCTCTTGCCGGACACCCTGGAGCGTTGCAATGCTCTTGTCGGCCACCCTGGAGCATTGCAATGCTCTTGCCGGACACCCCGGAGCGTTGCAGTGCTCTTGCCAGACACCCCGGAGCGTTGCAGTGCTCTTGCCGGACACCCCGGAGCGTTGCAATGCTCTTGCCGGACACCCTGGAGCGTTGCAATGCTCTTGCCGGACACCCTGGAGCGTTGCAATGCTCTTGCCCGACACCCCGGAGCGTTGCAATGCTCTTGCAGACCACCCTGGAGTGTTGCAATGCTCTTGCCGGACAACCTGGAGCGTTGCAATGCTCTTGCCAGCCACCCTGGAGCGTTGCAGTGCTCTTGCCGGACACCCCGGAGCGTTGCAGTGCTCTTGCCGGACACCCCGGAGCGTTGCAATGCTCTTGCCGGACACCCTGGAGCGTTGCAATGTTCTTGCCGGACACCCCGGAGCGTTGCAATGCTCTTGCCGGACACCCTGGAGCGTTGCAATGCTCTTGCCGGACACCCCGGAGCGTTGCAGTGCTCTTGCCGGACACCCCGGAGCGTTGCAATGCTCTTGCCGGACACCCGGGAGCGTTGCAATGCTCTTGCCTACCACCCTGGAGTGTTGCAATGCTCTTGCCGGACACCCTGGAGCGTTGCAATGCTCTTGCCGGCCACCCTGGAGCGTTGCAATGCTCTTGCCGGACACCCCGGAGCGTTGCAGTGCTCTTGCCGGACACCCCGGAGTGTTGCAATGCTCTTGCCGGACACCCTAGAGCGTTGCAATGCTCTTGCCGGCCACCCTGGAGCGTTGCAATGCTCTTGCCGGACACCCCGAAGCGTTGCAGTGCTCTTGCCGGACACCCCGGAGCATTGCAATGCTCTTGCCGGACACCCTGGAGCGTTGCAACGCTCTTGCCGGACACCCCGGAGCGTTGCAATGCTCTTGCCGGACACCCTGGAGCGTTGCAATGCTCTTGTCGGACACCCCGGAGCGTTGCAGTGCTCTTGCCGGACACCCCGGAGCGTTTCAATGCTCTTGCCGGACACCCTGGAGCGTTGCAATGCTCTTGCCGGACACCCCGGAGCGTTGCAGTGCTCTTGCCGGACACCCCGGAGCGTTGCAGTGCTCTTGCCTGACACCCCGTAGCGTTGCAATGCTCTTGCCGGACACCCCGGAGCGTTGCAATGCTCTTGCCGACCACCATGGAGCGTTGCAATGCTCTTGCCGGACACCCCGGAGCGTTGCAGTGCTCTTGCCGGACACCCCGGAGCGTTGCAGTGCTCTTGCCGGACACCCCGGAGCGTTGCAGTGCACTTGCCGGCCACCCTGGAGCGTTGCAGTGCTCTTGCCGGACACCCTGAGTGTTGCAGTGCTCTTGCCGGCCACCCTGGAGCGTTGCAATGCTCTTGCCAAACACCCTGGAGCGTTGCAATGCTCTTGCCGACCACCCGGGAGCGTTGCAATGCTCTTCCCGGACACCCCGGAGCGTTGCAATGGTCTTGCCGGAAACCCTGGAGCGTTGCAATGCTCTTGCCGGCCACCCTGGAGCCTTGCAATGCTCTTGCCGGACACCCCGGAGCGTTGCAGTGCTCTTGCCGGACACCCCGGAGCGTTGCAGTGCTCTTGCTGGACACCCCGGAGCGTTGCAATGCTCTTGCCGGACACCCCGGAGCGTTGCAATGCTCTTGCCAACCACCCTGGAGCGTTGCAATGCTCTTGGCGGACACCCTGGAGTGTTGCAATGCTCTTGCCGGCCACCCCGGAGCGTTGCAATGCTCTTGCCGGACACCCCGAAGCGTTGCAGTGCTCTTGCCGGACACCCCGAAGCGTTGCAGTGCTCTTGCCGGACACCCTTGAGCGTTGCAATGCTCTTGCCGGACACCCTGGAGCGTTGCAATGCTCTTGCCGGCCACCCTGGAGCGTTGCAATGCTCTTGCCGGACACCCCGGAGCGTTGCAGTGCTCTTGCCGGACACCCCGGAGTGTTGCAATGCTCTTGCCGGACACCCTAGAGCGTTGCAATGCTCTTGCCGGCCACCCTGGAGCGTTGCAATGCTCTTGCCGGACACCCCGGAGCGTTGCAGTGCTCTTGCCGGACACCCCGGAGCATTGCAATGCTCTTGCCGGACACCCTGGAGCGTTGCAACGCTCTTGCCGGACACCCCGGAGCGTTGCAATGCTCTTGCCGGACACCCTGGAGCGTTGCAATGCTCTTGTCGGACACCCCGGAGCGTTGCAGTGCTCTTGCCGGACACCCCGGAGCGTTTCAATGCTCTTGCCGGACACCCTGGAGCGTTGCAATGCTCTTGCCGGACACCCCGGAGCGTTGCAGTGCTCTTGCCGGACACCCCGGAGCGTTGCAGTGCTCTTGCCTGACACCCCGTAGCGTTGCAATGCTCTTGCCGGACACCCCGGAGCGTTGCAATGCTCTTGCCGACCACCATGGAGCGTTGCAATGCTCTTGCCGGACACCCCGGAGCGTTGCAGTGCTCTTGCCGGACACCCCGGAGCGTTGCAGTGCTCTTGCCGGACACCCCGGAGCGTTGCAGTGCACTTGCCGGCCACCCTGGAGCGTTGCAGTGCTCTTGCCGGACACCCTGAGTGTTGCAGTGCTCTTGCCGGCCACCCTGGAGCGTTGCAATGCTCTTGCCAAACACCCTGGAGCGTTGCAATGCTCTTGCCGACCACCCGGGAGCGTTGCAATGCTCTTCCCGGACACCCCGGAGCGTTGCAATGGTCTTGCCGGAAACCCTGGAGCGTTGCAATGCTCTTGCCGGCCACCCTGGAGCCTTGCAATGCTCTTGCCGGACACCCCGGAGCGTTGCAGTGCTCTTGCCGGACACCCCGGAGCGTTGCAGTGCTCTTGCTGGACACCCCGGAGCGTTGCAATGCTCTTGCCGGACACCCCGGAGCGTTGCAATGCTCTTGCCAACCACCCTGGAGCGTTGCAATGCTCTTGGCGGACACCCTGGAGTGTTGCAATGCTCTTGCCGGCCACCCCGGAGCGTTGCAATGCTCTTGCCGGACACCCCGAAGCGTTGCAGTGCTCTTGCCGGACACCCCGAAGCGTTGCAGTGCTCTTGCCGGACACCCTTGAGCGTTGCAATGCTCTTGCCGGACACCCCGGAGCGTTGCAATCCTCTTGCCGGACACCTCGGAGCGTTAGAGTGCTCTTGGCGGACACCCCGGAGCGTTGCAATGCTCTTGCCGGACACCCCGGAGTGTTGCAGTGCTCTTGCCGGACACCCTGGAGCATTGCAATGCTCTTGCCGGACACCCCGAAGCGTTGCACTGCTCTTGCAGGACACCCTCGAGCGTTGCAGTGCTCTTGTTGGCCACCCTGGAGCGTTGCAATGCTCTTGCCGGACACCCTGGAGCATTGCAGTGCTCTTGCCGGACACCCTGGAGCGTTGCAGTGCTCTTGCCGGACACCCCGGAGTGTTGCAGTGCACTTTCCGGACCCCCTGGAGCATTGCAATGCTCTTGCTGGACACCCCGGAGCGTTGCAATGCTCTTGCCGACCACCCTGGAGCGTTGCAATGCTCTTGCCGGACACCCTGGAGCGTTGCAATGCTCTTGCTGGCCACCCCGGAGCGTTGCAATGCTCTTGCCGGACACCCTGGAGCGTTGCAGTGCTCTTGCCGGACACCCCGGAGCGTTGCAGTGCTCTTGCCGGACACCCTGGAGCGTTGCAATGCTCTTGCCGGATACCCCGGAGCGTTGCAATGCTCTTGCCAGACACCCTAGAGCGTTGCAGTGCTCTTGCCGGCCACCCTGGAGCGTTGCAATGCTCTTGCCGGACACCCCAGATCGTTGCAATGCTCTTGCCGACCACCCGGGAGCGTTGCAATGCTCTTGCCGGACACCCCGGAGCGTTGCAGTGCTCTTGCCGGACACCTCGGAGCGTTGCAATGCTCTTGTCGGACACCCCGGAGCGTTGCAATGCTCTTGCCGACCACCCTGGAGCGTTGCAATGCTCTTGCCGGACACCCTGGAGCGTTGCAATGCTCTCGCCGGCCACCCCGGAGTGTTGCAATGCTCTTGCCGGACACCCTGGAGCGTTGCAGTGCTCTTGCCGGACATCCCGGAGCGTTGCAGTGCTCTTGCCGGACACCCCGGAGCGTTGCAATGCTCTTGCCGACCACCCTGGAGCGTTGCAATGCTCTTGCCGGACACCCTGGAGCGTTGCAATGCTCTTGCCGGCCACCCCGGAGCGTTGCAATGCTCTTGCCGGACACCCTGGAGCGTTGCAGTGCTCTTGCCAGACACCCCGGAGCATTGCAGTGCTCTTGCCGGACACCCCGGAGCGTTGCAGTGCACTTTCCGGACCCCCTGGAGCGTTGCAATGCTCTTGCCGGACACCCCGGAGCGTTGCAATGCTCTTGCCGGAAACCCTGGAGCGTTACAGTGCTCTTGCCGGCCACCCTGGAGCGTTGCAATGCTCTTGCCGAACACCCTGGAGCGTTGCAATGCTCTTGCTGACCACCCGGGAGCGTTGCAATGCTCTTCCCGGACACCCCGGAGCGTTGCAATGCTCTTGACGGACACCCTGGAGCGAGGTAATGCTCTTGCCGGACACCCCGGAGCGTTGTAGTGCTCTTGCCAGACACCTTAGAGCGTTGCAGTGCTCTTGCCGGACACCCCGGAGTGTTGCAGTGCTCTTGCCGGACACCCTGGAGCGTTGCAATGCTCTTGCCGCACACCCCGGAGCGTTGCAATGCTCTTGCCGGACACCCTGGAGCGTTGCAGTGCTCTTGCCGGCCACCCTGGAGCGTTGCAATGCTCTTGCCGACCACCCGGGAGCGTTGCAATGCTCTTGCCGGACACCCCGGAGCATTGCAATGCTCTTGCCGGACACCCTGGAGCGTTGCAATGCTCTTGCCGGACACCCCGGAGCGTTACAGTGCTCTTGGCGGACACCCCGGAGCGTTGCAATGCTCTTGCCGGACACCCCGGAGTGTTGCAGTGCTCTTGCCGGACACCCTGGAGCGTTGCAATGCTCTTGCCGGACACCCCGAAGCGTTGCACTGCTCTTGCCGAACACCCTGGAGCGTTGCAGTGCTCTTGCTGGCCACCCTGTAGCGTTGCAATGCTCTTGCCGGACACCCTGGAGCGTTGCAGTGCTCTTGCCGGACACCCCGGAGCGTTGCAGTGCTCTTGCCAGACACCCCGGAGCGTTGCAGTGCACTTTCCGGACCCCCTAGAGCATTGCAATGCTCTTGCCGGACACCCCGGAGCGTTGCAATGCTCTTGCCGACCACCCTGGAGCGTTGCAATGCTCTTGCCGGACACCCTGGAGCGTTGCAATGCTCTTGCCGGCCACCCCGGAGCGTTGCAATGCTCTTGCCGGACACCCCGGAGCGTTGCAGTGCTCTTGCCGGACACCCTGGAGCGTTGCAATGCTCTTGCCGGACACCCCGGAGCGTTGCAATGCTCTTGCCAGACACCCTGGAGCGTTGCAGTGCTCTTGCCGGCCACCCTGGAGCGTTGCAATGCTCACGCTCTCATGCCCTCATGCCCTCATGCCCTCATGCACTCATGCCCTCATGCCCTCATGTCCTCTTCCCTCATGCCCTCATGCCCTCATGCCCTCATGCCCTCATGCCCTCATGCCCTCACGCCCTCATGCCCTCACGCCCTCATGCCCTCATGACCTCATGCCCTCATACCCTCATGCACTCATGCCCTCATGCCCTCATGCCCTCATGACCTCATTCCCATCTTCCCTCATGCCCTCATGCACTCATGCCCTCGTGCCTTTTATGCCCTCATGCCCTAACGCCCTCATGCCCTCATGCCCTCATGCCCTCACGCCTGTTATAGTCACAATAGGCTTGAATGTGCCTAAAACGAAAGATAGAGAGCACAGACGGATTTCTGCACAGCGGCTTCAAACGTTGATAGCGTTCTGCTCACAGCTGCAAATGACTTGATTCAAATTGGATCTGGAGCGTCTTCACGTCGTCTACAATTATCAATTTAGATTGCACGATTTGATAAAGAATTGACGACACAGCGTCGGTTTGAACGAACGGTACTATGGCAGCCACTATAGTCTTAGAACACAAGATAGGAAGAGTTACGAGTTGGGAATGACTCCCAGCTCCTACAAACCCCAAGAGCCGAGGTACAGTGATGTGGAACAGTGCCACACTGTCCCCAACCACGAAGGGTCTCGAAACTACCCTTCACTAGGGCCTACACCAAGTGAAATGTTACACTACACAAAGGAATGTAACTATCTTCAATATCTTGAGGTGTACCCTTTTGGCGAGCTTCGAAATCACTTGAGGCTTGACACCAAGGCTCGGGCTCTTCATCACAAACTCATCCTTGAGTTCTTGATGGGTCTGCTGCACACACCTGCGACACGCCGAACGTTCGACACAGGACAAAATAGAAACCGCGCACGACAAAATAAAAACCGCGCGCGAGACACAAACGACCGCGTAACACGCGTCTAGCGATAACTCGCTATTGACTCGACACACACACTCGACATCATGACTCAACATTCACACACAATTATAAGCATGAAATATATATTATCCCATGCCCTCATACCATTCCATACACACACACATTCACGCACACGGACAACAAGCCGAGTGCAAACCGTAGGGTTGCACCAACAAACTCCCCCTCGGATTGTTGGCCTTAGGATATGTTGCTCTCTCAATTCAGAGCCATCCCAGCCAGCTTGCAACACTTCCAATGCTGCTGCTCCTCCAGCCTCTTGGTCATCATGTCAGCCGGCTGCCCCGTGGTCTTCACGTAGCGCAACTCAACTTCACCCGCGGTTACCATGCTCCTCGTCCAATGCCACTTCACTCTCATGTGCTTCGTGAGTCCATGCAACACAGGGTTCTTAGCAAGAGCAATGGCACCCTGGCTGTCACAGTACAGTGGGGTAGGTCCTTGCTGCTCCTCCCCCAATTCAGCCAACAAACGCCGCTGCCACACAATCTCCCGTACGACACGGAAGAGTGCCATGTACTCGGACTCCACCGAGCTCAAAGCTTGGTCAACCTGCTTCTTGCTCTCCCAAGCAGTTGGGCCTCCACCAACACAGCATATGAAGCCTCCCACACTTGTCATGTCCTCTGGTTCTGATGCATATGAAGCATCCGAGTAGGCGGTGAGGAACAAACGCCCGGCTTCAACACCATCCGCGCCCTTTTGGCGCCTTTGTGCCGCCACTGAGTATTGCAGCGCAACGGTCGGTGTTTGGCCAAGATACTTGGCCACCCTCATTCCAGCTGCTACCTGCTCCTCATTAGGGCATTGCACAACCCTAGCCAGCTGCCCGGTAGCAAACGCGACGTCCGGTCGGGTGTTTACCGCCGCATACATGAGGCTGCCCACCAACGAGTGAAATCGGCGCCTCTCCTCTTCACCAACGCTCTCCTCCTCTGGTCCCTTCACACACTTGAACCCAGAGGGAAAGGGTGTAGCCACATGGCCTTCACTCTGCCCAAAGTTGGCAGCCAATGCCTCCAGGTACTTTCGTTGATGCACCCGCATGCACCGCTTCTCCACATCTCGTTCGATGTGGAGCCCAAGGTAGAAGCTCACGTCACCAAGGGCCTTGCACTTGAACTTGTCTTGAAGCTTCAGCATCACCTCCTTCACAAGGTCAGAAGAGGGTGAGAAAATGAGGATGTCATCCACATAAACCACCATGAAACTCCTCTGCTCCCCCTCGCCAAGCATGAACAAGGAGTGATCGGCCGTTGAGGGAGTGAAGCCGATCCCCTCCAACACTTCGCGCAGCTTCATGTACCATTGCCTAGGGGCTTGCTTCAGCCCATAGAGGGCCTTCTTCAGCTTCCACACTCTGCCACTACCATCATCAAACCCCTCTGGCTGCGCCATAAAAATCTCCTCCTCAAGGATGCCGTTAAGGAATGCCGTTACGATGTCCATTTGCTTTACTACCCATCCTTTGATGGCGGCTCCCGCGAATAGGGTTCGCAGCGTCGTCGGCTTCACCACAGGGGCAAACAGCTCCTTGAAGTCCACCTTCTCCTTCTGCTGGTACCCCTTGGCTACAAGCCTAGACTTGTAGCGCTCGATCTTGCCGTCGGCATCCGACTTGATTTTGAAGAGCCACTTGGACGTTATCGCCGTACGCCCCTCCGGTAGCTCCACCAATTCAAACGTGTCATTCTCCTCGATGCTCTTCAGCTCACTCTCCATGGCCTTCTTCCACTCCTCAGCATCACTACTCTCCAAAGCCTCCTTGAGAGTTGCTGGTTCTCCCGGCATCTCCACCGGAGAGAAGAACGCGAAGGCACACTCCTCGTAGTCACTCTCCTCGTCGTCTCCGACCATCATTGCCGCTCCGGCCAGGGCTGTCTTGCCCTGCTTTCCCGGCGCATCATAGGTCAGCCTATTAGGGGGTTGAACTCTCCTCTTCCCCCTTCCTTCCTCCTCAGCTGCAGGAACTTGAAGGCCTTGGCGTTGCTGCGGTGTGGCTCGAATCCGTGGAGCACTCGTAGTACGGGAAGGAAGTGACGGTGCACGCTCGCTCACTTGCTGCACCTCCTCCTCTTCTTCCTCTGCATCATTGGCCTCCTCTCCCCCATTCACAAGGGAGGATTGCCTTGTGGTTGTGCTGCCGCTGCTCAGTTCCAAAGGCAGCTCCACATGCTCCAAACCGGAACTCTTCACCTCCCCAAACCGCACGCCTATCTTCGCCTCATTCTCTGCCTTCCAATCCTTGTACATGAAGTTCTCCATGAACTTGCAGTCCCTGCTCACCAAGAACTTCTTGGTGAATGGGTCCCAAAGAAGCCATCCCTTGCTGTTTTGAGCCATGCCCAAGTGCACGGCCCACACCGCCTTGGCACCAAGCTTGTTGTGCCGAAGATGCTTAGGCACGAGCGCCATGCACATGCACCCGAACACCCGAAGCATATCCACCTTTGGCTTCCTACCTAGCCACTCCACATAGGGCACCCATTTGTCTGCTCCCACATGAGTCAAGGCTCTGTTCTTGGCCACACACGCGCTCCGCACCGCATCAGGCCAGAAATAGTCGGGTAGCCCGGCTTCAATGAGCAACCCGCGTGCCGCCTCCGTGATTGTGCGGTTCGCTCGCTCGGCGATGCCGTTCATTGCAGGGGAGTATGGCATGGTGAGGGAGTGCCGAATACCATTCTTCTTCAGCCACAACCCAAACTCCTTGCTCAGGAACTCTCCCCCTCGATCGGTGCGGATTGACTTGACTAGACGGTCTTGTTGCCGCTCCACCATCGGGAACCAATCCGTCTTCAACGTTTCAGCCACGTCGCTCTTCTTGGCCAGCACGTACACCCAAGTCATGCGGGTGTAGACGTCGACAATGGTGAGAAAATACTCAGCTCCAGCAGCTCCAAGCTTCAGGGGGCCCACCACGTCCATCACCACCTCATCAAGCGGTGCCTTTGCCGTTGCCTCCGAACTAGGGAACGGAAACCGGGTGAACTTGGCTTGAATGCACGTCGGGCAGCCAAGCACCTCATCGGGCTCCCCCTTCACACGTATGCCAGCAACCATCTCATTCTTCACTAGCTGCTGCAAGATGGGCAGGGCCACATGCCCCATGCGCCGATGCAAGGTGAGCCAATCACACTCCCCCGTAGCCGAAGTTGGATTGGAGAATGCCGCGCTCGCAATAGCGCCCCACATACTCTCTCCGTAGTCCTCCTCCGCTGCTGCCTCTGGGTTCTCCTCACCCTTTTGCTGCTCCTTGGTTGCTGCACCACTCTCCTTAGGTTCACTGAACTTGCTGGTCCCTCCAGGTTTGCTCTTCTTGAGCTCATTCTCCTTAGCGCGACCGTTCGCGCCATCGTCGCTACCGACCGCTCCATCCTTGGTGCTGATGCTTGCTGCCACTTGCCTCTCCTTAGGCATAGGGACCACTGGGATCTGCCACATCTCGTTGTAGACATCCCTGTCCTCATGAAGGTCCCAAAGAATTCGATCGCCAAGCCTTGCGGTGTAGGTCTTGGCTCCCTTCGAGTTCGTGTCCATGCCGGCCTTTGCCAACCGCCGCACGGAAATCAGGTTTGCAGCAAGGCTGGGCACCCAAAGCACGTTCTTGAGGCCCACCATCTTCCCATCAGCACCCTTGAACATGGCCTTGCCCATGCCTTTCACCTCTGCTCGCTGCCCCAAAGCCGATGTGACATGCTTCACCGGTGACGGCTCGAGTTCGGTGAGCAAGTCCGGGCGAGGTGTCATGCTATAGGTAGCGCCACTATCAATCACCCAATAGTCCAGGGGGTGTAGGGTCACCTTCCCCACAGCTGCTGGCTCCTCAAAGCCTTCATCCTTCTCTGGACCAGCCGGTACTTGCGTCGACACGAAGTAGAATAGACCCGGGTATCGATCGTCGCTCGGGTCCTTGTCGTTGTCTCCGCTCTTCATGTTTGCAGCTCCGCCACCGCGACCGCCACGGCCTCCACGGCCTCGTCCTGTCCCTCCTCCTGCTCCTCTACCCTCTTGGCCTTGAGCAGGGGTCCAACCATCAGGGAGTTTGTAGCAGTCGCGCCACATGTGTCCGCTCTTGTGGCAATAGTGACACTCGCCGTCGAATCGGCCGCGACCGCGTCCGTAGCTCTTGTCGTCGCTGCCGTAACCGCCACTCCTGCGGCCTCCGCCGAAGTTGCTGCCACCAAACCTTCCTCCCCCTCGTCCTCTGCCTCTTCCTCGACCATATCCACGGCCGATGCTCGCTGCCCCAGCGCCATCCGCACTCGCCAACTCACGGCGGCGGAAATCCTCTTGAAGGATAGCTCGCTTCACGTCTTCAAGCGAGAGGCGGGGCAAGTCGCGATTAAGGTTGATGATGAGCGAGGACCATGACTCTGGGAGTAAGGCCAGCAACTTGGTTGGAGCTCACTGTAGTTCAAATCAGCTCCCTCAAGCCGCGTCAACAAGTCGAAGAATTTCTGCACCCCTTCTTCAACCGCTTCGTTTTCTTCAATTCGTAGTGCCGCCATTTGCCGTTCCAACACCACCGCTACCGCCGCTGTTGCAGGAGCATGTACACCCTTGAGAGCAGCTTATGCCTTTGGTCCTTTCTCTGGTTCACGCTGGAATGGCTTGATGTGACGGATCTGACTGCTCCCCAACGCTTGCCCAAGTAAGAGATAGCCTTGTGCGCTCTTCCGCACCCACGGGCTCTTCTCCGGGTCGTTCTCGGGGCGCTTCTCCGTTCCTTCCATCACCTCCAGCAGGTCATAGTGGTCAAAGATGTTCTCCATCTTGAAGGACCATTCAGCAAAGTTGTCACCGTTGAACTTGTCAAGCCCAAACACCCTAGGCTCATCCCTAGGTGGGCCAAGACTTGGTTGCATGGGCGCCATGGCTGAATCACGGGGTTGGCCTTGAGCTTGAGCTTATCCACTGCCACCAGCACCTCTGCCACCCCTTTCCTCAGGTCCAGACATTGTCGAAACTGCTCCAAGGGGCTCTGATACCACTTGTTATAGTCACAATAGGCTTGAATGTGCCTAAAACGAAAGATAGAGAGCACAGACGGATTTCTGCACAGCGGCTTCAAACGTTGATAGCGTTCTGCTCACAGCTGCAAATGACTTGATTCAAATTGGATCTGGAGCGTCTTTACGTCGTCTACAATTATCAATTTAGATTGCACAATTTGATAAAGAATTAACGACACAGCGTCGGTTTGAACGAACGGTACTATGGCAGCCACTATAGTCTTAGAACACAAGATAGGAAGAGTTATGAGTTGGGAATGACTCCCAGCTCCTACAAACCCCAAGAGCCGAGGTACAGTGATGTGGAACAGTGCCACACTGTCCCCAACCACGAAGGGTCTCGAAACTACCCTTCACTAGGGCCTACACCAAGTGAAATGTTACACTACACAAAGTAATGTAACTATCTGCAATATCTTGAGGTGTACCCTTTTGGCGAGCTTCGAAATCACTTGAGGCTTGACACCAAGGCTCGGGCTCTTCATCACAAACTCATCCTTGAGTTCTTGATGAGTCTGCTGCACACACCTGCGACACGCCGAACGTTCGACACAGGACAAAATAGAAACCGCGCACGACAAAATAGAAACCGCGCGCGAGACACAAACGACCGCGTAACACGCGTCTAGCGATAACTCGCTATTGACTCGACACACACACTCGACATCATGACTCAACATTCACACACAATTATAAGCATGAAATATATATTCTCCCATGCCCTCATACCATTCCATACACACACACATTCACGCACACGGACAACAAGCCGAGTGCAAACCGTAGGGTTGCACCAACAACGCCCTCATGCCCTCATGCCCTCATGCCCTCATGCCCTCATGCCCTTATGCCCTCATGCCCTCATGCCCTCATGCCCTCATGCCCTCATGCCCTCATGCACTCATGCTCTCATGCCCTCATGCCCTCATGCCCTCATGCCCTCATGCCCTCATGCGCTCATGCCCTCATGCCCTCATGCCCTCACGCCCTCATGCCCTCACGCCCTCATGCCCTCATACACTCATGCCCTCATGCACTCACGCCCTCATGCCCTCATGCCCTCATGCCCTCATGCCCTCACTCCCTCATGCCCTCATGCCCTCATGCCCTCATGTACTCATGCACTCGTGCCCTCATGCAACCATGCCCTAATGCCCTCATGCCCTCATGCCCTCATGCCCTCACGCCCTCACGCCCTCATGCACTCATGCCCTCATGCCCTCATGCCCTCATGCCCTCATGCCCTCATGCCCTCATGCCCTCATGCCCTCATGCCCTCATGCCCTTATGCCCTCATGCCCTCATGACCTCATGCACTCATGCACGCATGCCCTCATGCCCTCAAGCCCTCATGCCCTCATGCATTCATGCCCTCATGCCCTCATGCCCTCATGCCCTCATGCACTCATGCCCTAATGCAGTCATGCCCTCGTGCCCTCACGCCCTCATGCCCTCATGCCCTCATGCCCTCATGCACTCATGCCCTCATGCCTTCATGCCCTCATGCCCTCACGCCCTCATGCCCTCATGCCCTCACGCCCTCATGCCCTCATGCCCTCATGCCCTCACGCCCTCATGCCCTCATGCCCTCATGCCCTCATGCCCTCATGCCCTCATACACTCATGCCCTCATGCTCTCTTGCCCTCATGCCCTCATGCACTCATGCCCTCATGCCCTCATGCCCTCATGCCCTCATGCCCTCATGCCCTCATGCCCTCATGCGCTCATGCCCTCAAGCCCTCATGCCCTCATGCCCTCATGCCCTCATGCCCTCATGCCCTCATGCCCTCATGCACTCATGCCCTCATGCAGTCATGCCCTCGTGCCCTCACGCCCTCATGCCCTCATGCCCTCATGCCCTCATGCCCTTATGCCCTCATGCCCTCATGCCCTCATGCCCCCATGCCCTCATGCCCTCACGCCCTCATGCCCTCATGCCCTTATGCCCTCATGCCCTCATGCCCTCATGCCCTCATACCCACACGCCCTCATGCCCTCATGCCCTCATGCCCTCATGCACTCATGCCCTCATGCTCTCACGCCCTCATGCCCTCATGCCTTCATGCCCTCACGCCCTCATGCCCTCATGCCCTCATGCCCTCATGCCCTCATGCCCTCATGCCCTCATGCACTCATGCCCTCATGCCTTTATGCCCTCATGCCCTCACGCCCTCATGACCTCATGCCCTCATGCCCTCACGCCCTCATGCCCTCATGCCCTCATGCCCTCATGCCCTCATGCACTCATGCCCTCATGCTCTCACGCCCTCATGCCCTCATGCTTTCATGCCCTCATGCCCTCACGCCCTCACGCCCTCATGCCCTCATGCCCTCATGCCCTCATGCCCTCATGCCCTCATGCCCTCATGCCCTTATGCCCTCATGCCCTCATGCCATCATGCACTCATGCACTCATGCCCTCATGCCCTCATGCCCTCATGCTCCATGCCCTCATGCCCTCATGCAGTCATGCCCTCACGCCCTCATGCCCTCATGCCCTCATGCCCTCATGCCCTCACGCCCTCATGGCCTCATGCCCTCATGCCCTCATGCCCTCATGCTCTCACGCCCTCATGCCCTCATGCTTTCATGCCCTCACGCCCTCACGCCCTCATGCCCTCATGCCCTCATGCCCTCATGCCCTCATGCCCTCATGCCCTCATGCCCTCATGCCCTCATGCACTCATGCCCTCATGCCGTCACGCCCTCATGCCCTCATGCCCTCATGCCCTCATGCCGTCACGACCTCATGCCCTCATGCTCTCATGCCCTCATGCCCTCATGCCCTCATGCCCTCATGCCCTCATGCCCTCTTGCCCTCATGCCCTCATGCCCTCATGCCCTCTTGCCCTCATGCCCTCATGCCCTCATGCCCTCATGCCCTCATGCCTTGACGCCCTCATGCCCTCATGCCCTCATGCCCTCATGCCCTCATGCCCTCATGCCCTCATGCCCTCATGCCCTCATGCACTCATGCACTCATGCCCTCATGCCCTCAAGCCCTCATGCCCTCATGCCCTCATTCCCTCATGCCCTCATGCCCTCATGCCCTCATGCACTCATGCCCTCATGCAGTCATGCCCTCACGCCCTCATGCACTCATGCCCTCATGCCCTCATGCCCTCACGCCCTCATGGCCTCATGCCCTCATTCTCTCATGCCCTCATGCACTCATGCCCTCATGCCCTTATGCCCTCATGCCCTCATGCCCTTATGCCCTCATGCCCTCATGCCCTCACGCCCTCAAACCCTCATGCCCTCATGCCTGCATGCCCTCATGCCCTCATGCCTCATGCCCTCATTCCCTCATGCCCTCATGCCCTCATGCCCTCATGCCCTCACGCCCTTATGCCCTCATGCCCTCATGCCCTCATGCACTCATGCCCTCATGCTCTCACGCCCTCATGCCCTCATGCCTTCATGCCCTCATGCCCTCACGCCCCTCATGCCCTCATGCCCTCATGCCCTCATGCCCTCATGCCCTCATGCCCTCATTCCCTCATGCCCTCATGCACTCATGCCCTCATGCCTTTATGCCCTCATGCCCTCACGCCCTCCTGCCCTCATGCCCTCATGCCCTCACGCCCTCATGCCCTCATGCCCTCATGCCCTCATGCCCTCATGCACTCATGCCCTCATGCTCTCACGCCCTCATGCCCTCATGCCCTCATGCCCTATGCCCTCATGCCCTCATGCCCTCATGCACTCATGCACTCATGCCCTCATGCCCTCAAGCCCTCATGCCCTCATGCCCTCATGCCCTCATGCCCTCATGCCCTCATGCCCTCATGCACTCATGCCCTCATGCAGTCATGCCCTCACGCCCTCATGCCCTCATGCCCTCATGCCCTCATGCCCTCACGCCCTCATCTCCTCATGCCATCATGCCCTCATGCCCTCATGCACTCATGCCCTCATGCCCTTATGCCCTCATGCCCTCATGCCCTCATGCCCTCATGCCCTCATGCCCTCACGCCCTCATGCCCTCATGCCCTCATGCCTGCATGCCCTCATGCCCTCATGCCTCATGCCCTCATTCCCTCATGCCCTCATGCCCTCATGCCCTCATGCCCTCATGCCCTCATGCCCTCACGCACTCATGCCCTCATGCCCTCATGCCCTCATGCCCTCATGCCCGCATGCCCTCATGCACTCATGCCCTCATGCTCTCACGCCCTCATGCCCTCATGCCCTCATGCCCTTTGCCCTCATGCCCTCATGCCCTCATGCACTCATGCCCTCATGCCCTCAAGCCCTCATGCCCTCATGCCCTCATGCCCTCATGCCCTCATGCCCTCATGCCCTCATGCACTCATGCCCTTATGCAGTCATGCCCTCCCGCCCTCATGCCCTCATGCCCTCATGCCCTCATGCCCTCACGCCCTCATGGCCTCATGCCCTCATGCCCTCATGCCCTCATGCACTCATGCCCTCATGCCCTTATGCCCTCATGCCCTCATGCCCTCATGCCCTCATGCCCTCATGCCCTCACGCCCTCATGCCCTCATGCCCTCATGCCCTCATGCACTCATGCCCTCATGCTCTCACGCCCTCATGCCCTCATGCCTTCATGCCCTCATGCCCTCACGCCCTCATGCCCTCATGCCCTCATGCCCTCATGCCCTCATGCCCTCATGCCCTCATGCCCTCATGCTCTCATGCCCTCATGCACTCATGCCCTCATGCCTTTATGCCCTCATGCCCTCACGCCCTCATGCCCTCATGCCCTCATGCCCTGATGCCCTCATGCCCTCATGCCCTCATGCCCTCATGTCCCCATGCCCTCATGCCCTCACGCCCTCATGCCCTCATGCCCTCATGCCCTCATGCCCTCACGCCCTCATGGCCTCATGCCCTCATGCCCTCATGCCCTCATGCACTCATGCCCTCATGCCCTTTACCCTCATGCCCTCATGCCCTCATGCCCTCATGCCCTCATGCCCTCACGCCCTCATGCCCTCATGCCCTCATGCCCTCATGCACTCATGCCCTCATGCTCTCACGCACTCATGCCCTCATGCCTTCATGCCCTCATGCCCTCACGCCCTCATGCCCTCATGCCCTCATGCCCTCATGCCCTCATGCCTTCATGCCCTCATGCCCTCATGCCCTCATGCCCTCATGCCCTCATGTCCCCATGCCCTCATGCCCTCACGCCCTCATGCCCTCATGCCCTCATGCCCTCATGCCCTCACGCCCTCATGGCCTCATGCCCTCATGCCCTCATGCCCTCATGCCCTCATGCCCTCATGCCCTTTACCCTCATGCCCTCATGCCCTCATGCCCTCATGCCCTCATGCCCTCACGCCCTCATGCCCTCATGCCCTCATGCCCTCATGCACTCATGCCCTCATGCTCTCACGCACTCATGCCCTCATGCCTTCATGCCCTCATGCCCTCATGTCCCCATGCCCTCATGCCCTCACGCCCTCATGCCCTCATGCCCTCATGCCCTCATGCCCTCACGCCCTCATGGCCTCATGCCCTCATGCCCTCATGCCCTCATGCCCTCATGCCCTCATGCCCTTTACCCTCATGCCCTCATGCCCTCATGCCCTCATGCCCTCATGCCCTCATGCCCTCATGCCCTCATGCCCTCATGCCCTCATGCCCTCATGCCCTCATGCCCTCATGCCCTCATGCCCTCATGCCCTCATGCCCTCATGCACTCATGCCCTCATGCCTTTATGCCCTCATGCCCTCACGCCCTCATGCCCTCATGCCCTCATGCCCTCACGCCCTCATGCCCTCATGCCCTCATGCCCTCATGCCCTCATGCACTCATGCCCTCATGCTCTCACGCCCTCATGCCCTCATGCTTTTATGCCCTCATGCCCTCACGCCCTCATGCCCTCATGCCCTCATGCCCTCATGCCCTCATGCACTCATGCCCTCATGCTCTCACGCCCTCATGCCCTCATGCTTTTATGCCCTCATGCCCTCACGCCCTCATGCCCTCATGCCCTCATGCCCTCATGCCCTCATGCCCTCATGCCCTCATGCCCTCACGCCCTCATGCCCTCATGCCCTCATGCCCTCATGCACTCATGCCCTCATGCTCTCACGCCCTCATGCCCTCATGCCTTCATGCCCTCATGCCCTCACGCCCTCATGCCCTCATGCCCTCATGCCCTCATGCCCTCATGCCCTCATGCCCTCATGCCCTCATGCCCTCATGCCCTCATGCACTCATGCCCTCATGCTCTCACGCCCTCATGCCCTCATGCTTTTATGCCCTCATGCCCTCACGCCCTCATGCCCTCATGCCCTCATGCCCTCATGCACGCATGCCCTCATGCTCTCACGCCCTCATGCCCTCATGCTTTTATGCCCTCATGCCCTCACGCCCTCATGCCCTCATGCCCTCATGCCCTCATGCCCTCATGCCCTCATGCCCTCATGCCCTCATGCCCTCATGCCCTCATGCCCTCACGCCCTCATGCCCTCATGCCCTCATGCCCTCATGCACTCATGCCCTCATGCTCTCACGCCCTCATGCCCTCATGCCTTCATGCCCTCATGCACTCATGCCCTCATGCCCTCATGCCCTCATGCCCTCACGCCCTCATGCCCTCACGCCCTCATACACTCATGACCTCATGCCCTCATACCCTCATGCACTCATGCCCTCATGCCCGTATGCCCTCATGCCCTCATGCCTCATGCCCTCATGCCCTCATGCCCTCATGCCCTCATGCCCTCATGCCCTCATGCCCTCATGCCCTCATGCCCTCATGCCCTTATGCCCTCATGCCCTCATGCCCTCATGCACTCATGCACTCATGCCCTCATGCCCTCATGCCCTCATGCTCCATGCCCTCATGCCCTCATGCAGTCATGCCCTCACGCCCTCATGCCCTCATGCCCTCATGCCCTCATGCCCTCACGCCCTCATGGCCTCATGCCCTCATGCCCTCATGCCCTCATGCTCTCACGCCCTCATGCCCTCATGCTTTCATGCCCTCATGCCCTCACGCCCTCATGCCCTCATGCCCTCATGCCCTCATGCCCTCATGCCCTCATGCCCTCATGCCCTCATGCCCTCATGCCCTTATGCCTTCATGCCCTCATGCACTCATGCCCTCATGCCCTCATGCCCTCATGCCCTCACGCCCTCATGCCCTCACGCCCTCATACACTCATGACCTCATGCCCTCATACCCTCATGCACTCATGCCCTCATGCCCGTATGCCCTCATGCCCTCATGCCTCATGCCCTCATGCCCTCATGCCCTCATGCCCTCATGCCCTCATGCCCTCATGCCCTCATGCCCTCATGCCCTCATGCCCTTATGCCCTCATGCCCTCATGCCCTCATGCACTCATGCACTCATGCCCTCATGCCCTCATGCCCTCATGCTCCATGCCCTCATGCCCTCATGCAGTCATGCCCTCACGCCCTCATGCCCTCATGCCCTCATGCCCTCATGCCCTCACGCCCTCATGGCCTCATGCCCTCATGCCCTCATGCCCTCATGCTCTCACGCCCTCATGCCCTCATGCTTTCATGCCCTCATGCCCTCACGCCCTCATGCCCTCATGCCCTCATGCCCTCATGCCCTCATGCCCTCATGCCCTCATGCCCTCATGCCCTCATGCCCTTATGCCCTCATGCCCTCATGCCCTCATGCACTCATGCACTCATGCCCTCATGCCCTCATGCCCTCATGCCCTCATGCCCTCATGCCCTCATGCAGTCATGCCCTCACGCCCTCATGCCCTCATGCCCTCATGCCCTCATGCCCTCACGCCCTCATGCCCTCATGCCCTCATGCCCTCATGCACTCATGCCCTCACGCCCTCATGCCCTCATGCTCTCACGCCCTCATGCCCTCATGCCTTCATGCCCTCATGCCCTCACGCCCTCATGCCCTCATGCCCTCATGCCCTCATGCCCTCATGCCCTCATGCCCTCATGCCCTCGTGCCCTCATGCCCTCATGCACTCATGCCCTCATGCCTTTATGCCCTCATGCCCTCACGCCCTCATGCCCTCATGCCCTCATGCCCTCACGCCCTCATGCCCTCATGCCCTCATGCCCTCATGCCCTCATGCCCTTATGCACTCATGCCCTCATGCCCTCATGCCCTCATGCCCTCATGCCCTCATGCCCTCATGCGCTCATACCCTCATGCCCTCATGCCCTCATGCCCTCATGCACTCATGCCCTCATACCCTCATGCACTCATGCCCTCATGCCCTCACGCCCTCATGCCCTCATGCCCTCATGCCCTCACGGCCTGATGCCCTCATGCCCTCATGCCCTCATGCCCTCATGTACTCATGCACTCGTGCCCTCATGCCCTCATGCCCTCATGCCCTCATGCCCTCATGCCCTCATGCCCTCATGCCCTCATGCACTCATGCCCTCATGCCCTCACGCCCTCATGCCCTCATGCCCTCATGCCCTCATGCCCTCACGACCTCATGCCCTTATGCTCTCATGCCCTCATGCCCTCATGCCCTCATGCCCTCATGCCCTCATGCCCTCTTGCCCTCATGCCCTCATGCCCTCATGCCCTCTTGCCCTCATGCCCTCATGCCCTCATGCCCTCATGCCCTCATGCCTTGACGCCCTCATGCCCTCATGCCCTCATGCCCTCATGCCCTCATGCCCTCATGCCCTCATGCCCTCATGCCCTCACGCCCTCATGCCCTCACGCCCTCATACGCTCATGACCTCATGCCCTCATACCCTCATGCACTCATGCCCTCATGCCCGTATGCCCTCATGCCCTCATGCCTCATGCCCTCATGCCCTCATGCCCTCATGCCCTCATGCCCTCATGCCCTCATGCCCTCATGCCCTCATGCACTCATGCCCTCATGCCCTCATGCCCTCATGCCCTCATGCCCTCATGCCCTCATGCGCTCATGCCCTCATGCCCTCATGCCCTCACGCCCTCATGCCCTCACGCCCTCATGCCCTCATGCACTCATGCCCTCATGCCCTCACGCCCTCATGCCCTCATGCCCTCATGCCCTCATGCCCTCACGCCCTCATGCCCTCATGCCCTCATGCCCTCATGTACTCATGCACTCGTGCCCTCATGCCCTCATGCCCTCATGCCCTCATGCCCTCATGCCCTCACGCCCTCACGCCCTCATGCACTCATGCCCTCATGCCCTCATGCCCTCATGCCCTCATGCCCTCATGCCCTCATGCCCTCATGCCCTCATGCACTCATGCCCTCATGCAGTCATGCCCTCATGCCCTCACGCCCTCATGCCCTCATGCCCTCATGCCCTCATGCCCTCATGCCCTCATGCCCCCATGCCCTCATGCCCTCACACCCTCATGCCCTCATGCCCTCATGCCCTCACGCCCTCATGGCCTCATGCCCTCATGCCCTCATGCCCTCATGCACTCATGCCCTCATGCCCTTATGCCCTCATGCCCTCATGCCCTCATGCCCTCATGCCCTCATGCCCTCACGCCCTTATGCCCTCATGCCCTCATGCCCTCATGCACTCATGCCCTCATGCTCTCACGCCCTCATGCCCTCATGCCTTCATGCCCTCATGCCCTCACGCCCTCATGCCCTCATGCCCTCATGCCCTCATGCCCTCATGCCCTCATGCCCTCATGCCCTCATGCCCTCATGCCCTCATGCCCTCATGCACTCATGCCCTCATGCCTTTATGCCCTCATGCCCTCACGCCCTCATGCCCTCATGCCCTCATGCCCTCACGCCTTCATGCCCTCATGCCCTCATGCCCTCATGCCCTCATGCACTCATGCCCTCATGCTCTCAAGCCCTCATGCCCTCATGCCCTCATGCCCTATGCCCTCATGCCCTCATGCCCTCATGCACTCATGCACTCATGCCCTCATGCCCTCAAGCCCTCATGCCCTCATGCCCTCATTCCCTCATGCCCTCATGCCCTCATGCCCTCATGCACTCATGCCCTCATGCAGTCATGCCCTCACGCCCTCATGCACTCATGCCCTCATGCCCTCATGCCCTCACGCCCTCATGGCCTCATGCCCTCATTCCCTCATGCCCTCATGCACTCATGCCCTCATGCCCTTATGCCCTCATGCCCTCATGACCTCATGCCCTCATGCCCTCATGCCCTCACGCCCTCAAACCCTCATGCCCTCATGCCTGCATGCCCTCATGCCCTCATGCCTCATGCCCTCATTCCCTCGTGCCCTCATGCCCTCATGCCCTCATGCCCTCATGCCCTCACGCCCTTATGCCCTCATGCCCTCATGCCCTCATGCACTCATGCCCTCATTCTCTCACGCCCTCATGCCCTCATGCCTTCATGCCCTCATGCCCTCACGCCCCTCATGCCCTCATGCCCTCATGCCCTCATGCCCTCATGCCCTCATGCCCTCATGCCCTCATGCCCTCATGCACTCATGCCCTCATGCCTTTATGCCCTCATGCCCTCACGCCCTCCTGCCCTCATGCCCTCATGCCCTCACGCCCTCATGCCCTCATGCCCTCATGCCCTCATGCCCTCATGCACTCATGCCCTCATGCTCTCACGCCCTCATGCCCTCATGCCCTCATGCCCTATGCCCTCATGCCCTCATGCCCTCATGCACTCATGCACTCATGCCCTCATGCCCTCAAGCCCTCATGCCCTCATGCCCTCATGCCCTCATGCCCTCATGCCCTCATGCACTCATGCCCTCATGCAGTCATGCCCTCACGCCCTCATGCCCTCATGCCCTCATGCCCTCATGCCCTCACGCCCTCATCTCCTCATGCCCTCATGCCCTCATGCCCTCATGCACTCATGCCCTCATGCCCTTATGCCCTCATGCCCTCATGCCCTCATGCCCTCATGCCCTCATGCCCTCACGCCCTCATGCCCTCATGCCCTCATGCCTGCATGCCCTCATGCCCTCATGCCTCATGCCCTCATTCCCTCATGCCCTCATGCCCTCATGCCCTCATGCCCTCATGCCCTCATGCCCTCACGCACTCATGCCCTCATGCCCTCATGCCCTCATGCCCTCATGCCCGCATGCCCTCATGCACTCATGCCCTCATGCTCTCACGCCCTCATGCCCTCATGCCCTCATGCCCTTTGCCCTCATGCCCTCATGCCCTCATGCACTCATGCCCTCATGCCCTCAAGCCCTCATGCCCTCATGCCCTCATGCCCTCATGCCCTCATGCCCTCATGCCCTCATGCACTCATGCCCTTATGCAGTCATGCCCTCCCGCCCTCATGCCCTCATGCCCTCATGCCCTCATGCCGTCACGCCCTCATGGCCTCATGCCCTCATGCCCTCATGCCCTCATGCACTCATGCCCTCATGCCCTTATGCCCTCATGCCCTCATGCCCTCATGCCCTCATGCCCTCATGCCCTCACGCCCTCATGCCCTCATGCCCTCATGCCCTCATGCACTCATGCCCTCATGCTCTCACGCCCTCATGCCCTCATGCCTTCATGCCCTCATGCCCTCACGCCCTCATGCCCTCATGCCCTCATGCCCTCATGCCCTCATGCCCTCATGCCCTCATGCCCTCATGCTCTCATGCCCTCATGCACTCATGCCCTCATGCCTTTATGCCCTCATGCCCTCACGCCATCATGCCCTCATGCCCTCATGCCCTGATGCCCTCATGCCCTCATGCCCTCATGCCCTCATGTCCCCATGCCCTCATGCCCTCACGCCCTCATGCCCTCATACCCTCATGCCCTCATGCCCTCACGCCCTCATGGCCTCATGCCCTCATGCCCTCATGCCCTCATGCACTCATGCCCTCATTCCCTTTACCCTCATGCCCTCATGCCCTCATGCCCTCATGCCCTCATGCCCTCACGCCCTCATGCCCTCATGCCCTCATGCCCTCATGCACTCATGCCCTCATGCTCTCACGCACTCATGCCCTCATGCCTTCATGCCCTCATGTCCTCACGCCCTCATGCCCTCATGCCCTCATGCCCTCATGCCCTCATGCCCTCATGCCCTCATGCCCTCATGCCCTCATGCCCTCATGCCCTCATGCCCTCATGTCCCCATGCCCTCATGCCCTCACGCCCTCATGCCCTCATGCCCTCATGCCCTCATGCCCTCACGCCCTCATGGCCTCATGCCCTCATGCCCTCATGCCCTCATGCCCTCATGCCCTCATGCCCTTTACCCTCATGCCCTCATGCCCTCATGCCCTCATGCCCTCATTCCCTCACGCCCTCATGCCCTCATGCCCTCATGCCCTCATGCACTCATGCCCTCATGCTCTCACGCACTCATGCCCTCATGCCTTCATGCCCTCATGCCCTCACGCCCTCATGCCCTCATGCCCTCATGCCCTCATGCCCTCATGCCCTCATGCCCTCATGCCCTCATGCCCTCATGCCCTCATGCCCTCATGCCCTCATGCCCTCATGCACTCATGCCCTCATGCCTTTATGCCCTCATGCCCTCACGCCCTCATGCCCTCATGCCCTCATGCCCTCACGCCCTCATGCCCTCATGCCCTCATGCCCTCATGCCCTCATGCACTCATGCCCTCATGCTCTCACGCCCTCATGCCCTCATGCTTTTATGCCCTCATGCCCTCACGCCCTCATGCCCTCATGCCCTCATGCCCTCATGCCCTCATGCACTCATGCCCTCATGCTCTCACGCCCTCATGCCCTCATGCTTTTATGCCCTCATGCTCTCACGCCCTCATGCCCTCATGCCCTCATGCCCTCATGCCCTCATGCCCTCATGCCCTCATGCCCTCATGCCCTCACGCCCTCATGCCCTCATGCCCTCATGCCCTCATGCACTCATGCCCTCATGCTCTCACGCCCTCATGCCCTCATGCCTTCATGCCCTCATGCCCTCACGCCCTCATGCCCTCATGCCCTCATGCCCTCATGCCCTCATGCCCTCATGCCCTCATGCCCTCATGCCCTCATGCCCTCATGCCCTCATGCACTCATGCCCTCATGCTCTCACGCCCTCATGCCCTCATGCTTTTATGCCCTCATGCCCTCACGCCCTCATGCCCTCATGCCCTCATGCCCTCATGCACTCATGCCCTCATGCTCTCACGCCCTCATGCCCTCATGCTTTTATGCCCTCATGCCCTCACGCCCTCATGCCCTCATGCCCTCATGCCCTCATGCCCTCATGCCCCCATGCCCTCATGCCCTCATGCCCTCACGCCCTCATGCCCTCATGCCCTCATGCCCTCATGCACTCATGCCCTCATGCTCTCACGCCCTCATGCCCTCATGCCTTCATGCCCTCATGCCCTCACGCCCTCATGCCCTCATGCCCTCATGCCCTCATGCCCTCATGCCCTCATGCCCTCATGCCCTCATGCCCTCATGCCCTCATGCCCTCATGCACTCATGCCCTCATGCCTTTATGCCCTCATGCCCTCACGCCCTCATGCCCTCATGCCCTCACGCCCTCATGCCCTCATGCCCTCATGCCCTCATGCCCTCATGCCCTCATGCACTCATGCCCTCATGCACTCATGCCCTCATGCCCTCATGCCCTCATGCCCTCATGCCCTCATGCCCTGATGCCCTCATGCCCTCATGCCCTCATGCCCTCATGTCCCCATGCCCTCATGCCCTCACGCCCTCATGCCCTCATGCCCTCATGCCCTCATGCCCTCACGCCCTCATGGCCTCATGCCCTCATGCCCTCATGCCCTCATGCACTCATGCCCTCATGCCCTTTACCCTCATGCCCTCATGCCCTCATGCCCTCATGCCCTCATGCCCTCACGCCCTCATGCCCTCATGCCCTCATGCCCTCATGCACTCATGCCCTCATGCTCTCACGCACTCATGCCCTCATGCCTTCATGCCCTCATGTCCTCACGCCCTCATGCCCTCATGCCCTCATGCCCTCATGCCCTCATGCCCTCATGCCCTCATGCCCTCATGCCCTCATGCCCTCATGCCCTCATGCCCTCATGTCCCCATGCCCTCATGCCCTCACGCCCTCATGCCCTCATGCCCTCATGCCCTCATGCCCTCACGCCCTCATGGCCTCATGCCCTCATGCCCTCATGCCCTCATGCCCTCATGCCCTCATGCCCTTTACCCTCATGCCCTCATGCCCTCATGCCCTCATGCCCTCATTCCCTCACGCCCTCATGCCCTCATGCCCTCATGCCCTCATGCACTCATGCCCTCATGCTCTCACGCACTCATGCCCTCATGCCTTCATGCCCTCATGCCCTCACGCCCTCATGCCCTCATGCCCTCATGCCCTCATGCCCTCATGCCCTCATGCCCTCATGCCCTCATGCCCTCATGCCCTCATGCCCTCATGCCCTCATGCCCTCATGCACTCATGCCCTCATGCCTTTATGCCCTCATGCCCTCACGCCCTCATGCCCTCATGCCCTCATGCCCTCACGCCCTCATGCCCTCATGCCCTCATGCCCTCATGCCCTCATGCACTCATGCCCTCATGCTCTCACGCCCTCATGCCCTCATGCTTTTATGCCCTCATGCCCTCACGCCCTCATGCCCTCATGCCCTCATGCCCTCATGCCCTCATGCACTCATGCCCTCATGCTCTCACGCCCTCATGCCCTCATGCTTTTATGCCCTCATGCTCTCACGCCCTCATGCCCTCATGCCCTCATGCCCTCATGCCCTCATGCCCTCATGCCCTCATGCCCTCATGCCCTCACGCCCTCATGCCCTCATGCCCTCATGCCCTCATGCACTCATGCCCTCATGCTCTCACGCCCTCATGCCCTCATGCCTTCATGCCCTCATGCCCTCACGCCCTCATGCCCTCATGCCCTCATGCCCTCATGCCCTCATGCCCTCATGCCCTCATGCCCTCATGCCCTCATGCCCTCATGCCCTCATGCACTCATGCCCTCATGCTCTCACGCCCTCATGCCCTCATGCTTTTATGCCCTCATGCCCTCACGCCCTCATGCCCTCATGCCCTCATGCCCTCATGCACTCATGCCCTCATGCTCTCACGCCCTCATGCCCTCATGCTTTTATGCCCTCATGCCCTCACGCCCTCATGCCCTCATGCCCTCATGCCCTCATGCCCTCATGCCCTCATGCCCTCATGCCCTCATGCCCTCACGCCCTCATGCCCTCATGCCCTCATGCCCTCATGCACTCATGCCCTCATGCTCTCACGCCCTCATGCCCTCATGCCTTCATGCCCTCATGCCCTCACGCCCTCATGCCCTCATGCCCTCATGCCCTCATGCCCTCATGCCCTCATGCCCTCATGCCCTCATGCCCTCATGCCCTCATGCCCTCATGCCCTCATGCACTCATGCCCTGATGCCTTTATGCCCTCATGCCCTCACGCCCTCATGCCCTCATGCCCTCACGCCCTCATGCCCTCATGCCCTCATGCCCTCATGCCCTCATGCCCTCATGCACTCATGCCCTCATGCACTCATGCCCTCATGCCCTCATGCCCTCATGCCCTCATGCCCTCATGCCCTGATGCCCTCATGCCCTCATGCCCTCATGCCCTCATGTCCCCATGCCCTCATGCCCTCACGCCCTCATGCCCTCATGCCCTCATGCCCTCATGCCCTCACGCCCTCATGGCCTCATGCCCTCATGCCCTCATGCCCTTATGCCCTCATGCCCTCATGCCCTTTACCCTCATGCCCTCATGCCCTCATGCCCTTTACCCTCATGCCCTCATGCCCTCATGCCCTCATGCCCTCATTCCCTCACGCCCTCATGCCCTCATGCCCTCATGCCCTCATGCACTCATGCCCTCATGCTCTCACGCACTCATGCCCTCATGCCTTCATGCCCTCATGCCCTCACGCCCTCATGCCCTCATGCCCTCATGCCCTCATGCCCTCATGCCCTCATGCCCTCATGCCCTCATGCCCTCATGCCCTCATGCCCTCATGCCCTCATGCCCTCATGCACTCATGCCCTCATGCCTTTATGCCCTCATGCCCTCACGCCCTCATGCCCTCATGCCCTCATGCCCTCACGCCCTCATGCCCTCATGCCCTCATGCCCTCATGCCCTCATGCACTCATGCCCTCATGCTCTCACGCCCTCATGCCCTCATGCTTTTATGCCCTCATGCCCTCACGCCCTCATGCCCTCATGCCCTCATGCCCTCATGCCCTCATGCACTCATGCCCTCATGCTCTCACGCCCTCATGCCCTCATGCTTTTATGCCCTCATGCTCTCACGCCCTCATGCCCTCATGCCCTCATGCCCTCATGCCCTCATGCCCTCATGCCCTCATGCCCTCATGCCCTCACGCCCTCATGCCCTCATGCCCTCATGCCCTCATGCACTCATGCCCTCATGCTCTCACGCCCTCATGCCCTCATGCCTTCATGCCCTCATGCCCTCACGCCCTCATGCCCTCATGCCCTCATGCCCTCATGCCCTCATGCCCTCATGCCCTCATGCCCTCATGCCCTCATGCCCTCATGCCCTCATGCACTCATGCCCTCATGCTCTCACGCCCTCATGCCCTCATGCTTTTATGCCCTCATGCCCTCACGCCCTCATGCCCTCATGCCCTCATGCCCTCATGCACTCATGCCCTCATGCTCTCACGCCCTCATGCCCTCATGCTTTTATGCCCTCATGCCCTCACGCCCTCATGCCCTCATGCCCTCATGCCCTCATGCCCTCATGCCCTCATGCCCTCATGCCCTCATGCCCTCACGCCCTCATGCCCTCATGCCCTCATGCCCTCATGCACTCATGCCCTCATGCTCTCACGCCCTCATGCCCTCATGCCTTCATGCCCTCATGCCCTCACGCCCTCATGCCCTCATGCCCTCATGCCCTCATGCCCTCATGCCCTCATGCCCTCATGCCCTCATGCCCTCATGCCCTCATGCCATGCCTCATGCACTCATGCCCTGATGCCTTTATGCCCTCATGCCCTCACGCCCTCATGCCCTCATGCCCTCACGCCCTCATGCCCTCATGCCCTCATGCCCTCATGCCCTCATGCCCTCATGCACTCATGCCCTCATGCACTCATGCCCTCATGCCCTCATGCCCTCATGCCCTCATGCCCTCATGCCCTGATGCCCTCATGCCCTCATGCCCTCATGCCCTCATGTCCCCATGCCCTCATGCCCTCACGCCCTCATGCCCTCATGCCCTCATGCCCTCATGCCCTCACGCCCTCATGGCCTCATGCCCTCATGCCCTCATGCCCTTATGCCCTCATGCCCTCATGCCCTTTACCCTCATGCCCTCATGCCCTCATGCCCTCATGCCCTCACGCCCTCATGCCCTCATGCCCTCATGCCCTCATGCACTCATGCCCTCATGCTCTCACGCACTCATGCCCTCATGCCCTCATGCCCTCATGCCCTCATGCCCTCATGCCCTCATGCCCTCATGCCCTCATGCCCTCATGCACTCATGCCCTCATGCCCTCATGCCCTCATGCCCTCATGCCCTCATGCCCTCATGCCCTCATGCCCTCTTGCACTCATGCTGTTGGTGCAACCCTACGGTTTGCACTCGGCTTGTTGTCCGTGTGCGTGAATGTGTGTGTGTATGGAATGGTATGAGGGCATGGGATAATATATATTTCATGCTTATAATTGTGTGTGAATGTTGAGTCATGATGTCGAGTGTGTGTGTCGAGTCAATAGCGAGTTATCGCTAGACGCGTGTTACGCGGTCGTTTGTGTCTCGCGCGCGATTTCTATTTTGTCGTGCGCGGTTTCTATTTTGTCCTGTGTCGAACGTTCGGCGTGTCGCAGGTGTGTGCAGCAGACCCATCAAGAACTCGAGGATGAGTTTGTGATGAAGAACCCGAGCCTTGGTTGCAAGCTTCAAGTGATTTCGAAGCTCGCCAAAAAGGTACACCTCAAGATATTGAAAATAGTTAGATTACTTTGTGTAGTGTAACATTTCAGTTGGTGTAGGCCCTTGTGAAGGGTAGTTTCGAGACCCTTCTTGGTTGGGGACAGTGTGGCACTGTTACACATCACTGTACCTCGGCTCTTGGGGTTTGTAGGAGCTGGGAGTCATTCCCAACTCGTAACTCTTCCTAACTCTTCCTATTGTGTGTTCTAAGACTATGTTGCTGCCATAGTGCCATTCGTTCAAACCGAAGCTGTGTCGTCAATTCTTGATGAAATCGTGCGATTTAAATAGCCTGTTGTAGGCAACGTTAAGGCGCTCCAGATCCAAGTTGAATGAAGTCATTTGGAGTTGTGAGCAGATCGCTATGACCGTTTAAAGCCGCTGTGCAGAAATCCGACTGTGCACTCTATCTTTCGTTTTAGGCACATTGGAGCCTACTGTGTCTATAACAAGTGGTATCAGAGCCCCTTGGAGCAGTTTCGACAATGTCTGGACCTGAGGAAAGGGGTGGCAGAGGTGCTGGTGGCACTGGAGAAGCTCAAGCTCAAGGCCAACCCCGTGATTCAGCCATGGCGCCCATGCAACCAAGTCTTGGCCCACCTAGGGATGAGCCTAGGGTGTTTGGGCTTGACAAGTTCAACGGTGACAACTTTGCTGAATGGTCCTTCAAGATGGAGAACATCTTTGACCACTATGACCTGCTGGAGGTGATGGAAGGAACGGAGAAGCGCCCCGAGAACGACCCGGAGAAGAGCCCGTGGGTGCGGAAGAGCGCACAAGGCTATCTCTTACTTGGGCAAGCGTTGGGGAGCAGTCAGATCCGTCACATCAAGCCATTCCAGCGTGAACCAGAGAAAGGACCAAAGGCATGAGCTGCTCTCAAGGGTGTACATGCTCCTGCAACAGCGGCGGTAGCGGTGGTGTTGGAACGGCAAATGGCGGCACTACGAATTGAAGAAGACGAAGCGGTTGAAGAAGGGGTGCAGAAATTCTTCGACTTGTTGACGCGGCTTGAGGGAGCTGATTTGAACTACAGTGAGCTCCAAAAGAAGACCAAGTTGCTGGCCTTACTCCCAGAGTCATGGTCCTCGCTCATCATCAACCTTAATCGCGACTTGCCCCGCCTCTCGCTTGAAGACGTGAAGCGAGCTATCCTTCAAGAGGTTTTCCGCCGCCGTGAGTTGGCGAGTGCGGATGGCGCTGGGGCAGCGAGCATCGGCCGTGGATATGGTCGAGGAAGAGGCAGAGGACGAGGGGGAGGAAGGTTTGGTGGCAGCAACTTTGGCGGAGGCCGCAGGAGTGGCGGTTACGGCAGCGACGACAAGAGCTACGGACGCGGTCGCGGCCGATTCGACGGCGAGTGTCACTATTGCCACAAGAGCGGACACATGTGGCGCGACTGCTACAAACTCCCTGATGGTTGGACCCCTGCTCAAGGCCAAGAGGGTAGAGGAGCAGGAGGAGGGAGAAGACGAGGCCGTGGAGGCCGTGGCGGTCGCGGTGGCGGAGCTGCAAACATGAAGAGCGGAGACAACGACAAGGACCCGAGCGACGATCGATACCCGGGTCTATTCTACTTCGTGTCGACGCAAGTACCGGCTGGTCCAGAGAAGGATGAAGGCTTTGAGGAGCCAGCAGCTGTGGGGAAGGTGACCCTACACCCCCTGGACTATTGGGTGATTGATAGTGGCGCTACCTATAGCATGACACCTCGCCCGGACTTGCTCACCGAACTCGAGCCGTCACCGGTGAAGCATGTCACATCGGCTTTGGGGCAGCGAGCAGAGGTGAAAGGCATGGGCAAGGCCATGTTCAAGGGTGCTGATGGGAAGATGGTGGGCCTCAAGAACGTGCTTTGGGTGCCCAGCCTTGCTGCAAACCTGATTTCCGTGCGGCGGTTGGCAAAGGCCGGCATGGACACGAACTCGAAGGGAGCCAAGACCTACACTGCAAGGCTTGGCGATCGAATTCTTTGGGACCTTCATGAGGACAGGGATGTCTACAACGAGATGTGGCAGATCCCAGTGGTCCCTATGCCTAAGGAGAGGCAAGTGGCAGCAAGCATCAGCACCAAGGATGGAGCGGTCGGTAGCGACGATGGCGCGAACGGTCGCGCTAAGGAGAATGAGCTCAAGAAGAGCAAACCTGGAGGGACCAGCAAGTTCAGTGAACCTAAGGAGAGTGGTGCAGCAACCAAGGAGCAGCAAAAGGGTGAGGAGAACCCAGAGGCAGCAGCGGAGGAGGACTACGGAGAGAGTATGTGGGGCGCTATTGCGAGCGCGGCATTCTCCAATCCAACTTCGGCTACGGGGGAGTGTGATTGGCTCACCTTGCATCGGCGCATGGGGCATGTGGCCCTGCCCATCTTGCAGCAGCTAGTGAAGAATGAGATGGTTGCTGGCATACGTGTGAAGGGGGAGCCCGATGAGGTGCTTGGCTGCCCGACGTGCATTCAAGCCAAGTTCACCCGGTTTCCGTTCCCTAGTTCGGAGGCAACGGCAAAGGCACCGCTTGATGAGGTGGTGATGGACGTGGTGGGCCCCCTGAAGCTTGGAGCTGCTGGAGCTGAGTATTTTCTCACCATTGTCGACGTCTACACCCGCATGACTTGGGTGTACGTGCTGACCAAGAAGAGTGACGTGGCTGAAACGTTGAAGACGGATTGGTTCCCGATGGTGGAGCGGCAACAAGACCGTCTAGTCAAGTCAATCCGCACCGATCGAGGGGGAGAGTTCCTGAGCAAGGAGTTTGGGTTGTGGCTGAAGAAGAATGGTATTCGGCACTCCCTCACCATGCCATACTCCCCTGCAATGAACGGCATCGCCGAGCGAGCGAACCGCACAATCACGGAGGCGGCACGCGGGTTGCTCATTGAAGCCGGGCTACCCGACTATTTCTGGCCTGATGCGGTGCGGAGCGCGTGTGTGGCCAAGAACAGAGCCTTGACTCATGTGGGAGCAGACAAATGGATGCCCTATGTGGAGTGGCTAGGAAGGAAGCCAAAGGTGGATATGCTTCGGGTGTTCGGGTGCATGTGCATGGCGCTCGTGCCTAAGCATCTTCGGCACAACAAGCTTGGTGCCAAGGCGGTGTGGGCCGTGCACTTGGGCATGGCTCAAAACAGCAAGGGATGGCTTCTTTGGGACCCATTCACCAAGAAGTTCTTGGTGAGCAGGGACTGCAATTTCATGGAGAACTTCATGTACAAGGATTGGAAGGCAGAGAATGAGGCGAAGATAGGAGTGCGGTTTGGGGAGGTGAAGAGTTCCGGTTTGGAGCATGTGGAGCTGCCTTTGGAACTGAGCAGCGGCAGCACCACCACAAGGCAATCCTCCCTTGTGAATGGGGGAGAGGAGGCCAGGGATTCAGAGGAAGAAGAGGAGGAGGTGCAGCAAGTGAGCGAGCGTGCATCGACACTTCCTTCCCGCACTACGAGCACTCCACGGAACCGAGCCACACCGCAGCAACGCCAAGGCCTTCAAGTCCCTGCAGCTGAGGAGGAAGGAAGGGGGAAGAGGAGAGTTCAACCCCCTAATCGGCTAACCTATGATGCGCCGGGAAAGCAGGGCAAGACAGCCCTGGCCGGAGCGGCAATGATGGTCGGAGACGACGAGGAGAGTGACTACGAGGAGTGTGCCTTCGCCTTCTTCTCTCCGGTGGAGATGCCGGGAGAACCAGCAACTCTCAAGGAGGCCTTGGAGAGTAGTGATGCTGAGGAGCGGAAGAAGGCAATGGAGAGTGAGCTGAAGAGCATCGAGGAGAACGACACGTTTGAGTTGGTGGAGCTACCGGAGGGGCGTAAGGCGATTACGTCCAAGTGGCTCTTCAAAATCAAGTCGGATGCCGACAGCAAGATCGAGCGCTACAAGTCTAGGCTTGTACCCAAGGGGTACCAGCAGAAGGAGAAGGTGGACTTCAAGGAGCTGTTTGCTCCTGTGGTGAAGCCGACGACGCTGCAAACCCTATTCGCGGGAGCCGCCATCAAAGGATGGGTGGTAAAGCAAATGGACATCGTAACGGCATTCCTTAACGGCATCCTTGAGGAGGAGATTTTTATGGCGCAGCCAGAGGGGTTTGACGATGGCAGCGGCAGAGTGTGGAAGCTGAAGAAGGCCCTCTATGGGCTGAAGCAGGCCCCTAGGCAATGGTATATGAAGCTGCGCGAAGTGTTGGAGGGGATCGGCTTCACTCCCTCAACGGCCGATCACTCCTTGTTCATGCTTGGCGAGGGGGAGCAGAGGAGCTTCATGGTGGTATACGTGGACGACATCCTGATCTTCTCCCCCTCCTTTGACCTTGTGAAGGAGGTGATGCTGAAACTTCAAGACAAGTTCAAGTGCAAGTCCCTTGGGGACGTCAACTTCTACCTCTGGCTCCACGTCGAACGTGACGTGGAGAAGCGGTGCATGCAGGTGCACCAACGGAAGTACCTGGAGGCCTTGGCTGCCAACTTTGGGTAGAGTGAAGGCCATGTGGCTACACCCTTTCCCTCTGGGTTCAAGTGTGTGAAGGGACCAGAGGAGGAGAGCGTGGGTGAAGAGGAGAGGCGCCGATTTCACTCGTTGGTGGGCAGCCTCATGTATGCGGCGGTAAACACCCGACCGGACGTCGCGTTTGCTACCGGGCAGCTGGCTAGGGTTGTGCAATGCCCTAATGAGGAGCAGGTAGCAGCTGGAATGAGGGTGGCCAAGTATCTTGGCCAAACACCGACCGTTGCGCTGCAATACTCGGTGGCGGCACAAAGGCGCCAAAAGGGCGCGGATGGTGTTGAACCCGGGCGTTTGTTCCTCACCGCCTACTCGGATGCTTCATATGCATCAGAACCAGAGGACATGACAAGTGTGGGAGGCTTCATATGCTGTGTTGGTGGAGGCCCAACTGCTTGGGAGAGCAAGAAGCAGGTTGACCAAGCTTTGAGCTCGGTGGAGTTCGAGTACATGGCACTCTTCCGTGCCGTACGGGAGATTGTGTGGCAGCGGCGTTTGTTGGCTGAATTGGGGGGGGAGCAGCAAGGACCTACCCCACTGTACTGTGACAGCCAGGGTGCCATTGCTCTTGCTAAGAACCCTGTGTTGCATGGACTCACGAAGCACATGAGGGTGAAGTGGCATTGGACGAGGAGCATGGTAACCGCGGGTGAAGTTGAGTTGCGCTACGTGAAGACCACGGGGCAGCCGGCTGACATGATGACCAAGAGGCTGGTGGAGCAGCAGCATTGGAAGTGTTGCAAGCTGGCTGGGATGGCTCTGAACTGAGAGAGCAACATATCCTAAGGCCAACAATCCGAGGGGGAGTTTGTTGGTGCAACCCTACGGTTTGCACTCGGCTTGTTGTCCGTGTGCGTGAATGTGTGTGTGTATGGAATGGTATGAGGGCATGGAATAATATATATTTCATGCTTATAATTGTGTGTGAATGTTGAGTCATGATGTCGAGTGTGTGTGTCGAGTCAATAGCGAGTTATCGCTAGACGCGTGTTACGCGGTCGTTTGTGTCTCGCGCGCGGTTTCTATTTTGTCGTGCGCGGTTTCTATTTTGTCCTGTGTCGAACGTTCGGCGTGTCGCAGGTGTGTGCAGCAGACCCATCAAGAACTCGAGGATGAGTTTGTGATGAAGAACCCGAGCCTTGGTTGCAAGCTTCAAGTGATTTCGAAGCTCGCCAAAAAGGTACACCTCATGATATTGAAGATAGTTAGATTACTTTGTGTAGTGTAACATTTCAGTTGGTGTAGGCCCTTGTGAAGGGTAGTTTCGAGACCCTTCTTGGTTAAGGACAGTGTGGCACTGTTACACATCACTGTACCTCGGCTCTTGGGGTTTGTAGGAGCTGGGAGTCATTCCCAACTCGTAACTCTTCCTAACTCTTCCTTTTGTGTGTTCTAAGACTATGTTGCTGCCATAGTGACATTCGTTCAAACCGAAGCTGTGTCGTCAATTCTTGATGAAATCGTGCGATTTAAATAGCCTATTGTAGGCAACGTTAAGGCGCTCCAGATCCAAGTTGAATGAAGTCAGTTGGAGTTGTGAGCAGATCGCTATGACCGTTTAAAGCCGCTGTGCAGAAATCCGACTGTGCACTCTATCTTTCGTTTTAGGCACATTGGAGCCTACTGTGTCTATAACACATGCCCTCATGCCTTTATGCCCTCATGCCCTCACGCTCTCATGCCCTCATGCCCTCATGCCCTCACGCCCTCATGCCCTCATGCCCTCATGCCCTCATGCCCTCATGCACTCATGCCCTCATGCTCTCACGCCCTCATGCCCTCATGCTTTTATGCCCTCATGCCCTCACGCCCTCATGCCCTCATGCCCTCATGCCCTCATGCACTCATGCCCTCATGCTCTCACGCCCTCATGCCCTCATGCTTTTATGCCCTCATGCCCTCACGCCCTCATGCCCTCATGCCCTCATGCCCTCATGCCCTCATGCCCTCATGCCCTCACGCCCTCATGCCCTCATGCCCTCATGCCCTCATGCACTCATGCCCTCATGCTCTCACGCCCTCATGCCCTCATGCCTTCATTCCCTCATGCCCTCACGCCCTCATGCCCTCATGCCCTCATGCCCTCATGCCCTCATGCCCTCATGCCCTCATGCCCTCATGCCCTCATGCCCTCATGCCCTCATGCACTCATGCCCTCATGCCTTTATGCCCTCATGCCCTCACGCCCTCATGCCCTCATGCCCTCACGCCCTCATGCCCTCATGCCCTCATGCCCTCATGCCCTCATGCCCTCATGCACTCATGCCCTCATGCACTGATGCCCTCATGCCCTCATGCCCTCATGCCCTCATGCCCTCATGCCCTCATGCCCTCATGCCCTCATGCCCTCATGTCCCCATGCCCTCATGCCCTCACGCCCTCATGCCCTCATGCCCTCATGCCCTCATGCCCTCACGCCCTCATGGCCTCATGCCCCCATGCCCTCATGCCCTCATGCCCTCATGCCCTCATGCCCTTTACCCTCATGCCCTCATGCCCTCATGCCCTCATGCCCTCATGCCCTCACGCCCTCATGCCCTTATGCCCTCATGCCCTCATGCACTCATGCCCCCATGCTCTCACGCACTCATGCCCTCATGCCTTCATGCCCTCATGCCCTCACGCCCTCATGCCCTCATTCCCTCATGCCCTCATGCCCTCATGCCCTCATGCCCTCATGCCCTCATGCCCTCATGCCCTCATGCCCTCATGCCCTCATGCACTCATGCCCTCATGCCTTTATGCCCTCATGCCCTCACGCCCTCATGCCCTCATGCCCTCATGCCCTCACGCCCTCATGCCCTCATGCCCTCATGCCCTCATGCCCTCATGCACTCATGCCCTCATGCTCTGACGCCCTCATGCCCTCATGCTTTTATGCCCTCATGCCCTCACGCCCTCATGCCCTCATGCCCTCATGCCGTCATGCCCTCATGCACTCATGCCCTCATGCTCTCACGCCCTCATTCCCTCATGCTTTTATGCCCTCATGCCCTCACGCCCTCATGCCCTCATGCCCTCATGCCCTCATGCCCTCATGCCCTCATGCCCTCATGCCCTCATGCCCTCATGCCCTCACGCCCTCATGCCCTCATGCCCTCATGCCCTCATGCACTCATGCCCTCATGCTCTCACGCCCTCATGCCCTCATGCCTTCATGCCCTCATGCCCTCACGCCCTCATGCCCTCATGCCCTCATGCCCTCATGCCCTCATGCCCTCATGCCCTCATGCCCTCATGCCCTCATGCCCTCATGCCCTCATGCACTCATGCCCTCATGCCTTTATGCCCTCATGCCCTCACGCCCTCATGCCCTCATGCCCTCATGCCCTCCAACCTCATGCCCTCATGCCCTAATGCCCTCATGCCCTCATGCACTCATGCCCTCATGCTCTCACGCCCTCATGCCCTCATGCTTTTATGCCCTCATGCCCTCACGCCCTCATACCCTGATGCCCTCATGCCCTCATGCCCTCATGCCCTCATGCCCTCATGCCCTCATGCCCTCATGCCCTCATGCCCTCACGCCCTCATGCCCTCATGCCCTCATGCCCTCATGCCCTCATGCCCTCATGCCCTCATGCCCTCATGCCCTCATGCCCTCATGCCCTCACGCCCTCATGCCCTCATGCCCTCATGCCCTCATGCACTCATGCCCTCATGCCCTCACGCCCTCATGCCCTCATGCCCTCATGCCCTCACGCCACACTGGGGGTGCGGACTCTAGGGGTGCTGGCTCTGGGGGTGCTGCGAGTCCTACGGGTGCAGGGGGTGCTAGAGGTGCTGCTGCTGGAGTTTCTGCGGGTGGAGGTGCTGGTAGTGCTGGTGCTGGTGGTGTTGGTGCTGGTGTACGTCGACAGGAGACTCTCTCGCCGGAGCAGCGTCGCGAGTGGGCTGTCCGTTGGGGCAGTCCTGGTGGTGGCGCTGGACGTGCTAGAGCTGCAGGTTTTGGAGGTGCTGGCCCTGGAGGTGCTAGTGCTGGTGTTCCTGGAGTTGGCCGTGCTATAGGTACTGGTGCTGGAGGCACAGGTACTACTGGAGGTACTGGAGGTGCTGCTGCTGTGAGCGGTGCTGCGGGTAGTCCTGGCTCACGTCGCCAGGAGTCTCTCTCGCCGGAGCGGCTTCGCGAGTGGGCTGTCAGTTGGGGCAGTCCTGGTGGTGGCGCTGGACGTGCTGGAGCTGCAGGTTCTGGAGGTGCTATCCCTGGAGGTGCTAGTGCTGGTGTTCCTGGAGTTGGCCTTGCTGGAGGTACTCGTTTTGGAGGCACAGGTGCTACTGGAGGTACTGGAGGTTCTGGCCCTGTAGGTGCTAGTGCTGTTGTTCCACGAATTGGGGGTACTGGCGGTGCTGACACTGGAGGTGCTACTAGAGGTACTGGAGTTGGTGGTGCTAGTCGGCAGGAGTCGCTCTAGCCGCAGCAGCTTTGCGCGTGGGCTGTCTGTTGGGGCAGTCCCTGTTAACGGGAGTGGAGTGTTGGCCCCGCCCTCGCTTGGGCAACACCGACGACTTGGTCGGATGTGCGGGAGAAGCAGCCGACCGTTCACAGTGGGAGAGCTGCTCGACGGGCTTCGTCGAGTTGCAGGGGACCGCTGTGGTGTTGCTGTCAACCAGGGTGCTCGACAGCTGTAGCTGACTGGGCTTGGCGACGGGTGGGCCGTCGACCAGGAGGAGCAGTTCGACCGGGAGGTCGACGGAGCAGCTCGTCGACCTGACAAGTGAGCAGCGGTCGACGAGGGGAGCTCGGCGACAACAGCTGACAGGTCTGGTCGACGGAAGGGGTCCGTCGACCAGGGGGTAGCTCGACAGGAGTTGTGGTCGACTAGAGGCACCTGGTGGTCGACCAGAGGCACCTGGTGGTCGACCAGAGGCACTGGTGGTCGACCAGAGCACTTGGTGGTCGACCAGGTCGACCGGGTAACCTGCTCGACGAGTTCTGCGGAGGCACGCGAACGTCGTCGAGGTCGCGTTGACGAAAGCAACTTCGGGCTGGTATCCCGAAGTCGATGTGGCTTGTCAGGCGCAGACAACAGCCGACGGATGCACAACGGTGCAAGTCGGGCCAATCGTCTGCGCGCACCTGCGAGCGCGCGCACTGCTGTCTTCTACGGGGCAACGCTGGACAGCCGCTCTGCTGCAGCGTTGGCACGCCGTCGACCTGCTGTGTTGGCAGGTCGCCTTTCTGCAGTGCTTGCGCGGCTCCTCTATGCAACGCTGGCAGGCGGTCGACCATGCTGTGCTGTCGGTCGACCAGGCTAGCTGCAGAGTTGCTAGGTGCCTGATGTAGTCATTGTTGTCATTGCTTGTTCAATCATTCTGTAATTTCGACTTTGCTAGTGGAACCTCTTGCCGATTTCTCCCGTGAATGTGCAAGCACTAAGGAACTAAGCAAAGCTACGATCACTCCTAGTAGTTCGTGCCAACCCCCCGTAGTCTAGCTCACTACCGTTGTACAGTGATTCTCCGCAGTCCCGGTGGTGGAGCTGGTGGTGCTGGTTCTGGGGGTGCTGTTTCTACTAGGACTCGAGGTTCTGGGGGTGTGACTAATCAGCCGCAGCAGTCTGCGCTTCGTCACCTTCTCAGTCTCCTGCTTGCCGCTACTGAGTTCCCGGTTGCTGGTACTACTCCTCCGTTGCAGTTCCCACCGACAGATTAGTCTCAGCCACAGCTACTGCCTGGCTCCCCACTGCCTGCTCCTGCTCCTCACACGGAGGTGTCTGGCTCCCTGACTGAGCGTCGTGAGCCTGAGACTCGTGCTTCCACACCTGTTCGCGGTCGTCGTGTTGTCCATCCTCGTGCTCCAGCTGTGCCAGGCACTCACCGTATGGCACTTCGTCCTTCCTCTGTTCCCCAGCGTGTTGTCCTGCCGTCTCCTCCTGCGTCTTCTCTTCCTCACGTTCCTGACCCTGAGTCAGACCTTGTCCGTACTGCCAGTCCGACTGTCACTCGTCTCCTTGCCATGGTTGTTACTAACCCTTCCTTTGAGTCTGCTGCTGCGTCTGCCTTAGTTGCTGAGCTTGTTGACTTTGCTGCTTTGTGCCGCCTTGACTACGCTGCGAGTCTTGTTTTTGACTCTTCCTGTCCTCCGTCCGTCGGGGGTGAGCTTGCCCTTGGCCGTGACGTTCTTGAGGACAGGCAGTTTGAGCTGGAGTGCCTAGCGGCCGCTGCACCTCATCTCGCGTCCACGCTACTTTGCCCTGAGGGAGACCCGGATGCACTGGATATCCCGACCCCGCGCACTTACGCAGAGGCGATCACGGGTCCGTACTCCTCTCAGTGGCAGATAGCCATGGACGCAGAGATGGCTTTCTGGAAGTCCACAGGCACCTACGTCGACGAGGTTCCCCCACCTGGGGCGAACATAGTCGATGGCATGTGGATTTTCAGGGTGAAGCGGCCTCCGGGTTCTCCACCTGCCTTCAAGGCGCGTTACGTTGCACGAGGCTTCAGTCAGCGTGAGGGGGTCGACTTCTTCCAGACCTTCTCCCCCACCCCGAAGATGACCACTCTTCGGGTGCTACTGCACGTTGCAGCACAGCGCGGCTACGAGCTGCACTCCGTCGACTTCTCGACAGCCTTCCTGCAGGGCAGCCTTCACGAGGCTATCTGGTTGCGCCGCCTACGTGGCTTCACTGTGTCGTTTCCTGAGGGTACCCAGTGGTGTCTTCGGCGACCAGTCTACGGCCTATGACAGGCGCCCCGTGAGTGGCACGACACACTGAGGAGTACACTTGCGGCTCTTGGCTTCGCTCCCTCGACTGCTGACCCTTCGCTGTTTCTGCGCACAGACACTTCTCTGCCGCCGTTCTACGTTCTCGTGTACGTTGACGACTTGGTTTTTGCTACTGCTGACACTGAGGCTCTGGCCTTAGTGAAGGCGGAGCTGCAGGAGAGACACACCTGCACTGACCTGGGTGAGCTGCGGAGCTATCTTGGCTTGCAGATCACCCGGGACAGAGCACGCCGCACCATCACCCTCACTCAGTCACACATGGTGCAGCAGGTCCTTCAGCGCTTCGACTTCTCGTGGTCCTCGCCACAGCCCACTCCTCTGTCTACCGGCCACTCGCTCTCAGCTCCACCTTCGGACGAGTCCGTAGAGCCGAGTGGTCCGTACCCAGAGCTTGTGGGTTGCCTCATCTACCTGATGACGTGCACACGACCTGACCTCGCGTACCCTCTCAGCCTCCTGGCTCGCTACGTGGCTCCCGGTAGACACCGAAAGGTGCACTGGGAAGCTGCGAAGAGGGTATTGCGTTACTTGTGCAGTACATCGGGCATGGGGCTCGTGCTTGGAGGACGGGGTTCAGTTGTTCTCACCGGTCACTCAGACGCTTCTGGGGCTGACGACCAGACGACTCACCGGTCGACACAGGGGTACAGTTTCAGCCTCGGCACTGGTTCTGTCTCGTGGAGGTCCACTCGCTCTTCTTCTGTACTTAGTTCCAGTTGTGTGGCCGGGATCTACGCAGGCGCTATGGCTGCACAGGAGCTCCGCTGGCTGACCTACCTGCTGACCGACTTGGGTGAGCGGCCTCGTTCTCCTCCAGTTCTGTACGTCAACAACAAGGCCATGATTGCCTTGTGCCAGGACCAAAGACTGGAGCACATTGCTCTCCGTTACTTCCTCACGCGAGAGCTGCAGCAGCGTGGTCTGTCAGAACATTATAGCTTATGCTGTTGTGTAGGCTATAGTGGGGTATCCCATAGGGGGTACAACCAATTAGGGTTTCATATTTGTACTCACTTCATTTTCATAGTTCACCCATTCTCGTTCTCATTATAACATGGAATCAGAGCAGGTCCCCTCCTAGGGACTGTTCCTTGGGCCCACCGAAGCGCGCCTCGAGTCGCGCTTGCCTTTTTTTTAGCGGCCCGTCGAGTCGCACCTAGCGGCCCGTCGCGCCGCCCTTACGGTCGCGTCGAGCCGCCCTAGCGGCTGCGGCGCGCCGCCCTTTTCCCGGCCCGTCGCCGCCCTTACCCGCGGCTTTGCGCCGCCCTCACCGGCGGCTTCGCGCCGCCCCTACCTGCGGCTTCGCGCCGCCCAGGCCCGTCGCCGCCCTTCCCGCGGCTTCGCGCCGCCTCTACCTGCGGCTTCGAGCCGCCCCGGCCCGTCGCCGCCCTTACCTGCGGTTTCGCGCCGCCTACGGCCCGTCGCCGCCCTTTTCTGCGGCCCCGCCGCCTCTCTCGTTGCGGCCCCGCCGCCCGTCTTCGCGGCCCCGCCGCCATCTCTCGCTGCGGCCCCGCCGCCACTCACTGCGGCCCCGCCACCCGTCTCAGCGGCCCCGCCGCCCGTCTTCGCGGCCCCGCCGCCTCTCTCGCTGCGGCCCCGCCGCCTCTCACTGCGGCCCCGCCGCCCTACTCAGCGGCCCCGCCGCCCGACTTCGCAGCCCCCCCCGCTTCTCTCGCTGCGGCCCCGCCGCCTCTCTCGTTGCGGCCCCGCCGCCCTTCACTGCGGCCCCGCCGCTTCTCTGCAGCGGCCCCGCCGCCCGTCTTCGCGGCCCCGCCGCCTCACTACCCAGCGGCCCCGCCGTCCTTCTGCAGCGACCCCGCCACTCCTCTACAGCGGCCCCGCCGCCCTACGTCAGCGGCCCAGCCGAGCCGCCCAGCAGCAGAGCAGCCGAGCCGCCCCGCCGCCGAGCCGCGCTGCAGCCGAGCCGCCCGGCCGCCCACCAGCCGAGCCGCCGTGCAGCCGACCGCCCAGCCGCCGAGCCGCCCAGCTGCCGAGCCGCCCAGCCGCCGAGCCGCCCAGCCGCCGAGCCGCCCAGCGGCCGAGCCGCCCTGCAGCCGAGCCGCCCGAGCAGCCCTGTCCGGTGAGCACAGACCCTCTGTCACTGCGTGCTCTTCCCCTACTCCTTGCACTGCTGGTCTACTGCTGTCATGGCTACCCCTAGTGTCCTCACTTTTGACGCTGAGGGTCGGGCCATTGACTTTGAGGTCTGGGTAGATGACCTACAGCTGTTCTTACAGTGCGATAGGGCGGACGGCCTCTCTCTCTTTGACCTCACCTCTGGCGCTTCCCCTGCCCCTGCTGCTGATGCTGACGCCACTGTTCGCTCCCAGTGGGCCACGCGCGATGCTGCTGCACGTCTTGCTGTGCGTCGCCACCTCCCTACCTCCGAGCGTGCGCACTTTAGTCAGTACAAGAGTGCTCAGACCTTGTACGCCGCTGTAGTCGCGCGCTACTCCTCCCCTTCCACTGCTGCACTGAGCCGTCTCATGCTGCCGTACCTCTTCCCTGACCTTGCTTCTTTTCCCACCGTTGCTGACCTCATTACGCACCTCCGCACTAGTGACACTCGCTACCGCGCTGCACTTCCTGCTGACTTCTGCACCGCGAACCCCCCCCCCATGTACATCACTCTGTACTTCCTAGTCACTCGCCTCCCTGACTCCCTTCGAGTAGTCAGGGACCACTTTCTCTCAGTCTGTCCCACCACACTCACTGTAGACCTCCTCGAGAAGGCCCTCCTTGCGATAGAAAAGAGCATAGTCGCTGTAGGAGCCTCTCGAGGTGACCCGCGCACCCCCATCTTTGAGGGGTGTTCTCCCTCCCCCCTGCTACCCTCTGTTGCCTCTGCTGCTTCGGCCGACCTCCTTGGTCTTGAGTCGGTCGGTGCGGCGTCTGCCCCTAGCGGGAGACGCCGTCCTGGCAAGGGCAAGGGGGGCAAGGGAGCTGGAGGAGCGGGCGGTGGAGGTGGAGGTGGAGGCAGTGGGGGGAGTGGGGGTAGCGGTGGAGGTGGAGGTGGGGGTGGGGGGTTCGGTGGCGGCAGTGGAGGCGGAGGCCGCGGCGGCGGTGGCGGTGGTAGCGGAGGTGGCGGAGGAGGCGGCGGTGGAGGAGGCGGTGGAGGCGGCGGCGGCAGTGGAGGCAGCGGAGGCGGTGGAGGCGGTGGGGGTGGCGGTGGAGCTGGTCGCGGGTGTTTGCAGAGGAGTGGCTCCGGTGGTGGCTCGCGCCAGCAGCAGCAGCGTGGTCGTGCGACCCTGTCCCCTCAGCAGCTCCGTGAGTGGTACACTGCACGCCAGCGGGGTGGGGGTTTTGGTCCGTGTACCTACGTCCTGCGCACCGGCGACCGTGCGGGTGAGCAGTGTGGGGGTGCGCACCCCACTCCGCGCTGCTTTGGCCGCCTGACGGACGCATGGCGTCACCAGTTCCCGGAGGCCTCCGAGATCCCTCGCTGGGACGAGCTGTCTAGGGCGGGGGTTGCCATCTTTGATCTGGACTTTGATGCTATTCTCTCTGCCATGTATGCTGTGTCTATTAGTGATGAGGGTGACTGTTACCGGTGTTTCCAGCCCGATCCGGGCATTGAGACTGCTGCTCTAGGTACTGGTGAGGCTGCTGCCCTAGGTGCTTACGACGCTGCTGCTCTAACTGCTGGTGTGTCTGCGTCCTCAGGTACTGGTGAGTCTGCTCTCTCAGGTACCGCGTCGGCTTCGGCCTCCCTCACCTTCACTCTTGACTCTGGGGCGTCTCGCTCCTTCTTTCGGGACCGCACCACACTCACGCCGCTTAGTCGGCCGGTTGCGGTGTCTCTGGCTGACCCCTCTGGGGGTCCGGTCCTGTCTCGTTTCTCCACAGTCCTCCCGTGTCCGGCGGCTCCCTCTGGCACCCTGTCTGGTCTCTACCTCCCCTCGTTCTCGACGAACCTGGTGAGTGGTGCTGACCTACAGGATGCGGGTGTCCACCAGTTCACTCCTGCACGTCAGCGAGTGACCCACTGTACAGAGGCTAGCACAGGCCGACACCTGGCTACGTTCACCCGTCAGCCGGGGTCGAGCCTGTACACTCTGACCACTGCATCTCGTCCAGTTGCTGAGTCTGGTAGGGTAGTTACGTCGGGTCAGGTGTTTGCTGCGGCGTCCAGGTCTGGTCCTGAGTCTGCCCCCTGTTCGTGTCGTCTCCTGTCTCACGAGACTCTCCTCTGGCACCACCGCCTTGGCCACCCCTCTCTGCTTCGGCTCAGAGGTATGGCCTCCCGTCTTCTTGTGTCCGGTCTCCCCCGGTCCCTCCCTCCCCTTCCTCAGGGCCCTGGCCCTGCCTGTGTCCCCTGTGTCGAGGGGCGCCAGCGTGCTGCCCCTCACTCCTCCCAGTTTCCTTCGACAGAGGCCCCGTTGCAGACACTTCACATGGACGTGTGGGGCCCAGCCCGCGTCCGTGGACAGGGTCACGAGCGCTACTTCCTGCTCGTTGTTGACGACTACTCGCGTTACACCACAGTCTTCCCCTTGCGCAGCAAGGGTGATGTCACTGAGGTGCTGATCGACTGGATCCGCGCAGCTCGTCTCCAGCTCAGGCAGAGCTTCGGCTCGGACTTTCCTGTTCTGCGTCTGCACTCGGACAGAGGCGGAGAGTTCTCCTCTGGCCTTCTGCGTGCCTACTGTCGTGCACGGGGCATCCGTCAGACCTTCACGCTTCCGGACTCACCGCAGCAAAATGGGATTGCTGAGCGCCGCATTGGCATGGTCATGGACGTCGCTCGTACGTCTATGATGCATGCGGTTGCCCCCCATTTTCTGTGGCCGTTTGCGGTGAGGTACGCGGCGCATCAGATCAACCTCCACCCCAGGGTCTCCAGGCCGGAGACCTCCCCAGCCTTGCTGTGGACGGGGAAGGTTGGCGATGCGTCGGCGTTCCGGGTCTGGGGATCTCGGGCGTTTGTCCGCGACCTGTCTGCGGACAAACTATCCCCTCGTGCTGCTGTTGGTGCAACCCTACGGTTTGCATTCGGCTTGTTGTCCGTGTGCGTGCATGCGTGTGTGCATGGAATGGTATGAGGGCATGAAATAATATATATTTCATGTTTACAATAGTGTGTGTATGATGAAGCATGATTTTGAATGTGTGCGTCGAGTCAATAGCGAGTTATCGCTAGTCGCGTGTCACGTCGTCGTTTGCGTGTCGTGTGCGGTTTTCTATTTTGTCGTGTGTGGAACGTTCGGCGTGTCGCAGGTGTGCGCAGCAGACTTCCAAGAACTCAAGGAAGAATTTACATTGAAGAACCAGAGCCTTGGTTTCAAGATTCAAGTTATTTCGAAGCTCTCCAAAAGGGTAAACTTTAAGATAGTGAGAATAGTTGCATTACTTTGTGTAGTGTAACATTTCTCTTGGTGTAGGCCCTTGTGGAGGGTAGTTTCGAGACCCTTCGTGGTTGGGGACAGTGTGGCACTGTTCCACATCACTGTACCTCGGCTCTTGGGGTTTGTAGGAGCTGGGAGTCATTCCCAACTCGTAACTCTTCCTATCTTGTGTTCTAAGACTATAGTGGCTGCCATAGTACCGTTCGTTCAAACCGACGCTGTGTCGTCAATTCTTTATGAAATCGTGCAATCTAAATTGCTTATTGTAGGCGACGTCAAGACGCTCCAGATCCAATTTGAATCAAGTCATTTGCAGCTGTGAGCAGAACGCTATCAACGTTTGAAGCCGCTGTGCAGAAATCCGTCTGTGCACTCTATCTTTCGTTTTAGGCACATTCAAGGCTATTGTGACTATAACAAGTGGTATCAGAGCCCCTTGGAGCAGTTTCGACAATGGATGGACCTGAGGAAAGGGGTGGCAGAGTTGCTGGTGGCAGTGGAGAAGCCCAAGCTCAAGGCCAACCCCGTGATTCAGCCATGGCGCCCATGCAACCAAGTCTTGGCCCACCTAGGGATGAGCCTAGGGTGTTTGGGCTTGACAAGTTCAACGGTGACAACTTTGCTGAATGGTCCTTCAAGATGGAGAACATCTTTGACCACTATGACCTGCTGGAGGTGATGGAAGGAACGGAGAAGCGCCCCGAGAACGACCCGGAGAAGAGCCCGTGGGTGCGGAAGAGCGCACAAGGCTATCTCCTACTTGGGCAAGCGTTGGGGAGCAGCCAGATCCGTCACATCAAACCATTCCAGCGTGAACCAGAGAAGGGACCAAAGGCATGGGCTGCTCTCAAGGGTGTACATGCTCCTGCAACAGCGGCGGTAGCGGTGGTGTTGGAACGGCAAATGGCGGCACTACGAATTGAAGAAGACGAAGCGGTTGAAGAAGGGGTGCAGAAATTCTTCGACTTGTTGACGCGGCTTGAGGGAGCTGATTTGAACTACAGTGAGCTCCAAAAGAAGACCAAGTTGCTGGCCTTACTCCCAGAGTCATGGTCCTCTCTCATCATCAACCTCAATCGTGACTTGCCCCACCTCTCGCTCGAAGACGTGAAGCGAGCGATCCTTCAAGAGGATTTCCGTCGCCGTGAGTTGGCGAGTGCGGATGGCGCCGGGGCAGCAAGCATCGGCCGTGGATATGGCCGTGGAAAGGGCAGAGGACGAGGAGGAGGAAGGTTTGGAGGCAGCAACTTCAACGGAGGCCGCGGGAGTAGCGGATACGGCAATGACAACAAGAACAACGGACGCGGTCGCGGACGGTTCGACGGCGAGTGTCATTTTTGCCACAAGAGCGGACACATGTGGCGCGATTGCTACAAACTCCCTGATGGATGGACTCCTGCTCAAGGCCAAGAGGGTAGAGGAGCAGGAGGAGGGAGAGGAAGAGGCCGTGGAGGCCGTGGCGGTCGCGGAGGTGGTGCTGCAAGTATGAAGAGTGCCGGCAACGAGAGCGAGTCGAGGGACGATCGCTTCCCGGGTCAATTCTTCTTCGTGTCCACGCAAGCACCGGCTGGTCCAGAGAATGATGAAAGCTTTGAGGAGCCAGCAGCTGTGGGGAAGGTCACCCTACACTCCCTGGACTACTGGGTGATCGATAGCGGCGCTACCTATAGCATGACACCTCGTGCGGACTTGCTCACCGAACTTGAGCCGTCACCGGTGAAGCATGTGACATCGGCTTTGGGGCAGCGAGCAGAGGTGAAAGGCATGGGCAAGGCCATGTTCAAGGGTGCTGATGGGAAGATGGTGGGCCTCAAGAACGTGCTTTGGGTGCCCAACCTTGCTGCCAACCTGATTTCCGTGCGGCGGTTGCAAAAGGCCGGCATGGACACGAGCTCGAAAGGAGCTAAGACCTACACCGCGAGGCTTGGCGAGCAGATTCTTTGGGACCTTCACGAGGATAGGGATGTCTACAACGAGATGTGGCAAATCCCTGTGGTCCCCATGCCTAAGGAGAGGCAAGTGGCAGCAAGCATCAGCACCAAGGGTGAAGCGGTTGGTAGCGGCGATGGCGCGAACGGTCGCGCTAAGGAGATAAAGTCCAAGAAGTGCAATCTTGGAGGGACCAGCAAGCTCGGTGAACATGAGGAGAGTGGTGCAGCAGCTCAGAAGCAGCACAAGGGTGAGGAAAACCCCAAGGCAGCAGCGGAGGAGGAGTACGGAGAGAACATGTGGGGCACTATTGCGAGTGCGGCATTCTCCAATCCGACTTCGGCTACGGGGGAGTATGATTGGCTCACCTTGCATCGGCGCATGGGGCATGTGGCCCTGCCCATCTTGCAGCAGCTAGTGAAGAATGAGATGGTTGCTGGCATACGTGTGAAGGGGGAGCCAGATGAGGTACTTGGCTGCCCGACGTGCATGCAAGCCAAGTTCACCCGTTTCCCATTCTCTAGTTCGGAGGCAACGGCTAAGGCACCACTTGATGAGGTGGTGATGGACGTGGTGGGCCCCCTGAAGCTTGGAGCTGCTGGAGCTGAGTACTTTCTCACCATTGTGGACGTCTACACTCGCATGACTTGGGTGTACGTGCTGTCCAAGAAGAGTGACGTGGCTGAAACGGTGAAGACCGATTGGTTGCCGATGGTGGAGCGGCAACAAGACCGGCTAGTGAAGGCAATCCGCACCGATCGAGGGGGAGAGTTCTTGAGCAAGGAGTTTGGATTGTGGCTGAAGAAGAATGGCATAAGGCACTCCCTTACCATGCCATACTCCCCTGCAATGAACGGCATTGCCGAGCGAGCGAACCGGACAATCACGGAGACGGCGCGCGGGTTGCTCATTGAAGCCGGGCTACCCGAATATTTCTGGCCTGATGCGGTGCGGAGTGCATGTGTGGCCAAGAACAGAGCTTTGACTCATGTGGGAGCAGACAAATGGGTGCCCTATGTGGAGTGGATTGGAAGGAAGCCAAAGGTGGATATGTTTCGGGTGTTCGGGTGCATGTGCATGGCGCTCGTGCCTAAGCATCTTCGGCACAACAAGCTCGGTGCCAAGGCGATATGGGCTGTGCCCTTGGGCATGGCTCAAAACAGCAAGGGGTGGCTTCTTTGGGACCCATTCACCAAGAAATTCTTGGTGAGCAGGGACTGCAAATTCATGGAGAATCTGATGTACAAGGATTGGAAGGCGGAGAATGAGGCGAAGATAGGCGTGCGGTTGGGGGACGTGAAGAGTTCCGGTTTGGAGCATGTGGAGCTGCCCTTGGAGCTGAGCAGCGGCAGCACCACCACAAGGCAATCTTCCCTTGTGAATGGGGGAGAGGAGGCCAAGGATGCAGAGGAAGAAGAGGAGGAGGTTCAGCAAGTGAGCGAGCGTGCACCGACACTTCCTTCTCGCACTACGAGTGCTCCACGGATCCGAGTCACCCCGCAGCAACGCCAAGGCCTTCATGTCCCTGCAGCTGAGGAAGAAGGAAGGGGCAAAAGGAGAATCCAAGCCCCAAATAGGCTGACCTATGAGGCACTCGGAAAGCCAGCCAAGTCAGCCTTGGCCGGAGCGGCACTTATAGTTGGAGAAGACGAGGAGAGTGACTACGAGGAGTGTGCCTTCGCGTTCTTCTCTCCGGTGGAGATGCCGGGGGAACCAGCAACTCTCAAGGAGGCCTTGGAGAGTAGTGATGCTGAGGAGTGGAAGAAGGCAATGGAGAGTGAGCTGAAGAGCATTGAGGAGAACGGCACATGGGAATTGGTGGAGCTACCGGAGGGGCGTAAGGCGATTACGTCCAAGTGGCTCTTCAAGATCAAGTCCGACGCCGACGGCAAGATCGAGCGCTACAAGTCTAGGCTTGTGGCGAAGGGGTACCAGCAGAAGGAGAAGGTGGACTATAAGGAGTTGTTTGCTCCTGTGGTGAAGCCGACGACGCTGCGAACCCTACTCGCGGGAGCTGCCATCAAAGGATGGGTGGTGAAACAAATGGATGTCACAACGGCATTCCTCAATGGCGTCCTTGAGGAAGAGATTTTCATGGCGCAGCCAGAGGGGTTTGATGATGGTAGTGGCAGAGTTTTGAGGCTGAAGAAGGCCCTTTATGGACTGAAGCAGGCCCCTAGGCAGTGGTACTTGAAGCTGCGAGGAGTTTTGGAGGAGATCGGCTTCACTCCCTCAACGGCCGATCACTCATTGTTCATGCTTGGCGAGGGGGAGCAGAGGAGCTTCATGGTGGTGTACGTGGATGACATCCTCATCTTTTCACCCTCATCTGACCTTGTGAAGGAGGTGATGCTGAAGCTTCAGGACAAGTTTAAGTGTAAGGCCCTTGGTGACGTCAACTTCTACCTTGGGCTTCACATTGAACGTGATGTGGAGAAGCGGTGCATGCGGGTGCATCAACGGAAGTACCTGGAGGCATTGGCTGCCAACTTTGGGCAGAGTGAAGGCCATGTGGCTACACCCTTTCCCTCTGGTTTCAAGTGTGTGAAGGGACCAGAGGAGGAGAGCGTTGGTGAAGAGGAGAGGCGCCGTTTTCACTCGTTGGTGGGCAGCCTCATGTACGCGGCGGTAAACACCCGACCGGACGTCGCGTTTGCTACCGGACAGTTGGCTAGGGTTGTTCAATGCCCTAATGAGGAGCAGGTAGCAGCTGGAATGAGAGTGGCCAAGTATCTTGGCCAAACACCGACCGTTGGGCTGCAATATTCGGCGGCGGCGCAAAGGCGCCAAAAGGGCGCGGATGGTGTTGAACCCGGGCGTTTGTTCCTCACCGCATTCTCGGATGCTTCTTTTGCATCAGAACCAGAGGACATGACAAGTGTTGGAGGGTTCATTTGCTGTGTTGGTGGAGGCCCAACTGCTTGGGAGAGCAAGAAGCAGGTGGATCAAGCATTGAGCTCGGTGGAGTCCGAGTATATGGCACTCTTCCGTGCCGTACGGGAGATTGTGTGGCAGCGGCGTTTGTTGGCTGAATTGGGGGAGGAGCAGCAAGGACCTACCCCACTCTACTGTGACAGCCAGGGTGCCATTGCTCTTGCTAAGAACCCTGTGTTGCATGGCCTCACCAAGCACATGAGGGTGAAGTGGCATTGGACGAGGAGCATGGTGGCCGCGGGTGAAGTTGAGTTGCACTATGTGAAGACGACAAGGCAGCCAGCTGACATGATGACCAAGAGGCTGGTGGAGCAGCAGCATTGGAAGTGTTGCAAGCTGGCTGGGATGGCTCTGAACTGAGAGAGCAAGATCCTAAGGCCAACAATCCGAGGGGGAGTTTGTTGGTGCAACCCTACGGTTTGCATTCGGCTTGTTGTCCGTGTGCGTGCATGCGTGTGTGCATGGAATGGTATGAGGGCATGAAATAATATATATTTCATGTTTACAATAGTGTGTGTATGATGAAGCATGATTTTGAATGTGTGCGTCGAGTCAATAGCGAGTTATCGCTAGTCGCGTGTCACGTCGTCGTTTGCGTGTCGTGTGCGGTTTTCTATTTTGTCGTGTGTGGAACGTTCGGCGTGTCGCAGGTGTGCGCAGCAGACTTCCAAGAACTCAAGGAAGAATTTACATTGAAGAACCAGAGCCTTGGTTTCAAGATTCAAGTTATTTCGAAGCTCTCCAAAAGGGTAAACTTTAAGATAGTGAGAATAGTTGCATTACTTTGTGTAGTGTAACATTTCTCTTGGTGTAGGCCCTTGTGGAGGGTAGTTTCGAGACCCTTCGTGGTTGGGGACAGTGTGGCACTGTTCCACATCACTGTACCTCGGCTCTTGGGGTTTGTAGGAGCTGGGAGTCATTCCCAACTCGTAACTCTTCCTATCTTGTGTTCTAAGACTATAGTGGCTGCCATAGTACCGTTCGTTCAAACCGACGCTGTGTCGTCAATTCTTTATGAAATCGTGCAATCTAAATTGCTTATTGTAGGCGACGTCAAGACGCTCCAGATCCAATTTGAATCAAGTCATTTGCAGCTGTGAGCAGAACGCTATCAACGTTTGAAGCCGCTGTGCAGAAATCCGTCTGTGCACTCTATCTTTCGTTTTAGGCACATTCAAGGCTATTGTGACTATAACAGCTGCTCCTTGCGTCTTCCTGGGGTTCCCCCCTGACGCGCCTGGGTGGCAGTTTTACCACCCCACCTCTCGCCGTGTTCTGTCCTCCCAGGACGTCACGTTTGACGAGTCGGTCCCCTACTACCGCCTCTTCCCCTACCGCACTCCGTCCCTCCCCCCACCCCCACTCTTCCTGGTACCAGGTCCCCCCCAGGTAGACCCCCTCCCCCCTCAGGGTCCTGCCCCTTCAGGTGTGTCCCAGGTAGACGCAGTCGAGCCTGTCGAGGTCACTGGTGACTCTGGTGCTGCTGAGGGTGCTGAGGCTGGGGGTGCTGTACCTGGGGGTGCTGAGCCTAGGGGTGCTGAGCCTAGGGGTGCTGAGCCTAGGGGTGCTGAGCCTGGGGGTGCTGAGCCTAGGGGTGCTGAGCCTGGGGGTGCTGAGCCTGGGGGTGCTGAGCCTGGGGGTGCTGAGCCTAGGGGTGCTGAGCCTGGGGGTGCTGAGCCTAGGGGTGCTACGTCTGGGGGTGCTGAGCCTAGGGGTGCTACTCCTGGGGGTGCTGAGCCTGGAGGTGCTCCGCCTGGAGGTTCTCCGAGTGCTTCGTCTCGCCGGGAGCCACTTTCTCCATAGGAGCTGCGTGAGTGGTTTGCCCGGCGCTGGAGGCGTGCTGCTGGTGCTGGAGGTCCTTCGGCTGCTGAGGGTGCTACGGTCGCGGGTCCCGGAGGTGCTCGTCCTGGGTGCACTGGAGCTGGTGCTGCTGAGGGTGTTGGCGCTGAGACTACCGCTGGCAGTCCTACTGGGGGTGCTCCTGGTGCTGCTGGAGGTTCTGGAGCTACTGGTGGTGCTGCTGGAGCGGGTGCTCCTGCTGAGGGTTCTGGTGCTGTCCCTGCTGCTTCTAGCGTCGCCGCGCGGCCTCGACCGTACTTCGTTCCACTCCTGCAGCAGGTTCTTGGTCTTCCACCTTCTACTGGTCCTCCTCCTCCCTTAGAGTGTCCACAGCCTGTCTCGTCCCAGCTACAGTTGCAGCCTACCTCCCCTTTGCCTGCTCCTTCTCCCTACACTGGTCCTACTGGAGGTCTGGCTGAGCGTCGTGAGCCTGCGTCTCGCCCTGCGTCGCCTGTCCGTGCTGCTCGCACTAGTGGTCGCGGTTCGCGTCAGCGTCCTCCTCCTGTCTCTGGCACGCACCGGATGTCTCTGCGTCCGTCCACTGCTCCTCTGCGTGCCCCTTTGCCTTCTCCTCCTGAGTCCTCTCTTCCTGCTCTTCCCGACCCGGAGTCGGACTCTCTTCGTGCTGCCAGTCCTACTGTCACGCGTCTCCTTACTACTGTTGTCACTGACCCTTCTTTCGAGTCTACTGCTGCGTCTGCTCTCGTTACTGAGCTCGTCGACTTTGCTGCTCGCTGTCGCTTAGACTACGCTGCTAGTCTTGTCGCTGAGTCTGAGTCTGTCTGTCCTCCGTCCGTCGGGGGTGAGTGTGCCCTTGGCACGGACGTCCTTGAGGACAGGCAGGAGGAGTTCCAGTGTCTGGCAGCTGCCTCACCTCATCTCGTGTCCGTACTGCTTACCCCTGAGGGAGACCCGGATGCACTTGACATCCCGACTCCGCGCTCTTACGCGGAGGCGATAGAGGGTCCCTACTCCTCTCAGTGGCAGGCAGCTATGGATGCAGAGATGGCTTCCTGGAAGTCCACAGGCACCTACGTTGACGCTGTCCCCCCTCCTGGGGCGAACATCGTCAGTGGCATGTGGATCTTCAGGGTGAAGCGGCCGCCGGGTTCTCCGCCTGTCTTCAAGGCGCGTTACGTGGCTCGTGGCTTCAGTCAGCGGCAGGGAGTTGACTACTTTCAGACCTTCTCCCCCACCCCGAAGATGACCACTCTTCGGGTACTGCTGCACGTTGCTGCTCACCGTGACTACGAGCTGCACTCTCTTGACTTCAGCACAGCTTTCTTGCAGGGCAGCCTGCACGAGGAGATCTGGCTGCGTCGCCCACCTGGCTTCACTGGGTCTTTCCCTCCTGGTACCCAGTGGAGTCTCCGGCGTCCAGTCTACGGTCTCCGCCAGGCGCCACGTGAGTGGCACGACACACTGAGGACTACGCTTGCGGCTCTTGGGTTTGCTCCTTCTACTGCCGACCCGTCGCTGTTTCTACGCACCGACACCTCTCTGCCGCCGTTCTACATCCTCGTGTACGTCGACGACTTGGTCTTTGCCACAGCTGACACTGCTGGACTCGCCTACGTGAAGTCCGAGCTGCAGAAGAGACACACGTGCACAGACCTGGGTGAACTGCGCAGCTACCTTGGCTTGCAGATCACCCGGGACAGAGCACGCCGCACCATTACCCTGACTCAGTCACACATGGTGCAGCAGGTCCTTCAGCGCTTCGGCTTCACGTACTCCTCGCCTCAGGCCACTCCTCTGTCTACTCGCCACTCGCTCTCAGCTCTGCCTTCGGATGAGTCCGTAGAGTCGAGTGGCCCGTACCCAGAGCTTGTTGGCTGCCTCATGTACCTGATGACCTGCACACGACCTGACCTTGCATACCCTCTTAGCATTCTTGCACGCTATGTTGCTCCTGGGAGACACAGACCAGAGCACATGGCTGCAGCGAAGAGGGTGTTGCGCTACTTGTGCAGTACTTCGGGCATGGGGCTAGTGCTTGGAGGGCGGAGTCCAGTGGTCCTCACTGGGCACGCGGACGCTTCTTGGGCTGACGACCAGGCTACGCAGCGGTCGTCACAGGGTTACACCTTCAGCCTTGGTTCCGGCTCTGTTTCGTGGCGGGCTACTCGCTCGTCTTCTGTTCTTGGCTCGAGTTGTGAGGCTGAGATCTACGCCGGGGCCATGGCTGCACAGGAGCTTCGCTGGCTCACCTACCTGCTGACCGACCTTGGAGAGCCGCCTCGTTCTCCTCCAGTCCTGTACGTAGACAACAAGGCCATGCTGGCCTTGTGTCGAGAGCAGCGACTGGAGCACAGAACAAAGCACATTGCTCTCCGCTACTTCCTTGCTCGTGAGCTACAGCAACGTGGACAGTTGCGGCTTGCGTACGTGGCCTCTGAGGCCAACACTGCTGATGTCTTCACCAAGGCACTTCCGCCTTGTGATCATCAGCGCTTCTGCACTCAGCTGGGTCTTGTGCCCGTCTTGCCTCACTTGCTCTCCTCTTGACCTTGCTTGTACTCTCACATATATATATACCTGCTCTTGCTTGTCTAGCTTTATATATATGTGTGTACTCTTGCATGTGAACTGGCCGTGTGGCCTTGACCCTGTGCTCGGACTGTGTGGTGACTTTGTGATCCACCCTGAGCTTGCTTTGCTTTGCTTTGCTTGACTGGTCTTGTGACCCCTTGTTCTCCCCCACTTTGCCTATGGGGGTGTGTCAGAACATTATAGCTTATGCTGTTGTGTAGGCTATAGTGGGGTATCCCATAGGGGGTACAACCAATTAGGGTTTCATATTTGTACTCACTTCATTTTCATAGTTCACCCATTCTCGTTCTCATTATCACATGGTCAGCTTCGTCTTGCTTACGTGGCCACACAGGCCAACACTGCTGATGTCTTCACCAAGGCCCTTGGGTCTAGTGATCATCAGCGTTTTTGCACTGCTCTTGGGCTTGTGCCCACTCTGCCTCAGCTGCTTGTCTCTTGATCTTGCCTTGCACTTGTTGTACTCTGAAATATATAATTCTACCTGCATGTGAACTGGCCTTGTGGCCGCTTGCTTGTGCTCAGAATGCGTGGTGATCTTGAGATCCACCCTGAGCTTTGCTTTGCTTTGCTTTGTTCTCTTGCTTGACTGGTCTTGTGACCGCTTGTTGTCCCCCACTTAGCCTATAGGGGTGTGTCAAATTATGCACTTATAGTGCTGTAGTCTATACTGGGGTACACTGTAGAGGGGACAACCCTTTTAGGGTTTACTACTTGTATCCCCATCCTGCATACTTCATTCATTCCTGTCTTCCTGTTCTGACAGTAATGGTTACCGTCGCGTTATAGTGCCCCATATAAGTTACCATTGACATATTTTCCTGTGAATCTGGACGTTGATTGGCCGCACAAAAAATCTTATACACATGATGCCCATTTGAGTCCCACATACTTGATCGGCATTTTGGGTGTTAAACGAAAACTGCATTTCGTGAACGCTCGTCAACACTCGCCACGGGCAAAAGAGGGCTTGTAAATAGCACATATTGTTTTACGTAACAGAGAAGGGTGGCATATTTTGTTGTACTCCGCGTTGCGAAGCAACTGCGGCTGTTTTGTTCCACACGTTGCCAGTTTGACGAACCGCCTTGCCTTTGCAAGTGCTCGGTGGGTCTGTAAACCGCAAAAGCCGCGGGCAACTGCCCGGTACAAAATGATCATGGGCAGAGATTCGGGTTTGGACAAAACAAATGTCCGCGCAACAGGTGAGCATCAGGCGTACAGTATCATATTTTTGGGAAGTCAAGTTACAATATCAAATTGAATGAAGCTACAAGCAAAAAAGGGAAAATATGTCAATGGTAACTTATATGGGGCACTATATGGGGTAATATCTTTCAAACTCAACAAATTGCTCGTAGTCAGGATCATTTAGGCAGGAGTTTCATTGAGTTACCATTCGCGTGTTCATTCGCCTGTGCCAAGTTACCAAATGCGTGAAACGGGTTACCAAACCCTTGAAAACATACCGTAATAGTTACTGTACGCGTTAAAGAGCCACTTTTTTGTTACCATTGGCATACTTAACCCAGATTCTCGTCTCGTCCGCTCTGTGCTGCCCGAACCGAAATCTCTCTACAGAATGTACAGAGTTGTACCACGGCTATAGTATTTATGAGGGCGCATTCTTGGCACGTGTCAGACACGAAGTTGAAGGTTCGGAAGACACAAAGTGAGTTAGTGTGTGTCTTCTGAACCTTGATTTGCCTGACTTTCTAGTCACTTCGGGTCTTCCGAGCTTAACTTCGTGTCTGACCTGATGTCTACACGAGCCAAGAATGGCCCTGAGTACGCCTCTTTCCCTTCCCTGCCGTGCAGCTGCTGTGCTGGCCCTGCGTCTTGCGTAAAACGCTTTCTCGCAGAGTCTTCTCTTGCGCTTACGTCGCAATCGCGTCGCAAGTGATTTTTTCTTAGGCTTTCTACCGCAGCCAACCCGTCGCAACGCCGTCGCAGAACAGTCGCTCGCTGCTTTGGTTTAAGAATGACGGTCGCCGAGGACTTAACCGGCAAGGCCGAAAATCTTTCCAGCAACGTGGTCTACAGCGAGTCAACGTATAACGGAACCCCCTGGGGCCCCCATAACGAGTACGAGCACCAGTACAAGCCTTCCCAGTCCCGCAGCGCGCAGCTGAAGCAGACGGCTCGTGAGGTCATGGATGCGACGAGGAGCGCGGCGCGAGAGGCGTGGGGAAGAGGCGCAGAAGGGTGCAGTGCGGTGGTTGACCGAGCCGTGGGTTGGGCGCGCGAAGGGGGGACGTGGCGGTGGGTTGTTCTAGGAACGGTAAGTTAGATTGCTCAATTTATGAAATAAATTTAGATTTAAATTTCCGACTTGTCTGCAAGGAGTCGTTCTGTTGCTTATATTTTCTCAGGGCTTGATTACCTTCTACATCTGAGTATCCTGTTCCTTCCTCCCCCTCCTCTCCTCCTCCCCACCCTCTGCCCCCCTTCTTCCTCTGCTTCATCCTCCTTTCTCCGGCCCCTTTCGCCTGAATTCCTTCCTTGTGATTCTGCTCGCTCCCACCTCCCTTACCATAATCTTCACAACCAAATTGTTCCCCATCAACACCTCACTCACCGCTCTCTTCCCACCTCTCTCTCCCCTCGTCTCACTGCCATCTCCCCAACATTCCCCCACAGACCGCCGCATCGCTCCTCTCTCTCGCCCTCTGCACAGCCGTGTCCCTCATAGTCACTGTAGCTCTCACCACTGCTGCTCTCATCGTCTGCTCTGCTTCTGCCATTGCGGCTGCTGCTCTCTTTCTCTTCCTCATGCTCTTCGGGGTTACTGCTGTGCTCTGTGTTGCTGCGTCTGCTGTGGCCTTCACTGCCATGGCTGTAGCTTCAGCAGCAATCACATGCATTCTCTTTGCTGCTGGTAAGGCTTTCTCTGCTTCTTATTCTTGTTGTTCTCGCTGCTGTTGTTCATGTTTTTATTCTTGCTCCTATAATTATCCTCATCCTCGTTTGTGTCCTTGTCCTTGTCCCTCCCCAATCAATCGCTCCTGTGAGATTTATTGTTATTGCCACGTTGTCTACCTCCCACAATCCCCCTTCCCCCTCTTTCCCACATGCTCTTTTTGCCCTTCTCCTTCCCCCAGGGACGGCCCTGTCAGCATGTGCATGGTGGTGGCTCCTCACACATGTCACCTCTGCCCTGCACTATTCTGCTGCCACCACCAAAAGCTACATCCTGCCAGCTCCCCACACTGCCACCCACGCTGGTGCCCGTGCACATGCTCAGAGGATTCCCCTAAAAGCTGGAGCAGCTGCTTCAGAGAAAGGTGTGCCGGCAGCAGCAGTGGGAGAAGAAAAAGACGACACCTCGCCTCCACCTGCAGCAGCAGCAGCAGCAACAGAGGCAGCAACAGTGGCAGCAGTGTCAGCAGCCGCAGCAGGAGCACTTGCGGAAATGCCATTGGGGTTACAGCCAATGTAGCACCAGCTAGAGTAGCGTAGGGGTTTTTTCCAATGTGGAACACATACAATACAAGTGGCTTGGTTCAATATGGTCATGCACTGATGTAGGGGTAGCAACCTATATGTTTGCTGCAACAGTAGAGCTTTGTGTCTGCAAACCTTGGGTAAAAACATTGTTTCACTGTCTTGCTAGGGTCTCTTTGTATATTATATGTAGTGTCCTTTTGTTGTGAATTGTGTTAGGCTACTGAACTATCCTAAACTGCTATCCAAGAATTTCAAAGCTGACAATCCGTAGCAGCAGTACACTGCTGCCAGCAGGCCAATTTCCTCCCTAGACTAGCTCCACATAGTATGTTATTCAATACCAACGAATCTGCACTGCAACCCCTGGAAATTCTTGTGAGGGAGCCCTCTACAAGGGAGCTCTATTAAGAACAAACAAGGAATGTCAACAAGTGGCAATAATTGGTGGGAGTCTGCACGCTGGGTTTGCGAGTTTCCAGGGAATTTCCTAAAGCTGTCAAGGCTAACAGCGGACAGCTTGCTAGGCTCGTCAAGGGTCGGCTGGCTTAGCAGCCATATCCAAAACAGCGTCAGCTGGGACCTGAAATCGGAAGCAGTGGTTGTGACAGAGAATTGGGAATTAAAAACTCTTGTTAATGCTATCAAAATTGGAACACATCATATTGGCGGTTGGCGAGCAGCAGCAGCATGGCAGAGACATAGGTGACACGCATAAAGATGGTTGGCAAGCAGAAGAACAGAGGCATAGAGCACATGGCACACCCGCACACTCACACACACCCATACAGCATAGCTTCGGGTGTACCACACACCACCACAGCCCACCACGACTCACTGACCAGCAGGCGGATGGCGAGCAGCAGCAGCACGGCAGAGACATAGGTGACCCCCATGAAGATGGTTCCTGCGACTGTGTTGGCGCCCAGCTTTGTGTTGTCCTTGTGCGGCACAAACGAGTTCTTGAGCGTGTTGGTCAGCTCAAAAAGCCGCAGGGATACCTGCAGACGGGGTGGGAGAGGGTAGGGGGGGCGGCAGGGGAGGTGAGGTGGTGAGAGAGGTACAAACACGTGCTTAGTGTGCATAGCCATGAGGCTGTGTTGTCCTTGTGCGGCACAAACGAGTTCTTGAGCGTGTTGGTCAGCTCAAACAGCCGCAGGGACACCAGGAAAAGCGGGAGGAGGGAGGAGGGGGGGTACGGAAGGGGAACAGGTGAGATGGAGGCACGGAGAGTGACTCGTGGGCATGACCATGCGTCAGAGTTGACTTTGAGCGGCATAAACAAGTTCTTGAGCGTATTGGTCAGCTCAAACAGCCGCACAGATACCTGAAGAGAGGGGGGAGGGGGGGGGGGGGGGGGGGGGGTGGGGGAGAGGGGAGGTGGAGGGAGAGAGAGTTTAGTGTGCATGGCCATGGGTCAATGCTGTCGTTACGTGGCACACACGAGTTGTTAATCGTGCTGGTCAGCTCAAAGGAGAAGGTACTATAAGTGAGATATCAGCTGAAACAGGCATAGGGACACCTGGTCGTGAATGGTTAAGGGCTTGGGAAATGAGGAGACGAGAGCAGGGATGAGCAGGAGTAAAGGTGGGGGAGAGAGGGGGGAAGTGTGCAATTAGCCAAGTCAGACGTGCATGCAGTAGGACTGAGACTCTAAGGGAATGGCATACGGTTGAGGTTCAGCAAGGGTTGACAGCCGAGGTTGTGATGCAGTCTAGGGGATATGAAAGGGATGCAATGCAACTTGGTGAGAGAATGGGAGGCGAGAGGGGCTGGGCGCGGGGTTCAGGGGGCACGGACAGGGCCAGGGGGCACGGGCAGGGAGCAAGGGGCAGAGAGAAGGGGACAGAGCGCAGACAGCAGCAGAGAGAGTGCAGAGTGCAGGGTGCAGGAGCGTGGGAGGCAGGGGGGAGGTGGGAGAGTGCAGGGGGCAGGGTGTGGGTGTGTGTGCGGGTGTGTACGAGGATGTAGATGGCGGTGGAGAGCATGAAGTTGACGAGGGGGGCAGGCAGGCAGGGATGCAGGGAGACAAGGGGGGTGCCTTGGGTGCAGGGTGCAAGGGACAGGGTGCAGAGATCAGGTGCGTACGAGGACGTAGATGGCAGTGGAGAGCATGAAGTTGACCAGGGGGTAGTCGCGCACAAAGCTCAGCAGCATGGCCGGCTGGCCGTTGGGCATGCCCGTCCTGGGAGGGGGAGAGAGAGGGGGAGGGGAGCGCGGGAGGAAAGAGAGGGAAGGAGTGAGGGGTTGAGAGTAGGCCGAGAGAGGAAACGCGAGTGTGTGGGAGAGGTAAGCATGGGAGGGGGGGGGGAAGGGGAGGGATTCAGGGTGTGAAGGGAAAGGGAACAGGAGTCGGAAAGGGAAGGAAGGGAACAATGGGTATGGAAATGGTTACCGGACTAGGGTTAGGGGACAAGAGCACGCAAGCAGACTCAAACAATCCCATACCGTACGGTACGAGAAAAACCGCGTTACAACATGGTACAATGTGGACGAGAAAGGTGCGGTAGAATCTGGTGCGGTGCGGTGTGGTACAGCCCGGTACCTGAGCCAGATGTGGAACTGGCCAATGTAGGTCTCAAGAGTGATCTTGCCCAGCCAGCCAAAGAGCGCCAGAGACCAGTTGCGCATAGGCTGGGTCAGATTGCGCAGTGCAATGTAGATGCTGCAGACATGGGGGGGTAGGGTAGGGTGGGGGTAAGAGGAAGAGGGGAAGGGGGAAGGGTCGATTGAGGGCGGGGCTCTTGAGAATTGTAGAAAGTGACTCGGATTTGTGAAGCGGCTGGGTCAGATTGTGCAGCGCAATGTAGATGCTGCAGGCATGGGTGGGTGGGTGGGTGGGTGGGTGGGTGGGTGGGTGGGTGGGTGGGTGGGTGGGTGGGTGGGTGGGTGGGTGGGTGGGTGGGTGGGTGGGTGGGTGGGTGGGTGGGTGGGTGGGTGGGTGGGTGGGTGGGTGGGTGGGTGGGTGGGTGGGTGGGGGTAGGAGGTTGAGGGGACGGGGGAGATGAGGGGGGGAACTGGGAGCAGGGGCGGGGGCATAGGCCGAGACAGGCCCGGGAGCAGGGTTGCGGGCGGGGGTGGGGAAGGGGGAGGGGGAGGAGTGAGGAGGGGAAGAATAGTGAGGATGGGAGGATCTGGTGTATTAAACATGTGTGAAGGCGATGTTGTGAACTGTGCCGTGGGATTGGACGTGAGTTGGTGGATGAAGCAGTGAGAAAGGTTGAAAGAGAGAGGGGGCGGGAGAGGAAAGAGTGAGAGTGAGTGAGAGTGAGAAGAGACTCACGTGATGGAAGGGGGAGTGAGAAACTCACGTGATGGGGATCCAGGACGTGTATGGATGGATGGCATTGTAGGCGAATTTGTCCAAGCAGTAGACGTTCACATACCACACATAGCCCACCTGCTCAGTCATTCGCAACCATGCATCCCGTCATGCATGCACACAGCATTGCCATGAGCACACGCACACAAACACCCATGCACAGACCCACAAGCACAAGGCAACATGAGGAAGAAACGGACATCTGTCAGCAGCAGCACGAGCAGCGTGTTCTGGAAAGTCTCAAAACCAGCAACATCATGAGCAGCAGGGGTTCTCTGACAGCCCGGAACCTCTCTCCACTCTCTCTCTCCCCCCCCCTCCCACAGCATTACACTCTCTTCACACTCTCTTTTGCATACAGGCTGCACCGGCCACACATCCCCACCCGCATACCCCCCCACTCCTTCCATGTGTACTAACATCTTTCAGTGTTCCCATCGCTTGGTATGTTCTCAATTCATAACATTTACGATTCATTCAATGTATCGACACTCAATTCCGTCATGTTCAGTGACCAGGGCAGGGTGTCAAACTGATATGGGGTACAGACAACGATGCACTCTGCATCTGATGCCCAACGGTGCAGCATGCATGGCACACGCTGCACACATGATGCATGCCATGGCATGGCATGGTATGGCATGGTATGGCATGGTATGGCATGGTATGGTATGGCATGGCATGGTATGGCATGGCATGGCATGGTATGGCATGGCATGGTATGGCATGGCATCCCCACATACCGACAGGCAGACGGCGACAATAGCAGCGCGGATGGCATTGCGGGTCATGTGGTGCATCTCCTCAAGCTTCTCGAGCCAGCGCTCGACGAGGGGGTGGAAGTAGGCGTAGATCATGCCCACGATCCAGATGTACCGGTCCAGCCCCGACCGGAAATGCCACTCATGCAGCAGCGGCAGGTCGGGCTTGCGCGGATCAATGTACCCTGGAAGGGGGGAGACAGGATACGAGGGGAACGGGGCAGGGGAGGGGAAGAGATGGGGAGGGCGTGGGGGGGGAGGGGGGGGATGGGGGGGGAGAGGATGGGGGAAGGGTTTCGTTTTTAAGGGGATGGGGCATGAGCGGGGACGGCAGGGGAGAGGGCTGGGGAGGAGGGTGGGTGGGGAGAGAAAGGTATCGTTAGGAGTAGAAGGCAAGAATGGAAGCGTGAGGCGAGGTACCCTGAGAGGGTGGGTGGGGCCAGGAGGCAACGCCAAGCCACCAAGGGGAGACAAGGTGGGGGAAACGAAAGGGGAGGAAGGGAGGGAGGGGTGGGAGGGCGGAGGCGGATAGCGGGGTGGGAGGGGGGAAAGTTGACAGGGAAAGGAATGCGAGGTAAAGGGGTTGCCTGTGACAAACCTCTGACGCCCCTCTCCCACCTTCCCCCTTTTCTTCCCTACCCGCTCCACTCCATCCCCCTACTCACCCCTCCTTTCCCACACTTCTTCCTCACACCCTCCATACTCCTTCCCCCAACCTTTCCCCAGCGCCCCTCTCAATCGTTCCCCTAGAAAACGCGCCACTCTCCCACTCACTCACCCATGAGGAACGTGAAGGGCCCCCACACGAACTCGAACACGCCCTGCACCTCCCAGAGCAGGAACACCACCACAAAGCACAGCGCAATCTTCATGCCGATGACGGCGGGCAGCTCGTTGTACTTGCTGTAGATGCCGAGCGCGGCGTAGACCATGACGGTGAAGAGCGTGTGCATGGGGCAGATGTAGTACAGCATGTAGTCGTTTGTCAGCGCCAGGCAGCAGAAGAACACCAGGAAGTTGAGCCGCCACATCATCTGGAGGGGGGTGGAGGGGAGGGGGTGTGGGAGCGCAGGGATGGGGGGAGGGGGAGGGCGGGCGGGAGGATGGGAGTTGGAAAAGGGGTGGAGAAGGAGTGGGAAGTTGAGCGCCAGGCTGCAGAAGAACACCAGGAAGTTGAGCCGCCACATCATCTGGAGGGGGGGAGAGGGGGAGGGGCGCGCAAGGGAGGGAGGTCGACAGGGATGGGGGGAGGGGAGGACGGGGGGGAGGGGAGGACGGGTGGAAGGATGGGAGTTGGGGGAGGGGGTGGAGAAGGAGAGGAGCGTTTGGGTGCCAATAGCCGCAGGGGGCTGGTTAAGCGAGGAAATCATCCAAGCCAAGAGACGCATTGATAGAAAAAGGGGCAGCAAAGGGGCAGGGAGGAGCGGGCATGACGGGGAGGCAAGGGAGGGGAGGGAAGGGAGGGGAGGTTCTGACCTGGCAGAAGCGGCCGAGGCCAAAGTCCTTGCGAACGTAGTAGTAGGAGAAGTTGCCAAACCCCGTCATCCACACATAGGCCGCGATGAAGAGGCGGATGGAGTTGTAAATCTCGCGCGCCTCCCAGTAGTGGTACATGAGGAAGATGATCTGCGGGGCGAGGCGCGCAGGGGAGGGCAGGCAGGGGAGGACGGGTGGGGGAGGATGGGCAGGGAGGACGGGAAGAAGAGGGAGTTGGATTATCTCACGCGCCTCCCAGTAGTGGTACATGAGGAAGATGATCTATGGGGAGAGGCGGGGGAGGGAGGGGAGGGGAGGGAAAGCAGGGAAGGACGAGTAGGGGAGGATGGGGAGGGGAAGATGGGAAGAGCAGGGAGCATGATCACAAGTTGAAGGGAAAAGAGGGGGATGGAGCGGCTTATGGAAGAAGCAGAGGATGAAAATTGGGTGTGAATTGGGTGGGAGAGATGGGGGTTCAGGGTATTTGGATTGATGGCCAAGCGAAGAGCGGAAGCGGGGGCGGAGGGGGGAGAGAGGGGGATGGGGAGGGGAGGGTGACACGTTTTGCAAAACGCCGTTTGTACCATGCATGAACACATGGAACATAATCCCGTCGATGATGGAGAACAGGGTGGCATATGGCATGATGGCATAGCATAGCACCACGGCACAGGACGCCCAAAAGGGTTCATTTGGAGGGTGGGTTGGGGGAAACGGAGGAGGGGAAAAAGGGGGGGGGATGTTGGGGGGAAGGGAAGAGGGGGGTAACTTGGTGTGGGGGAGTAGCGCACCTGCATCCATCCCTTCCACTCCTCCGTCTGGTGGCGGTTGAGGTATTGAATGGACTTGCCCGTCGCCAGGGACGCGCCCGTGTGCTTGGTGAGCGATGTGAAGAAGCACGCCAGCACCAATAGCGCGTACAGGAATATGAACAGGTCGCGGCTGTAGTGCTGCCACGTTAGATGATGGCAGACGGAGGGCGCAACGGGTACCAAGTGGTGCAAAGGGATGGGGATGGGAAGGGAATGAATATGCAATCAGTATGAATGAAAAATGGGGGCGACTTATGTTTGAATGGGCGGACAGATTCCACGAGTGAGGGACAAGGGGGGCGCGAAAGCAGTAAATCAGCAGAAATACGTCACAAAGCAAGGGATTCGACGGGTAACCCTACCTTGGTGGATTCGCCGAAGATGTCTGTGCGATCGCAGATGAAGTAGTAGAGAATCAGGCCTCCAAATTCAGCACTGCAAGGCCAGCAGAGCGAGAGTCAGGAAGCAATTTCAACCCAGTCACGACCGGAAGCGCGACTAGAGACTTCGTTTCACTCTTGTACTTTTTGCACAGGGGAGCTTGGCAGCAGTGCCCGGGGAAGGAAGTAGTAATTCGTACAGCGAATTAATAGTTAGTAGGCGCACCGACTCTACTGCGGATATCAGTGAAGGACGCGGAGTAGTCCATCAGATCGTTCACAGTGACATAATGTGATTGTAAAGGGGGGAAATTGCTATGTGTGAGATTATAATCTATCTTCTTTGCTACCAAATGAAAAACGCACATGGCGCGAAGGGTGAGGCGGTTGTCGAGAAGAAACGACTCGTTCATGGTGAGGAACCTGCGGATGGGATCATGGGAGGGAACCAACCAACCAACCAACCAACCAAACAAGCCGCATCATCAGCGCCAGAAGCACTCAATGTCAGTGTCAGCACCAAAGCTGCCAAGAGCACATGGCAGATGCGCTCTCGCAAACAGCGAGGTGGATTAAAACAACGGCGTGAATCGCACGCTGGGATGAGAGCAAAGGCGAGAGCGGGGAGGGGAAGGAGGGAAGGAGTCAAGATCCAGTTTCGGACATTACGATACAAGACTAGTCGTTTCTGTTGAAGTCATTCCCTTTCGCACAACCCCCAATAGATCCGTCAAATCGATATTTAACGACAATCGATCAAGCGGGGATAATTCACACATCAAATTAGGCGATAATTTACTTCCCGCGCCCACCGGACTATGTACTGTCGCACGATGCCGCCGATCGTGGTGGGTGTGCTACTAGCGAGTGCTCTGCTGCTGGGCGTTCCTGGTGACGCATCGACGAGCGGCGTCGACTCCTCGTCTGTCGGCTTCTTCTCGTCATCCGCATGGCTGAGGACGGAAGAAAAAGAGAATGAAAGGAAAAATGAAGGAAAAAAGAGACGGAAGGATGTCAATCAGTTATTGGAGACTAGGAAGGATCTCGATTATGGATCTATCGCAAGCCATTTTAGTGAGGTAAGGATGCGAGCCAATCACGATCTCCTGTACAAATCGTAAGAGAATTTCGACACTGACGTTTGACATGTGCGCAGTTTGGAAAGTTTGGTGCATAATAAAAGCAGTAAACGTTTCACAACTAGGACCGCCCGTCGGCGAAATATATTTGACGCCTTCGCAGAAATAACAGCAATTGAAGGGAGGGGGCGAGAAAGAAATACACGAAAGGAGAGCTTAACAACGAGCGCAACTACGGGCAACGATCTCGTGAGTAATCTGGAATCTTGGACCAAGGCTAGGGGGGGAACGGCGGGCTTTGATCGATCCCCAATGCTGACATAAACATGACGAGGAATTCGGGGCGGGATCGCAGCTGCTCGACGTGCGGGTGATCAGAAGCCAATAAAATGAACGAATGAAAATAAAGAAGGAGAAAAGCGGGTAAACTCGGTCACGCAACGTGCAGCGAGGACCACAGCTCGCACGCATCACGCAGAGTTGAAGTGGATAAAATTACGCTTTTGGACGACTGGACTTGTTGTATTCGAGATATTCAGCGTAGGCCCAGTAGGAAAGCAGTTGAATATATCCAAGTAGACATGCCACCTGAAGTCCAAATAGAAAAAAAAACGCCCAAACACAGCAGGAAGAAATGGATTTAAGCGGGGTGGAAATCTTGGAACGGGTGACAGCCAAGAGACAAGGTTCAATGCGGAGACGACAGACGTTATGAGCAGCAGAATGGCGGGTGGAGCTGAAAGCAAGTCGCGTGACAAGGAAAGGAATGTGTGGCCCCATACACAGACATGAGCGGCACATGAAAAAGACGAGATCTTTAGGGCAGAGCATTCGGGAGTTTAATAGGTAGACGATGCTTTAGTGAGCGCATTCACCGGAAGTATGTTTGGACCGAGCTCACGCTAAGGATAAAAATAGATGCGCTTGAGACTGACTAAATCGCAGAAAAATAGCGGCCACGTACTTGGGCTGCTGTGATTGGCGTTAACAACTTCATCTTGCCGTTCCAGTCAACGCGCCTTGAAGGTAAGCCACGTGTGCTGACCTTCCTGGTAATACAAAACTCAACTTGGTGCTAACTTGGAATAAAGTGACAATTACGCTGGCTTCACTTGGTCACCTAATCTCCACAGCCTCAACCCCGGAGTGCTCCGCTCTTTGAGCGAAGGTAGCAAACGTTAGGTGGAGGCGATGGGCGAAATGCAATCTGTGATGGCACATAAGGAATGGCCAATGAGTGACTATGAATGATGTGTCCCTCCACAACTGTTCTTCAGAGTTGCTGCCCTCCAGTTCCTCACCTCATATGGGAGGGAGGGCCTCCGCTCTGCTTGCTGACCGAGACTTCACCTCTCCCACCAACCCCATTGCGTTATACTCCCCGTCGACAAGCTCAGTGCACCTCGTCGCATCTCATTGCGCCCTGTCAAACCCCATCACACCCAGTCTCATCTTGGCCTGCGGCTCCTCGTGGCTTGTCATTGACACCTCTGCTTCGCTGGTCAGTGCGTGGCGGTGGTTGAGTGGGCGATCCCACCTGTCTTGAGACCGAGGTTGGCATCCTCTCATACCACACAATCTGGTTCGGAAATGTGGTTTTGTGGCGAAAAATGCTTGTCGAGTCTGTAGTTCGATGAGTCGAACCTATAGGTTAGGCTCGAGGGTTCCGACCAAGGCCGGGGACGGGCGTTCTCATAAGGTTGTTGAGGTATTTCCAGCGTGCACGAGATCATCGGGGTTCGGGAGAACGCAAGGGTCTGGTTTGGACGAGAGCCGCTGCGCCGAGGCTGGGTTCAGCAAAATCAGACAATGGCACGCTGATTTTTCGCCTGCTATTTGGGGTCTTGCCACTGGCTCTGGTCTGGTGTCCTGTGAGGGTGTGCGAGGAAGTCGCCCACTTTCGTCACCACATCGAACCATACTCCTCCCAAGCCTCTGAAGGTTGTGGTAACTGTTGGACGGTGCTTCAGTTCCTCTGCTCTCATGGGGGCAGCTGTGTTTTCACATTTTGGGCTTCGAGTCGCAGGGTGAAACTGTCGGGAGAAACCGAGGTGTTCGTTACTGGATGATTCAACGGCGACATCTGGTTGCTGAGATATTGGAGTTACCAATGTCTTCCAGGGTATTATAACAACTAGTCTAAGCACAGTTACGGCTGTTGTTGTTTGCGCCTTACAGTGTAACATTGCATCGCAGAAAAGGGTATAATCAGAGTTCGAGAACGACCGCAAAGTTAAATAATAAAAAATGAAGACTCATTGTTAGTGGCAGGAAAATGTCACTCTCAGAAAATCTCACTCAATTACACCCGTAATAATTCCTATCATATTGGTTTTTTTTTTTTTCATGCGATTTTTTCATAGCATTTGTTTCAGTACATATGCAATGGATACTCGGACAAGGTTCACGATGTGGCGTATAACTGCCTTGGTGTGCGCCAACCCAAGGTGGTGCGTAGGATCCATCGAGGCGCCAGGCTAGCAAATGCGCCTAGCTTAAATTGGTGCACACCAATGCATCGCTTTGTCTTGTGCGTAACAACTCAAGCACCAATCCAATCAAAAGGACATCGCCAGGCACTTTTGTAACAATTCAGTCAAGTAGTTACACTAGTTCATAAACACTCCACCAATATTAGCGTGCATGACGAAGTTGCCGACGAGAAAGGCCCCACCCTTACTTGGGCACATCCAATCTCGCCGTCTGCAAGAGAAACTCGACAAAGTGGTCGTCGAATGGGCCTTCGTTGGTCGACGGAGGTGATGGTCGAGCTGACCCTGCTCGACGGGATTCGGTCGACGTCCCCGATAGAAGTCGCTGGTCGGCGACAATAGTCGTCGACGGACCCGGTAACGAACACTGGTCGATGAGTCAGTCGATACGCACTGGTCGACGAGCACCGTTCGACGAGCTTCGCCTTGGCTAATGCTGTTCGACAGAGGAGAGTCGAATTGGTCGACCGAAGCTGCTCGACTACGAAACGCTGCATGTGCGTCGAGAAAGTTTTGGCGAAGTCGACCCGCGGGGTGTGAAAAGGAGAACGCGAATGAATGAACTATGAATGAAGTGAGTACATATAGGAAACCCTAATTGGGTTGTACCCCCTATGGGATACCCCACTATAGCCTACACAACAGCATAAGCTATATAATGTTCTGACACACCCCCATAGGCAAAGTGGGGGAGAACAAGGGGTCACAAGACCAGTCACGCAAAGCACAGCAAGCTCAGGGTGGATCACAAAGTCACCACACAGTCCGAGCACAACGACAAGGCCACAAGGCCAGTTCACATGCAGGAGGACACACATATATATATAGAGCTAGACAAGCAAGAGCAGGTATATATATGTGACAGTAGGGACCCTCTACGGCCTCCGCGTAAGAGCGCGGAGTCGGGATGTCTAGTGCATCCGGGTCTCCCTCAGGGGCAAGTAGTACGGACGCGAGATGAGGTGAAGCAGCAGCCAGACACTGGAACTCCTCCTGCCTGTCCTCAAGGACGTCCGTGCCAAGAGCACACTCACCCCCGACGGACGGAGGACAGACAGACGCAGACTCAGCAACAAGACCGGCAGCGTAGTCTAGACGACAGCGAGCAGCAAAGTTGACGAGCTCAGCAACAAGCGCAGACGCAGCAGTGGACTCAAAAGAGGGGTCAGTGACGACAGTAGCAAGGAGACGTGTGACAGTAGGACTAGCAGCACGAAGAGAGTCGGACTCTGGGTCGGTAAGTGCAGGAAGGGAGGACTCAGGAGGAGAAGGCAAAGGGGCACGCAGAGGAGCAGTGGACGGACGCAAAGACATCCGGTGCGTGCCAGGAACAGGAGGAGGACGCTGACGCGAACCGCGACCACTAGCGCGAGCAGCACGAACAGGCGACGCAGGACGAGACGCAGGCTCACGACGCTCAGCAAGACCTCCAGTGGGACCAGTGTAAGGAGAGGGAGCAGGAAGTGGGGAGGCGGGCTCTAACTGGGACTGTGACTGAACAGGCGGTGGACACGCTGCAGGAGGAGAAAGACCAAGAACCTGCTGTAGGAGTGGAACGAAGTACGGCCGAGGCCGCGCGGCGACTCCAGACACAGCAGGGACAGCACCCTCAGCAGCAGCACCAGCGCCAACAGCACCTCCAGCGGCAGGACCTCCAGCAGCACCAGCAGCACCCGCAGCAGGACCACCGCCAGGAAGGACAGCAGCAGTCTCAGCACCAACACCCGCAGCAGCTCCAGCTCCAGGTGGACCCGAGGGCCCAGCAGCTCCGGGACCAGCGGCACAAGTACCCTCAGCAGCCGAAGGAGCTCCAGCTCCAGCAGTACGTCTCCAGCGGCGAGCAAACCACTCGCGCAGCTCCTGTGGAGAGAGGGGCTCCCGCCGAGGCGAAGCACCCGGAGAACCGCCAGGTCCCGCACCGCCAGACGCCACAAGGGGAGGTCCAGTGGCTGCAGGCTCCGCAGCTCCAGGCTCAGCAGCTCCAGACGCAGTACCCCCTGGCTCAGCACCCCCAGTCGCAGCACTCCCAGGCTCAGCACCCCCAGACTCCGCACCCCCAGGCTCAGCACCCCCAGTCGCAGTACCCCCAGGCTCAGTACCCCCAGACTCAGCACCCCCAGGCTCAGCACCCCCAGGCTCAGCACCCACGCGCGTAGCACCCCCAGAGTCAGCACCCCCAGGCTCAGCACCCGCAGCAGGACCAGAGTCACCAGCAACCTCGACCGGCTCGACTGCATCTACCTGGGACACACCTGAAGGGGCAGGACCCTGAGGGGGAAGGGGGTCTACCGGGGGGGGACCTGGCACAAGGAAGTGCGGTGGCGGGGGGAGGGAAGGAGTGCGGTAGGGGAAGAGGCGGTAGAAGGGGACTGACTCGTCGAACGTGACGTCCTGGGAGGACAGAACACGACGAGAGGAGGGGTGGTAGAACTGCCACCCTGGGGCGTCAGGGGGGAAGCCGAGGAAGACACAGGGAGCAGCACGAGGGGACAGCTTGTCCGCAGACAAGTCGCGGACAAACGCCCGAGATCCCCAGACACGGAACGCAGATGCATCGCCGACCTTCCCGGTCCACAGCAGAGCTGGGGAGGTCTCCGGCCGGGAGACCCTGGGGTGAAGGTTGATCTGATTCGCCGCGTACCGAACCGCAAACGGCCACAGAAAATGGGGGGCAGCCGCATGCATCATGGACGTACGAGCGACGTCCATGACCATGCCAATGCGGCGCTCAGCAATCCCATTTTGCTGTGGAGAGTCCGGAAGCGTAAAGGTCTGGCGGATGCCTCGTGCACGACAGTAGGCTCGCAGAAGGCCAGAGGAGAACTCTCCACCTCGGTCAGAGTGCAGACGCAGAACAGGAAAGTCCGAGCCGAAGCTCCTCCTGAGCTGGAGACGAGCTGCGCGGATCCAGTCGATCAACACCTCAGTGACATCACCCTTGCTGCGCAAGGGGAAGACTGTGGTGTAACGCGAGTAGTCGTCAACCACCAGCAGGAAGTAGCGCTCGTGACCCTGCCCACGGACGCGGGCCGGGCCCCACACGTCCATGTGAAGCGTCTGCAGAGGAGCCTCTGTCGGGGGAAACTGGGAGGAGTGAGGGGCAGCCCGGAGCCGCCCCTCGACACAGGGGACACAGGAAGGTCCGGGTCCCGAAGGAAGGGGAGGGAGAGACCGGGGAAGACCAGAGACAAGGACACGGGAAGCCATGCCCCGAAGACGAGGCAAGGAGGGGTGGCCAAGACGGTGGTGCCACAGGAGAGTCTCCTGAGACAGGCGGCGACACGAGCAGGGGGCAGACTCAGGACCAGACCTGGACGCAGCAGCAAACACCTGACCCGACGCAGCTACCTGGCCAGACGCAGGGACAGGAGGAGACTCAGTGGTCAGAGTGTAGAGACTCGACCCCGGCCGACGCGAAAACGTGGCCAGGTGTCGGCCTGTGCGGGCGTCCGAGCAGTGGGTCACCCGCTGACTCGCAGGAGTAAACTGGTGAACCCCCGCATCCTGCAGGTCAGCACCACTCACCAAGTTCGTCGAGAACGAGGGGAGGTACAGACCAGACAAGGTGCCCGAGGGGGCAGCCGGACACGGGAGGACAGTGGAGAAGTGAGAGAGGACAGGACCCCCAGAGGGGTCAGCCAGGGAGACTGCAACCGGCCGGCCAAGCGGCGTGAGTGTGGTGCGGTCTCGAAAGAAGGAGCGAGAAGCCCCTGAGTCAAGCGTGAAGGTGAGGGAGGCCGAAGCCGACGCAGTACCTGAGAGCGCAGCCTCACCAGTACCTGAGAGTGCAGACGCACTGGCACCTAGAGCAGCAGCCGCAGAAGTACCTAGCGCAGCAGTACCAATGCCCGGGTCGGGCGGGAAACACCGGTAACAGTCACCCTCCTCACTAATAGTCACAGCATACATGGCAGCAAGGATAGCATCAAAGTCAAGATCAAAGATAGCTACGCCAGCCCTAGACAGCTCTCCCCAACGGGGAATCTCACTAGCCTCGGGGAACTGCTGACGCCAAGCGTCCGTCAGGCGGCCAAAGCAGCGCTGGGTGGGGTGGGCACCCCCACACTGCTCACCCGCGCGGTCGCCGGAACGAAGGACGTAGGTGCACGGACCAAAACCCCCACCCCGCTGACGCTGCGTGTACCACTCACGGAGCTGCTGGGGCGGGGGGATGTCCCGCGAACGCTGCTGCTGCTGCTGCTGCTGCTGACGCTGGCCACCACCAGAGCCGCTACGCTGCGGGGCACCACCCCGACCAGTTCCACCCCCTCCGCTACCGCCGCCTCCACCTCCACCACCACCGCTGCCTCCGCTCCCACCGCTGCCGCCACCACCGCCTCCTCCTCCGCTGCTGCCACCGCCACCACCGCCCCCGCCACCACTCCCACCGCCACCCCCACTCCCTCCGCCGCCTCCACCGCCACCTCCACCGCCCCCGCCAGTTCCACCCGCGCCCTTGCCCCCCTTGCCCCTGCCAGGGCGGCGTCTCCCGCTAGGGGCAGACGCCGCGCAGACCGACTCAAGACCAAGCAGGTCGGCAACAGCAGCAGAGGCAACAGAGGGCAGCAGGGGGGAAGGAGAACACCCCTCAAAGATGGGGGTGCGAGGGTCACCACGAGAGGCTCCTACAGCGACGATGCTCTTCTCCGCCGCCAGGAGGGACTTCTCGAGGAGGTCGACAGTGAGAGTGGTGGGACAGACTGAGAGGAAGTGGTCCCTGACTACGCGAAGGGAGTCAGGGAGGCGTGTGACTATGTAATAGAGAGTGATGTACATGGGGGGGGGGTTCTTGGCGCAGAACTCAGCAGGAAGGGCGGCGCGGTAGCGAGTGTCACTAGTGCGGAGGTGCGTAATGAGGTCAGCGACAGTGGGAAAGGCAGCAAGGTCAGGAAAGAGGTACGGTAGCATGAGGCGGCTCAGGGCAGCAGTGGCAGGGGAAGAGTAGCGCGCAACTACAGCGTCGTACAAGGTCTGAGCACTCTTGTACTGACTAAAGTGCGCGCGCTCAGTGGTAGGCAGGTGGCGACGCACAGCAAGACGTGCAGCAGCATCGCGGGTGGCCCACTGAGAGCGAACAGTGGGGTCAGCATCAGCAGCAGGGGCAGGAGAGGCGCCAGAGGTGAGGTCAAAGAGGGAAAGACCGTCCGCCCTATCGCACTGTAAGAACAGCTGCAGGTCGTCGACCCAGACCTCAAAGTCAATGGCTCGACCCTCAGCGTCAAAAGCGAGGACACTAGGGGTAGCCATGACGACGACAGTGTAGTAGTGCAAGCAGTGGGGGAAGGGCACGCAGTAACAGTGGTGCTGTGCTCACCAGGCAGGGCAGGTCGGGCGGCTCGGCAGTAGGGCGGCCCGGCGGCTGGGCGGCTCGGCGGCTCGGCTGCTGGGCGGCTCGGCTCGCGGGCGGCTCGGCGGCAGGGCGGCTCGGCAGCAGGGCGGCTCGGCGGCAGGGCGGCTCGGCGGCTCGGCTCCCGGGCGGCTCGGCGGCAGGGCGGCTCGGCGGCAGGGCGGCTCGGCTCCCGGGCGGCTCGGCTGCTGGGCGGCTCGGCGGCAGGGCGGCTCGGCGGTCGTAGGCGGCGGGGCCGGTGAGGATAGGCGGCAGGGCCGGTACCGTAGGCGGCGGGGCCGCGAAGTGGGGCGGCGGGGCCGCGTAGGTGAGGGCGGCGGGGCCGCGAAGTAAGGGCGGCGGGGCCGCGACGTGAGGGCGGCGGGGCCGCGAAGGTGAGGGCGGCGGGGCCGCGTAGGCAAGGGCGGCGAGGCCGCGACGTGAGGGCGGCGGGGCCGCGACGTGAGGGCGGCGGGGCCGCGTAGGTGAGGGCGGCGGGGCCGCGTAGGCAAGGGCGGTGGGGCCGCGACGTGAGGGCGGCGGGGCCGCGACGTGAGGGCGGCGGGGCCGCGACGTGAGGGCGGCGGGGCCGCGTAGGCAAGGGCGACGGGGCCGCGACGTGAGGGCGGCGGGGCCGCGACTTAAGGGCGGCGGGGCCGCGTAGGTGAGGGCGGCGGGGCCGCGACGTGAGGGCGGCTGGGCCGCGACGTAAGGGCGGCGGGCTCGCGTAGGTAAGGGCGGCGCGCGGGCCGCTAGGGGCGACACGGAGGGTCGCTAAAAAAAAGGAAAGCGCGCCTCGGGGCGCGCTTCGGTGGGCCCTAGAAACAGTCCCTAGGAGGGGACCTGCTCTGATTCCATGTGAAAAGGAGAACGCGAATGAATGAACTATGAATGAAGTGAGTACATATAGGAAACCCTAATTGGGTTGTACCCCCTATGGGATACCCCACTATAGCCTACACAACAGCATAAGCTATATAATGTTCTGACACGGGGTGGCATCACGTGCTCGACGGTGGACATCTGGTGTAACCGTTGACACGTGTTCTATCTGGCATCTGCGGAATGTGATGCCTGCTTTGTAGACCTGCTCCTACTTGGTATGTGACGCATATGTTCACCTGCGACTACAGTGTTGGTACATACGGTCCTCGCCAATTTCAATACCACCAATTTCACACCCCTGAGCAATCCTTTCTGGTTTACCCGAAATCTAGGGTCATTCGGAAAGATTTGGCTTTAAGTAGAAAAATGTTCGAGACTACCCACACGAGTCAGGAGGAAAAAAAAACCATGGTCGCAGCGGAAGATCCAGTACTTGCGCTGCAGCCACTGAGCAAGATTTTCACGCGATCAACACTAAACACTGTTACGAATAGCCATTAGTTCCTCAATGTCTGGTCCCTACAGTAAAAAAACGGTCAAAGGTAATTTCTGGAAAATCTCAGGGAGCGTGAAATTGGCGAGGACTCGGTGTAGACCGCTTTGGATGCAACGCTGGCAGGTCGCTCCACTGCTACGCTGGCGAAATGCATGCTAGGTGTTGCGATGCCTTCCTAGCTATATCAACACGCATGCTTAATTGTAATCTTGCTCAATCCAATTTCTTAGTGAAACTTTTGCCAATTTTCCCCGTGAACAAAAAAACTTGCAAAAGTGTAAAAAACGCTCCGATCACCCAGTAGCTTCCCACGTAGTCCAGCTACAGTTCTAGAGTGATTCTCTGCATAAGTAACACCAGAGAAGAGCGCAATTGGTTCACATAGTTTTCTTATCAGCCATGCTATCAATTCGCACCGGTGCGCACTATTAAGGGCCAAGCATATGCGCTGCACCAGTTTAGCACCGACTACTCAGGGTTTTCACGAATGGCACTTATTGCGGAGAGTCACTGTACAACAGTCGTGAGCTTGACTACGGGGTGTTGGCACGAACTTCTAGGAGTGATCGTAGCTTTGCGTAGTTCCTTAGACTTGTACATTCACGGGAGAAATGAGAAGAAACGAGGAATGAAATGACTAAGTGAAAGTTGGGTACAAGAAGCAAACCCTAGAAAACTGTACCCCATATGTGCTACCCCACTATAGCCTACAGTAGCTATGTCATATAAATCTGACACACCCCCATAGGCAAAGTGGGGGAGAACAAGGGGTCACAAGACCAGTCAAGCAAAGCAAAGCAAAACAAGCTCAGGGTGGATCACAAAGTCACCACACATTCCGAGCACAAGTTCAAGGCCACAAGGCCAGTTCACAAGCAGGAGTACACATATATATAAAAAGGGCTAGACAAACAAGAGCAGGTATATATATATGTAACAGTACAAGCAAGGTCAAGAGGTGAGCAAGTGAGGCAAGGTAGGCACAAGGCCCAGCTGAGTACAGAAGCGCTGATGGTCACAAGGCGCAAGTGCCTTGGTGAAGATATCAGCAGTGTTGGCCTCAGAGGCCACGTACGCAAGACGCAGCTGACCACGCTGCTGCAGCTCACGAGCAAGAAAGTAGCGGAGAGCAATGTGCTTCGTTCTGTGCTCCAGTCGCTGCTCCCGACACAAGGCCAGCATGGCCTTGTTGTCTACGTACAGCACTGGAGGAGAACGAGGCAACTCTCCGAGGTCAGTCAGCAGGTAGGTGAGCCAGCGAAGCTCCTGTGCAGCCATGGCTCCTGCGTAGATCTCAGCCTCACAACTGGAGCCGAGAACAGAAGACGAGCGAGTAGCCCGCCACGAAACAGAGCCGGAACCAAGGCTGAAGGTGTAACCCTGTGACGACCGCTGCGTAGCCTGGTCGTCAGCCCAAGAAGCGTCTGCGTGCCCAGTAAGGACCACTGGACTCTGCCCTCCAAGCACAAGCCCCATGCCCGACGTACTGCACAAGTAGCGCAACACCCTCTTCGCTGCAGCCATGTGCTCCGGTCTGTGTCTCCCAGGAGCAACATAGCGTGCAAGAATGCTAAGAGGGTATGCAAGGTCAGGTCGTGTGCAGGTCATCAGGTACATGAGGCAGCCAACAAGCTCTGGGTACGGGCCACTCGACTCTACGGACTCATCCGAAGGCAGAGCTGAGAGCGAGTGGCGAGTAGGCAGAGGAGTGGCCTGAGGCGAGGAGTACGTGAAGCCGAAGCGCTGAAGGACCTGCTGCACCATGTGTGACTGAGTCAGGGTAATGGTGCGGCGTGCTCTGTCCCGAGTGATCTGCAAGCCAAGGTAGCTGCGCAGTTCACCCAGGTCAGTGCACGTATGTCTCTTCTGCAGCTCGGACTTCACGTGGGCTAGTCCAGCAGTGTCAGCTGTGGCAAAGACCAAGTCGTCGACGTACACGAGGATGTAGAACGGCGGCAAAGAAGTGTCGGTGCGCAGAAACAGCGACGGGTCGGCAGTAGAGGGAGCAAACCCAAGAGCCGCAAGTGTAGTCCTCAGTGTGTCGTGCCACTCACGCGGTGCCTGGCGGAGACCGTAGACTGGCCGCCGTAGGCTCCACTGGGTGCCAGGAGGAAAAGACCCAGTGAAGCCAGGTGGGCGACGCAGCCAGATCTCCTCGTGCAGGCTGCCCTGCAAGAAAGCAGTGCTGAAGTCAAGAGAGTGTAGCTCGTAGTCACGGTGAGCAGCTACGTGCAGCAGTACCCGAAGAGTGGTCATCTTCGGGGTGGGAGAGAAGGTCTGAAAGTAGTCAACTCCCTGCCGCTGACTGAAGCCACGAGCCACGTAACGCGCCTTGAAGACAGGCGGAGAACCCGGCGGTCGCTTCACCCTGAAAATCCACATGCCACTGACGATGTTCGCCCCAGGAGGGGGAACAGCGTCAACGTAGGTGCCTGTGGACTTCCAGGAAGCCATCTCTGCGTCCATAGCTGCCTGCCACTGAGAGGAGTAGGGACCCTCTATCGCCTCCGCGTAAGAGCGCGGAGTCGGGATGTCAAGTGCATCCGGGTCTCCCTCAGGGATAAGCAGTACGGACACGAGATGAGGTGAAGCAGCGGCCAAGCACTGGAACTCCTCCTGCCTGTCCTCAAGGACGTCCGTGCCAAGGGCACACTCACCCCCGACGGACGGAGGACAGACAGACTCAGACTCAGCAACAAGACTGGCGACGTAGTCTAGGCGACAGCGAGCAGCAAAGTCGACGAGCTCAGCAACTAGAGCAGACGCAGCAGTGGACTCAAAGGAAGGGTCAGTGACAACCGTAGCAAGGAGACGCGTGACAGTAGGACTGGCAGCGCGAAGAGAGTCCGACTCCGGGTCGGCAAGAGTAGGAAGAGAAGACTCAGGAGGAGAAGGCAAAGGGGCACGCAGAGGAGCAGTGGACGGACGCAGAGACATCCGGTGCGTGCCAGGGACAGGAGGAGGACGCTGACGCGAACCGCGACCACTAGTGCGAGCAGCACGGACAGGCGACGCAGGGCGAGACGCAGGCTCACGACGCTCAGCAAGACCTCCAGTAGGACCAGTGTAGGGAGACGGAGCAGGCAGTGGGGAGGCCGGCTGTAACTGTAACTGCGACGGGACAGGCTGTGGACACTCTAAGGGAGTAGGAGGACCAGTAGAAGGCGGGAGACCAAGAACCTGCTGAAGGAGCGGAACGAAGTACGGCCGAGGCCGCGCGGCGACTCCAGACACAGGAGGGACAGCACCAGCACCAGTAGCAGCTCCAGCTCCAGAACCCCCAGCAGCACCAGTAGTACCCCCAGCAGGACCGCCTCCAGGACCGACAGTAGTAGCCTCCGCGCCAACACCCGCAGCAACTCCAGCTCCAGAAGTACCCGCAGGTCCAGCAGCTCCAGTACTCCCAGTACGAGCACCTCCGGGACCCGTGGCACCAGCTCCCTCAGAAGCAACAGAACCTCCAGTACCCGCAGCACCTCCAGCTCCAGCAGCTCCAGCAGCTCGCCTCCAGCGCCGGGCAAACCACTCACGCAGCTCCTGGGGAGAGAGTGGCTCCCGGCGAGAGGGAGCACCAGGTGAACCGCCAGGCACAGCACCACCAGGCGTAGCACCCCCAGGCTCAGCACCTCCAGGCGTAGTACCCCCAGGCTCAGCACCCCCAGACGCAGCACCCCCAGGCTCAGCACCTCCAGGCGTAGTACCCCCAGGCTCAGCACCCCCAGTCGTAGTATCCCCAGACTCAGCACCCCCAGGCTCAGCACCCCCAGGCTCAGCACCCCCAGGCGTAGCACCCACACGCTCAGCACCCCCAGAGTCAGCACCCCCAGGCTCAGCACCCTCAGCAGCACCAGAGTCACCAGCGACCTCGACACGCTCAACAGCGTCTACCTGGGACACACCTGAAGGGGCAGGACCCTGAGGGGGGAGGGGGTCTACCGGGGGGGGACCTGGTACAACGAAGAGCGGTGGCGGGGGGAGGGACGGAGTGCGGTAGGGGAAGAGGCGGTAGTAGGGGACCGACTCGTCGAACGTGACGTCCTGGGAGGACAGAACACGGCGAGAGGTGGGGTGGTAGAACTGCCATCCTGGGGCGTCAGGGGGGAAACCCAGGAAGACGCAAGGAGCAGCACGAGGGGACAGCTTGTCCGCAGACAAGTCGCGGACAAACGCCCGAGATCCCCAGACACGGAACGCAGACGCATCGCCAACCTTCCCCGTCCACAGCAAAGCTGGGGAGGTCTCCGGCATGGAGACCCTGGGCTGAAGGTTGATCTGATGCGCCGCGTACCGAACCGCAAACGGCCACAGAAAATGGGAGGCAGCCGCATGCATCATGGACGTACGGGCGACGTCCATGACCATGCCAATGCGGCGCTCAGCAATCCCATTTTGCTGTGGAGAGTCCGGAAGCGTGAAGGTCTGGCGGATGCCTCGTGCACGACAGTAGGCTCGCAGAAGGCCAGAGGAGAACTCTCCGCCTCTGTCAGAGTGCAGACGCAGAACAGGAAAGTCCGAGCCAAAGCTCCGCCTGAGCTGGAGACGAGCTGCGCTTATCCAGTCGATCAACACCTCAGTGACATCACCCTTGCTGCGCAAGGGGAAGACTGTGGTGTAACGCGAGTAGTCGTCAACCACCAGCAGGAAGTAGCGCTCGTGACCCTGTCCACGGACGCGGGCCGGGCCCCACACGTCCATGTGAAGCGTCTGCAGCGGGGCCTCTGTCGGAGGAAACTGGGAGGAGTGAGGGGTAGCCCGCTGCCGTCCCTCGACACAGGGGACGCAGGTAGGGCCTGGCCCCGGAGGAAGGGGAGGGAGGGACCGGGGAAGACCAGAGACAAGGACACGGGAGGCCATGCTCCGGAGACGAAGCAGGGAGGGGTGGCCAAGGCGGTGGTGCCAGAGGAGAGTCTCGTGAGACAGGAGGCGACACGAGCAGGGGGCAGACTCAGGACCAGACCTGGACGCTGCAGCAAACACCTGACCCGACGCAGCTACCTGACCAGACGCAGGGACTGGAGGAGACGCAGTGGTCAGTGTGTACAGGCTCGACCCTGGCCGACGTGTAAACGTGGCCAGGTGGCGGCCTGTCCTAGCGTCCGTGCAGTGGGTCACCCGCTGACTCGCAGGAGTGAACTGGTGAACCCCCGCATCCTGTAGGTCAGCACCTCTCACCAAGTTCGTAGAGAACGAGGGGAGGTAGAGACCAGACAGGGTGCCAGAGGGGGCCGCCGGACACGGGAGGACAGTAAAGAAGTGAGCAAGGACAGGACCCCCAGAGGGGTCTGCCAGGGAGACCGCAACTGGCCGGCCAAGCGGCGTGAGTGTGGTGCGGTCTCGAAAGAAGGAGCGAGAAGCCCCCGAGTCAAGTGTGAAGGTGTGGGAGGCCGAAGCTGACGCAGAACCTGAGAGAGCAGACTCACCAGCACCTGAGGGAGCAGACGCACCTAGAGCAGCAGCCTCGCTAGCACCTAGAGCAGCAGCCTCACCAGTACCTAGAGCAGCAGTCTCAATGCCCGGGTCGGGCGGAAAACACCGGTAACAGTCACCCTCATCACTAATAGTCACAGTATACACGGCAGCAAGAATAGCATCAAAGTCAAGGTCAAAGACAGCTACACCCGCCCTAGACAGCTCACCCCAGCGGGGGATCTCAGTGGCCTCAGGGAACTGGTGACGCCAAGCGTCCGTGAGGCGGCCAAAGCAGCGCTGGGTGGAGTGCGCACCCCCGCACTGCTCACCCGCGCGGTCGCCGGTGCGCAGGACGTAGGTGCACGGACCAGCACCCCCACCCCTCTGGTGTGCAGTGTACCACTCACGGAGCTGCTGAGGGGAGGGGACGTCACGAGTGCGCTGCTGCTGCTGCTGCTGCTGCTGCTGGCGCTGACCACCACCAGAGCTGACCCTCTGCGCAGCGCCACCCCGACCAGCTCCACCTCCTCCGCCGCCTCCTCCTCCACCGCCGCCACCTCCGCTCCCTCCGCCACCGCCGCTGCCTCCTGCGCCTCCACTGCCGCCACCTACACCTCCACCCCCGCCACCACTCCCACCGCCACCCCCACCTCCTCCACCACCTCCACCGCCGCCTCCACCGCCCCCGCTAGCTCCTCCAGCGCCCCTGCCCCCCTTGCCCCTGCCAGGGCGGCGTCTCCCGCTAGGGGTAGACGCTGCCCCAACCGACTCCAAACCAGTGAGGTCGGCCGCAGCAGCAGAGGCAACAGAGGGCAAAAGAGGGGAGGGGGAACACCCCTCAAAGATGGGGGTGCGAGGGTCACCACGAGAGGCTCCTACAGCAACTATGCTCTTTTCTGCTGCTAGGAGGGCCTTCTCGAGGAGGTCAACGGTGAGAGTGGTGGGACAAACCGAGAGGAAGTGGTCCCTGACTACGCGAAGGGAGTCAGGGAGACGGGTGACTATGTAGTAGAGGGTGATGTACATGGGGGGGGGGTTCTTGGCGCAGAACTCAGCAGGAAGCGCAGCGCGGTAGCGAGTGTCACTAGAGCGGAGGTGCGTAATGAGGTCAGCGACTGTGGGAAAGGCAGCAAGGTCAGGGAAGAGGTACGGTAGCATGAGGCGGCTCAGTGCAGCAGTGGCAGGGGAGGAGTAGCGTGCAACTACAGCGTCGTACAAGGTCTGAGCACTCTTGTACTGGCTAAAGTGCGCACGCTCAGAGGTAGGGAGGTGGCGACGCACAGCAAGACGTGCAGCAGCATCGCGCGTGGCCCACTGTGAGCGAACGGTGGCGTCAGCATCAGCAGCGGGGGCAGGAGAGGCACCAGAAGTGAGGTCAAAGAGGGAGAGGCCGTCTGCTCTGTCGCACTGTAAGAAAAGCTGCAGGTCATCTATCCAGACGTCAAAGTCAATGGCCCGACCCTCAGCGTCAAAAGCGAGGACACTAGGGGTAGCCATGACAGCAGTAGACTAGCAGTGCAAACAGTAGGGCGAGGGCAGTGCTGTGAGAGAGGCGCTGCTCTTACCGGACAGGGCGGTTCGGGCGGCTCGGCTGCAGGGCGGCTCGGCAGCTCGGCGACTCGGCGGCTGGGCGGCTCGGCTGCTGGGCGGCTCGGCTGCGGACAGGGCGGCTGGGCGGCTGGGCGGCTCGGCGGCTCGGCTGCTGGGCGGCTCGGCTGCTGGGCGGCTCGGCTGCTGGGCGACTCGGCTGCTGGGCGGCTCGGCGGGGCCGCTGAGAGGGCGGCGTCCGGGGCCGCTGGGAGGAGGCGGCGGGGCCGCAAAGGTAAGTGGCGGGGCCGCGGAGGTAGGTGGCGGGGCCGCACAGTAAGGCGGCGGGGCCGCGAAGGTAGGAGGCGGGGCCGCAGAGGTAGGTGGCAGGGCCGCACAGTGAGGTGGCGGGGCCGCGAAGGTAGGTGGCGGGGCCGCACAGGTAGGTGGCGGGGCCGCGGAGGTAGGTGGCGGGGCCGCACAGTGAGGTGGCGGGGCCGCGAAGGTAGGTGGCGGGGCCACACAGGTAGGTGGCGGGGCCGCACAGGTAGGTGGCGGGGCCGCGGAGGTAGGTGGCGGGGCCGCGGAGGTAGGTGGCGGGGCCGCACAGTGAGGTGGCGGGGCCGCGAAGGTAGGTGGCGGGGCCGCGGAGGTAGGTGGCGATGGGCGCGACGGGCGCGACGGGCGCGACGGGCGCAACGGGCGCGACGGGCGCGACGGGCGCGACGGGCCGAAAGGGCGGCGCGACTCGGGCCGGCGCAAAACGCGCTCCGGGCAGAAAAAAAAATTTTCGTGGTGGTGGGCCCTAGGAATCGTTCCCACTAGGGAACCTGCTCGATACCATGAGAAGAAACGAGGAATGAAATGACTAAGTGAAAGTTGGGTACAAGAAGCAAACCCTAGAAAACTGTACCCCATATGTGCTACCCCACTATAGCCTACAGTAGCTATGTCATATAAATCACGCGATCAACACTAAACACTGTTACGAATAGCCATTAGTTCCTCAATGTCTGGTCCCTACAGTAAAAAAACGGTCAAAGGTAATTTCTGGAAAATCTCAGGGAGCGTGAAATTGGCGAGGACTCGGTGTAGACCGCTTTGGATGCAACGCTGGCAGGTCGCTCCACTGCTACGCTGGCGAAATGCATGCTAGGTGTTGCGATGCCTTCCTAGCTATATCAACACGCATGCTTAATTGTAATCTTGCTCAATCCAATTTCTTAGTGAAACTTTTGCCAATTTTCCCCGTGAACAAAAAAACTTGCAAAAGTGTAAAAAACGCTCCGATCACCCAGTAGCTTCCCACGTAGTCCAGCTACAGTTCTAGAGTGATTCTCTGCATAAGTAACACCAGAGAAGAGCGCAATTGGTTCACATAGTTTTCTTATCAGCCATGCTATCAATTCGCACCGGTGCGCACTATTAAGGGCCAAGCATATGCGCTGCACCAGTTTAGCACCGACTACTCAGGGTTTTCACGAATGGCACTTATTGCGGAGAGTCACTGTACAACAGTCGTGAGCTTGACTACGGGGTGTTGGCACGAACTTCTAGGAGTGATCGTAGCTTTGCGTAGTTCCTTAGACTTGTACATTCACGGGAGAAATTGGCAAGAGTTTCCGCTAGGCAAAGGTTGGATTACAGAATGATTGCACTGACAATGACAGAAAATGACTACATCAGGCACCTAGCAACTCTGCAGCTAGCCTGGTCGACCGCAAGCACTTCATGGTCGACCGCCTACCAGCGTTGCGTAGAGGAGCCGCACCAGCATTGTAGAAAGGCGACCTGCCAATGCAGCAGGTCGACGGCGTGCCAACGCTGCAGTAAAGCGGCTGTCCAGCGTTGCACCCGTAGAAGACAGCAGTGCGTACGTAGGCAGGCGCGCAGACGATTGGCCCGACTTGCATCGTTGTGCATCCGTCGGCTATTGTCTGCGCCTGACGAGCCACATCGACTTCGGGATACCAACCCGAAGTCGCCTTCGTCACTGCGACCTCGACGACGTTCGCGTGCCACCGCAGAACCTCGTCACCCAGGTGACTTGGTCGACCCGGATACCACCAGGTCAGCGTCGAATTCCTCGGGGAAAGTCGACCGAAAGTTGTACGTGCTCGTCGACCACCCAGTGCTCCAGTCGACGACTCTCTTGTCAACATTAGCTCCCGTCGAGCAACACCCTGGTCGACGACAACTCCACAGTGATTCCCTGCAGCTCGAGCAGCTCCCTCACTGTGAACGGTCGGCTGCTTCTCCCGTACATCCGACCAAGTCGTCGGCGTTGCCCAAGCGAGGGCGGGGCCAACACTCCATTCCCGTTAACGTTATATGGTCCCCAACGAGCACATCAAATATGGTATTGCTTACAAACTCAATCAGATGTTTGCTGGCCCTATAAGGACGTAATGAAGGTCGGTTCCGATCATGTCAATCGAATGCAATCCACAATTCCTAAAAGTGGGGAGATTCGACAGAGGCACTCATGGGCAATACTTGATCGCGATCGATGACTCGATCGATCGCGTCGATTTGATGCAATCGAATGCGATCCATTGCGGTCGACATACTGTCTCCGATCGAGCGTCATTGGCGACACCCGCTATCACACAACTTCGATAAATCAAGGATTTTCCGTAAACACGATGTGTAAGTCCTCGCGCTTCTCCTTACATCAGCCACGGAATGTTAAGAACTGATGCGCAGAAAAATCATTCGTCTTGTAGCTGCATTTGTAGGGGAATGTTTGCCTGATAACGTGGCTCGGAAAAAATGTCTGATCGACTCGATTCGATTCGACCCTACCTGATCAGGCGCAATCTGTCAGGATCGAAGGTGAAATAGACAATGCATGCGTTGAGACATGCCCTATACTGGCAAGATGATTTCATATAGCACTGGCCACCATCTATATCCCGTTGGTAAAAAAAACACGACAAACGTGTTGCTGAGTTGATGGGGTGTGATGTGATGTTACGTGTCTTCCGACCAGGGCTGTCGGTTCGTTTGGAAGCCCTCGGACGAATCAGGGTGTTCGGTATGTATGACCCTGCATGTAACAGGGCTGTGCCGAAATCCGACCCTTTAGGCGTCACGGCTGGAAAATGTTATTTCTTTCAAAATAAAAATTATAGTACAATATTTATAACTATAATTATTTGTTGCAATCATATCAAATGGTGCAGATATTTCATTTAAAATACTGCAGGCAAGTACTGCAAGTTGGTAATAAATTAGGATTAACCCAGATAACCGTATTTCGATAAAACAATACCGTAATCTTCCAAGACTCTACGTGACAGTCGACCCCTTTTTTTTCAGAGTTATGAGCTAATCAATATTACATCTTAGGTTTTTAGGCCCAAGTAGACGCAGCCTGTTTCGCTACGATGTATGGAAAACTGGTCGGACGGGACGAGAATAAGGGTTAAAAAGAATTCAGTTCCAGGGAACGCTGAAAAGTATTCCTTTATTTCAGGAATTTACATAAAACTAGCCCTTTACAAATCAGGACAGGCCCCGAAACAGCCCTTCAGAAACAGGACTGGATTTTTGGGGAACCCATCAATTTCAGCATTGGTGGCAAACTTAAAACCAGGGTGCACATTCAACGCGGTTCGGCTTGAGATGTTGGGAAGGGGGTTTGGAGAAAAACAGTGATTGGCTCACGAGGGGCGACAAAAAAATGATTCCGCTAGAGCTTCGGGCATTTCGTAGGTGGCGGGAGGGGGTGAAATGGCGGGAGTGGGTGAAACCGAATGGCGGGAGGGATGAAACAGATTGGCGGGAGGGGGGGGAAACGAAATTGCGGGGGTGGGGGGAAACAAAATTGCGGGGGAGGGGGGAAACGAATTTCGACGGGGAGGGGGAAATGAAATTGCGGGGGCGTGGGGAAACGAAATTGCGGGGGAGGGGGGAAACGAATTTCGACTTGAAGGGGTTGAAAGCACACCTCGTAACCCACTCAGTCAAGGGATAACCTTTGATGCACATTCAGCTGAATGTGCACCCCGGTTTTAACCCTGGACTTTCAGGGCAAATGCCCTGAAAGCGACAGCCCTGCTCGCGAAATGTCATCCCACTTTGTGTTATTAGGACGCGGCACCTGTTTTCAAATTGCCACGATCGATCCTCGCGGGGATCGATGTGTCGGGTCTACAGTATTTTGACGACGTCGCCAAAGTTCTGGTATCCTTTGTCGCATATTTTCGTCTATGTACAGTAGATATGTCAGCAAAAAGGTGGCTCGCAAGATCGATGTGCCTGCGCCCTCACATCGATCGTGAAATTGTGGAGATCGGGGCAATTTTGCCCCAGAAATTTGCGATCGTGTCACCTGAGGCTCGGTGTGTCCAGGCGATCGCAAAAGGCAGTTGGGCACACCAGTGTGCCCATCGATCGTGGCAGGATCGATGTGAGGCCCCGATCCTTCTCCGATCGTACCAATTTGAAAACAGGTGCCGCGTCCTTAGCGCTGACGACACCACTGCGAACATGGTAACAGCGCGCAGAGAGAACGTTGGCGAAGGCGAGGCTGTCAACTAGCGACAGCAGACTGACGACGACGTTGAGCAGGTCGTATAATAACGGCCCGTCTATTCGTCCATCAAACCACTGTCGCATGATGACGGACAAATGCTACGCGGAAGGGGGTTGGACGGTTCAGATTTCGCCACAATTGTTGGCTCATCAACATACTTTGTTGGTTGGCTCCATGGCACCACCCAACATCGAGGCAGCAATGTGGGTGGTAGATCCGCCACTCTCAACCACAAGTAAAGAGTATTGAAACGGTTCATGCCGCTCCTAACATCTTATAACGACAAACAATCTCCTAGAGTATTTGACACTACAGTACACAAATGGTGCCTGCCTGGTCTGGTGTGTACTGCTGCTGGGCTTGCAGTTTGTTGCACCAAACCAAACCAGAAACCATGCCTCAGCTTTTCTTGCCCAGCCCAGCGGTAATTAGGTGGCCTAGTTTCCTTGTCGTCCGTGACCCATTCTCGCGTCCGATCCGTCAAATTATCGTACCGATCACTGGCAATTCGCGAGCTCGCCACCATCTACACTGTTCTTAGCCGTAGCTTCACAGCAACACTTGCATTATCTCCGATGGAGTGAGCTGTTTCACGCCACTCCTGCTTCAATCGTGGTGCCCCCCACGCCTGTTTTCTTCCGTCTTTCCTGTTTTCAAAATGCGGCCAGCCATGCCGCCTCGACCCCCTCAGTTAACGAAGCTCCAACAGCGCCAGAAGCGGCTGCTAAATATCTTCACCGTCACCATCCTCGCGTTCCTCGCGTTCGTTATCCTCTGCGTGTTCACTCCACTCGGCGACGGCCTTACGAATCAAGGCGCCTCCATGCTTAAAGCGGCCACTTCGGGAGTACCCACGCTCGCGCCGATGCAAGCCTTCCCGCCATGCCCTTCCAACTGGACCAACCACCTCCCCTGCTATGACCCGAAAATCGCCATCCTCTACCCTCGCGAAAACAACGAGTTTCGCGAACGGCATTGCCCCGGGAAGTCGGATCGGCGGCGGTGCCTGGTGCCCGCGCCGCCCGGATACCGCCGACCGATACCGTGGCCTGAAAGCCGCGACTGGGTATGTGGATTCTAGCCGGAGCGCGTGAGATTGCGCCGCGTGCTAGAGGGCAACACGGCGGAATACATTAGGGTTTTTAATGCGGAAGTGCATTCGTGTGTATCGTTCTCCTCGCCATCAGCGCTTGATTCTGAAGCCTTCCGCTGGGTGTCTCTTTCTTTTAATCGTCCGCGCGTGCTTCTGCGGTTTCTCCGATCCCTTTCCCCCGTTCGTTTCTTCTGGTACCGGTCCCCCGTTGTTTCCGCTCCCGTTCTCGATTTGACTCCGTTCGGCAGTGCCTCGTTAGTATCCTCCTCGCACGAATCTTCTCTCCTCCAAGCGCATTGTCTATCCTCTTGTCGTCTACCCTCTTGTCGTCTACCCTCTTGTCGTCTACCCTCTTGTCGTCCACAATCTTGTCGTCTACACTCTTGTCGTCTACCCTCTTGTCGTCTACACTCTTGTCGTCCCCTCTTGTCATCTACGCTCTTGTCGTCTAGCCTTCTGTGGTGTAGCCCCTTTCCGTTTCAGCTTTTGTCGTCTCGCCGCTGCTCGAAAACGTCGTCCTCTCCCGGTGCCGTTGCCACGACTTGTCGCATGACTGATCGGCGAACAACGCGTCGTACTGGTTGCTCGATTCGCGAGTTTCGTTTCCCGTTGCCTTTCCCCCCTCCGTCTCTTGACGTCACTGTAGGGGACGACAGAAACGCACCTGCCACCTTGCCCTACCCTTTCCATTTCCCCTCTCCCCCCCCTCCCCCCTGCCCCTGCAACAACGCAACACTAACTTCCCTCCCTGTCCTCCTTTCCATTCACCCCTCCCCGCCTCCCTCTCCACCCTCACCCCCTTTCCCTCCCCCTTTCCCTTCCATTCCCCCTCCCCATTTCCCCCCTCTCCCCCCCCGTTCCCCGCCCCCCGCGCAGGTGTGGTTCCGCAACGTGCCGCACACGACGATCGCGGACAACAAGCGCAACAAGAACTGGATGGCGCGCCAGGGCGACAGGTGGCACTTCCCGGGCGGCGGGTCCATGTTCCCCGATGGCGTGGAAGGGTATCTGTACCACCTGCGCCAGATCGTGGAATTGGGGCCCAACGTGCGCACTGCACTCGATATTGGATCCGGGGTGAGCGTGAGGGAGAGAAGCGGGGGAAGAGGGTGAAGGGGAATGTGGGGGGGGTTTGGGAAGGTGGGTCCATGTTCCCTGACGGCGTGGAGGGGTATCTGTACCACCTGCGCCAGATCGTCGAGCTGGGGCCCAACGTGCGCACGGCGTTGGATATCGGCTCAGGGGTGAGTGCGCGGGTGAGGGGGTGGGGGAGGGGAGTGGGCAGGGAAGGGGTGCGGGTCCATGTTCCCCGACGGCGTGGAGGGGTATCTGTACCACGGTGAATGCGCGGGGGAAGAAGAGGAGGGGGTTTAGGGACGAGGGAAGGGGGACGAGGGGAGGGGGGGTGTGGTTTAAGGTGGGATGAGAATAAATTGCAAGAGCGCTCTTGGCGTGGTGTTGGATGGATGGGGTCAGGTCAGGTGGGGTGAGGGAGGCGGGTGTGTGAGGCACTATTGGAATGAGGGTGAGTGTGTGAGTGTGAGTGTGGGGGTTAGGACGAGTGTGTGAAGCCCCTCGTCTCTCTTCAGACCAAAAAGCCATCCCTTCTCTCCCCGCCTCCCCCCCTCTTCCCATTTCCCGCTAAACCCTTTTCCACCCACTCGCGCCCTCCCCTGTGCCTTCCACGACCCAAGCACAACACGCCCCCCTCATGCGCCCATGACCGGATCGCTTTCCACTTGGGAGTGGTCGTCTTGTGGGGAAGTAAGGGGTGCTGTGCTGCTGACCATGGCAATGGGCACCAGTCCCACGTGCCGCCCGCTCCACCTCCGCACGCTCCCCCTCCCCACCTCCAAAACCACTCCTCTGTCCCCGCTCCCTGCGCCTTTCTTCGGCTCTTCCCCTCGCCCTTCTGCCACCCTTTCCTCCCACCTGCCTCCTCGCCCCAACGCCGCGTTCTGGTCTTCCCTTGTTCCCTTCCACAGGTGGCCAGCTTCGGAGCAGCTCTGCTGGACTACGGCGTGCTGACCATGTCCACCACCTCCCACCCCCCACCTCCCTCTCCCCCTCTCTGCCTCCATCCCCCTCCCCCCTCCCTTCCCCCTCTCCTCCTCCCTCCTGGCCCCCCCCACAGGTGGCCAGCTTCGGAGCGGCGCTGCTGGACTATGGTGTGCTGACCATGTCCATCGCCCCCAAGGACTCGTACCGCGCCCAGATCCAATTCGCCCTCGAGAGGGGCCTGCCCGCCGTGATCGGGCTGCTCGCCACGCACCGCCTGCCCTTCCCTGCGCGCTCCTTTGATCTGATTCACTGCTCCCGCTGCTCCGCCTCCTTCGGAGATGAGAGTGAGTTGGAGAGGGGGGGGGGGGGGGGAGGGGGGAAGAGGGGTTGGATGGGGTGGGGAGAGGTGGAGAAGAGGTGGGGGGTAGGGGGAAGGGTTGGATCGTCCAACGGGCCCAACGGGGTGTTCATCCTGGCGGGGCAGCCTGTGGGCTTCAGACGACTCAAAAGTCTCCTCCTCTGCCCGCCTCCCCCTCCCTTTCCCCCTCCCCCCAGACTCCACGCACGTGTACGAAGTAGACCGACTCCTGCGCCCCAACGGCGTCTTCATCCTGGCAGGGCAGCCGGTGGCATGGCGGGGCAAGATCGCGGAGTGGAAGCGGCTGCGCCTGCTGGGCAAGGCGCTGTGCTGGGAGCTGCTCAAGACCGTGGGGAACGTGGCCGTGTGGCGCAAGCTGGGAGGGGACGCGTGCCGTGTGGGCTTCAGTCGACTCAGCAGTCTCCTCCTCTGCCTTCCTCCCCATCCCCATCCCCTCACCCTCCCCTTCCCATCCCCCCTCCCCCCCCCAGATTCCACGCACGTGTACGAAGTAGACCGACTCCTGCGCCCCAACGGCGTCTTCATCCTGGCAGGGCAGCCGGTGGCATGGCGGGGCAAGATCGCGGAGTGGAAGCGGCTGCGCTGCGAGGGGGGGTGGGGGTACCACCCACCCACCTACCCTACCTGCCTGCCTTCTGCCTCCCCCTTGCCCCATCCTCCCCTGCCCCACACTCCCCTCCCCTTTCCCCGTCCTCACCCCCGGTCCTGTCTCCCTCTCCCTCCTCTCTACTCCTCTCCCGCTCATTCTCCCCCCTTCCAGACTCCACGCATGTGTACGAGGTAGACCGACTCCTGCGCCCCAACGGCGTCTTCATCCTGGCAGGGCAGCCGGTGGCATGGCGGGGCAAGATCGCGGAGTGGAAGCGGCTGCGCCTGCTGGGCAAGGCGCTGTGCTGGGAGCTGCTCAAGACCGTGGGGAACGTGGCCGTGTGGCGCAAGCTGGGAGGGGACGCGTGCCGTGTGGGCGTGGAGGGGGACGGGCGCGATGTGCCGCTCTGCTCTCCTGCTCTTGATCCCGATGATGCCTGGTATGGATGGGGATAAGGGGTGGGAGGGTTGGGTTTGGGTTTCACTGTGGATGGGCGGGGATAGGGGTGGGTTTGGGAGGAGGACGGGTGGCGGGGAAAGAGGGATGTGCTGCTATGCTCGCCTGCTCTTGATCCGGATGATGCCTGGTATGGGCGGATGATGGGGAAAGGGAGAATGGGGTTTTCCTGACGCTGCGTGGCGTGGAGTGGACGGGAAAGGGGGTGGGTCATGAGAGGATGACAGGTGGTGGGGAGGGAGGAAGGGAGAGAGGGGGACGGAAGGGAAGGGCAAGGGGGTGAGTCAGGCTCAAGTCATTCCATGCCTTTCTTTCTATCCAGGTGTGCTGTAACTCACTTTATCATGGTTGAAGGCTAAAGTCACTCCCACTCACTTTAGCCTTCTACCATGGTGACCTGTGAGCCAATTCGTACCTATACACATTCCCCAACTTGCACCAGTCACATTCCCCAACCCGCACAATTCGTACCTTTACCAGTCCTTGCAACGCTCCCCTCCCTCCCTTTTCCCTTCCTCCTTATGCATCTATTTCCTCTCCCAGTGACCCCAAACATTACCTGTCCGAGCCGTGTTTAATATTGCCTCTTCCCTACTCTCTCCCTTCCTCCACACCCCCTCCCCCCCTTCTTCCGCCTCTTTCCCTCCCTTCCCCTCTCCCCCCTGCCGACCTTTCCCCGCCCTTCCCTTCGCACCTCTCCCTGCGCTACCAGGTATGTGAAGCTACAGCCGTGTGCAGTGCCCTCCGCACCCCCTTCCTGGCCCACCCCCCCCTGGCCCATGCGCCTGCACACGCCCTCCCCCCGCGTGCAACTCGCCCTCCCCGCCTCCTCCAAAGCCTCTCTCTCCGACTGGCTCGCTGAGTCCTCTGAGAACGGCCAGACCTCTGCCTCCTCCTCCTCCTCGTCTTCCTCGTCTTCTGCTTCGACTGCAGTTTCTGCTTCCAGTGCTGGTGGTGCAGGAGGGTTGGATAGGGCTGGTTTGAACGGGGAGAGAGGGGAGCAGGAGGGCGGGCGTGGTGGGGGAGGGGGAGGGGGGGCGGGGGATGGGGGAGAGGGCGACGACAACCGGAACGTAGTGGGGAGAGTGGAGCTAGCAAGCGCAGGAGCAGTGAAAGTGGTGGTAGATGGGATACTAGCACAGGGCGGCAAGGAGGACGATGCAGAGGAGGACCGGGAAGGTGGGGCAGGCGGGGCGGGCACGGGAGGAGGCGGGCGAGGAGCGAGAGAAGGCCGCAGGGACAGCGGAAACAACCCCCAGCGCCGGCTGTTGCTTTCAGTCGACGAAGAACGTGAGGGGGGAGGAAGCGGCGGCGGCGGTGGAGGAGGGGGAGAGACGGAGCAGTTCAAGCTGCTGTCTCTGGAGCGCAAGCGGTGGCGCCGGCGGTTGTTGCACTACCAGAAGCTCTTTCTCGGGCCGCTGCTCTCCTCGGGGCGTGTTCGAAACGTGCTGGATATGAATGCTGGGATCGGGGGGTTCGCAGCGGCTTTAGAGGACGAGCAACTGAAGGCCGAAAGGGAGAGGGAGATGGGGAGGGGGATGGGGAGGGGGAGGGGGAGGGAGTTGCAGCAGCAGGAGGAGCAGCAGGGAGGGGGGGTGTCTCCGGTGTGGGTGATGAATGTGGTGCCTAGTACGGGGCCCAACACACTGCCTGCTATCTATGACCGTGGGCTTGTAGGCACTGTGCATGACTGGTGAGCGCCCTTATTTTGTTTTGTTTTCTTCCCTTAATTTGCTTGTTCCTTGGTTGGAAGGTAAGGGGGGGGGAGGGTCAGGACAGTAACACACATGGAGAGAACAGCGAGAGGCATTAACGGCGCCTGTCGTTATTGATGTTTTGAAGGGAGATGGTTCCAGTAGCTGCTCGGTGTGATGTCGGTTCAGTGTGATACATACTTCCCCGCCAGGGGACCAATGCCCCCTTGCGCGTAACTGACTGGATCAATGCCCCGTTGTGTCACTTCCCACTCATTCCTTTTCCGTTTCTTCCCGTTCTCCTGCTTACCCTACCTCCCCTTTCCCGCCTTCCTCCCCTGCACCACTGGCCCGTGCGTGCATGTGCCAGGTGTGAGTCGTTCTCATCGTACCCTCGCACCTACGACCTCATTCACTTGCTCTCTACTGCGCCGCTCATGCCCTCCAGGTAACTCTCTCTACTCTCACTCTCACGCTCACCCTCATGCTTTCACACTTGCTCACTTTCACACCACTCTTCACACCCACCCTTTCACCCGCACTGGCACAGCCTGCATTCACGTACATGTCCTGTTTGGAATGATCAGCAAACTGCACGAACCAAAACCTGCTCTGTAGGACTGCAGGCAGCTGTATCTTTGGAAATATACCATCGTGTCAATGTGTCCTTATGGAATTCCGAACCTTCACCCATGTCTCTCCCTCCCTTCCCCTCCCCCCCGGCCCTCTCACCTGCCTCCCCCTCCTCCTCCTCCTCCTCCTCCTCCTCCTCCTCCTCCTCCTCCTCCTCCTCCTCCTCCTCCTCCTCCTCCTCCTCCTCCTCCCCCCCCCCCCTCCTCCTCCTCCTCCTCCTCCTCCTCCTCCTCCTCCTCCTCCTCCTCCTCCTCCTCCTCCTCCTCCTCCTCCTCCTCCTCCTCCTGCTCCTCCTCCTCCTGCTCCTCCTCCTCCTCCTCCCATCACCCTTCCCTCACCCTCCCATTACCGTCCCCGCACCCCCCCTCGGCACCCTTTCCGCACCCTTCCTGCACCCCAAAGGGAGCGCTGTGAGATTGCGGACATAGTCGTGGAGATGGATCGACTCCTCCGCCCAGGGGCCACTGTCATTGTGCGCGACCTCCCCGGGCCTCTCGCTGTGGTGGCCCAGGCAGCTAGACGCCTCATCCATATCCTTCTCCCCTCCCCGTTCTCCTCCCTTCCCTCTCCGGCCCTCCCCTCCCTTCCCCCCCTTCCTCCCTGCACCCTCCCCGCACCCTTCCTGCACCCCAAAGGGAGCGCTGTGAGATTGCGGACATAGTCGTGGAGATGGATCGACTCCTCCGCCCAGGTGGCACTGTCATTGTGCGCGACCTCCCCGGGCCTCTCGCTGTGGTGGCCCAGGCAGCTAGAGCCGCCCAGTGGTCTCTCGCCTTCTTCCCCCCGGAGACCAAGAAAAGCCCGGAGCGCATTCTTGTGGCCACCAAGCCCATTCCGGTTGGGTTTGAAGGGACCGACTCGCTGGGAGGAGATGGGGAGAGTGATGGGGAAGGCGAGGTGGAGGGTTCTGAGAGGTTGGTAGGGGGAGATGAGGGTGGAGATGGCGAGGAGAGGGGTGGGGGAGGGAGGAGGGGGTCTGACGGGGAAGGTGGAGGGGGTGGGGGGGTGGCGTTTGAAGGGAGATCGGGTATGGCTCATGCAGCTGCAGCTGCGGCGGCAGCAGCAATTGATGCTAAGGCAGGAAGGTCTGGCAATAACTAGATGTAGGGCTGAAGATTGTTAATCAAGTAGTTTCAATGTTTGATCGGGTCGTATTTTCTTCTCCATGGAGGAAGGCACAGATCTGCCATTTCTATGAGGAATCTACGGTATCTTAGTAATTTCAGGAGTTGGCAATAATGAAAATTTTTGGGATTGCAAGCAAGCTCTTGATGATCATGGCTTAGGGAACGTTCTTGGCTGGTGTCTAGCTTCGGGCCAAGCTGCTTGACACAAGGTAGAATTGACGGGCATGAGGCAAAATCGAAAATTCGTGTCAGACCTCGCTGGAGGGGCCTGACATCAGGGGAACTTGGCCCGAAGCTAGACACCAGCCAAGAACGTACCCTTAGTTAGGCTGTTTAGATAAAATGTTGTGATTTTGTAAATCACCCATGTCTGTGTTTAGATAAAATGTTGTGGTGTTGTAAATCACCCTTGTCCAGCTGTTGCAAGTCCCTGCAACCCGTTATTGAGCTATTACGCATACGCACCAGTTTCTTGCACCACTCTTCCAATAGAGGTCGCAGAATCGCAGATTGAGGCTCCGACCAGAGCTCGTTCAGGCAGGCACCCCACCTTGATTGTGTTGTGTTCTGGATGCGAGTCTCACTTGTTCGAAGAACAGAATCTCGAAGAGAGTCTTCAGCTTTTTCAACACTTGTGGAAGCGAATCTTACCATTTGTTTTCCATCCTGACATCACCAATCTCAAAACAATGGAGACTCCTGTAGTACCAATGTAAGGCGCCGCCATTGGTTTTCACCTCTACTGATGGGATGTACGCTTATGATATTAATTTCAGGAATGACATAAGTCCGCCATTGAGCCCACGCGAGGACACCAGACTTTCTGTTGAGGACGCAGACCTGGCCGTCGCGACTCCTCAACATGCAAAGCCTCCAAAATATGCCAAACAAATATCTGAACGGCAGGTCTTCATGACAATTTGTACTGTTCTATCAGTCGTAACGGCAATATCATCTGTTGCCTGTGCCGTTGTCAATGGCATCTCGATGGTCGTCAGCGCTATTCCTCCTGGAGTGAAGGTACGTGCTTACCGTACTTTACTTTTCACGAGCACCACCTTCCTATATTGACTGTGCCTACTTCAGGTTTTTCTTGTGCTGTTGCAAGCATATGGAATTGTCTTGTCTCTTGCTTCAGCGTTGCTGGAAGCGGAGCTGGACGTAGTCACGAAGTCCATGGAGGTAAGAAAGTCAGAAAAGTGCCCCTTCAAAGTCTCTGCAATGAGCAATAACTCGCGACACCGGTTTTCTCAGATCTTGAAGTTCTGGACAGCAAGGGGAATGCTGCAAGGATTGTAAGCGTTCCCTTTAATCATACAATTTGACCTCACTTCTGTCAACTTAAACGCCAATCTGTCATTCGCAGCGTTGCAATTCTGACAAAGGCCATAACAAGGACCTGCAGCAAGTCGATTTTTGAAAAGATTTTTGACAATGGAGCAATTTGGCTTCTCCTTGTTTGTGGAATACTCCATTTTTGCGGGGTATGTGAATTCCTCACCAAGTATCCATTCGTGCATTCGGATTTTTATTCTTAGTCTCCAATGGCAGGGGATAGTGTGTGTCGGTCAACTGAAGAAGGACATCCAGAAAGAAAAGGAGAAAAAGGAAGAGGCAAAGAAGGAAATAGAGGTGGGAGATAATTGTACATACTGTATCAATCCTATCATGCAGGACCTTTCTTACGATCAATACCTGCAGGATTTGGAATCAAGGAGGAGAAAGCTCGAGCATGACCTTGCATGTTATGATTGAAAGCTCAAGGGAGCACGTTTCTGAAGAATGGCTGGAGAATGCATGGGCCCAGGTCAATTTGCCAACGTTTGCTAAGAGTATACCACTTATGTATTTAGAGGGAACAGAACCTGTTTTCTGAAGAAGCTTGTCAATTCACCACTAATTGGCAGACACATGTCAAATCTGGATTATCTCTAACAATCCATCATCTTGAAAGTCATCATCAAACCCATCTCTTCCACCTTCATTTCTCCGTCGCGCTCTCTCCCTTTCCCGCATCTCTGCCAGCTCTTTACATCTGGGACAGGCAACCTTGCCCTGCCCTTGACATGCCTTGCATACCAGACGTTTTGAGAGCCCATCATTGCTCCCTCCATCTACTCCTGATTCTGCCCCGAGCCCTGAAACCTGTGCGTTAGGAGCGAAAAAATCCAGGGCCTGCAGTTCCTCCTTCTGCAGCCAGCCCATGGCCCAATGTCTTCGATTCTGACAGAAGAAGTGGGAGAGGACACGAGAAGTGGAAATGGAGGCGGTGCTGTGAAGGAAAGAATTGAGTATGCAACCTTCATCGTGACAATTTTGGCCTGACAAAGTTTCCAACCACTTGGCGCATACCTAGAAACCACTCACCTTAAGGTTGTGAGCATTCACCCAAACTCGAGTGCTAGGGTCACATGTCGCCACCATCTCCACAAACCAGTCACTTTTCGATCCTAATCCCGAGCTAGAAGCAGAATCCCCAGCAGCCTTCCACACAATGATTGGATTGCCAGCCCCATCCACATCTTTCTCTTCAGGCGTCTCAGCTTCACCCATTCCTGCGCCTGTGCGACTGCTTCCAGCACTGCCACCCATCCTTCTCTTGGATTCCACCCTAAAGTGGTGCCAACCATGCGTGCGCACCATGGCTGTCCATTTGGATCCTGAAAGGAAAACAGTTTCAGCAGAAAGCAGTGAAATAATGAATCAAAGGAGGAACTGTATCAAAAGTTATATGATGGAAACCAACTCACATTGGATGGTGGGGGTCAACTCTTGCCAAGAGTGAAACTATAGCAAAAAATAACAAGAATGAAAAGCATCCAACCTTGACTTTGCTTAGCACTGCATGCTCACTTAAATATGCAGGCGGGCTACTGCGGTAAACGTAGCGACCGCTATGCTATATATGTGATGCCTCTAAAGAATTCTTTACCTATAATTCTTGAAACAGAGACTGGGTTTTTCTTCTGGAAGCCTCCACGAGCCAGTGTGCCAACACCATCGCAGCACGCACACTCCACCAGCTTTGTATCTGGCACAGAGCAAGGGGGGGGGGGATGGGAGCAGTTGTGGGGGTCAAAAAGGAGGAGGAAGGAAATAAAGGAGCTGTTTGGAGTGAGCTGCCGCAAAAAAAAGCAGCAGCGCATGGTGGTCGCATTGAAATATGCTAGGGTGACCACTGTCTGTGTTCCTTCAATTCCCTTCCCCCTTCCCTCTTCCCCTTTCCTTCCTTCGTTTCCCCTTCCCGTCCCCTCTTCTGTCCAACCCAATCCCTCGCCCTCACATCACCACCCTCGTCCTGCATCAGCTTCACCAATCTCTTCAGAACACAATCCTTCCTCCCACCACAATCCCTCCTCCCACAAGAATCCCTCCTCTCACCACAATCCCTCCTCCCACAACAATCCCTCCTCTCACCACACTCCCTCCTTCCACAACAATCCCTCCTCCCCCCGCACTCCCCTTCTTCCCCCCCACTCCCCCAGACACCACCCCCATGCACCTTGACAGACGCGGCAGGGCACACGAGGGTAGAGCGTGGAGAGGGGTTTCACGAATGAGGAGGAAGGAGGGACAGCCGAGGACGCTCCGTCCGCCACAAACCACGAGGCTCTTGCTGCTGCTCCTGCTGCAGCTGCTCCTGCTGCTGCTGCTCCTGCTCCTCCTCCTCCTGCTCCTTCTCCTGCTGTTGGTGCTGCTGCTGGTGGACCTGTGCCGGCTGGGGTTGACACAGCTTCCCTGATACCAGCGGCTGTAGCAGCCTCAGCGAGTACTCGACTCTCCGTAGCAGGCACCGTTAGAACGGCTGTCTTCCCAGTAAAGGGGGTGCTACTAGTGCTGGGAGTGCCGCCATTCAATCTCATCCCTTCATCCCCATTCGCTCTGCTCCCCTGCTGCTCGCCCTCCCTGTCCACGTCAGCCGCCCTGTTTCCCCGACCGCGTTTCGAGTCTTTCGCCTTCCTGCGGGTCGCACGCGCTCCCGCCTGCTCCGCGTTCTCTCCGCGCCTCCCCCCTCGTCTCCCCGCCCGTCCGCCTGCACTACTACCGCCTTCCCACCCCGCAAACCGCGGATCGTCCACGTGGTCGTCCACGTCATCATCGAACCAGACCGAGGCTACGACATGCGCTGCACAGACTGGGGGGATCGTGCACGGGCGCGCAATGGAGCGGTCCGGTCGGCCACGAAGAATCGGCGGCGGACGCGCGGGGACCCTTTCCGCCGCGCAACGGTCGGCGGGAAAAGGAGCGCGTTGCGAGACCACGGAGCCAAAGAATGGAGAATCAAGAAAACGCGCCGCCATGCTGCCGTGGGGGTCGCGAAGGGAATTCTAGACCGGTCTCCACTGTCTCGCCGTCAATTAAACAACTACCGATGCTGCGTCGCCTGGCAAGCAAGCACCCCGGGAAAGACAAACGTGCCACGAAATAATCTCGATTGCGATTGCTATTGCTGTAGACTCCGTGGACTGGTCTCACTGTCCCACAGACAGCCGAAATTTGGACTCCACGACAACCATAGCATAGCAGGTTTACTACACATGATGCCCAGCCCCTGCACGCGAATTTGCCCTGCACCGGATGGAAACCTTGCACCCGAGGTTTTTTCCCTAGCCAGTTGCACGCACGTTACAAGCACGTCGCGCAAGTTGCAGTGGTTCTGAACCAATAATAACGAACGGACCGAAGTCAAACTGAAGAGACTGAAGTCAAAATGTCAACGGATAAGTTACAAAACTTTTATATGCACCTGACGAATCCTTTTTTGCTAGCTGCGAACTGACGAAACTTATGCGAAATGCGCTTGACAGCTTATGCGCCCCCTTCACAAGGCAACCGGGAGTGGCTCAAACGGGCATCATGTGTACCATCATCAATCCATTCGTTCATGTTGTGGTGTGCTGTCTTGCATTCCAATTTCCATTGCAACCGAAGGCAAGCTTGTCATGCTAGGGCTTGATCGTCACTGCGTTTAGTCGTTTGTCGTAATGAAATGACGGTGACAATCAGCGTGTGGTTTCCGACAACGTACTTCACCAGGCACAAATGCGGTACAGTAATACTGACACCGGTTCCACAGGGTTCTGATTGAACACGCCTTGTTGATGTTGAAGTCTGAGTGGGACCCTCAGCCACGAGGTCGCTTTTGCGTTTGACGTGTAGCTGGGATATGACGCCACATCAACAAGTGAATGAATGTCCCCATTATAATGGGGATCATCAGCAGAACATCAGCTGACCTCCCTTACGTACTTGGTGTGAAAATACAAAATAAATCGCTTCTATCCATGTGAAAATACTAAATAAAACAATGCACATTAACAGCTTATGTAAGTTTTTGGGAATTAGCATACATAAAACCATATCAAAACTGAAATATTATTTTTTAGCCGACATGCATCCCTTATTGTAGAATCATACGATACTACAGATATTTACAAAGATTGCACAGGGGGACACGCACTGTTATTGGCGTGGATGCACCCCAGGGTACTCTCGAAGCCCAAAAATGCTGATCAAACCCCCACTTCAGTTCCCCCACACAAAAACCTGCCGAGCCTTGAACACATCCCGCCCTCGTTTGCCACCGCCACGATTCCCAACCATCGCCAGGCCAGTTCTCTTTCCGCACCCCGTGTGCGCTCCGAACATTCCCCCAACATTTTCCCTGCACGACCGCCTCCCTGCGTGCCCGCCTCCCTGCGCGCCCGCATCCATGCCCGCCTTAATTCCCCCGCCCCATCCTCCCTTCCTCCCCACCTCCCCACCCTCGTCCCCTCACCTCCAGCCCTCAACATCGCGCTCACCATTTCTCTCCACTTTTCGCCCACGCTTGCTCTCTTTCCTCCCTCTACTCCTCGCCTTGCGATTTCTTTCTCTCCTTCCTTTCTCGCCCAGCTCTCTTCGTCAGGCTGCCTTTGCTTGTCGCCAGCCATGGAGGTACGAACCGCATCGCACTAAGCTGCGCAGACTTTCCCTAGAGATGAGCTCGTAGTGTCGTAGGGGTGGTTATGTCCTCGATTAGTTAACCCTGCTCAGAATTCCGGTGCTGCCGACCCGTTTTCCAGCGTTAGGGTTTCGTCTAGTGCAGTGGCTGCGGCTCTATCCAGTTCAAAAATTTGACGGAGCACCTCGTTTAGCATGGCGTTAGGGAAGAACCGTCATTCGCTGCAGGAGGGCTGTCGATCGTCGAAGCGCAACAATATGCTCTCGTTTTTCTTGTTTCGTTTATCTTCGTGCACAACTGGGCCGAGATAAGCTTTGTGGGAGTTTTTTTTTTTTTTTCCCGTTTTTATCGTTCCAAAATGCTTCAATTTTTGCCTCCGGCTATTTGCATGCTGGCTTATCGGAATTGTCATATGTCTTTCGTCAGATTAGGGTGAGATGGGCTTGCCGAAGCAATGCATCTGAAGCCATGCCATTCCGTTTGAAGTCATTATGTCCGTCATGGTCGCGGGCCATGCTATGACCAGATCCACTATCCGACATGGACAGCCTCATTAGCAGCAAACAGTCGCTGTAGCTGACGCGTGAGCACGGCTAAGAAGAAGGGGATGCGGGTGTGTCTTGTCAAGAACGCCTCCAGGGGGTCGTTCTGCTCTAGCCATACACGAATCTCGCATCGTGCTGTTGTAGTTTCCCAGCACACGCCGCTCGAAGTCGTCGTAAAGCCAGTCGTGCGAGTGGGGTCGGATAGGGATCGGACCTGTCTTGAGGTCAGAGAAAGCTGGACTAGCGGTCCAAATAAGTAGACTGCTTTGATGGGATGGAAGCGACGCTGCGATAGAGTGGGCTCGGTAGGTGTAGCTCTGCTGAGAACCTGTGCGTAGTGCTGGTGATTAGTCAGGCGTGCATTGCCGTTATTCGAGAATGGTTCCTCGTGCACTCCGATCAGGCCTCCCGTTGGCTGCGTGTCTGATCCGTCTGTGCTGATCGTTTCTTGTATTCGGTCTTATTCTACTCTTGACCTTTCCTTCGTCTTCCCTCTCTCCCCCCATGCCGCTCCTCTCTTGCAACCTGCTTCCCCCCTGTCGTTGGCCGCAATCCCACTCCCTGTCGTTCCTCTCTCCCCTCCCTGTTACCATTTATTGCCGTTTTTTCAACGAATATCTCACTTGTTGCCCATTCCTTTCCCTGCCCCCGTCTCGTCTCCCTTCCCCCCCCTCTCTCGAACTCCCTTCGGTGCGGCGTTTCGCGGTCGTGGTTGATGCTGTGTCATCTCTGCGTCGCTGCAGTCGGTGCAGTGTTTCGGTCGCAAGGTGCGTTGTATCCTCATTTTCCCCTACCTCCTCCGCCTTCCACTATCACTGGCGGTTTTTCCACGAAATTGAAACATAAGAAATAATCAGTTGTTGTTACAGAAATGTTAAAGTGGTCCCGGATCAACCCGGATCCACTGCGTGGACAGAGCGATCAGTATCGCATCCTGGGGCTTTGACTTAGGGCGTTGGTCTATGGCGTTGACATAGGGTTCTGTCCTAGGTATTCATTGACGCTGCACACGGAATCTCGATGATTCCTTAATGTTCAACCTCCTTTTGCCTTTCATTTCTTCTCGACCTTACGCCTCTTCTTCCCTCTGTCCCAATTTCCTCTCCTCTGGTTTCTTGGGAGCAGAAGACAGCAGTGGCAGTGGCTCACTGCAAGAGGGGCAAGGGTCTTATTCGCCTCAACGGTTAGTGCTCTCGCTTGCTTCACATCCTCTGCTATGCATCCTCTCCCATTTCAAAATTTCCCAGATTCCTCCGAGACCTTCAACTAAAAGATTTCGAAACCCATTCCTCCTCCCTCGTTCTTAAGGGTTTTTTTTTCCGGTACCCTACCTTTGACTCAACACTGTGACTTCTAGACCTCTTCCCTCCCCCCCCTCCCCCCCTCGCCATCCTTTTCACCTTCCCCCACATCAACAAACCACCCCTCCCCCTCCCTCCTTCCCCCCTGTCGCAACGTATCCTGTATAACTCTACCCCCTTTTCTCTCCTCCAACTTCTCCCCGCCTCCCCCTTCCCCGGGCCTCCCCCTCCCCTTCCCCTGCGCGCAGGGTCGCCGCTTGAGCTGGTGGAGCCTGATACGCTCCGCGCGAAGGCGTTCGAACCCGTGACGGTGCTGGGCAAGGACAAGTTCGCCAATGTCGACATCCGCATCCGCGTGCAGGGAGGAGGACACGTGTCACAGATCTATGGTGCGTTGCGCCAACTTTGTTCCGCCAACTTCACTTTTCTCCCTAAATACCCCTTCTCGTGTGGGGCAGTTGGAGTTGTTGGATTTGGTCTGTTTCTACACCCAGTTTCCCTCTGCAACTTTACCGTCTGTTGTTAATTTGTACCATTTTTCCTACAGTGTCGTTTTTGCTTCAGTCCCGAACCTTCGCCCTTTCCGTGTGTGTCCGTCCCCATCACAGCCATCCGTCAGGCCATTGCCAAGGCCCTCGTTGCCTACTACCAGAAGTGTACGTGATATCTTTAGGCTGGGATGTTTTAGTGGATGTGGAGTTCTGGCATGACTGATGGTGTGTGTTGTGGGTTGCATGGGTTGTGCTGGGAAGTGAGTGTTTCAATTCTTGCAATCTTACTCTTGCACAGCACATCTACTTGTCTTGCCATTATCCCCTTTTCTCTTGTCTTCCATGTTTATTTCATAATTTCCTCACTCCCAACCATTCTCTTCCTTTTTGGTACGAGCAGACGTGGACGAGCAGTCCAAGCGGGAGCTGAAGAACTTGTTGTTGCGTTACGACCGCACGCTCCTCGTTGCTGACCCCCGCCGCTGCGAGCCCAAGAAGTTCGGTGGTCGTGGTGCCCGCGCCCGCTACCAGAAGTCTTACCGTTAAATGCGGAGGCTTGCGGATCTGTTTTAGCCAACAGATGTCAATGCTCACTCCGTTTACTGGCTTATTGCTTGTTCTACAGTTGCTGCTATGGCTTCAGGCAAGGCAGTGGCTAGCAAATGCGATTCATCCTTGAATGTGTCTCGATTGTGTCTATGCAATTGGCTGCAATGAAATTGTTGATGTTTTCTTTGAAGTTTCTGGCACAGATCATTTGACTGGAATTATGACGGAGAACCACAGTTGAGTTAACACTACAAGACTTCTCCATAAACTTGTACACTACTGTTTAAAGGCAACTTGATGCCTTCAACTGTTTTCCTAGCATGAGTAGGGTATGAAACAGAGAGTCAAGTTCATTAAACCAACACAAGGTTGATTGTTTATGAAAAAAGTTGCAAGGTGGGGGAAGGAAACACATCATATTCACTCATCCTTGCCTGCCACCCACGCCTCTATTTCCTCCATTTCATCATCATCATCGCTCCACTCGTCGGCACCCCTCATTTTGTTTGCCCCATCCTCCTCCTCATTCGAGAGGGATGTAGCTTCAGCCCCCTCCTCCGACTCCTGCACATCATCCGGCACCTCCACCTCCGCCTTATCCCGCAGGTGAGCAATGGTCTGGTGATCCTTGCTCCCGTCTTCTGCGTTGGAGATGTCGCAGACGGGGAATGCCTTCCTCCTCACCAGCTCCTTTGGCACATCATCCCAAGACTCAAGGTCCACTTGAGAACGACTTCAGAGGGGGGCTTATTCAAGTTTTCAGAGGGTCACAAGACAGGGTATGGTTGTCCGAGGGGGGACCAGGTAAGTGGAATTCACGGAACCCAAAGAACGTTTAGACACAAGGGGCAAGGTCTCACCTGCACGTGTTGTGAGGCCGATCCCCACCTCCTCAAAACAAGTGCTGTAGCGGTGGCAAACCCCGCACTTGAAGCGGCGGTTGTTTGGGACGTCGAGCGGTTGCACCAGGGGGTTGCAACCACCAGGGACGACGGCACTACAGTGAGATGTCCCTTGTACGAGTCGAGGACAAGGAGCGCCTGCTTGCGCCCTCCGCCCTCATCCTGCAGCAGCCTCATGAAGGGGACGAGCATATGGGTTGTCCAATCCTGGACAAGGCGCTCGTCCATCCAATCCTTTGCTTGGGTGCGGATGACGACACCTGTTCAAGCCACACACGGATTTATTAAAGAAAAGACATGTGCAGGTAAAGAAGGGATCAAACCGGAAAGTATTGCCTCACCTGGTGGCACCAGGATTCATGGCAATGTCTTCCGTTTGAATATGGCGTACGTCGGGAGCTTGAGGCTGCCACCCGTCACTGTCAAATGTTAATGTTATGATAGGCTGCAGTGAGGTACTCCCTAGAGAGTATAAGCTTTTGTAGGTTTCCTATTTGTACCCTTGCAAACCCTAACTCCAACCATTTCCGTTGCATTCCTATTCTGAGATGGTATCACGAGTAGGTTAGATCCTCGTTCGTTCTTAGCTAGCCTCCGCGCCCTACGCGCCCTCCGTGCTCTCGCGCCCTCCGCGCCCTCTGCGCCCTCCGCGCCCTCCTCGCGCCTAGCCCGCGCCCTCCTTAGACCACCGCTCGCCCTCCCCCACCGTTGCGCGCCCTCCTAAACCGTCGCGCGCCCTCCTTCGACCGCCGCGCGCCCTCCCCCACCGTCGCGCGCCCTCCTTAACCGTCGCGCGCCCTCCTTAGACCGTCGCGTGCCCTCCCCTCCGCCTGTCGCGCGCCCTCCTCCGTCAACCTTCCCGCACACCTGCGTGCGCTTCCCGCACACCTGCGTGCACTTACCGCACACCTGCGTGCGCTTACCGCACACCTGCGTGCGCTTACCGCATCCCTTTGTGCGCTTACTGCATCTCTCTCCCCTTCACCTGTGCCCCGGTCCCACGCCATTCCTACTGCACTTGGCTCCCGGCTCAGCAGCTGGCAGCCGCTCTTCCCTCCGGTAGCGCCACCTAGGTTCGGTTAGAGCCCCGCCCCACGACTATTTTCTCGCCGACTGTCTCTCGTCGGTTTCCCCGCTGGCGTCCCTAGCCCTCCGTAGTTTTCCTCCTCGTTCTTAGCTCCGCCTCCGCCGTACTCCAGTCGCCTCTAGCATGGGCTCCGCTATGGAGGCCCGTCGCCTCCGTTTCGATGCTGAGGGACGCCCGATCGAGTTCGGTACCTGGCAGCGCCAGACCACACGTTTCCTCACCAGCCAGCGTCAGGACGGCGCCACTCTGTGGGCCCACGCGTCGGGTGCTCTCGCGGCACCCCCGTCCCCCGCCGCCCTGCCGACCGCCCCGGAGCCGGCTCCTACGGCCCAGGCGGACTACGACCGTCGGGTCCTGGCTCGGGACGTGTGGCTCTCTCGTGACGCGGCCGCCGCCCTAACGCTATCGGAGCTTCTCCCCCCGACTGAGGCCGCTCACTTTGACCAGGTGGAGACAGCCAAGGGGGTTTGGGATGCTATTGTGACTCGCTATTCCACCCCCTCCTCCGCCTCCCTCAGTCGCCTCCTCATGCCGTTCGTGTTTCCCGACCTAGGCTCGTTTGCGACTGTTTCCGACCTAGTGACTCACCTCCGCTCGCTTGACGCCGGTTTTCGTTCGGCCTGTACCGACGCACAGCTCCTTGTTGCTCCCCCCCCATGTGGCTCACTGTGCACTGGTTAGTCACCCGCCTCCCTGACCGCCTTGCCACTGCCCGCGACGCGCTTCTTCAGAAGCACCCCACTGAACTCACTATAGACCCCCTTCAGACTGCTCTCGGGACCATCGAGAGCAGCCTCCTCACTGTTGCCTCCGCCACTGATGCGGTGGCCCCCCGTCTCTTTGCGGGGTGTGCCGCCCCTCAGCTTCCCACTTTCACCGCTACCCGCGCTTCTGCTGCTGTGTCGGTCTCTGAGGACACCGCTGCCGTTTCTGCCGCACTGGCAGAAACGGGGCAAGAGTGGCAAGAAGGGCGGGAAGGGGGGAGGTGGGGGCGGAGGAGGTGGCGGTGGAGGGGGCGGTGGAGGTGGGAGCGGCGGTGGTGGTGGAGGCGGCGGCGGCGGCGGTGGTGCACCAGGGGGAGGAGGCCTTGGAGGAGGCGCAGGACAGACAGGTCCACCCACAGGTGGTGGCCCGACCGGTGGGGGTGTTGCCCCCCAGCAGCAGCAGCCACAGCAGCACCAGCAGTAGCAGGGACTGCAGCAGCAGCAGGCACCGCAGCAGTTCCAGCAGTGGGGGCCCCCGCTGCAGTGGGGTCCGCAGCAGCACTGGGGTCCCCCGCCGCAGTGGGGTCCGGGAGGCCCCGGGAGCACCGGCCGCAGCAGCAGCTCTTCCAGCTGGGCCCCTCGGCCCCCTCGCCGTGACGCTGGCCCCTGCACCCACTGGTGCCTCACCAGGCCGGGCAGCCCTTGTCTCTGTGGTCGCGACGACCACTCTGCCGCGCGGTGCTTCCGCCGCCTCGACGACCTCTACCGGGCTCGTTGGGGCCCTCTGGCGGTCACGCCTCGCTGGTCTCGTCTGTTAGCCCGTAAGATTGATGTCTTTGATCTGTCCATGGACGATGCGCGTCAGCATGCTTTGTATGTTGATGCTGACTTAAGTGCTGATGGATCTGTGTGCTCGCGTGTTTGTAATTTAGCCTGCTTGCCTCCTGCTAGTGTAGCCTTGTGCCTGTCTAGCTTAGGTGCTTGTGTTGCTGCTCTAGGTGCTTGTGTAGCGACTGGGTCAGGTGACCCTCCGGCTGAGGCCTCTCTTTCGTTCACGCTGGACTCGGGCGCGTCTCAGTGCTTCTTCCGCGACCACACGACCCTTACGCCACTCCTCACACCTGTGTCAGTGGCTCTGGCTGATCCTACCTCTGGACCAGCCGTTGCGCGTAGCTCCACCACCCTCCCGTGCCCTGTGGTCCCCTCTGGTGTCCTGCGCGGCCTCCACATCCCCTCGTTCACTCGGAACTTGGTGGGTGTTGGATACCTCCAGGACAGGGGGATCACGGTTACCTTCGTGGGGGGTGGGCGGACTGCAGTCTGTACAGACGCTACCACAGGTGCTGTTCTGGCCACGTTCACCAGGGAGCCCCACTCCGGTCTCTACGTTCTCCACACCGAGCGCTCCCCGGTCGCGTCCTCCCCTCAGGTCATTGCGTCCCCTCCGGCCCAGGTCCCCAGTTCAGTTGCTGTGTCTAGCCAGATAGTCGTGTCCAGTCCGGTCGCTGTGTCCAGTCCAGTCGCTGCGTCTTGCTCCTGTCGCTCTCTCGCCCACCGCACCGTCCTGTGGCACCACCACCTTGGCCACCCGTCGATCCCTCGCCTTCGTGGCATGCTCAGTCAGGGACTTGTCACAGGTCTCCCACGCACCTTCCCGTCGCTCCCTCCCTTGCTTGCCCCTCCTTGCTCTCCGTGCGTCGCCGGTCACTTACGCGCCACTCCCCACTCCTCCTCCCTTCGTCCGGCCACCGCTCCCTTCGAGACTCTCCACTTGGACGTCTGGGGCCCTGCCCCGACGCAGGGGTCTGGGAGGGAGCGTTACTCTCTGGTGGTCGTCGACGACTACTCCAGGTACACCACAGTGTTCCCTCTTGCGAAGAAGTCCGAGGTGACTGCTACGCTGATCAGGTGGCTTCTAGCCACTGAGGGCACTCGTGGTCGTCGAGTCAGTTGTCTCCACTCCGACCGTGGGGGCGAGTTTCGCTCCGGCATTCTCGGCGGATTCTGCGGCGAACAGGGCATCACACAGTCCTGGACGCTGCCTGAGTCCCCACAGCAGAATGGGGTTGCTGAGCGCCGCATCGGCTTGGTCATGGACATCGCCCGCACGTCCATGATCCATGCCCGTGCGCCCCATTTTCTATGGCCCCACGCGGTTCGCTACGCCGCACACCAGCTGAACCTCCAGCCGCGTGTCTCGCGGCCCGAGGCTTCACCGACCAGTCTTTGGACTGGTTCCCCTGGTGTTGGGTCGGCCTTTCGAGTCTGGGGCTGCCTTGCGCTTGTTCGCGACACCTCCGCGGACAAGCTCTCGGCACGCGCCGTCCCCTGTGTCTTCCTTGGTTTCCCAGTGGACTCTGCCGACTGGTCCTTTTACCACCCGCCCCTCCACCAGTTCCTAGACTCCCGTGACGTCCGGTTTGACGAGTCTGTGTCCTACTACACCCGGTACCCCTGTCGAGGTCTCCCAGTACCCCCTCCCCCCCTTTTCCTAGCACCCTCTCCTCCTCCTGCTCCTGCTCCTCCGGTACCCCCGCCCCCCCCTGGTCCTGCCCCGTCTGGTGTGTCCCACGCTACCCCTCTACCCTCGGTCGCGCGTCAGGTAGCGTCTCCCTCCCCGCAGTCCTCCTCACAGTCCCCTCAGCAGCCTTCGGTACTTCCGCGACAGGTTCCTGTGGACTTGGTTGGTGTTGGAGCTGGAGGTGCAGCCGCTGGCGGTGCGCGGTCTGGGGGTGCTCGTTCGCGGGGTGCTGGAGCTGGAGGGGCTGGCGCAGGTGGCGCTAGCTCTGGAGGTGTTGGTTCTGGGGGTGCTGAGTCTGAGGAGACTGGAGCTGGAGACCCTAGTTCTGCGGAGTCCACTCCGCCTCCCCACCGCCATGACACGCATCTCCAGGCTGCCCGTCGGCGTGAGCGAGAGGAGCAGGAGCGGTTGGAGAGGGAGCGGCAGGAGCTGCGGGTGCTGGACCTTCTGGAGCAGCAGTGGCAGCAGCAGCAGCCGCAGCAGCAGCAGCCGCAGCAGCAGCAGCCGCAGCCGCCGCCGCAGCCGCAGCCGCAGCAGCAGCAGCAGCCGCAGCCGCCGCCGCAGCCACAGCAGCAGCAGCCGCAGCCGCCGCCGCAGCCGCAGCAGCAGCAGCCGCAGCCGCCACCGCAGCTTCCTCTGGAGCGGCAGTTGTTCCCACCTGTGAGTGGCCTGCGAGCCCTTGGCCTTTCCTCCTCTCCTCCTGTCCGCTCCCAGTCTCCTCCTGTGTTTGTTCCTCCGTTGCCTCCTCCTGACGACCGTCCCGCGGTCTGGTCTTCTCCTCCTCCTCAGTCTCCTCCTCACTCTGTCCGTCACGACTTGATCACTCGTTGTCCTCCGCGTGCTCGTCACTCGTCCCCTGTTACTGACCTCCACACTGCCCTCCTTTGTTCGTCCCGTTGTCGTTCTCCTTCACCTGTGTCCGTTCTCCCGTCTCCTCCTCCGTCCTCTCTCCCAGCCCTCCCCACTCCTATAACTGACTACTACCGCACTGTTCGTCCTGTTGCCGCACGTGTCCTCGCCACTCTTGTCACCGACTCTCGTTTCCCTCCGTCGTCTGCCTCGGCTCTTACTGCCGCTGTCGCTGAGTTTGCTGCCGCCAGCCGCCTTGACTACGCCACCCGGGTGGTGCCAGCTCCTCCCTACCGTCCTCTGTCCGTCGGGGGTGGGTTTGCCCTTGGCTGTGATGTCCTAGAGGACAGAGAGTCTGAGCTGGAGTACTGGGCAGCCGCTTCTCCCTCTGTGTGTGCCATGCTGCTCTCCCCTGAGGGAGACCCCGACGCCCTTGACATACCGACTCCTCGCACTTACCGCGAGGCAGTGTCAGGGGCGTGGGCCTCTCAGTGGAAAGCGGCTATGGACTCAGAGTTGGCGTCTTGGAGATCCACAGGCACCTACGTCGACGCAGTTCCCCCTCCCAGGGCGAACGTAGTCGATGGCATGTGGCTCTTCAAGGTGAAGCGACCGCCTGGAGCACCGCCGGTGTTTAAGGCGCGCTACGTGGCTAGGGGCTTCAGTCAGCGTGAGGGAGTTGACTTCTTCCAGACCTTTGCCCCGACCCCGAAGATGACTACTCTTCGGGTGATACTCCACATAGCAGCGCAGCGAGACTACGAGCTGCACTCCCTCGACTTCTCCACTGCGTTCCTCCAAGGCCGACTGCACGAGGAGATCTGGCTGCGCCGTCCTCCTGGCTTCACTGACACCTTCCCACCTGGGGACCCAGTGGAGCCTAAGGCGACCAGTCTACGGTCTCCGCCAGTCGCCTCGTGAGTGGCACGACACTCTTCGCTTCACGCTTCGTGACCTTGGGTTCAGCCCGTCCTCCGCCGACCCGTCGCTGTTTGTTCGAGCGGGTTCTACTCCTTTCTTTATCCTGGTCTACGCCGACGACTTGGTGTTTGCTACAGCAGACAGGGCAGCCCTGGCTCAGGTGAAGTCTGAACTGCAGAAGAGACACAAGTGCACTGACCTGGGTGAGCTACAGCGCTACCTTGGCCTGCAGATCACCCGGGACAGAGCCGCTCGCACCATCACACTGACGCAGTCACACATGGTGCAGCAGGTCCTTCGACGGTTCGACTTCCAGTTCTCCACCACTCAGCCCACTCCCCTTGCTGTTGACCACAGACTCACGGGCCCCTTTCCTGACGAGCCATTTGAGTCCAGTGGCCCCTACGCAGAGCTGGTGGGCTGCCTCATGTACCTGATGACTTGTACTCGGCCGGACCTCGCCTTTCCCCTCAGCATCCTTTCTCGCTTTGTTGCGACTGGGAGACACCGTCCTGTCCACTGGACAGCTGCTGTGAGGGTGGCGAAGTACCTGGCGACTACATCAGGCATGGGGCTTGTACTTGGAGGGACTCAGCCAGTGGCGTTGACTGGTCACTGTGACTCTTCCTACGCTGACGACGTGGAGACTCAGCGCTCGACTCAGGGTTACTGCTTCAGTCTGGGAGCTGGTGCTGTGTCGTGGAGGTCTACACGGTCGTCGTCTGTGGCTACTTCCAGTGCAGAGGCAGAGATCTACGCGGGTGCCATGGCGGCACAGGAGCTTCGCTGGTTGACCTTCTTGCTCGCCGACCTTGGTGAGCGGCCTTGCTCTGCACCGACCTTGTACGCTGACAACAAGGCCATGATCCTCCTGTGTCGAGAGCCTCGACTGGAGAGCAGAGTGAAGCATATTGACGTGAGGTACTTCCTCCTGCGAGAGTTGCAGCGACACGGCCAGGCTCGACTGGACTTTGTGGCCTCAGAGGCCAACACTGCAGACGTCTTCACCAAGGCCTTGGCGCTTGGTGATCACCACAGGTTCTGTGTGCAGTTGGGGCTTGTTGAGGTAGGCCCTCGGTTGCTGTAGTCTTGTTGCTTGCTCTACTTGTTGTGTTTTCCTATTTATATCCTAGTGAACTCTTGAACTGGCCTTGTGGCCGCTTGCTTGTGCTCGGAATTTGTGTGGTGTCCTTGAGATCCACCCTGAGCTTGCCTTGCTTCTTGCCTTGACTGGTCTTGTGGCCGTTTGTTTCACCTTGCTTGCTCTGATGTCCCTCACTTAGCCTATGGGGGTGTGTCAAATGTTAATGTTATGATAGGCTGCAGTGAGGTACTCCCTAGAGAGTATAGCTTTTGTAGGTTTCCTATTTGTATCCTTGCAAACCCTAACTCCAACCATTTCCGTTGCATTCCTATTCTGAGAGTATGGTTGTTCGAGGGGGGACCAGGTAAGTGGAATTCACGGAACCCAAAGAACGTTTAGACACAAGGGGCAATGTCTCACCTGCACGTGTTGTGAGGCGATCCCCACCTCCTCAAAACAAGTGCTGTAGCGGTGGCAAACCCCGCACTTGAAGCGGCGGTTGATTGGGACGTCGAACGGTTGCACCAGGGGGTTGCAACCACCAGGGACGACGGCACTACAGTGAGATGTCCCTTGTACGAGTCGAGGACAAGGAGCGCCTGCTTGCGCCCTCTGCCCTCATCCTGCAGCAGCCTCATGAAGGGGACGAGCATATGGGTTGTCCAATCCTGGACAAGGCGCTCGTCCATCCAATCCTTTGCTTGGGTGCGGATGACGACACCTGTTCAAGCCACACACGGATTTATTAAAGAAAAGACATGTGCAGGTAAAGAAGGGATCAAACCGGAAAGTATTGCCTCACCTGGTGGCACCAGGATTCATGGCAATGTCTTCCGTTTGAATATGGCATACGTCGGGAGCTTGAGGCTGCCAGCCGTCACTGCCAACATGAAAGTGATGCGCTTCTTTTCATACCCCGCTGTCTTCACATGCGCAGTGCGCGCGCCTTTCATTATCGAGGGTGCATTCCGCCGGCATCTCTAGGAGAGTAGTGTCTGGTCGGTTTTCACGATCAGATTCTCCGGGTATCGATGAAGCACACGCATCTGACAGACAAGCTCCCAAAAGGTCCACCGCACCGATGCGCTAAAATCCGCAGAAGTCTGGCGATGCTTCATGTTCTGTGTTGCCAACTTGTGCAGCATGCTCACTACTACCGCCAATCCCTTGGCGCGGTGCGCAAGGAAATGGCGGTAAACCGCCTTCTCCATCACACTTCGGCTTGCGACCACCACCATGAAGCCGGCGACGACATTCGGCGGAGGCCACGAGGTGCTCCTAAAGTCTCTTCTACTCGTGGATCTGCATGGGCTGCACCTTGGCAAGCTTCGCCAAGGCACGGATGCTGAGGTCTGGCTGTGCCTCCGTCATAGCTAGCCATTGAAGCGTTTCCTTCACTGTGAAGGCGTGACGAGACCTGTTCGTCATTCTATTTCGCGGCGAAGGAGGCGTGGCATCTAGCCCTTTTTTTCATGCCTTAAGGTCGACTAGATTGCGGGAAGACAAGGATGCCGACTCTACGAAGCAAGGATCTTTGGAGGGGAGTGCCATGGGAGCTGTCGCTAGGATGGCGAACAATGTCTAGGGGTCTTGTATTTGGCCTTGACAAAAATGCGATTGACTGTGCTTGGAGGTGCAGGGAGCGCCATGTGTCGGACCCATGTTCAATACAGTGCATTTCTTTGAGACAGTGGCGGTGCGCGAAAGCATCTTGTCTGCCAATGCAGTGAATCTACCTTGGGTTCACGTAGAGCGCATCCTCAATGTTGGGGTACATATGTTCTTGCTAAGAGTCCGAGTGAAACACACGCGGTGCGGGCCTTTGTGGCAAAACTTACAAAACCTCGGGCAAACGGGAAAAAACCCGAAAATGATAGAGAAATTGCATGGAAAGCGGTTTCTCTTCGCTACTATTTTTTTGTTTCCTGTCATATACGTACATTCGGACCACACTTGCTTCAACTTCTTGTCGCATGGTTCTCCGTGATGATCAAAGTCGCATGACTAACGGGCAGAAATATACAAAATCCTTGAATCAATGTAGAAGCGAGCACGACCAAGAGAAACAAACAGTAGCAGTTGAGAATGTAACCATCAAATAAAAACCTTCCTTCCCGAGAACTTTCCGTGAATGTTAGGTTGGTTCAATTCGGATCCTTCGATTGGCTGCAGAGCTGATTCGTGCATTGAACCCCGCCAGAGGCAAAATCTCCAAAGGGACTGTAGAGGAGGGGCCACACCTAGGACTTATAGGAAAAATCTAATCGGCTAGGAAAACGGACACTATTAGTGAGAGCCTATAAACCAGGACATTTGTAATGGGAGTGCAGTCTTGCTCTGTGAGACGCCTCCGTCAGTTGGTCGCACTACAAAACTGGCCCGCCTCCGCTTGCTTCACCTATCGGCTGATTGTGATACGACTTTCAGAGGAGTGTGCAGTGCAGTCGTCATAGAGAAGTGAAAACTGAAAATGAGACTAGGTGGCAGGTCCCATGGACCTGCCGAAAGGTAAAGGAGTTTGTCTCCTTTACAGCAAACCCCTCTTCAAATCGAATCACAATCAGGAAATTTTTTTGTTAGAAATTTTTTCTCATATGCTGGCCACTAAAGTGCTGGCGGATTTCTTCAACGACCGCAACTCCTTGTAACGACTCACCCACCTCGTCTTCTCCCTGACGCGCCAACTTCGTCTTGTCCTTTTCTGGTGGACGGGTGTCAGCATTTGAAAGCATGAAAGCGTGAGATATTTGGGGAGACGCTTTTCAGGGTACTTGGGGATCGGGCCTGCTGCTGTGGCATGATCGTCATGTCAACACACGACTCCGTTCACGCCGATGTCGTTGTTGCCGCACACTGATTTCACATTCTTCACCATTTTTGCCGCCCTCAATTTCCTTTTGCTTCATCCACGCGGAAGATCCTCGTTCGCCTTACCCTTCTTTGCTTGGGTATGGCGGCGCGATTTATTGCTGTTGTGATCACTCTCGTCGCGACAGGACGAACATTGTGAAAGAAGTTGGAACACAAAAATGTGCACATATGCCTTTCTTGTGAAAAAGCTGAAGAAAAACATTGACGAGCTGCAGAAAAGCTATGAGAGTCAATGTTGTGTGAATGTCACATCTATGCCGCAATTGAAAAGCTAAGAATATGTCACTTTCTCCCCTTGGTGTCCACGTACAGACACACCCACTTCGTGTTCCAAGTGGTAAGCAACGGTACAGTGAGTTTTCTACAAGGTTTAGGGTATCGACCAAATCGCAAGCCCACGAAATGTTACCGGTCATTCCGAACGTTCGGAAACCTAGATCTTTAACCACCAAACCAGAAGCAACGAGAGTGTTTCATGCAAACGAAATTAGCGGATTTCGAGTAACGTCGCCAAACACAAACTGCCAAAATTGTTTCATCAAACCCAAATCTCATTGAGTTGTAACCAATCGAGAGAGGAAGCAAACACGTTCCCACCAATCACCATGATTTCTTATCTCCACGTCAACTCCTAAACAACCACCTCTCGTATGTTCTCAAACCATTTCTTCTCGACAATTTCTTCTCAACCATTTCTTTTCCACCAACTTTATGACCAGTTTTTTCTTTATATCGTGGCTCAAACTCTCCCTGCTGTTCATTCTCACCTCTCGCCCATTTCTCCCTTCTCCAAATCTATCCCCCATATTTCTCTCTAATGGAATGTCGCCCTAATGTGTTCATGGAATTATGATATGCTTTCGGTTGATTACTCCTAAAATAAGTTTGTATTCTTCCCTCATTTTGTGCCGTTGGACTATTTTCTGCAGTTACGGTTCAACTATCAATGTCAACCAGGCCCGTGTTACTATCGTAGAGCGTATGGCGCCCATCGTTTTGCATTTTATGGCACTTCACAGTATTGTCGAGCCTTTTCATTGATTCCACGCTGCCATTTTGTATGCTTGTGTAGAATTAGACGATCTATACTAACCCAGCAGGACGCGCTTACTATGCGGTGCACAGAATGTAATATATGTGATTTCTCGAACGTATTATATGTGCTTTCTCTCTTATGCCCCGTGAGCACATGTGTCTTTATTACCATTACCATGCCATGTTATTTTACGTCGTGTATATGACAGGTAAGCAGCCTACCTTTTGAAGTACTTGCCATGTTGACTTGTTTTGAGGGTACGCAGTAGAGTCTCCGGCGGCTAGTCTACGGTCTCCGTCAGGCGCCCCGCGAGTGGCACGAAACACTGAGGACGACACTTGCGGCTCTTGGCTTCGCTCCTTCGATTGCTGACCCGTCCGTGTTTCTGCGCACAGACCCTGCTTTACCGCCGTTCTACATCCTCGTGTACGTAGACGACTTGGTCTTTGCGACTGCTGACAGTGAGGCACTGGACTTCGTGAAGGCCGAGCTGCAGAAGAGACACACCTGCACTGATCTTAGTGAACTGCGGAGCTATCTTGACTTGCATATCACTCAAAACAGTGCATCGCGCACCATCACTCTGACCCAGTCACACATGGTGCAGCAGGTCGTTCTGCGCTTCGGCTTTCAGTTCTCCTCGGCACGGCCCACTCCTCTGCCTACGAGCCACACGCTCTCAGGTCTACCTTCAGACGAGTCCGTAGAGCCTAGTGGTCCGTATCCAGAGCTTGTGGGTTGCCTCATGTACCTGATGACGTGCACTCGACCTGACCTCGTGTACCCTCTCAGCATCCTGGCGCACTGCGTTGCGCGCGGGAGACACCGCCCTGAGCATTGGCGGGCTGCTAAGAGGGTGCTGCGTTACTTGGCCGGTACATCAGGTTTGGGGCTTGTGCTTGGGAGACGGGGTTCAGTTGTGCTCATAGGGCGCTCAGACGCTTCGTGGGCCAACGACCAGACGACTTTGTGGTCTTCACAGGGCTACACGTTCAGCCTCGGTCTTGGTTCTGTCTCGTAGAGGTCTACCAACTCGTCTTCTGTGCTCAGCTCCAGCTGTGAGGCCGAAATCTATGCTGGGGCTATGGCTGCGCAGGAGTTACGCCGTCTGACCTCTTGCTCACCAGCTTGGGAGAGCAGCCCCGTTCTGCACCAGTTCTGTACGCTGACAACAAGGCCATGATCGCCTTGTGTCAGGAGCAGAGGCTCGAGAGCAGAACGAAGCACATTGCCCTTCGTTACTTTCTCGTGCGAGAGTTGCAGCAGCGTGGTCAGCTTCACCTTTCGTACGTGGCGTCCCAGGCCAACACTGCTGATATCTTCACCAAGGCCCTTGGGTCTGGTGATCATCAACGATTTTGTATTGCTATTGGGTTTGTGCCCACTTTGCCTCACTTGCTCTAGTCTTGTTCTAGCCTTGTGTACTCTGCTATACATGCATGCGTACACTTGCTAGGTTGTGATATTTATAGTATTTTTGCTATTAGAACACTGTATGTGAACTGGCCTTGTGACTGCTTGCTTGTGCTCAGACTGTGTGGTGATTTTGAGATCCACCCTGAGCTTTGCTTTGTTGTTTCTCTTGACTGGTCTTGTGACCATCTTGTTGTCCCTCACTTAGCCTATGGGGGTGTGTCAAATTACAAATGTGCTTGTTAGACTGTAGTGGGGCACACAATATGGAGGATAACACTTCTAGGGTTTGTAATTGTATCCCAACCCTTGCTAATCCAAACCATTCCGCTGTTCATTTCTGACACATGCTGATTGAACGTGCAACCTATGAGCCGTACGAGAGTGAAGAGAACCGAAATCGATTGTGGCATGTTGCTAAAGAGATTTTCGCTTCAGTGTTTTGAGAGATTTCAAATAGGATTCTTACATGCGCTTATGGCGCATGCTGCCCAGTAAACCCCCAAGTACCCTGCCGCGGCAAATGCAGCGTGAGGAAAATTTTCATCGCCTATCATATGCGTGCACCTCTATCCAAGGTGACATGGTACGTCCCCAATGTATATTATGTATAGGAAACGCGTTTTCCAATCGCGAACCTTCACCAAACGTCTGATATTAATATTCGTGTGTGTATATATATATGTATATATGCATATTTCATAAGAATCTCTATAATCGCCGGGGCCATATGCAATCCTTTCGATTTAACGCCGCTACCACCATACGAGCCCCCAGGGGGTGTATTTTTGGGGGATTACAGTATGATATCGCACACACACATACACACACACACACACACACACACACACACATACACACACTCACAACTCTTGCCTCACTTTGTTTGTTATGATGTCTCCCATGCCATTTTGGATAAAAAAGACAAATTCTAATGTCTAATAGCCAGGAGATAATGGTGGTTCCAACAAGCACCGTGTCAAGGTTCGCATTTCCCCGCCTTGATCTTCACTTGGTCCGGAATGCACACTCTGGTCGATTTGACGAGCTTATCGATGCAATCGAACCCGTTGGTCTTCCTGTAGCACCCTTTGATTCCACGGAAGTACTTGACCTGCAGGCCAGTGCAGCGGTCGCCAGTCCCAACCACGTACGCACGAGCCTTGGGGCACAATCCTTGCGTGAAGCTGAAGGAGCTGCCTATGCATGCCTGCACTTGTCGTGCAGTCAAATGCGCGTGGGGAGGAGGGAGGGGAAAACGAGGGGGGGAGATATGGGAAGATGAGCAAGACAGAGAGGTAGGTTGATAGGTAGGTAGGTAGGTAGGTAGGTAGGTAGGTAGGTACGTAGGTAGGTAGATAGGTGGGTGGGTGGGTAGGTAGGTAGGTAGTAAATAGGTTGAATTGTTATAGTCACAATAGGCTTGAATGTGCCTAAAACGAAAGATAGAGAGCACAGACGGATTTCTGCACAGCGGCTTCAAACGTTGATAGCGTTCTGCTCACAGCTGCAAATGACTTGATTCAAATTGGATCTGGAGCGTCTTCACGTCGTCTACAATTAGCAATTTAGATTGCACGATTTGATAAAAAATTGACGACACAGCGTCGGTTTGAACGAACGGTACTATGGCAGCCACTATAGTCTTAGAACACAAGATAGGAAGAGTTACGAGTTGGGAATGACTCCCAGCTCCTACAAACCCCAAGAGCCGAGGTACAGTGATGTGGAACAGTGCCACACTGTCCCCAACCACGAAGGGTCTCGAAACTACCCTTCACTAGGGCCTACACCAAGTGAAATGTTACACTACACAAAGTAATGTAACTATCTTCAATATCTTGAGGTGTACCCTTTTGGCGAGCTTCGAAATCACTTGAGGCTTGACACCAAGGCTCGGGCTCTTCATCACAAACTCATCCTTGAGTTCTTGATGGGTCTGCTGCACACACCTGCGACACGCCGAACGTTCGACACAGGACAAAATAGAAACCGCGCACGACAAAATAGAAACCGCGCGCGAGACACAAACGACCGCGTAACACGCGTCTAGCGATAACTCGCTATTGACTCGACACACACACTCGACATCATGACTCAAACATTCACACACAATTATAAGCATGAAATATATATTATCCCATGCCCTCATACCATTCCATACACACAGACATTCACGCACACGGACAACAAGCCGAGTGCAAACCGTAGGGTTGCACCAACAAACTCCCCCTCGGATTGTTGGCCTTAGGATATGTTGCTCTCTCAGTTCAGAGCCATCCCAGCCAGCTTGCAACACTTCCAATGCTGCTGCTCCACCAGCCTCTTGGTCATCATGTCAGCCGGCTGCCCCGTGGTCTTCACGTAGCGCAACTCAACTTCACCCGCGGTTACCATGCTCCTCGTCCAATGCCACTTCACCCTCATGTGCTTCGTGAGTCCATGCAACACAGGGTTCTTAGCAAGAGCAATGGCACCCTGGCTGTCACAGTACAGTGGGGTAGGTCCTTGCTGCTCCTCCCCCAATTCAGCCAACAAACACCGCTGCCACACAATCTCCCGTACGGCACGGAAGAGGGCCATGTACTCGGACTCCACCGAGCTCAAAGCTTGGTCAACCTGCTTCTTGCTCTCCCAAGCAGTTGGGCCTCCACCAACACAGCATATGAAGCCTCCCACACTTGTCATGTCCTCTGGTTCTGATGCATATGAAGCATCCGAGTAGGCGGTGAGGAACAAACGCCCGGGTTCAACACCATCCGCGCCCTTTTGGCGCCTTTGTGCCGCCGCCAAGTATTGCAGCCCAACGGTCGGTGTTTGGCCAAGATACTTGGCCACCCTCATTCCAGCTGCTACCTGCTCCTCATTAGGGCATTGCACAACCCTAGCCAGCTGCCCGGTAGCAAACGCGACGTCCGGTCGGGTGTTTACCGCCGCATACATGAGGCTGCCCACCAACGAGTGAAATCGGCGCCTCTCCTCTTCACCAACGCTCTCCTCCTCTGGTCCCTTCACACACTTGAACCCAGAGGGAAAGGGTGTAGCCACATGGCCTTCACTCTGCCCAAAGTTGGCAGCCAATGCCTCCAGGTACTTTCGTTGATGCACCCGCATGCACCGTTTCTCCACATCTCGTTCGATGTGGAGCCCAAGGTAGAAGCTCACGTCACCAAGGGCCTTGCACTTGAACTTGTCTTGAAGCTTCAGCATCACCTCCTTCACAAGGTCAGAAGAGGGTGAGAAAATGAGGATGTCATCCACATAAACCACCATGAAACTCCTCTGCTCCCCCTCGCCAAGCATGAACAAGGAGTGATCGGCCGTTGAGGGAGTGAAGCCGATCCCCTCCAACACTTCGCGCAGCTTCATGTACCATTGCCTAGGGGCTTGCTTCAGCCCATAGAGGGCCTTCTTCAGCTTCCACACTCTGCCACTACCATCATCAAACCCCTCTGGCTGCGCCATAAAAATCTCCTCCTCAAGGATGCCGTTAAGGAATGCCGTTACGATGTCCATTTGCTTTACTACCCATCCTTTGATGGCGGCTCCCGCGAATAGGGTTCGCAGCGTCGTCGGCTTCACCACAGGGGCAAACAGCTCCTTGAAGTCCACCTTCTCCTTCTGCTGGTACCCCTTGGCTACAAGCCTAGACTTGTAGCGCTCGATCTTGCCGTCGGCATCCGACTTGATTTTGAAGAGCCACTTGGACGTTATCGCCGTACGCCCCTCCGGTAGCTCCACCAATTCAAACGTGTCATTCTCCTCGATGCTCTTCAGCTCACTCTCCATGGCCTTCTTCCACTCCTCAGCATCACTACTCTCCAAAGCCTCCTTGAGAGTTGCTGGTTCTCCCGGCATCTCCACCGGAGAGAAGAACGCGAAGGTACACTCCTCGTAGTCACTCTCCTCGTCGTCTCCGACCATCATTGCCGCTCCGGCCAGGGCTGTCTTGCCCTGCTTTCCCGGAGCATCATAGGTCAGCCTATTAGGGGGTTGAACTCTCCTCTTCCCCCTTCCTTCCTCCTCAGCTGCAGGGACTTGAAGGCCTTGGCGTTGCTGCGGTGTGGCTCGAATCCGTGGAGCACTCGTAGTACGGGAAGGAAGTGACGGTGCACGCTCGCTCACTTGCTGCACCTCCTCCTCTTCTTCCTCTGCATCATTGGCCTCCTCTCCCCCATTCACAAGGGAGGATTGCCTTGTGGTTGTGCTGCCGCTGCTCAGCTCCAAAGGCAGCTCCACATGCTCCAAACCGGAACTCTTCACCTCCCCAAACCGCACGCCTATCTTCGCCTCATTCTCCGCCTTCCAATCCTTGTACATGAAGTTCTCCATGAACTTGCAGTCCCTGCTCACCAAGAACTTCTTGGTGAATGGGTCCCAAAGAAGCCATCCCTTGCTGTTTTGAGCCATGCCCAAGTGCACGGCCCACACCGCCTTGGCACCAAGCTTGTTGTGCCGAAGATGCTTAGGCACGAGCGCCATGCACATGCACCCGAACACCCGAAGCATATCCACCTTTGGCTTCCTTCCTAGCCACTCCACATAGGGCACCCATTTGTCTGCTCCCACATGAGTCAAGGCTCTGTTCTTGGCCACACACGCGCTCCGCACCGCATCAGGCCAGAAATAGTCGGGTAGCCCGGCTTCAATGAGCAACCCGCGTGCCGCCTCCGTGATTGTGCGGTTCGCTCGCTCGGCGATGCCGTTCATTGCAGGGGAGTATGGCATGGTGAGGGAGTGCCGAATACCATTCTTCTTCAGCCACAACCCAAACTCCTTGCTCAGGAACTCTCCCCCTCGATCGGTGCGGATTGACTTGACTAGACGGTCTTGTTGCCACTCCACCATCGGGAACCAATCCGTCTTCAACGTTTCAGCCACGTCGCTCTTCTTGGCCAGCACGTACACCCAAGTCATGCGGGTGTAGACGTCGACAATGGTGAGAAAATACTCAGCTCCAGCAGCTCCAAGCTTCAGGGGGCCCACCACGTCCATCACCACCTCATCAAGCGGTGCCTTTGCCGTTGCCTCCGAACTAGGGAACGGAAACCGGGTGAACTTGGCTTGAATGCACGTCGGGCAGCCAAGCACCTCATCGGGCTCCCCCTTCACACGTATGCCAGCAACCATCTCATTCTTCACTAGCTGCTGCAAGATGGGCAGGGCCACATGCCCCATGCGCCGATGCAAGGTGAGTCAATCACACTCCCCCGTAGCCGAAGTTGGATTGGAGAATGCCGCGCTCGCAATAGCGCCCCACATACTCTCTCCGTAGTCCTCCTCCGCTGCTGCCTCTGGGTTCTCCTCACCCTTTTGCTGCTGCACCACTCTCCTTAGGTTCACTGAACTTGCTGGTCCCTCCAGGTTTGCTCTTCTTGAGCTCATTCTCCTTAGCGCGACCGTTCGCGCCATCGTCGCTACCGACCGCTCCATCCTTGGTGCTGATGCTTGCTGCCACTTGCCTCTCCTTAGGCATAGGGACCACTGGGATCTGCCACATCTCGTTGTAGACATCCCTGTCCTCATGAAGGTCCCAAAGAATTCGATCGCCAAGCCTTGCGGTGTAGGTCTTGGCTCCCTTCGAGTTCGTGTCCATGCCGGCCTTTGCCAACCGCCGCACGGAAATCAGGTTTGCAGCAAGGCTGGGCACCCAAAGCACGTTCTTGAGGCCCACCATCTTCCCATCAGCACCCTTGAACATGGCCTTGCCCATGCCTTTCACCTCTGCTCGCTGCCCCAAAGCCGATGTGACATGCTTCACCGGTGACGGCTCGAGTTCGGTGAGCAAGTCCGGGCGAGGTGTCATGCTATAGGTAGCGCCACTATCAATCACCCAATAGTCCAGGGGGTGTAGGGTCACCTTCCCCACAGCTGCTGGCTCCTCAAAGCCTTCATCCTTCTCTGGACCAGCCGGTACTTGCGTCGACACGAAGTAGAATAGACCCGGGTATCGATCGTCGCTCGGGTCCTTGTCGTTGTCTCCGCTCTTCATGTTTGCAGCTCCGCCACCGCGACCGCCACGGCCTCCACGGCCTCGTCCTCTCCCTCCTCCTGCTCCTCTACCCTCTTGGCCTTGAGCAGGGGTCCAACCATCAGGGAGTTTGTAGCAGTCGCGCCACATGTGTCCGCTCTTGTGGCAATAGTGACACTCGCCGTCGAATCGGCCGCGACCGCGTCCGTAGCTCTTGTCGTCGCTGCCGTAACCGCCACTCCTGCGGCCTCCGCCGAAGTTGCAGCCACCAAACCTTCCTCCCCCTCGTCCTCTGCCTCTTCCTCGACCATATCCACGGCCGATGCTCGCTGCCCCAGCGCCATCCGCACTCGCCAACTCACGGCGGCGGAAATCCTCTTGAAGGATAGCTCGCTTCACGTCTTCAAGCGAGAGGCGGGGCAAGTCGCGATTAAGGTTGATGATGAGCGAGGACCATGACTCTGGGAGTAAGGCCAGCAACTTGGTCTTCTTTTGGAGCTCACTGTAGTTCAAATCAGCTCCCTCAAGCCGCGTCAACAAGTCGAAGAATTTCTGCACCCCTTCTTCAACCGCTTCGTCTTCTTCAATTCGTAGTGCCGCCATTTGCCGTTCCAACACCACCGCTACCGCCGCTGTTGCAGGAGCGTGTACACCCTTGAGAGCAGCCCATGCCTTTGGTCCCTTCTCTGGTTCACGCTGGAATGGTTTGATGTGACGGATCTGGCTGCTCCCCAACGCTTGCCCAAGTAGGAGATAGCCTTGTGCGCTCTTCCGCACCCACGGGCTCTTCTCCGGGTCGTTCTCGGGGCGCTTCTCCGTTCCTTCCATCACCTCCAGCAGGTCATAGTGGTCAAAGATGTTCTCCATCTTGAAGGACCATTCAGCAAAGTTGTCACCGTTGAACTTGTCAAGCCCAAACACCCTAGGCTCATCCCTAGGTGGGCCAAGACTTGGTTGCATGGGCGCCATGGCTGAATCACGGGGTTGGCCTTGAGCTTGAGCTTATCCACTGCCACCAGCACCTCTGCCACCCCTTTCCTCAGGTCCAGACATTGTCGAAACTGCTCCAAGGGCTCTGATACCACTTGTTATAGTCACAATAGGCTTGAATGTGCCTAAAACGAAAGATAGAGAGCACAGACGGATTTCTGCACAGCGGCTTCAAACCTTGATAGCGTTCTGCTCACAGCTGCAAATGACTTGATTCAAATTGGATCTGGAGCGTCTTCACGTCGTCTACAATTAGCAATTTAGATTGCACGATTTGATAAAGAATTGACGACACAGCGTCGGTTTGAACGAACGGTACTATGGCAGCCACTATAGTCTTAGAACACAAGATAGGAAGAGTTACGAGTTGGGAATGACTCCCAGCTCCTACAAACCCCAAGAGCCGAGGTACAGTGATGTGGAACAGTGCCACACTGTCCCCAACCACGAAGGGTCTCGAAACTACCCTTCACTAGGGCCTACACCAAGTGAAATGTTACACTACACAAAGTAATGTAACTATCTTCAATATCTTGAGGTGTACCCTTTTGGCGAGCTTCGAAATCACTTGAGGCTTGACACCAAGGCTCGGGCTCTTCATCACAAACTCATCCTTGAGTTCTTGATGGGTCTGCTGCACACACCTGCGACACGCCGAACGTTCGACACAGGACAAAATAGAAACCGCGCACGACAAAATAGAAACCGCGCGCGAGACACAAACGACCGCGTAACACGCGTCTAGCGATAACTCGCTATTGACTCGACACACACACTCGACATCATGACTCAAACATTCACACACAATTATAAGCATGAAATATAAATTATCCCATGCCCTCATACCATTCCATACACACAGACATTCACGCACACGGACAACAAGCCGAGTGCAAACCGTAGGGTTGCACCAACATGAATGGTATGTACGAAGGCTGGAATGTAGGACTGGCCGAAATTCCAGACTTACAATGCAGCTCCAAACATTTAGTGCGCCTCAGAAGGGTTTTAAGGAGCATTAGAAGCTTTCTAAGGCGCCTCAAAAGGCAGTTATGGAACAAGATGCAAATGAGTGTGGAGCGAATGCTGGGAGGGACACTCATGGAGGTGCCTGTGTGTGCATGCTCAGCGAGGAGTGGCATATGGAGCAGCATAGACGGCTCTAGGGTGCCAATTGCAGATGCGACCTGCAGGTGTGGCCTGCAGGTGTGGCCTGCAGGTTTGGCATGCAGGTGTGGCCTGCAGGTTTGGCATGCAGGTTTGGCATGCAGGTTTGGCCTGCAGGTTTGGCATGCAGGTTTGGCCTGCAGGTTTGGCCGGTTTGGCCTGTAGGTGTGTACTGGAAAGGCGCAGACAAAAGCAACAGCCAGGCGAGGCAATCAATGAAAGCCATGGGGTATATGATGGAACCAGCGGATAACAGGAGAAAAAGAGTGTCCAGCATGGTTGGGGACAGCAAGAGGCAGGAAGCATAGACAGGCTTTGTTAGGAAGATGAAACCGAGAGGCAGAAGGAGAGGAACTGGTAGGAAGGGCGGAAGGGTGAAAGGGGGGAACAGGGCAACGAAAGCGGGAAGAGAATGGAAGGGAGAGGAGAGGGTGATGCGAGGGAGAGCGAGATGAGGGGAAAAGGGTGGTGTGGAAGAAGGGTGGGAGGTTGAGAGCAGAGGGGGACCTCAAAGCCTGTGAGGCTGCCGACGTCAGTCTTGGGCACGAGGCGGCTGCACTTGATGCCGGGGTTGAGGCGGAAGAACTCGAGAGGGGAGAGCGGCGGGGAGGGCACGGAGCGGATCTGGTCGCACGTCTCCCCGGCCTGCACCAGATAGAACTGCGAGCACACCGGGATGAGCAGCGCCGCTGCACTCTCCGCCCGCCGCTCCACACACACCGCCTGGCTGGCCACCAGCTCCCCGCTGCCGGAGCAGTCCAGCCCGGGGTTGAGCGCCTGGAAGGCTGCTGCGCAGGGCTCGGTGGGATTTGGGCAGTCGTCGGAGTAGAGAGAGAAGGAGGAGGCTAGCGACTCGCATGTGTCACTCTGGGGGGATGAAAGGACGAGAGGGAAGGAAGGAAGATGAAGGAGGAGATGGGAACAAGGGGAAGGGCGGGAGGGGAACACGGGACGGGGAAGAGGAGAGCACGGACGGGAGGTTTGGGAGTAGGTAGGGACATTGGATGAATAGGGTCGTGTAGGAACGACGAAAGGCAAGTAGAAAGCGAGAAGGGGTTTGTGGGGTTATGGGATAAGTAGAGGGTTAAAAAGGGTTGGGAAATAGAGGGTTGCAAGTTGTGGTTGACATGGGTGGGACAAGGGAGGGAGGGAGGGAGGGAGGGAGGGAGGGAGGGCAGGAGGGAGGGAGGGAGGGAGGGAGGGAGGGAGGGAGGGAGGGAGGGAGGGAGGGAGGGAGGGAGGGCAGAAGGGAGGGAGGAAACGTACCGGGGACGTGGTGTAGTAGACGGAGCAGGGCGTGAGGTCGTCTGGCTGGACCACGTTCACCACCGTTCCGACAGCGAGAGGAGCACTGCAGCTCAGATCCTGGCGGGGAAAGGGGAAGGGAATCAGTGAGGGGAGGATGGATCGGACAGTGGAGGCGATGGCGTAGGGCAGGTGAGGTGGGTGGGTGGGTGGGTGGGTGGGTGTCAGAGTCACTAGGATCTGGTGTTGGAACTGGGCAAGCAGCAGTGCAGTGCACCCACCACACCCAGAGAGCCCATGGGCAGCGATGTGGGCGTGGGAGGAAGGGGACTCACGGGGTTCTGGTCTTGGAATTGAGCAAGAGTGAGGCCGCACACGGGGTGGATGTCTGCGCACGTGAGTCCTTTTGCCACCACCCTGTATTTGCTGCTGGATTCGCCTGCGCAGTATGGTGCAGCCGGTGCGGTGCGGTGCAAAGTGGTGCAGAATGGTGCAAATAGATGTGGACCGGTGGGAATGGGTGTCGTTGATGGTTTTTGTTGTGGGTGGGTGAGTGGGGAGTGATGGTAACGATGGGCGGATGAGAAGAGGCTTTATTGCAATGTGTCATATGGTGTCTAGTGGTTGGCTTGGTGGTAGCATAGCCTGAGTAACGAGGCTTCGCAATAGACATGAATGGTCAAGCTTGGAGACGGCATAGCGTGAATAAGAGCGGGGACAGGTGGATGTTGGACCGAGAGGTGTCTGGAGCACAAGAGGGGAGGGTTACTTGCATCACATGAGAAGGTTACCTGGAGCACAGGAGAAGGTGCCATCAACGGTGGTGCCCTGCCTGAAGCCCGGAGGGCAAACACACGAGTACGACCCCTTGCCATCATTCACACACGTGCCCACCGCACACGGATTCTGCACCGCCGCCCCGCACGCATCCTCTGGAGAACAAGGCGACAGATAGAAACCAGAAAGAAAGAAAAAACAACAACAACAACAACGAAGAAATTTGAGAATCAGCGACAGCCAGGACACAAAGGCTATGAGACGACGGTGGCTGAACAGTCAAGAAACACGGGGTGGTGCCGATACCGCTGATAGTTTCATAGAAGCCAAGACGGACTACCATTGTCAAGTGAGCAGCAGTGCAGTGCAGTGCACAAAAGCGGCTCTGTGCTTTGCCAAGCGACACACAGGACGGACATGCTCTGACGGAAGAGGCATGAGGGCCATGAGAAGGAGGTGTTAGGTGCATTGCCACCAAGGTGGACAGTCAACCAACTCAAACCTTCTTACCTTCTGGTTAACGGCGTGACCAAGGGAATGATAGATAGCAAAGGTAGCAGAGGTGGCAGAAAGTTGCTATCTATCTGTCCCTTGGTCAAGTGCACATCGATCAATAGTCAGGACTCAGCGCAATGGTGCATCGGCACAACTTGCACGTCAAGGTGCAACGGCATGTGAGACACGAGGGAAGCAGCACGTGAGACATGAGGAACAAGAGATAGGAGAAAGAGCGCTCAGTTCAAGCACACTTATTAGCGCTCACTGTAAGCAAAGGGGAGAGCGCTCACTGTAAGCAAAGGGGAGAGCGCTCACTGTAAGCACAGGGGAGAGCGCTCTCTGTAAGCACAGGTGCGCGAGTTGTCCGGTTGAAGCGCCTCGACGAATCGCGGGTCGCTGCAGTCGCAGTGGTTGCTGGCCCCATCAGGCGTGGGCGTGCACGTGAAGTTGCCACAGGGGTTGAAGAGCGGCCCAAACAGCCCACTGGTGGTGCCGTTGACGTTGCAGGGGTCCTTGGCAGCGCGCACCACCGGGTAGATCCCAGGCAGCGTGTTGATCCCACACACGCCGTCGCCCCCCTGGATGTCCATCCGCATGTGCCCGCCGTCGCCCCACTCCGGGCCCCATGAGTTGCGGATGATCCAGAAGGGCGGCGCCATGTGCGGGAAGGTGGGGTCTGAGCCGGTGAGGCGATAGCCCACCAGCAGCACCACGTGGTTCAGGTTGTACGTGAAGCACGAGGGGTCCGCGTACTTGGATAGCTGGGAGGAGAGACAAGGAGGTAAATTGAGAGGGGGGTTGCATACGGTTTATCTCCCTTGCCCAACCATGTGGCACCTCTTTTTGAGGAGACTAAAAAATATATCCCTTGCCCAACCATGTGGCACCCCATCCATCATGACCTAGCAAGGGAAGAGCACAGGCGTGTGCGTGTGTGCGCACATGCACACGCGAGAGTGCGTTGCCGCGTGCAGGCAGGCGGGCGTGCATGAGTGTGAGTGGACAACCCTGTCGTGACTGAGAGGAAGCGCTCTCCTCACTCCACGTGCTCCATGTGCACACATGCTCACCCCATCGTGGTGGAGGAAGGAGGGAGCGGTGGCATGAGTGTGAGTGGACCCACCCACCTTGTCATGAGAGAGAGAGCACCCACCTCGCTCCATGTGCACTCATGCTCACCCCATCGTGGTGGAGGAAGGAGGGAGCGGTGGCATGAGTGTGAGTGGACCCACCCACCTTGTCATGAGAGAGAGAGCACCCACCTCGCTCCATGTGCACTCATGCTCACCCCATCGTGGTGGAGGAAGGAGGGAGCGGTGGCATGAGTGTGAGTGGACCCACCCACCTTGTCATGAGAGAGAGAGCACCCACCTCGCTCCATGCGCACTCATGCTCACCCCATCGTAGTTGAGGAAGGAGGGGGCAGTGGCCTGCACATGCACCACCACGGGCTGTCGCTGCACGGCCAGCAGCAGCCCAAACCAGCCGTGGAACGCCGTGCGCTCAAACCCATTCACCCTGAACGCCCCCCCCGATGGCTTGCTCTGCCGTGGGGGCACGGGAGCAGAGGGGAGGGTAGGTGGGGCAGGGGAGGAGGGGCAGGGGAGGTGGATTGGGGGAGGAGGGGTAGGGGAGGTGGGGAAGGGGGGTTGGGGAAAGCACATGGAGGAGGAGCCAAGGGGAGCATGAGAAAGCAACGAGTGAGCATGAAATGGTGCTTATACACATCAGATTGTTTTTGTAGGGCAGAAAAACAGGAGAAGCCAAACGCACAACACCCCTCCGAACGAGAAAGAGAGGGAGAGAAAAAACAGAAGAAAGGGCAGAAGATACCACATCAGACCGACTTAGAAAATGAAGGGGGAGAAAACGACAAGCCAAGAATCGCAACGTACCAATGATCCAGAGCCCTGCCCTGCACCGCACGAGATGACTTTTAAGTCGACTCAAAAGTCACCTGAAGAGGAACGTACCAATGATCCGGAGCCCTGCCCTGCACCGCACGAGATCCCGAGAACCTTGGCAAGCTGCGCAAAGAACGGCAGGCCACAGAGCGGGCTCTGGCTTGACCTCTTCCCTACCCCGCGGTCCCATGCCCCCGCGCGCCGCCCACTCCACCCCCTCCTCCTCACCCGCTCCCCAGCCTTCCCATGCGCCATGAGCCCCACTGAGCTTAACGTATTCTTGCTCCCGCCCCCGCTGCTCACCACCGCCCCGGACCTGCCATCCAATGAGAGCCCCACATTGCTCTTGGCGTTGAGAGTGACGAGGTACTGGAAGGCCTGGGAGGGCGAGTTGCCCTGCGAGCATGAGGAGCCGAGGGCGTCGCGCAGCTGGGAGACGGAGAGGAGCGGCACGGCGGAGAGGTTGGAGAGAATGCCGTATGCCATTTCTATGCTGCCCACCACCGCGTACGCCCAGCAGTCACCTGAAGCGGCAAGAGAGGGAGGAAATGGGGGGGGAGGAGGGAAAGGAGGAGGGGAGTGTTGGTTGTGAGGTTGAAGCGATGAGAGAGGTTGAAAAGGATGCTGTAGGGCAGTTCTATGCCTACCATGACTGGTTACGTGCGGCAGTTGCCCTAGAGGGGGGTGGGGGGTGGAGGTTGAAAGGTTGACGAGATGAGAGAGGTTGAAGAGGACGCTGTAGGGAATTTCTATGGCTATCGTGACTAATTACGCCCAGCAGTTGCCCGAGAGAGGGGAAGGGGATGGGGGAAATGAGAAATGTAGGAAAGGACAAGCCACAACAACCAGAAATGAGACAGTACCTTCTCACCACCAGCAAACATCCCCACAGCCCCCTTACGCCTCTTTCATCCCAGAGCGCCACTCCCATCCCATCCCATCCCATCCCATCCCATCCCATCCCATCCCATCCCATTTCATCCCATCCCACCACACTCCATCCCCACAAGGAGCACGCCCTCACCGCAGGCGCCCTGGTTCTGGACGGGCCACGGCAGCCCCAGGTCGGCCCAGGAGAACGCCTGGCTCACAACCCATACCTCCTCCTTATCCCCTCCGCCTCCCCCTCCTACCCCTGATCCTCCTGCTACTCCTGCTCCCCCTGCCGCCTGCAGTGCTTGCACGCCCGCACTGGCATAACGAAAGAAAGGGTTGGCCCCCATTGGTGACAGTGACGCCTCACTCAACTGGAACCCGAACTGCTGCCCTGGAAGGGGGGGAGATTGGGGGTTCGGGAGAGGAGGGGAGGGAGGAGGCGGGTGAGGTAAGGTAGGGGGATGTGTACAATATGTGTGGGTCGGGTAGGGCGGAAGCTGGTGGGGTTAAGAGGGAGTGGAGGCGGTGAGAAGGGTTGAAGGGGAGTTTAGGGAAAGTATTGGAGGAGGCTTTCGGGGGAGGATTGGGCAAAGGGAGGGTGGTGGAAGGAAGAGAACCAAGGATCGAAAGGAAAGGTTGCCGAGTCAAGCCAATGCAAGCCACGCATAAATGCAAGAGTGGCTGATCATGCTGTGCTTGTGATACTCTAGAGGATTTATAGAAACGAATTCAAGTCAATCATACCTGTAAGAGGGGTTGGTTCTGGGAGGCCTGCACATGCAAGGGAAGATGGAAGGAGCGAGGGAGGTAGAGGGAGAGAGAGAAACAGAGGAACGCACAAAGAACAGACTTGAGGCGCGGGGAGGCGGAAAAGGCAAATACTGGACAAGCGAAGGAGACGTAACAAGTGATGGAACGTAACGCGTGCTTGTGATCTAGGGTAGTGTATTGTAGGGAATCGAGGTTCAGAGGGCTATTTTGAGCCATTCACGGTGGGAGAGAGCAATGGGTGGAGCGGACGACACAGAGGGAGGGGGTGGGCGGAAGGGGGCGGCAGGGGGTGGCAGGGGGCGGCAGGGGGTAGCAGGGACCTGCGGAGACGTTCCACGCGAGGATGGAGTGCTGCTGCGGGGAATCTGATGCAGAGGCAGTGAAGCCCATGTGAAACGACGCCCCCTGTGCGGTGGGCTTGAGATAGTGGCACAGAGACACTTGCACCGACAGCACTGCCTTGCTCGGTTTCGGGGACGCGCTGGCTGAGAGGAACACTTGCAGCGAGCCGCCGCCGCCGTTGCTGCTGCTGATGCTGCTGCTGCTGCTGCTGCTGCTGCTGGGGTCAAAGACGATCCAGGCATGCTTTGGCGTGCCGTCGTTGAGAGTCAAGGGCGCTTTGGCAGTTGCGATGGAAGAGGTTTTGCCGCTCACACTGAGTCCCACGTGGTTGCTGTCTGGGTCGTTGGTGCTCTTAGAAGTGTCAAACTCCACTGCAATGCTGCGCTCATCCATGCCTGCATACCCTAAGCTGCTGCCGCCGCCACTGCCGTCGCTGCTGCCACTGCTACCGCCTGTAGCAGCGTCACTGGCTGCAATCACAAATGCAAGCCCGTCCCCTGCTTCTGCTGCAGCGTTGGCAGTGGCTGGTTTGAGAATGGAGAAGGAGAAATAGACGGTGAAGGCGAACGGCCGGCCGCAGGCACCGGCTTTCAAGGCGAAGGAGAAGAGCGAGACGGGGAGTTGGAGAAAAGCTGCACCCCACGTGTTGGGCTGTGAGGCTGCTGTGAGTGTGACGGTGCCGTCGCTTGCCACTGCCGCTCTCCCCTTCACGGCTATCTGTGCTGCTGTTGGCTGCACGGTAACTGGGCCGCTCCCCGGGCCTGGCGGCGGGAGAAGGGGCGAAGACGGCAACAAGGGGAAGGAAAGGCACGGTAAAAGAAGTTGGTAGTTGAGCACAGAAAAGGTTTCGCTGCTACTACCACGTGCATGGCCACTGGGGCGCCGTCTCACCTTGGCTTGGGAGGCTGGAAATGGTGGTATGTGGGTACAGGAATAGGGGAGAGAACACAGGTGACAAGAGCTTCTGAACTGTCTAATTGCTTAAAAATGAGCCCACACCACCCTCCATTGACCCTCACCTCACTCTTCTCTGTCCTCCCCCTTCCCGCTCCCCCCCCCTCCTCTCCCTCCCCCTCCCGCTTCCTCTCCCCCCTACCTTCCCTTACCCCCCCACACTCACTTCCTTCAGCGACGCAGCTTCCAGGAAGCTCCCCGTTGACAAACCCAGACTCGCAGTCACACGTGGGCACTCTGCTAGGACCCTCCAGGTAGCACAAGCCATGCCCGCCACACGGGGGATCGGCAGCACTCACGCCACAGAAGGCAGCACAGAGTACCTCCGGCCGCTGCACCGCTGCATCCGCAGCAGAGGGCGTGGCAGGCGTGGGGCAGGAGAAGCCGTCAGGAGGGGTTTCAAGACAGTTGAAGCGGAAGGAGATGGAGCCTTGCGCACAGTTGGGTGGGGAGGAGAATCCTGAGGAGAAGTAGTTGTTGTCGAGATTGTAGACAGTGAGAGATGCTGGGATGGGCTCTAGTATGGGACCTGTCAGCTGGTTGTTCTTGAGGTTGCTGTGGGGGGATGGGGGGAAAAGGGAAGGGGAAGGTGGGGATTGGGGGAAGGGGAAGGTGGGGAAGGGGGATGGCCAATGAGGAGGCACCGGGGAGTGAGTCTGGCAAGAAAACACAAGGTGCACTGCACTGCACTGCACTGCACTGCACTGAACTGCATAGGGGCGTGAGGCCAGTGGGATGGACGCACAGGAGAGTGAGGCGGACAAGGCCGGTGTACTGAGTGGGGATGGTTCCATGCAGAAGGTTGTTGCTCAGGTCACTGCCGAGGGAAAGAGAGGAGAGAGCGAGAGGAGGGGTGAGACCAAAGAGGTCATTAGAGAGAGCCGGGGTGGGAGGGTTGGGTGGGATGGGAGGCTAGGAGAGGGGAGGGGGCATCAATGTGAAAGACAGTACAACATTCATGTGATGAGCTGTCGTTGCGGTATGGAACAAGGGGGAACACTGTAGGAAGGAGCAGTGGAAGCAGAAGTGGCAGCAGCAGTGGCAGCAGCAGCAGTGGAAGCAGCAGTGGCAGCGAGATACTCTCCTGGAAGGGAAGGCAAGTGGCTGGCGAGAAAAATCTTCCTCCGCCGTTGAATCCCGTTCAGATCACAGAGAGAATCTAGGCATGTGTTTGCTTGCTTCTAGCTACCCTTGGTTCATCTCGACTACCAAAGGCTTGTCGAGGCTCTTCTTTCTTAGCATGAACTAGCAATCGTTTGACCTTAGCTAGCCACCCTTGCTCTCAACCCAATCGGCACAGGTCAAGCTTTCATAAGTGAGTTACATCTAGCACAGATGTGTGTGCAGCTGCATGTATGTATGTACGTTGTTGCATGAGGTGCCGGATCACTCTGTGTCGGTTCACATATCTCACCCAGTGCGGATGACTCACATGGGTCAGCTGCGAGGGTCACTCACATGGGTCAGCAGGCGCATCACTCACATGGCTTCCAGTTGTAATAGTCCTCCGACAATCGTGGGCAGAGTGCCGCTGATCTGGTTGCAGCAGAGGTTGCTGCGGGGGTGCAGAGTGGAAGAGAGAGAGGGTGCAAACATGGGGGCGTAGTGCAGTGGGAAGGGAAACGGGAATGTGAGTAGGGTAGAGCCCAATGGGGCGAGGGGTTGCTGTGGGGACGGCGAGAATAAAATTCATACGGTGCTTGATAATTCTCAAAGTCACATAACTGAAACGCAGGGGACTGGGGAGAGCTGTGGGTGGAGAAAAATGAGATGGAGAAGTTATAAAAGGGATGGGATGTGGGAGGGCAAGGAAGCACAGGATGAGGAGATGGAGAGAAAGAGGGGAGAGGCAGTGCAGTGTGGAAAGAGATTGCTGGAGTGGGGAGGAGGAGGGGGGCCCGTGAGCACGAGGGAGTGAGAACGTGAAAAGGGGAGAAGGAGAGCAGAGGGGGAAGGAGAGCAGGTATATGGGGGGAAGACAAGGCGTGAGGTGAGGGTTGGTGGGGCACTGACAGCACTTGGAGGCTGGCGAGATTGGAGTACTCAGCGGGTATGGAGCCGGTAAACTCGTTGCCACTCAGATTGCTGCCGTGCACGAGGTGGTGGTCAGAGGGGACGGGGGAAGAGAAGATTAAAGGGAGGGAGGAGGCGAGGGGGGAAGGAAAGGTGGAAGGGAAGGGGCAATGGGGAAGGGAGAGGGGAAGGGAGGGAAGGTCAAACCGGAGTGGGGTTACAAGCCCTATCGCTCTCACTTGCCCTTGCTGTCCCCCATACTATTCAATGAAAGGGACTGTCTGACAGGCATGCGTCCCTACGGTTACATGCTACACGCAGAGCCCTCCGCTGTGCCCCTACTACTGGAGTCACAGAAGCAGGGAAAGGGAGGGTACAAGAGAGGGCAGTGGTGCAGTGCAGTGCACTCACAGGGCCTTGAGGTCTGTCATGCTGCTGATGCTGGTTGGAAGAGGGCCAGACAGGTCGTTGTGGCTCAGATCGCTGGGAGTGAAGGCAGAGAGGGGTGGGGTGGATGGGGTGGAGTAATAGGTGAAAGGGACGGACCGGAGGAGCAAATGGAACGTGGTGGGAGGGGTGGGAAGGGTTGGAGGGTGGGAGGTTGGTACTGTTCAGTGTGGCACCGCGGCATGGCACGGGCACATGTGGAGATAGAGCTGACAAGACACCGTCTGCTTGCACATGGCATTGCATGGCATGGCATGGCATCACATGGCTAAGGCAAGGGCACATGTGGGAGTGCGGATGGAAGCAGCAGAAAGTGGGCGTACAGGTTGGTGATTGCAGTCAAATCAGAGATTTGTTCAGGCACGGTCCCTGATAGCTGGTTGTAACTCAGGTCCCTGCCATGCACACGTACAGCGGGCAGGGAAGAGCGGGAGAAGGAAGAGGGGGTAAAGACAGAGGGGGTGGAGGGAGAGATGGGGAAGGAAGAGGGGGGGGAGGAAGAGGAGGGGAAGGGAGAGGAGGGAAAGGGAGAGCACGGTAAGGGAGAGAGGGGGAAGGGAGAGGGTGGGGAAGGAGAGGGGGGAAGCGAGAGGGTGGAAAGAAAAAGGGAGCAAAAGGGAGAGGGACACAAATTAAGAGCAAGAGCTAAAGGGCGGAAACACAAACGTGTCCCTGTGCATGGCATCACATGGCACGGATCGGCAAGAGCGTGAGTCCTTGGCACGGCAAGAGCGTGAGTCCTTGTACAACCTGTTGCAACGCAAGTTTTGTGATGCACATGACTTCTACAGGTCGCTTGCGTGGTTACTTGGCTGTTCATGTGTGGCCGGTTACAAACCATTCTGTGAATGTGTGGTGCAAGCGGTGGGGTGCAAGTGGTGGGGTGCAAGTGGTGGCGTGCATACAGCTTCTGCAGGTTGGGAATCTGTGCGATCGCTGCTGCTGGAATAAAGCCTGTGAAAGCATTGTTGGAGAGAGATCTGCAGAAAGCAGTGGAGAGACAGGGAGACAGAGAGACAGAGCAAAAGAGCAATGGAAAGATGGAGAAACAGAGAGACATAGAGACAAGGCGGAGAGAAGCGGCAACAGCGTGAGAGACAGCAGGGTGGTGCCATGGGGGGACGTGAGACGAGGCAAGATACATACAGATGGAATCATGTTTTATCGGTAAGAGACATGCTGCGAAGGATTATTTAGATGGGCAAGATATAGCCCACAGCAGAGCAAAGCATTGAGTGCCTTCCGCCATAGGTATCATAGGTACACACGAAAGGGAGGGTGCTACCAGGAGTGCGGTGAGGGGAGAGCATGTGCGAGAGAGCAATGCAGCAACGGGAGTGCAGCGAGAAGAGAGCATATGCGAGAGAGCAGTGCAGCAACGGGAGTGCGGTGAGGGGAGAGCATACAACTCATGAAGAGCAGTGAGGGCGCTGATGGTTGGAATGAGCGTGCCCGACAGACGGTTGAAGCCCAGGTTCCTGTTGGGTGGAACGTGTGTTTGCCACCGCCGTTTGAGAAGGTGGGGGGGAGGAGGAAGAGGTGGAGAAGAGGGGGCGGGGGGAAGGTGTGTGTGGGAAAAGGAGAGGAGGAAGGGTGGGTGGGGAGGGGGGTTGTTTGTTAGAGTTTATGAGGAGAGGACAGATGTACAGTGGACTTAACACATGAGGATTTGAATAGATGAGGACATGGCTAAGCGTAGAAGGGTGGAAAGGTCACAAGATGAGGGAAAGGTTGTGGGCTAACAGGCTGGTGAATTTGGTGAGGAGGGAGAGGGACGAAGGCATGGATCCAGACAGCTGGTTGCGGCTCATGTCCCTGTCGCATAGCATGGCATGGTTTGGTGTGGTGTGGTGTGGTGTGGTGTGGCATGCGATGTGATGGCATGGCAAGACACGGCACGGTTGTGAGTAATCAATTTGGTAATGGAGCGAGGAGAGAGTTACAAGAAGGTTCCAGGGTCCGATAAAGAGAATGCAAGCATTTCAAGACAAAATACAAGAGACTAAACGCACGAGGAAACAAACGAGGAGAAGCAAGTGCTTGCAATTTGACTGCAAGACAAGTGGTCCATGCACGGAAAGGCACTTGATTATAAACACACAGCACAGCAATGCTATACGGAACCCCCCACACACATAGCCATGGTCCACCCATCCCTCTCAGCTCTCATATGGCTCCACACACGCACTATCTGGTGAGGGGCAGCAGGGAACGTGGCAATAGCTTTAATGTGCCTCAAGCATCCAAAGGGGATTTAAGGAGGATGCAAGGAAGATGCGAAGGAGAATCAAAGAGGAATTAGAGAGGGATTTTTTTAAGAGCATCCCAAGAGGACCAAGAGGATTCAATGAGAATCGACACACACACTCACAGGCGAGGTGAGTTGGTGAGGGCAGCGATAAGCGGCTCTGGGATGGGGCCCGAGAGAATGTTGGACGACAGGCCCCTGCAAGAAGAGATGGGATGCGGTGTGGTGGTGAGGGGTGAGGTTGGTAGGGAGGGATGAGCATGGAAGGGAGATAGAAAATGCAGAGGGCTGAGTTGATATGAGATGCAGAGTAATGGGCTGGATGGGGTGTGGTGGAGCGAGATGCGATGCAACGTGATGCCATGGGATGGGATGGGATGGGATGGGATGGGATGGGATGGGATGGGATGGGACGGGACGGGATGGGATGGGATGAGATGGAATGGGATGGGATGGGATGGGATGACGGGATGGGATGGGATGGGATGGGATGGGATGGAACGGGATGGGATGGGATGGGATGGGATGGGATGGGATGGGATGAGATGGGATGATGGGATGGGATGGGATGGGATGGGATGGGATGGGATGGGATGGGATGGGATGGGATGGGATGGGATGAAGGGATGGGATGGGATGGGATGAAGGGATAGGATGGGATGGGATGGGATGTGATGAAGGGATGGGATGGGATGAAGGGATAGGATGGGATGAAGCCACACACGCTACTGCGTGGGTACTGACAGGGTGGTGAGGTGGGAGAGGCGGCTGTAGCCCAAAGGCAGCGATCCCGAGAAGATGTTGCTGCTGAGGTCGCTGGGGATTGGGACGAAGGAGATAGAGGGGAGGGGAGGGAGAGGGAGTAAAGTGGGAGACGGGGGAGAGGAAGGAAAGCGTGAGTCCATTAGGAGCCGACTGCAGAAGGAGAGTGAAGTGGGATTAGATGGGGGAAGAGGCACAGGACAATAGGACGAGACACAAGTGAGGGAATATTACTAGTGCAAAGCAGAACCATAAGAGCAGGGGGAAGAATGCAAGTTGTGAATTTTGAACGCTCAAGGAAAGGCGAGGGATGACTTAAAACCTTGATATACCACTACACTTCAGACAAAGCATGGGAGGGGGGCTGATGGGCGGGAGGGGGACTGACAGGTGAGAGAGAGAGGTGGCACGACTAAGGATGGAGGGCAGTGGCCCTGATAACTGGTTGTTACTCGAATCCCTGCACGTGCAAAGGAGGAGGGAGGGGAGTAAGGAAAAGGGGCAGGAGTATACACGGGCAGAGGCAGAGTAAATTATTAGCCATGATATGTGGAAACTGAGAAGGCTGGAGTGGGCCAGATCGCAGAGGACAAGTGAGACGAGGCAGGGGAAAAAGGGAGCATCACATTGACTTTCCATTATTTGAGAGGAAGCAAGCAATATGATGCAATAATTCCACGGTGCTTGCTTGTGTGCGTGCTTTCTTGCTCGCACTCACAGTTTCTTAAGGTCTGTGAGCTGGGAGAGAGTGGGAGGAATATCGCCGTATAACTGGTTGGATCCGAGCACTCTGGTTGGGGTTGGGGCAGCAGCATGTGGCTCTGGTTGGGCCTACTTTTGAGAATTCTCAAAAGTAAACTCAACATAGCTGTGAGCTGGGAGAGAGTGGGAGGAATATCGCCGTATAACTGGTGGGATCCGAGCACTCTGGTGGGGGTTATGGCAGCGACATGTGACTCTGGTTTGGTCAGCACATCGAAAGCTTAATTAGTGGTGTTGCGGTGATGTTTGGCATGGGGGGATGTGTGGCATGTTACCATGCAATTCATGGCATGGCATGAAATGCACGGCATGGCATGGCATAACATGACATGGCATGGCATGGCATAGCATGTCTCACAGATTTTGCAGGCGATGGAGGCCAAATATGGAAGCAGGAATGGAGCCATCGAGAGAGTTGCCCGACAAATCACTGCAGGGCGGGAGGAAGGGAGGGAGACAGGAGGGAGGGAGGGAGGGAAGGGAGGGAGGGACCAGAGATAACATGGGGCAATGGCATAATCAAGAGTTTCTAGGAAACCAGCACTGTGGATTTGTGGAAGGGGGGGAAAGAGGGAACGAGGGGGCAGAGAATAACAGGAGGGAAAGATGGAAGGAAGGGGGGAGGAGAAGGAGGGGTGGGGGAAGTGGGTTTCATATGGAGAGCTATTCTCGCTGAATAAGGATCTTCTTACATGGTGACTGCACCCGCAACATTGGAAATGTCATCAGGGATAGGACCCGTGAGATAATTCCTTGCCAGGTTGCTGGAACAAACGGGCCACAGGGGGGGGAGGGGTTGGAGGGAAGGGCGGGAGGGAAGGGCGGGAGGGAAGGATGAGGGTGGGTGTGTGATGGAGCAATAGTGGAAGAGAGAGCAAAGGAGCAAGCAAGGGCGAGGGCACATTATAAAGAGTCGAGATTGTGCAAGAAAGGGTGCAGAAGAGTAGTTCAACTCCAGGTCGAGACTGCAAAAGAGTAAAGAGGGTTCTTACAGGTACGTGAATGCAGTGTTGAAGTCGCTAGTCGACTCTTGAGTTGACTCAAGAGTAGTTCAATCCAAATTGGAGTAAAGAGGGTTCTCACAGGTACGTGAATGCAGTGTTGAAGTCGCTTGGAATCGGTACTGATCCTGTCAAGCCAGCATCACTTAATTCCCTGCGCAGGCACATGCATTCACATGCCCATTCACATGCACATGCACATACATACACACACACACGCAGGCACTACAGTTTTTGTCAGCGCATCTGGAGACTACAGGGCGGAGAGGGTTGGGAAGGTACCCTAAAGCTTCTGTCACTGGCCATTAGGTAAGGAGTGGGGAGCGGAAACGATTCAAATTTCTCAGCATACTTGGTTTTATCCTTTACAGCCGCGGCAGGGGCAGCCCTTCAGAGGGCGCAGGCACGTGTGTGATCCTTCTGCGTGCAACTTCTATGATGGTCCTGAGAGTGGTACTGGCTTGCTTACAGTGACTTGATCAGCGGGAGGTTGATTAGGGAATCGGGAATGGAGCCAGAAAACCAGTTGTTGGTAAGATCGCTGTGATGGGGACGAGATATGGGTGAGAGACATACGGTTTTTTTGTCGAATTAATAGAGGGCAGGTATGGAGCGGCTTGGGTACAAGGGATCAAAGGGACGGGGTGAAGGAAGGCTGTTGGAGTGAGGCGGGCTGGGTATACAGGGTGGTGGCTGGGTCACATCCTATATTTGCACAGCCAGATTTGAGATGCTTCAACACTGGTTTTGCAATGCAATGGAATCCTGAAGATGCCATCCCAACACGCAGGTATTGCAATGATGTTTAATCAACGGCAAGTTAAATCGGCCTAACTGACAGTAGGAGGAGCAGGGCGTGACAGGAAGTGAAGAGGAAGGCCTTACAACAAGAGCAGAGGAAGGCCTCACAGCAAGAGCAGAGGAAGGCCTCACAACAAGAGCAGAGGAAGGCCTCACAACAAGAGCAGAGGAAGGCCTCACAGTTCCTCAAGGTTAACAAGTTCAAGGAGGAAGTCAGGAGGGGAGTCCGTCAAACTGGCCTTTGACAAGCCACTGCCAGCGGTCAGGAAGCAGAATGGGGCGGAGGGGGAGAGGCAGGGGGAACGGGTTGAGAGAGGTGGGATGGATGGACAATGGATGAAAGTAAGGGAGAGGACAGACGTAGCATGCGCAGCAGCATGTTGTGTATGAGAGTTGAAACGGTTGTGGGATGCAAGGCATACACTCGCGAAGCACGAGGAGGAGCGAGCAGAAAGTTAACACAACAGAGTTGAGAAGTGCGGTGCAATGAGACAGTCAGAGGCGGGGAGAGAGAGGCGGTGAGAGAGAGGACACCCAGAGCATGCATGCTGGCAGGCAGCGGCACGGCATGCTGAATACAGGTGGCATGCAGCCCAATGGCGTGCAGCCCAATGGCGTGCAGCCCAATGGCATGCAGCCCAATGGCGTGCAGCCGAATGGCATGCAGCCCAATGGCGTGCAGCCCAATGGCATGCAGCCCAATGGCGTGCAGCCCAATGGCATGCAGCCCAATGGCGTGCAGCCCAATGGCGTGCAGCCCAATGGCGTGCAGCCCAATGGCGTGCAGCCCAATGGCGTGCAGCCCAATGGCGTGCAGCCCAATGGCGTGCAGCCCAATGGCGTGCAGCCCAATGGCGTGCAGCCCAATGGCGTGCAGCCCAATGGCGTGCAGCCCAATGGCGTGCAGCCCAATGGCGTGCAGCCCAATGGCGTGCAGCCCAATGGCGTGCAGCCCAATGGCGTGCAGCCCAATGGCGTGCAGCCCAATTGTGTGCAGCCCAATGGCGTGCAGCCCAATGGCATGCGGCACCATGAGGTTCAGTGTGGTGCAACGAAGTGACAAAGTCAAAAGGTGCTCGTAGCGATGAGTGAAGGCGCTCACAGGTAGGAGAGGGATGTAAGAGCAGATATTGGGTCCAAGTAGATTGCGTCAATGAGGTTTCCTCCTAGGTTGCTGATTGGAAGAGTGGAAGAAAACTGTGGTTGAGTACAGCGAATATGATGAGCCGCAGAGTTTTGTGCATGAACATGGGAATGAGCAGCCACTATACACAGAGCATGGAGAGGCACAGTGAAGACGAAGGGGAAGGGCAAGGGGAAGGGGAAGGGGGAGGGCAAGGGGAATGGGAATGGGAAGGGGAAGGGGAAAGGGGAAGGGGAAGGGGAAGGGGAAGGGAAACTGGAAGGAGAAGGGAAATGGAAAGGGGAAGGGAAACGGGAACGGAAAGGGAAACGGGAAGCGGAAGGGCAAGGAGAAGGGGAAGGGTAAGGGGAAGTTGAAGGGGAAGGGGATCAATATATGCATGAAGAGAGAATGGTGCTGGCAGATGGTCAAGACCATGAGACAACGAGTCGAGACAATACATGGAGCCAAACATCCCAAGAGTCATGGGAATCGGGGGAAAGGAAGTATCGAGGGGAGAGAGGGAGGAGAAAAGGAGGAGAAACTAAGGAGGCAGAGAGGAGGGAGAGAGGAAGGGGAGTATCAGAGGATGTGATAGGAGGAGAGGGGAGGGAGAGAGGCAGAAGGGAGGAGGGAGAAAAGAGGGAGAGAGGAAGGAAAGATGAGGGAGAGAGGAGTGGGAGAGGAGGAAGAAAGCTTGAAAGCACTGGCAGCACTGACAGGTATCGAAGGTTAGCCATGTTGTCCAAACTTGGGAGTGGCCCTACTATCTCATTGTCGTAAATATCCCTGCCATGCCATGCCATTCCATGCCATACCACGCCATGCAAAGCCATGGCATGCCACGCCATGCCATGTCATGCCGTATCATGCCTTCCCATGCCATTCCATGACATGCCATTGACGCATGACATGTCTTGCCATGCGACACGATGCAATACAGTATAAAGCCATGCGTACATGGGCATGCCAGAAGCAGGGAAAGGCACAGGAGGGGGACGAGGGAAAGGAAGATTTGGTGCCAGAATGTGGGCAGATGAGGAGTGCAGTCTATACAAATGTGGTTGAGAGGGATGCATGGTGAGCGGGTTGCATGGTAAGATGGATGCATGGTGAGAGGATGCATGGTGAGAGGATGCATGGTGAGCAGGATGCAGTGTGAAAGGGATTATAGAGGCAACACGCACCCAAGTGACGGCACTTCGACACATGAGCACCCCTAGAGCCCATGCCATGGCATGCCATGCCCTCCCATGCCAAGCCATGCCATGGCAGGCCCTCCCATGACATGCCATGCCATGCCATGCCCATCCCATGCCAATGCCCTGCCATACCCTGCCATTCCATAACATGCTCTGCCTTGCCCTGCCATGCCATGCCATGCAGGACCAACCCTTTTTGGAGATGGAGGCACTAAGGGAGAGGCGAGTGAGGCGCTTACAGCAGCGAAAGGCTAGTGAGAGCACTGATCTCTCCAGGAAGCGTGCCTTGGATCCCACTCGCGGATGCACGACTGAAGAAAGAGGCAAGTTAGGGGCAGGCGAGGAGGGATTGAGAGGGAAGTGCGTGAGAAAGGAGGTGAGGGGGAACGTAAGGGTGGGGGGGGGGGGGGGGAGGAGAGACAGGAGTGTGTTAAAGGGTCACGGATTGGTGGTGCGGATCAGGATTTGAGCCGGATGGAATAATGGAAGGAGTGTGGTCATTGCTGCTGGAGATTGCATTCTGGCGCTGAGGCTTATGAAGACTATAAGAAGCGGATACCTGATTTGATTCTTCGGAAGAGAAGACTGTCGTGGTTCATATATGCAAGATGGAAACAGGACGGACCATGCAAGCACGGCACAAGACTCAAAGCATGCTGGGTTTATGGTGCAAGGGTGCTCGTGTTGGTGCTGGTTGGTGCTGGTGCTGGTGCTGGTATTGGTGCTGGTGCTGGTGTGCATTTTGAACTGAACAGTGATGCTTCACTGAGTGCTTTGGTTAACTTACAGCACTCGCAATTCGTTGAGGTCTTTTATTCTTGCTGTTAGGGTTCCTGAGAAATCGTTATTGGAAATGTCTCTGGTGGGAAGAGAGAGACGAGGAGACGAAAGGATGGGAGAACATTGCACAAAGCATCTCGAATCATCTAAAAACACAACACAGAACATAAGATAAGGGAGCGAGAATGGAGGGAGGGGCAGAGACAGAGACTAAATGGGGAAGGAGAGGGAGGGAAAAGAAGGGGAGAAAGGGGGGATGTGGGAGAGGAAGGGAAGTGCGGAGGGTGAGAGGAGGGCGGGGAGAGGGGGGAGGGGGGGATTGACATGGGTGGGTTGGAAATTAGGTGCAATTGTCCATGAACTTATACAAAAGCTTGTGATCAACAGTAAGCAACAGAGCATAACAGAGCAGTGCAGCGCAGCGCAGCACAGCACATTGCAGTACTTCACAGCACAGCACGGAACAGCACTGCTGCATACTGGGACAGCAGTGAGGGGGTGTAGCAGAGACCGATACGCCCCACGCACTAGCTAAGTACATACATCAGTTGAGACCAGCCGCACTGAACCCCCCGTTACCCCACTGCTCCCTCCCTCCTTCCCCCTTCCCAGCGTGAGCCCATAACGGACGCACAGCACAGCATGCAGTGGGAGTGGCATTTGAGAGGAGTGAGAGGAGGAGAAGACGCACATCAGAGCACGCGGTGAGAGTCGTATTTGAGAGGAGTGAGAGGAAGGGGAGACGCACAGCGCAGTGAGAGTGGTGAAGACGACTGTTGCGTTGTCCACGTCGCCATACAGCTGGTTGTTCGCCAGTGATCTGTGGTAAACACACAAGCAAAGGAAACCACGGACGAGAGGGGGCCGGCTGGGTTTTTTAGGCGCCTCAAAAGCACGTCGCCATACAGCTGGTTGTTCGCCTGTGATATGTGGCACGCGCACAAACAAAACCATGGGAGCAGAGGGGGGGGAGGGGGGAGGGGATTTTTTAGGCGGCTCAAAAGCACGTCGCCGGATAGATGGTTGCTTGCCAGTGATCTGTGGCACGCAAACAGGTAAAATTACGGGAGAGGGGGGGCGGGGGGAGGAGGGAGGAAGGTGAAGAAGGAGAGTGAGCTAGATGTGAATGAAGAGAGGGAGACAGGATGGACGGACATGGATGGATGGCAGCATGTCAGCATCCCATGACAAATGCGTTTTTGGTGCAGTGGTGTGGGGCTCAGGCAAGGAGGGAGACCATGGATGGGGGCAGGCAGGTGGGCGGGGGGGGGACGTGAAGACGAGGAGAAGCAGGTGGGGGTGTGAAGGACGGAGAGGGACAGGGGGAATGATGTGGTGGGAGTGAGGGAGAACGGCGCGGGAGGGAGGGGGGAGAGGGTGGAGACAGCAGAGATTGGTTAAGAGATAGGGTGAGGCGGGCAAGAAAGATCATGAGAGGACGGAGAAGAGGAGAGGAAGAGCGAGGGGAGGAGAGGGAGAGATATTGAGATAGCCCAACCCTAGGCCCCGGCAGGCCCACTGCAGCTACGAAAAAGTGTCTGAACGTGTTGTGGAATTGATTTGATAAATCGTTAGAGAGAGAAAAATGATATCACAAAATGGGTAGTTGGAGGGGAGACTCGGAAACAGGCAGGCAGCTCTTCCAAAGCCCCTCTGCAGGGAATGCTCTGCCTCTCTGCTCTGCAATGTCCCCGCACACATGGAAGGAGCAACTCACACTTCCAGGAGGCTTGTCATTTCAGACAGGGCATCAGGAAGAGACCCAGAAAGGGAATTGCCGTTGAGATACCTGCATTGTCGCACGGACAAGTCATGGAGAGAGCAGCATGAACGGAGGCAAGTGAAGGTGTGGCTACATACGGGCTCGGTAGGTGGGAGTGCAACCCAAAAGCGTGGTGACTTTTGAGTCAACTCAAAAGCCATCTCGGTAGGTGTGAATGCAACCCAGAAGCGTGGTGACTTTTGAGTCGACTCAAAAGCCATCTCGGTAGGTGTGAATGCAACCCAGAAGCGTGGGCGTTAAAGGATGGGAAGAGAGGTCGATGGAGGAAAGAGGGGGATGGGGATGGTCCGAGTCTTGGGCATGTTGCAGTGGGGGTGCTGGGAGTGCAGTGGGGGTGATGGGATTGCAGTGGGGGTGATGGGAGTGCAGTGCGGGTGATGGGAGTGCAGTGGGGGTGATGGGAGTGCAGTGGGGGTGATGGGAGCGCAGTGGGGGTGATGGGAGCTCAGTGGGGGTGATGGGAGCGCAGTGGGGGTAGCTTACATGTACTGCAACGTTTTGATGTTTGATAACTCCCAAGGAATGGTCCCTGAGAACTGGTTGTTGGAGAGGTCTCTGATGTTGACAAAGGGGACAACAGTGGGTGGGGGGATGGACGGGAGGGAGGGAGGGAGGGAGAAGGGAGGGAGGGAGGGAGGGAGGGAGGGAGGGAGGGAGGGAGGGAGGGAGGGAGGGAGGGAGGGAAGGAGGGAAGGAGGGAGGGAGGGAGAGCGATAAGAGTCCGCCTTTGAGTCATGACACAGCAACAGATCTGCTTGGGTCTCGAGTGGAAAGGGTTGCCACGGTTCAGGAGCCAGAATAACAGTTCATGGAGCTTAGAAAGGTATTTTATGTTGAGAAAGATGGGGTGGGGTGGAACTTTGAGTCTACTAAAGATCAAAGCGCAGGTTTCTAGGCTCTGGAGAGGCGTCTCGTGCTGACAAGGGGGACAGCAACAGGGGATGAGTGGGTGAGGGGGGCGGGGCAGATAGAAGCAAGGGGCAGGGAATGGCAAAGAAGGAGAAATGTGTAGTAAGGTGCAGTAGATGTGGCATGGTGGAGCATGGCGTGTTGTGGCGTCGTATGGCATGTCATGACATGGTAGTGCATGGCATGGCTACGCGTGGCATGGCATGTCATGGCATGGCATGGTGTGACATGGCATAGTGTCGCATTGCATGGCATGGCATGGCATGGCATGGCATGCATGGTGTGACATGGGATAGTGTCGCATTGCATTGCATGGCATGGCATGGCATGGCATGGCATGGCATGGTGTAGCATGGCACGACATGGCGTTCCATGGCAGGCATGGCAGGCATGGCAGGCATGCAAGGCGTTGCATGTCAGGACATGGCGTGACATGGCATGGCGTGACGCGGTGTGGCGTGCCATGACATGGCATTGCATGGCATGGCGTAACATGTCATGGCATGGATTGGCATGGCACGGTGTGACACGGAATAGAAGGGCATTGCATGAGGGCATGGGAGAGCATTAAGGTAGCGCAGGGTGCAGACGAGCTCACAGATAGTATAGTTTGGTGAGCGCACTCAGATCAGGTATGGTGTCTGAGAGATCAGCGCACTATGAAAAGAACAGCAACCTGCACGAGCTATGACAATGATGCAAGTGCCCATCGTCAAGTCACGATCGAGCTGGCTTCCACTCTGCAAGGCTGAACCGAATCTGTGTTGAGTCAAATATGTAGCTGCAGTAGGCACAACTCACAGATATTTGAGTTCTGTCATTTCGCTGATTTCACTCGGCAGCGTCCCTGTCAGTTGGTTGCCACTCAAGTTTCTGATCGCAGATGGGATGTGCAGGGAATGCACAGAGGATGCAACAGGGGAGACAATTGGAGAAAATGGGAGGGTCTTCTTTTGTAGGAGCAGGAAAAGAAAAGATGGCATGTGAAGTGAAAGAAGGTGTGGGAAGTAGTGTTTCTTTTAAGAGTGGCACGTAGTGTGGTTGAATATGGCATAGATGAAACCCATCATCTCCTTAGCCAGTGGCACCTAGGGTTTGTCCTAAGAAGATGATCGTGTCGTTCACATGCTCCACCATAGTCTGCATCTTGTGTTTAATGCACACTTCTCGATACACACTTCTCAGCGCAGTGTTTGATGCTCACTTCTTGGTGCACACCACTCGGCACACACTGCTTGATACACTACCTGGCACGCGGCTCCTCGGTGCACACGCTCCTTGCACACTGATCTGCCAAATGCACTGCTCAGCTCTTTTCCCCTCCACCCTTTTTCTTTCAACAAAACTCCCCCTTTCAGACCTCCACCTATTACCATCCAACATCAGATCTAAGCCCAATCTAGCCCCAGACTAACCCCAACCTCACCCCAAGCCCTCACCCCCTCATCCCCCGCCCCGCCCTCACATCTCATTAAGAACAGTCGGGTTGACGAAGGACGATGGGAGGGGGCCTGTAAGATAATTCTTTCCCAAGTTCCTGAATGGGGGATGGAGTGGGGGGGAGAGGACAAGGGGAGGGGGAAGGAGGGTGAGGGGGGAGGGGGGTACAGAGGCCAGGGGGTTGCGGTGAGGGTAAGGTGGGGGTTTGGAGTAGGTCAGTCTGTCGGCCGTGCACCCAGCGATGCAACCAGCTCTACACCTACATGTGCACGCATGGCAACATCACAACACACCCATTGCCTCGCACTCACAGCAAGGCCAGTTCTGGGAGGGTGCCAATGTTGGTCGGTATGCTGCCCGTGAGACCCCTGTTGTACAGGTCCCTGCACGCGACACATGAGGCCAGCCAAACATGCTTCAGTGATACACAAAGTCACAATGCATTAGTGCGAATGAGACCCCTAGTATAGAAGCCCCTGCATGAGGCAAAGTGGAACAATAAATTAAATAAGTATAATATTAATAATATTAGTAATAGTAGTAGTAGTAGTAATAATAATAATAATAATAATACTAATTAAAAAAAAAAAAAAAAAAAACAAGAAGCTTGGTGTATGAGGGCAAATGAAGGCATCAGCACAAACGGTGTCATGCTCAGCTTTTAAAGGGGGGGGAAACAAAGAAGCAAGCATGGGAGAGAAAAGTGTATGTGGGAATATCATTCTCATGGTGAGCTCATAAATGGTGACGCCCATGCTATTATTATGATATGATTGCATGACAGCATGTCACCGTTGGAAGGACGATTCGACCCTTCAATGAGTCATTGGCTTGACTCACAAGGTAACGACATCTCCAAAACCACTGCAGCCAACGCCCACAATGTTGCCGCAGTCGTTGCTAGCAAACCACGTCGCACTGCCAGTGAACGCGCCCCACTCCTGCTTCAGCTCCTGGAGGACCGACCCTGGCGTGGAACAAGGGAAAGGCAGCAACTTGCATGAATGTCCCCCACAGGGACACCGTTCCTTCAAAGGTGCCCCTCTCGCGCTTCGGTTCCTGCACGTCCGAGCACGGCGTGCGAGTATATAAGGACTAGTCGTCGCTTGGACCGTAGCACAGTAGAGGATGCTGCCGGTGACACACCACCCACTCACGTTTCGTCTCCTCAAGGACCAGCCCTGGCGTGGGACGCAGGATGAGGGGAGCGCCTTGCAAGTGAGAGATGCCGCCGCCAGGACGTAATAAATGGGTGACGGGGACACGCCTCGTCCATGCTTTATCAAGAAGTCCGGCCTTGGCGTGGAAAGTGGACAGCAGCATACTGGTATGGTTGGTGCTGTCCGGCGCGAGAAAGACGAAATCCCACTGTCTCCGGTTCTTCGTGGAAAATGTCACAAGGGGGGAGGGTGGCCTGGGGAGAAGTTCGTAGGTGTGGCTTGAAAGAGGGGGCGCGGCAGCAGCATCAGCTGTGCTGAAGGATGATAGCGCCCGAGCGAAGTCGCACGCTACAAACAGTCGCATTGGACAAATTCTCGTGCTAACTGAGATGGTCGTCTAAATGTTGTAAGCAAAGGTGCTGAGAATACACAGATTGTGGCAGAAGATTCGGGCACCGCGTGAGTTGAAGTTAGGGGGCCTTCTGAGCGTTTCCAACAGACAAGCGAGGTGAAAAGGGAGGATGGCAAACATGCAGGAGTTTCTTACAAGCATAGTCACCGTAGAAACTTTCTTGAAGCAGGGAGATGGTTGAAAAAGGAGTGATATTTCAGCCAGGTGGACGCATAATAATCACGGAGCTTACATTGAGCACTTTGGACTTTAGCAACATGGGTCTTAGGTAGGAGGGGAACCAGCAAAACCACGGTGAGGGCGATAATGGCGACCCGAAAGGTGATGCCCATGATGGGAATCCAGGTACCGCTTCTGCCTATGGCGGAGGGGCTGTTGCTGCAGCTGGTGGTGGTGGTGGGGCTGCTGCAGCTGGTGGTGGTGGTGCTGGGGCTGGTGCAAGGGCAGCTGCTGCGGCTGGAGTTGGTGCCGATGCTGCTGCTGCTGCTGCTGCTGCACTTGACCTGGAAGTCACCTTTGTGTGAGGTTCAGGTGACCGTGTAGTCACCTGGGGGTTGAAAATTTCTGGTGGTCAGGCTAGGGTCGGCCACTTTTTGCAGATGTCGTGGCGTTGCTGCTGTGAGAGGTTACCATCTGGTTTGTCTGTGACGAAGCTGTTGGTTCAGAAGGTACTAGTATGCTGCTTCGTGGTCCTTCCCAAGGTGCTACTACCCAGAGAAGGAATAGTAGCAGGAGTGCAACTGAGCCTGTCGAGAGCAACGGCATGCAGCCCTCAAAATATCAGTAACTGACGAGACAGCCTTAGTAAGAGTGGCATTTTTATCAAAAGCTTCTCTGCAGAGGTTTCAGAATAGGTTACAAGCAGTTGGCAACATGCACCGCTCAGCTGGTTGGCAGCTTGGTACGGGCAGCGTGTGTGTGTGATTGTGTACGGCAAAGACCTGCCAAGACCTGCCACGGTTGGCAAAACTTGTGGTTCAGCAGCACCACGCACCCAGCGAGCTGGCGCTTCTCAAACCAGCCTCGATAAGAAAGAGCCCTTCAATTCTGAAGCACTGTACCCCATCGAGTGGTCGGTGGCAGGGCTCTTACGATGTTTTTTTGTGTACCCCTATCCTGTCGGAAACGAGTTGTAGAAACCGGGGTGCTCGATGTATTTACGAGGAACCCGCCAGATCCGAGTTGCGAACCAGGTGCACCCTGACACGGCTGACCGGTGAGGCGTCCTCAAGAAGACGCTAAGTTTTTACTTCAAAAATCTCTTCTGATTTGGCAAAATATATTCTCGCGAACTGAGCAGTGTGTAAGGTTTTGTGTGTTTGTGCCGCACCCATCATCATGTTAGTGGACTGAGGGGGACGGGAGGCGATACACGTTCTGACCATGAAGTTGGGCGAGGAGGAACCAACACCAGGCTTCTGCGTTTGCATCTTCGTGACTTTTTCTGGCTTGCGCAGGAATTCTTATTTGTCGAAGTTGCTCAACTGGGTGATACATATCACCCTACCTGACCAGAAATGGGCAGGAAACGACCCTACTTGAGAGGACACGACACGACACGACATAGTTCACAATGGATATTTCCAGCCAGTCGGACACGTCACTCGGGCAAAACCAGAGTACCACCGATTTCGATTGAGCTGATTGACGTCACGATCCTTCCAATCAGTCATCCACTTGACCGCCTTTTGTTTTAATATATATACTGTAATGTTGTTCTGTCATCAAGGTTTGCTCGGCAAGCTCGTAATCACGTAAGTTTAGACAGGATTTCGCATATGCTCGCATCTGCATTTGCAGGGTGAATCCAAACACTTATTGATGTGTGACAGGGTGGTGCTCAAGTCTGTTTTAGCAGGTGAACGGAAACACACCTCAGAACACTGACTTGCAGATCATTGGTCACAAGATTCTTGTAAGACGCCTGACAGCCACAAGTTTGGCGGATCTCATTGCCGAATCATTTCAGGGATTGCGTGTCAAGGACAACGCTGCAAACCCGCTGTCTGCATCGATTCGGCGCGTGCCCATGCTTACAACTGCGCCGTCTTCGCACGCGACAGAGTTCTCGCGAAAGAACAAGCCAAACTTCCACGCGCCTGTTGTTGGACAGCTGTTGCACTTCAATGTTATTTCCGTCACGAAGTTAAAACCCGCAGCCCAAATTGCGCATAGTAATCTTGCTGCTGGGTGGTTTGGTGGGGACGTGGAAGCAAATCCAGACAAATGGCTTTAAGTCCATTGGCTGCCAAGAATGTCTGACGGAAAAACACGCGCCGTACATGCGGCAAAGTTTACTGTACAACGGGCAAACGGGACTAAAACTGAAAACTTCGAACAAATTACTAAAGCACGCGCTATCACTTCGCTAAAGTGCGGGGATCTGTTCGAGTGCGGTCCAAATATACAAGAATCTTATCCAAGAAAAAACACATGAAAAAAAAAAATGTGAATGTTGGGATCCTTCACATTATTTAGAATCTTCGGGGTCCTTCAAGAAACTCGGGGTCCTCCGATTGGCTGCGGAATATATTCATGTATCTAGGGGACTATAGAGGAGGGCCTACACCTAGGACATAAAGGAAAATATAATCGATTCGGAAAATGAGCCATATTAGCGAAGGCTTCTAAACCGGAACATATGTACAGCACCTAAAACAGCAATTAGGATGTATTCCTACGACCCCTTATCAGGCCAACCTCTTATCAGACTCCCAAAAGTCACATAAATCTCGGCTTTAGCCGACTTTAATTTCACAATTTGGTGGCTCGAAAAGTGTCAAACATTATATATGTTGTGTTAGTTTAGGCTACAGTGGGTTAGCCTATAGGGGGTACACAATTCTAGGGTTAGGCACTTGTACTCTTTTCATTGCTAGTTCATTCATTCCTGTTCAGTGATTCCAACATGGTATAGAGCAGGTCCTTCCTAGGACCGAAATTTTCTAAGGGCCCACCACTACGTCACTACCTACCTACCTACCTACCCGTGCCCTAGGGCGCCTCGGCGTGTCACGCCCCTAGAGGCCCCTCTTGACGGCCCCGCGCTAGCCCCGTTCAGGCCCCGTCGGCCCCTTTAAGGCCCCGTTCAGGCCCCGCGCTAGCCCCGTTTAGGCCCCGTCGGCCCCGTTTCAGGCCCCGTCGGCCCCACGCTAGCCCCTCTCAGGCCCCGTCGACCCGCGCTAGCCCCGTTTCAGGCCCCGTCGGCCCCCTTTTCAGGCCCCGTCGGCCCCGCGCTAGCCCCGTTCAGGCCCCGTCGGCTCGCGCTAGCCCCGTTTCAGGCCCCGTCGGCCCCGTTTCAGGCCCCGTCGGCCCCGCGCTAGCCCCTCTCAGGCCCCGTCGGCCCGCGCTAGCCCCGTTTCAGGCCCCGTCGGCCCGCGCTAGCCCCGTTTCAGGCCCCGTAGGCCCCGCGCTAGCCCCTCTCAGGCCCCGTCGGCCCCGCGCTAGCCCCATTCAGGCCCCGATCAGGCCCGCGCTAGCCCCGTTTCAGGCCCCTTTGGCCCCGTTTCAGGCCCCGTCGGCCCCGCGCTAGCCCCGTTCAGGCCCCGTCGGCCCCTTGCTAACCCCGTCAAGGCCCCGTTTGGCCCCGCGCTAGCCCCGCTCAGGCTCCGATCGGCCCCGCGCTCGCCCCTCTAGGGCCCCAACCGGCCCCGTGCCTACCTCGCCGACCCGTGCCCACCACCCAGAGGCCCCGGGCGGCCCGTTCCCGCCGCAGCACAAGAGGGAGAGCGGGCGGCCCGTCCCCGCCATGACCTGAGCCGAGCCGCGCGCCCCGAGCCGAGCCGCGCCACCCAGCCGAGCCGCGACCCGACCTGAACCGAGCCGCGCCGCCCTGCCCTACCTGGTTCGTCCTACCTGCTTCTCCTACCACTACTGCTGCTATTTCTACTGTTCCTATGGCTAGCCCACAGGTTCTCGTGTTCGATGCTGAGGGCCGCCCTGTGAAGTTTGACACCTGGCTCGATGACCTGCACCTCTACCTACAGCTCACAGCCAAGGATGACATCTCACTGTACGATCACGCCCTAGGCCTTGTCACTGCCCCTGCTGCTACTGCTGACAGCACTGCTCGCTCACAGTGGCAGACTCGTGATGCCCACGCTCGCTTCGCCATTCGCAACTCCCTGCCGATAGACAAACGCGAGCACTTTGGTCAGCACAAGACTGCACCGGCACTGTACACAGCTGTAGTTGCTCGCTACTCCTCACCTGCCTCTGCCGCACTAGGCCGTCTCTCCCTCCCCTACCTGTTTCCCGACCTGGCCTCCTTTCACACAGTCGCTGACCTCATCACGCACCTCCGTACTAGTGAGGCCCGCTTCCGTGCCGCCATGCCTGCTGAGTTCCTTGCCACGCACCCCCCTCCACTCTGGCTCACTCTCTATCACCTAGTCACCCGCCTCCCTGACACACTGCGTGCTGTCAGGGACCACTTCCTAGCTCGTTGCCCCACTGAGCTCACCATTGCCCTCCTCGAGAAGGAGCTACTTGCAGTTGAGGCTAGCATAGTCGCTGTAGGTGCCTCTCGTGGCGACCCCCGTACCCCGTTCTTTGAGGGGTGTTCTCCTTCCCCCCTTCTTCCCTCTGTCGCCTCTGCTGCTGCTGTCGACCTTCTTGGTACTGAGAAGGTCGGCACTTCGTCTGCCTCGAGCGGACGCCGCAACGGCAAGGGCAAAGGGGGCAAGGGTAGTGGTGGTGACGGCGGGGGAGGCGGCGGTGGGGGCGGTGGAGGCAGTGGGGGTGGTGGCTCGGCTGGAGGGGCGAGTGGTAGCGGTGGGGGTGGTGGCGGCAGCGGCGGGGGAGGTGGCAGGAGTGGAGGCGGCGGTTGGGGAGGCGGTGGACGAGGCGGCGGCAGGGGTTGGGGTGGTCGAGGAGGTGGCAGCGGTGGTGGTGGCCGTGGAGGCGCTGGCGGTGGCCAGGGCCAGCAGCACACCCTCTCGCCCCAGGAGGTCCGTGAGTGGTACTCTCAGCACGGGGGTGGGGGTGGTCTTAGCTGCACGTACGTCATTCGCACTGGTGACCGCACTGGTCAGCAGTGTGGACGACCGCACGCCACACAGCGCTGCTTCTCTCGTCTCGACGACGCTTGGCGTGTTCAGTTCCCTCAGGCCACTGAGCTGCCCCGCTGGCTTGATCTCCTGAAGAAGGGGATTGATATCTATGCTCTAGACTTTGATGCTATTCTATCTGCCATGTATGTGATGTCTACTAGTGGAGAGGGTGCTGAGTACTTGTGTGTGCCGCCCGACCCGGGCATTAGGGCCAGTGCGTCTGCCGCTCCAGGTACTCACGTGTCGGCTACCCCAGGTGCTGGTGAGGCTGCTGCTCTAGGTGCTCGTGTGTCTCCCCCCCTTGGTACTGCGTCGACTGCCGCACTGCACACCTTCACACTGGACTCAGGTGCTTCTCGCTGCTTCTTTCGTGACCGCACTGCCCTTGAGCCACTTACTCGGCCAGTTGCTGTCTCCCTTGCTGACCCCTCTGGGGGTCCGGTCATTGCGACCTCTTCCACTGTCCTTCCCTGCCCTGCGGTCCCGTCGGGCACACTGTCAGGTCTCCACCTCCCCTCGTTCTCTACGAACTTGGTGGCAGGCTGTGCACTCCAGGACGGGGGTGTTCACCAGTTCACCCCTGCCTACGAGCGCGTGACACACTGCACGTGTGCTCGTACGGGCCGTCACTTGGCTACCTTCACTCGGCAGCCGGGGTCGGACCTGTACACACTGACTACTGAGTCCCCTCAGGTTGCTGCGACTGCGTCCGCGTCCGCGTCAGGTCAGCTGTCCGCCCCCTGCTCGTGTCGCTCTTTGGCACACGAGACTGTCCTCTGGCACCACCGCCTTGGCCACCCGTCTGTGCAGCGGCTTCGTGCCATGCACTCCAGGTACCTTGTCTCTGGCCTGCCCAGGGTCCTTCCTCCCCTCCCACCCTCGCCTGCTCCTACCTGTCTCCCCTGTGTCGAGGGACGGCAGCGCGCCGCTCCTCACTCCTCCTCGTTCCCCCCGACGACTGCTCCCTTGCAGACACTCCACATGGACGTGTGGGGCCCAGCCCGCGTCCGTGGTCAGGGTCAGGAGAGGTACTTCCTGATAGTTGTTGACGACTACTCGCGCTACACCTCGGTCTTCCCCTTGCGCACCAAGGGTGAGGTCCCTGATGTCTTGATCCCTTGGATCCGCCGAGCCCGTCTCCAGCTCAGCGAGCGTTTTCACTCGGACTTTCCTGTCCTGCGCTTGCACTCTGACAGAGGTGGTGAGTTCTCCTCCGACCTCTTGGCAGCCTACTGTGCTGAGCACGGCATTGAGCAGTCGTTCACGCTTCCGGCTTCTCCACAGCAGAATGGGGTTGCGGAGCGCCGCATTGGCCTGGTCATGGAGGTCGCCCGTACCTCCTTGATCCATGCGGCTGCCCCCCACTTTCTGTGGCCGTTTGCGGTCCGGTACGCTGCGCATCAACTCAACCTCTGGCCCCGTGTCTCCTTGCCGGAGACCTCGCCCACGCTACTGTGGACGGGGGAGGTTGGCGATGCGTCGCGTTTCCGGGTCTGGGGGTCTCGAGCTTTTGTCCGCGATTCGTCTGCGGACAAGCTCTCCTCCCGTGCTGTTCCCAGCGTCTTCCTCGGCTTTGTCCCGGACGCGTCTGGTTGGCAGTTTTACCACGCCACCTCGCGCCGAGTCTTGCCCTCCCAGGACGTCACTTTTGACGAGTCCGTCCCCTACTACCGCCTCTTCCCCTACCGCACTGCCCCGCTCCCCCCCCCGCCTCTCTTCCTCTCGCCAGGTGCTGCTGTTGCAGACCCCCTCCCCCCTCAGGGTGCCGCTCCCTCAGGTGTGTCTCAGGTAGACCCGGTTGAGCCTGTTGAGGTAGCTGTCGACTCTCGTCCTGCTGGGGGTGCTGAGCCTGGGGGTGCTGAGCCTGGGGGTGTGGAGCCTGGGGGTGTGGAGCCTGGGGGTGTGGAGCCTGGGGGTGTGGAGCTTGAGGGTGCTGAGCTTGGGGGGGTGGAGCCTCGTGGTACTGAGCTGCGGAGTCCGGAGTCTGGGGGTTCTGCGTCTGGAGGTACGAGGTCTGGGAGTCCTGCACCTGGAGGAGCCCTCTCCTCGGAGCAGCTACGTGCGTGGTACTTAGAGTACTGCAGCCTCCGGAGAGGTACCGCTCGAGCCGGACGTACTACTGGGACTGGTGCTAGTACTTCTTCTCCCGTTCGGGAGCTCCCCTCCCGCGAGCGGATCCGTGAGTGGTACGAGCGGCGCTGCACTCTTCGGAGTGGCGTGCCTCGTGTTACGAACCCCGCTGCTGTTGGAGCTGCTGCTGGTGCTGAGGACCCAGGCGTTGGAGCTGCTGCTGGTGCTGAGGACCCGGGCGTTGGAGCTGCTGCTGGTGCTGAGGACCCGGGCGTTGGAGCCGCTGCTGGTGCTGAGGACCCGGGCGTTGGAGCCGCTGCTGGTGCTGAGGACCCGGGCGTTGGAGCTGCTGCTGGTGCTGAGGACCCAGGCGTTGGAGCTACTGCTGGTGCTGAGGACCCGGGCGTTGGAGCTACCGCTGGTGCTGAGGACGTGGACGCTGGAGCTGCTGCTGGTGCTGCCGACCCTGGTGCGGGTGTCCCTGCTGGCTCTGGTGTCGCTGCTCGGTCTCAGCCGTACTTTGTTCCGCTCCTTCAACAGGTTCTTGGTCAGCTTCCTCCTCCTTTTCCTCCTCCCTCCTTAGAGTGTCCTCAGCCTGTCCAGCTGCAGTCGGCGTTACCGTCTGCCTCCTCTCTCCTTGGTCCTGCTCCTTACACTGGTCCGACTGGAGGTCTTACTGAGCGGCGTGAGCCTGCGTCTCGTCCTGCGTCGCCTGAGTCTCGTCCTGGGTCGCCTGTCCGCACTGCTCTCTCTAGTCATCGAGTCCAGCGTCAGCGTCTTCCTGCTGTCCCAGGCACTCACCGGATGGCGCTTCGTCCGTCCACTGCTCCACAGCGTGTCCCACTGCCGTCTCCTCCTGCTTCCTCTCTTCCTGCTCTTCCTGACCCTGGGTCAGACTCTCTTCGTGCTACCAGTCCTGCTGTCACGCGTCTCCTGGCCACTGTTGTCACTGACCCTTCCTTTGAGTCTGCTGCTGCGTCTGCCTTAGTTGCTGAGCTTGTCGACTTTGCTGCTCGCTGTCGTCTAGACTACGCTGCTAGCCTAGTTGCTGAGTCTGAGTCTGTCTGTCCTCCGTCCGTCGGGGGTGAGTGTGCTCTTGGCACTGACGTCCTTGAGGACAGGCAGGAGGAGTTCCAGTGCTTTGCTGCCGCTTTGCCCCATCTCGTGTCCATGCTTGTTGCCCCTGAGGGAGACCCGGATGCACCAGACATCCCGACCCCACGCTCTTACGCAGAGGCGATGGCCGGTCCCTACTCCTCTCAGTGGCAGTCAGCCATGGACACAGAGATGGCTTCCTGGAAGTCCACAGGCACCTGCGTCGACGAGGTTCCCCCGCCTGGGGCGAACATCGTCAGTGGCATGTGGATTTTCAGGGTGAAGCGGCCGCCGGGTTCTCCGCCTGTCTTCAAGGCGCGTTACGTTGCACGAGGCTTCAGTCAGCGCGAGGGAGTTGACTTCTTCCAGACCTTCTCCCCGACCCCGAAGATGACCACTCTTCGGGTTCTGCTGCACGTCGCCGCTCAGCGTGACTACGAGCTCCACTCGCTTGACTTCAGCACTGCTTTCCTGCAGGGCAGCCTGCACGAGGAGATCTGGCTGCGCCGTCCACCTGGCTTCACTGGGTCGTTCCCTCCTGGTACCCAGTGGAGCCTCCGACGGCCAGTCTACGGTCTCCGCCAGGCGCCTCGTGAGTGGCACGACACACTGAGGACTACGCTTGCGGCTCTTGGGTTCGCGCCTTCTACTGCTGACCCGTCGCTGTTTCTACGCACCGACACCTCACTGCCGCCGTTCTACGTCCTTGTGTACGTCGACGACTTGGTTTTTGCTACTGCTGACACTGTGGCACTCGCCCACGTGAAGTCGGAGCTGCAGAAGAGACACACGTGCACAGACCTGGGTGAACTGACAAGCTATCTTGGCTTGCGGATCACCCGGGACAGAGCACGCCGCACCATCACCTTGACTCAGTCACACATGGTGCAGCAGGTCCTTCAGCGCTTCCGCTTCACGTACTCCTCGCCTCAGCCCACTCCTCTGCCTACCGGTCACTCGCTCTCAGCTCTGCCTTCGGATGAGTCCGTAGAGCCGAGTGGCCCGTATCCAGAGCTTGTGGGTTGCCTCATGTACCTGATGACCTGCACTCGACCAGACCTTGCATACCCTCTCAGCATTCTTGCACGCTATGTCGCTCCCGGCCGTCACCGGAAGGAGCACATGGATGCAGCTAAGAGGGTGTTGCGCTACTTGTGCAGTACGTCGGGCATGGGGCTAGTGCTTGGAGGGCGAGTCCCAGTTGTTCTCACTGGACACTCAGACGCTTCTTGGGCAGACGACCAGGCTACTCAGCGGTCGTCTCAGGGTTACTCCTTCAGTCTTGGCTCTGGTTCTGTTTCTTGGCGTTCTACTCGCTCTTCTTCTGTTCTCAGCTCCAGTTGTGAGGCTGAGATCTACGCCACAGCCATGGCGGCCCAGGAGCTACGCTGGCTCACCTACTTGCTGACCGACCTTGGAGAGCAGCCTCGTTCTCCTCCAGTGCTGTACGTCGACAACAAGGCAGCCATTGCCTTGTGTGAGGAGCACAGACTGGAGCACAGAACGAAGCACATTGCTCTGCGTTACTTCCTCGCTCGAGAGCTGCAGCAGCGTGGTCAGCTTCGCCTGCGTTACGTGGCCTCTGAGGCCAACACTGCTGATGTGTTCACCAAGGCGCTTCAGCCTTGTGACCATCAGCGCTTTTGCACTCTTCTAGGCCTTGTGCCTACTGGACCTCACTTGCTTACTTCTTGAGTCTGTTGTACTGTGATCTCTATATATAAACCTGCATGTGAACTGGTCTTGTGACCACTTGCTTGTGCTCGGAATTTGTGTGGTATCCTTGAGATCCACCCTGAGCTTGTTTTGCCTTGCTTTGCCTTGACTGGTCTTGTGACCCCTAGTTCTCCCCCACTTTGCCTATGGGGGTGTGTCAAACATTATATATGTTGTGTTAGTTTAGGCTACAGTGGGTTAGCCTATAGGGGGTACACAATTCTAGGGTTAGGCACTTGTACTCTTTTCATTGCTAGTTCATTCATTCCTGTTCAGTGATTCCAACAAAAAGTGCAAGTAAAAAACGCATGTGTTATGTGGTACACAGCAAAGCTACCATATTATTTTTTTGTTGTCCTGAAATACTTCCACTGAATCTCGGTTGAAACAATTTTTTGAAACCATGGTCAATCAAGTCAATTCCCATATTGCCGTACGTTTTTTGCGGGTTGGAAAAAATACTCGACAAAATAGAGATATGTTCGCACATTTTTACAGTGGCGTGGATTGCTGTTGTTCCATGTCGCACGCGATTTTATTTTGAGCAAGGCAGTTTCATAAATTTCGAATATTTGTTTGAAGTCCAATACGGGTTGGTCTAGTAAGGGGTCGTATGAGCACGCGTTTATGCAATCTTATTAATATTTCTTCGCGCGATCCGCAATTTGGGCCTCGGGATTTAATCTAACTAATCAAAATGGAATCAGCCTAAACATCACGAGCGTTCGCCCACATGGCCAAGGGCATATACGTTTAAGGCTTGTGTACACATTTAACGGGGCTTAAGTAAATATTTTGGGCGGCAAATCCTCTGAATATTATGATTTGTTGGCGAGTGACAACGAACACGTGGAACGGGTGATGTGGGGGCTTTCGTTGGTGGGGAGTTGACACTTGGCAATGCTCGAAGTGCTCCTGCGGCCGCGCTCCACTATTTCCATGTACGAATTGTGAACATGTAGATGTACCGTATTACCCCGGATATAGGCGCATATGCGCTTGTAATAAAATCGATTTTTTTGGGGGTGGCGCTTGTAATTGAATAACTGTCAGAAATAGGAAAGAATAAATGACTAGAATGACAGCAATACAAGGTTTGTATAGCAAAACCTACTGTACCCCATAAGGAGTACCCCACTACAGCCTAGATCATATAGATGCATAGTACAGACACACCCCCATAGGCAAAGTGGGGGACAAGAAAGAGAAGGAAGAAAGGTCAAGCTCAGGGTGGATCACAACGTCACCATGCAGTCTGAGCACAAGCAAATGACCACAAGGCCTGTCCACATACAGAGTTATATAAAGGAGAACAAGCAGTACAGTGATCACAACCTAGCAAGTGTAAGCATGCAGGTATATGTATATAGATCACAGTACAAGCAAAGTCAAGAAGTGAGCAAGTGAGGCCAAGTAGGCACAAGGCCTAGAACAGTACAGAAACGCTGATGATCACAAGGCTGAAGTGCCTTGGTGAAGACATCAGCAGTGTTGGCCTGAGAGGCCACGTAAACAAGACGAAGCTGACCACGCTGCTGCAACTCTTGAGCAAGGAAGTAGCGCAGAGCGATTGATTCGTTCTGTGCTCCAGTCTGTGCTCCTAACACAAGGCAATCATGGCCTTGTTGTCGACGTACAGAACTGGAGGAGAACGAGGCGGCTCGCCCAAGCTGGTCAGCAGGTAGGTGAGCCAGCGTAACTCCTGTGCAGCCATGGCCCCTGCGTAGATCTCAGCCTCACAACTGGAGCTGAGAACTGAAGACGAGCGGGTAGACCGCCACGAAACAGAGCCAGAGCCAAGGCTGAAGGTGTAACCCTGTGACGACCGCTGCGTAGCCAAGTCGTCAACCCAAGAAGCATCTGCGTGACCAGTGAGGACAACTCGAGCCCGTCCTCCAAGCACGAGCCCCATGCCCGACGTACTGCACAAGTAGCGCATCACCCTCTTAGCGGCCTTCCAGTGCTCTGGTAGGTGTCTCCCGGGCGCAACGTAGCGAGCCAGGATGCTAAGAGGGTAAGCAAGGTCAGGTCGAGTGCAGGTCATCAGGTACATGAGGCAGCCCACAAGCTCTGGATACGGGCCACTCGGCTCTACGGACTTATCCGAAGGCAGAGCTGAGAGCGAGTGACCGGTAGGCAGAGGAGTGGCCTGTGGCGAGGAGTACTCGAAGCCGAAGCGCTGAAGGACCTGGTGCACCATGTGTGACTGAGTCAAGGTAATGGTGCGCTGTGCTCTGTCCCTGGTGATCTGCAAGCCAAGATAGCTGCGCAGCTCACCCAGGTCTGTGCACGTGTGTCTCTTCTGCACCTCCGACTTCACGTGGGCGAGTCCCTCAGTGTTAGCAGTGGCAAAGACCAAGTCGTCGACGTACACGAGGATGTAGAACGGCGGCAGAGAAGTGTCGGTGCGTAGAAACAACGACGGGTCAGCAGTGGAAGGAGCAAACCCAAGAGCCGCAAGCGTCGTCCTCAGTGTGTCGTGCCACTCGCGAAGCGCCTGGCGGAGACCGTATACTGGCCGCCGGAGGCTCCACTGGGTACCTGCAGGAAACGACCCAGTGAAGCCAGGTGGGCGGCGCAGCCAGATCTCCTCGTGCAGGCTGCCCTGTAGGAAGGCTGTGCTGAAGTCAAGAGAGTGAAGCTCGTAGTCACGCTGCGCGGCAACGTGCAGCAGCACCCGAAGAGTGGTCATCTTCGGGGTAGGGGAGAAGGTCTGGAAGAAGTCAACTCCCTGTCGCTGACTGAAGCCTCGTGCAACGTAACGCGCCTTGAAGACAGGCGGAGAACCCGGCGGCCGCTTTCACCTTGAAAATACACATGCCACTGACGATGTTCGCCCCAGGTGGGGGAACCTCGTCAACGTAAGTGCCTGTGGACTTCCAGGATGCCATCTCTGCGTCCATGGCTGTCTGCCACTAAGAGGAGTAGGGACCCTCTATCGCCTCTGTGTAAGAGCGCGGGGTCGGGATGTCTGGTGCATCCGGGTCTCCCTCAGGTGCAATCAGCATGGACACGAGATGAGGTACAGCAGCTGCAAAATACCCAAAGTCCTCCTGCCTGTCCTCAAGGACGTCCGTGCCAAGAGCACACTCACCCCCGACGGACGGAGGACAGACAGACGCAGACTCAGCAACAAGACTAGCGGCGTAGTCTAGACGACAGGCGGCAGCAAAGTCAACCAGCTCAGCAACTAGGGCAGACGCAGCAGTGGACTCAAACGAAGGGTCAGTGACAACAGTGGCTAGAAGACGCGTGACAGTAGGACTGGCAGCACGAGCAAGGTCTGACGGTGGGTCAGGGACGTCAGGAAGAGAGGACGCAGGAGGAGACGACAGAGGGACACGCTGTGGTGCACTGGAAGGACGACGTGCCATCTGGTGCGTGCCTGGGACAGCAGGAGGACGCGGACGCGGAACACGACCAGAGCGAACAGTGCGAACAGGCGACGCAGGACGAGACTCAGGCTCACGACGCTCCGTAAGACCTCTAGTCGGTCCAGAGTAAGGAGAAGGACCAGGCAGTGGGGAGGCTGGCTGTAACTTCGACTGCGACTGGTCAGGCGGTGGACACAGTAAGGGAGGAGTAGGACCAGTAGAAGGCGGGAGGCCAAGAACCTGCTGAATGAGTGGAACGAAGTACGGCCGCGGCCGCGCAGTGCCTCCAGAACCAGCAGAGACAGCACCACCCCCAGCTCCAGGGTCTGCAGCTCCAGCAGCACCTCCAGCAGCAACAGCTCCAGCGCCTCCAGCTCCAACTCCTGCAGCACCACCAGCTCCAGTAGCTCCAGTACCTCCAGTACGAGCACCTCCGGGACCAGCGGCTCCAGCACCTCCAGCAGCTCCAGCACCAGCAGTACCTCCAGAAGCTCCAGCTCCAGCAGCTCCAGTACCTCCAGTACGAGCACCTCCGGGACCAGCAGCTCCAGCAGCTCCAGCACCAGCAGTACCTCCAGCAGCTCCAGCTCCAGCAGCTCCAGTAGCTCCAGTACGAGCACCTCCGGCAGCTCCAGTACCAGCAGGACCTCTAGCAGCTCCAGCTGCAGTAGCACCTCCAGCGGTAGGCCCCCCAGCTCCAGCAGCACGGCTCCAGCGCCGAGCAAACCACTCGCGCAGCTGCTGTGGAGAGAGGGGCTCCCGCCGTGACAAGACACCCAGAGGACCTCCAGACTCAGCACGCTCAGGCTCAGCACCCCCAGGCTCAGCACCCCCAGACTCAGCACCCCCAGGCTCAGCACCCCCAGGCTCCGCACGCTCAGGCTCAGCACCCCCAGGCTCTGCACCCTCAGACTCAGCAACCCCAGGCTCAGCACCCCCAGGCCCCGCACCCGCAGGCTCAGCACCCCTAGCAGCACCAGAGTCGACAGCTTCCTCGACAGGCTTGACAGGGTCTACCTGGGACACACCTGAGGGGGCAGGACCCTGAGGGGGGAAGGGGTCTACCGGAGGAGCACCTGGTGCTAGGAAGAGCAGCGGGGGGGGGGGGGGAGAGGGGCAGTGCGGTAGGGAATGAGACGGTAGTAAGGTACCGACTCGTCAAACATGACGTCCTGAGAGGACAGAACACGACGCGAGGTGGGTGTTATAGTCACAATAGGCTTGAATGTGCCTAAAACGAAAGATAGAGAGCACAGACGGATTTCTGCACAGCGGCTTCAAACGTTGATAGCGTTCTGCTCACAGCTGCAAATGACTTGATTCAAATTGGATCTGGAGCGTCTTTACGTCGTCTACAATTAGCAATTTAGATTGCACGATTTGATAAAGAATTGACGACACAGCGTCGGTTTGAACGAACGGTACTATGGCAGCCACTATAGTCTTAGAACACAAGATAGGAAGAGTTACGAGTTGGGAATGACTCCCAGCTCCTACAAATCCCAAGAGCCGAGGTACAGTGATGTGGAACAGTGCCACACTGTCCCCAACCACGAAGGGTCTCGAAACTACCCTTCACTAGGGCCTACACCAAGTGAAATGTTACACTACACAAAGTAATGTAACTATCTTCAATATCTTGAGGTGTACCCTTTTGGCAAGCTTCGAAATCACTTGAGGCTTGACACCAAGGCTCGGGCTCTTCATCACAAACTCATCCTTGAGTTCTTGATGGGTCTGCTGCACACACCTGCGACACGCCGAACGTTCGACACAGGACAAAATAGAAACCGCGCACGACAAAATAGAAACCGCGCGCGAGACACAAACGACCGCGTAACACGCGTCTAGCGATAACTCGCTATTGACTCCACACACACACTCGACATCATGACTCAACATTCACACACAATTATAAGCATGAAATATATATTATCCCATGCCCTCATACCATTCCATACACACACACATTCACGCACACGGACAACAAGCCGAGTGCAAACCGTAGGGTTGCACCAACAAACTCCCCCTCGGATTGTTGGCCTTAGGATATGTTGCTCTCTCAGTTCAGAGCCATCCCAGCCAGCTTGCAACACTTCCAATGCTGCTGCTCCACCAGCCTCTTGGTCATCATGTCAGCCGGCTGCCCCGTGGTCTTCACGTAGCGCAACTCAACTTCACCCGCGGTTACCATGCTCCTCGTCCAATGCCACTTCACCCTCATGTGCTTCGTGAGTCCATGCAACACAGGGTTCTTAGCAAGAGCAATGGCACCCTGGCTGTCACAGTACAGTGGGGTAGGTCCTTGCTGCTCCTCCCCCAATTCAGCCAACAAACGCCGCTGCCACACAATCTCCCGTACGGCACGGAAGAGTGCCATGTACTCGGACTCCACCGAGCTCAAAGCTTGGTCAACCTGCTTCTTGCTCTCCCAAGCAGTTGGGCCTCCACCAACACAGCATATGAAGCCTCCCACACTTGTCATGTCCTCTGGTTCTGATGCATATGAAGCATCCGAGTAGGCGGTGAGGAACAAACGCCCGGGTTCAACACCATCCGCGCCCTTTTGGCGCCTTTGTGCCGCCGCCGAGTATTGCAGCCCAACGGTCGGTGTTTGGCCAAGATACTTGGCCACCCTCATTCCAGCTGCTACCTGCTCCTCATTAGGGCATTGCACAACCCTAGCCAGCTGCCCGGTAGCAAACGCGACGTCCGGTCGGGTGTTTACCGCCGCATACATGAGGCTGCCCACCAACGAGTGAAATCGGCGCCTCTCCTCTTCACCAACGCTCTCCTCCTCTGGTCCCTTCACACACTTGAACCCAGAGGGAAAGGGTGTAGCCACATGGCCTTCACTCTGCCCAAAGTTGGCAGCCAATGCCTCCAGGTACTTTCGTTGATGCACCCGCATGCACCGCTTCTCCACATCTCGTTCGATGTGGAGCCCAAGGTAGAAGCTCACGTCACCAAGGGCCTTGCACTTGAACTTGTCTTGAAGCTTCAGCATCACCTCCTTCACAAGGTCAGAAGAGGGTGAGAAAATGAGGATGTCATCCACATAAACCACCATGAAACTCCTCTGCTCCCCCTCGCCAAGCATGAACAAGGAGTGATCGGCCGTTGAGGGAGTGAAGCCGATCCCCTCCAACACTTCGCGCAGCTTCATGTACCATTGCCTAGGGGCTTGCTTCAGCCCATAGAGGGCCTTCTTCAGCTTCCACACTCTGCCACTACCATCATCAAACCCCTCTGGCTGCGCCATAAAAATCTCCTCCTCAAGGATGCCGTTAAGGAATGCCGTTACGATGTCCATTTGCTTTACTACCCATCCTTTGATGGCGGCTCCCGCGAATAGGGTTCGCAGCGTCGTCGGCTTCACCACAGGGGCAAACAGCTCCTTGAAGTCCACCTTCTCCTTCTGCTGGTACCCCTTGGCTACAAGCCTAGACTTGTAGCGCTCGATCTTGCCGTCGGCATCCGACTTGATTTTGAAGAGCCACTTGGACGTTATCGCCGTACGCCCCTCCGGTAGCTCCACCAATTCAAACGTGTCATTCTCCTCGATGCTCTTCAGCTCACTCTCCATGGCCTTCTTCCACTCCTCAGCATCACTACTCTCCAAAGCCTCCTTGAGAGTTGCTGGTTCTCCCGGCATCTCCACCGGAGAGAAGAACGCGAAGGCACACTCCTCGTAGTCACTCTCCTCGTCGTCTCCGACCATCATTGCCGCTCCGGCCAGGGCTGTCTTGCCCTGCTTTCCCGGCGCATCATAGGTCAGCCTATTAGGGGGTTGAACTCTCCTCTTCCCCCTTCCTTCCTCCTCAGCTGCAGGGACTTGAAGGCCTTGGCATTGCTGCGGTGTGGCTCGAATCCGTGGAGCACTCGTAGTACGGGAAGGAAGTGACGGTGCACGCTCGCTCACTTGCTGCACCTCCTCCTCTTCTTCCTCTGCATCATTGGCCTCCTCTCCCCCATTCACAAGGGAGGATTGCCTTGTGGTTGTGCTGCCGCTGCTCAGTTCCAAAGGCAGCTCCACATGCTCCAAACCGGAACTCTTCACCTCCCCAAACCGCACGCCTATCTTCGCCTCATTCTCCGCCTTCCAATCCTTGTACATGAAGTTCTCCATGAACTTGCAGTCCCTGCTCACCAAGAACTTCTTGGTGAATGGGTCCCAAAGAAGCCATCCCTTGCTGTTTTGAGCCATGCCCAAGTGCACGGCCCACACCGCCTTGGCACCAAGCTTGTTGTGCCGAAGATGCTTAGGCACGAGCGCCATGCACATGCACCCGAACACCCGAAGCATATCCACCTTTGGCTTCCTTCCTAGCCACTCCACATAGGGCACCCATTTGTCTGCTCCCACATGAGTCAAGGCTCTGTTCTTGGCCACACACGCGCTCCGCACCGCATCAGGCCAGAAATAGTCGGGTAGCCCGGCTTCAATGAGCAACCCGCGTGCCACCTCCGTGATTGTGCGGTTCGCTCGCTCGGCGATGCCGTTCATTGCAGGGGAGTATGGCATGGTGAGGGAGTGCCGAATACCATTCTTCTTCAGCCACAACCCAAACTCCTTGCTCAGGAACTCTCCCCCTCGATCGGTGCGGATTGACTTGACTAGACGGTCTTGTTGCCGCTCCACCATCGGGAACCAATCCGTCTTCAACGTTTCAGCCACGTCGCTCTTCTTGGCCAGCACGTACACCCAAGTCATTCGGGTGTAGACGTCGACAATGGTGAGAAAATACTCAGCTCCAGCAGCTCCAAGCTTCAGGGGGCCCACCACGTCCATCACCACCTCATCAAGCGGTGCCTTTGCCGTTGCCTCCGAACTAGGGAACGGAAACCGGGTGAACTTGGCTTGAATGCACGTCGGGCAGCCAAGCACCTCATCGGGCTCCCCCTTCACACGTATGCCAGCAACCATCTCATTCTTCACTAGCTGCTGCAAGATGGGCAGGGCCACATGCCCCATGCGCCGATGCAAGGTGAGCCAATCACACTCCCCCGTAGCCGAAGTTGGATTGGAGAATGCCGCGCTCGCAATAGCGCCCCACATACTCTCTCTGTAGTCCTCCTCCGCTGCTGCCTCTGGGTTCTCCTCACCCTTTTGCTGCTCCTTGGTTGCTGCACCACTCTCCTTAGGTTCACTGAACTTGCTGGTCCCTCCAGGTTTGCTCTTCTTGAGCTCATTCTCCTTAGCGCGACCGTTCGCGCCATCGTCGCTACCGACCGCTCCATCCTTGGTGCTGATGCTTGCTGCCACTTGCCTCTCCTTAGGCATAGGGACCACTGGGATCTGCCACATCTCGTTGTAGACATCCCTGTCCTCATGAAGGTCCCAAAGAATTCGATCGCCAAGCCTTGCGGTGTAGGTCTTGGCTTCCTTCGAGTTCGTGTCCATGCCGGCCTTTGCCAACCGCCACACGGAAATCAGGTTTGCAGCAAGGCTGGGCACCCAAAGCACGTTCTTGAGGCCCACCATCTTCCCATCAGCACCCTTGAACATGGCCTTGCCCATGCCTTTCACCTCTGCTCGCTGCCCCAAAGCCGATGTGACATGCTTCACCGGTGACGGCTCGAGTTCGGTGAGCAAGTCCGGGCGAGGTGTCATGCTATAGGTAGCGCCACTATCAATCACCCAATAGTCCAGGGGGTGTAGGGTCACCTTCCCCACAGCTGCTGGCTCCTCAAAGCCTTCATCCTTCTCTGGACCAGCCGGTACTTGCGTCGACACGAAGTAGAATAGACCCGGGTATCGATCGTCGCTCGGGTCCTTGTCGTTGTCTCCGCTCTTCATGTTTGCAGCTCCGCCACCGCGACCGCCACGGCCTCCACGGCCTCGTCCTCTCCCTCTTCCTGCTCCTCTACCCTCTTGGCCTTGAGCAGGGGTCCAACCATCAGGGAGTTTGTAGCAGTCGTGCCACATGTGTCCGCTCTTGTGGCAATAGTGACACTCGCCGTCGAATCGGCCGCGACCGCGTCCGTAGCTCTTGTCGTCGCTGCCGTAACCGCCACTCCTGCGGCCTCCGCCGAAGTTGCTGCCACCAAACCTTCCTCCCCCTCGTCCTCTGCCTCTTCCTCGACCATATCCACGGCCGATGCTCGCTGCCCCAGCGCCATCCGCACTCGCCAACTCACGGCGGCGGAAATCCTCTTGAAGGATAGCTCGCTTCACGTCTTCAAGCGAGAGGCGGGGCAAGTCGCGATTAAGGTTGATGATGAGCGAGGACCATGACTCTGGGAGTAAGGCCAGCAACTTGGTCTTCTTTTGGAGCTCACTGTAGTTCAAATCAGCTCCCTCAAGCCGCGTCAACAAGTCGAAGAATTTCTGCACCCCTTCTTCAACCGCTTCGTCTTCTTCAATTCGTAGTGCCGCCATTTGCCGTTCCAACACCACCGCTACCGCCGCTGTTGCAGGAGCATGTACACCCTTGAGAGCAGCCCATGCCTTTGGTCCTTTCTCTGGTTCACGCTGGAATGGCTTGATGTGACGGATCTGACTGCTCCCCAACGCTTGCCCAAGTAAGAGATAGCCTTGTGCGCTCTTCCGCACCCACGGGCTCTTCTCCGGGTCGTTCTCGGGGCGCTTCTCCGTTCCTTCCATCACCTCCAGCAGGTCATAGTGGTCAAAGATGTTCTCCATCTTGAAGGACCATTCAGCAAAGTTGTCACCGTTGAACTTGTCAAGCCCAAACACCCTAGGCTCATCCCTAGGTGGGCCAAGACTTGGTTGCATGGGCGCCATGGCTGAATCACGGGGTTGGCCTTGAGCTTGAGCTTCTCCACTGCCACCAGCACCTCTGCCACCCCTTTCCTCAGGTCCAGACATTGTCGAAACTGCTCCAAGGGGCTCTGATACCACTTGTTATAGTCACAATAGGCTTGAATGTGCCTAAAACGAAAGATAGAGAGCACAGACGGATTTCTGCACAGCGGCTTCAAACGTTGATAGCGTTCTGCTCACAGCTGCAAATGACTTGATTCAAATTGGATCTGGAGCGTCTTTACGTCGTCTACAATTAGCAATTTAGATTGCACGATTTGATAAAGAATTGACGACACAGCGTCGGTTTGAACGAACGGTACTATGGCAGCCACTATAGTCTTAGAACACAAGATAGGAAGAGTTACGAGTTGGGAATGACTCCCAGCTCCTACAAATCCCAAGAGCCGAGGTACAGTGATGTGGAACAGTGCCACACTGTCCCCAACCACGAAGGGTCTCGAAACTACCCTTCACTAGGGCCTACACCAAGTGAAATGTTACACTACACAAAGTAATGTAACTATCTTCAATATCTTGAGGTGTACCCTTTTGGCAAGCTTCGAAATCACTTGAGGCTTGACACCAAGGCTCGGGCTCTTCATCACAAACTCATCCTTGAGTTCTTGATGGGTCTGCTGCACACACCTGCGACACGCCGAACGTTCGACACAGGACAAAATAGAAACCGCGCACGACAAAATAGAAACCGCGCGCGAGACACAAACGACCGCGTAACACGCGTCTAGCGATAACTCGCTATTGACTCCACACACACACTCGACATCATGACTCAACATTCACACACAATTATAAGCATGAAATATATATTATCCCATGCCCTCATACCATTCCATACACACACACATTCACGCACACGGACAACAAGCCGAGTGCAAACCGTAGGGTTGCACCAACAGTGGGGTGGTAAAACTGCCAACCAGGCGCGTCAGGGGGGAAGCCAAGGAAGACGCAGGGAACAGCACGGGAGGACAGCTTGTCCGCGGAAGAATCGCGGACAAAAGCTCGAGATCCCCAGACACGGAACACAGACGCATCGCCAACCTTCCCCGTCCACCGCAGAGTAGGTGTGGTCTCCGGCATGGAGACACGGGGCTGGAGGTTGAGCTGATGCGCTGCGTACTGGACCGCGAACGGCCACAGAAAATGGGGAGCAGCCACATGGATCATGGACGTACGAGCGACGTCCATGACCATGCCAATGCGGCGCTCTGCAATCCCATTTTGCTGTGGGGAGGCCGGAAGCGTGAACGTCTGGCGGATGCCCTCCGCACGACAGAAAGCCCTCAGAAGGTCGGAGGAAAACTCACCACCTCTGTCGGAGTGCAGACGCAGAACAGGAAGGTCCGAGCCGAAATACTCGCTGAGATGGTGACGGGCAGCGCGGATCCAGGTGATCAACACCTCAGTGACCTCACCCTTGCGACGCAAGGGGAAGACTGTGGTGTAACGCGAGTAGTCGTCAACGACCAGCAGAAAGTAACGCTCGTGACCCTGTCCACGGACGCGGGCTGGGCCCCACACGTCCATGTGGAGAGTCTGCAGGAGAGCCTCCGTCGGAGGGAACTCGTAGGAGTGAGGAGCGGCGCGCTGCCGTCCCTCGACGCAAGGAACGCAGGTAGGGGCAGGCCCCGGTGGGAGAGGAGGGAGAGACCGGGGGAGACCAGAGACAAGGGTACGGGAGGCCATACCTTGGAGACGAGGCAGGGAGGGGTGACCAAGGCGGTGGTGCCAAAGGAGAGTCTGGTGTGACAGAGTACGACACGAGCAGGGGGCAGACTCCGGACCAGACTTGGACGCGGCAGCAAACACCTGACCAGACGCGGCTACCTGACCAGACGCATCAACCGGAGGAGACTCAGTAGTCAGTGTGTACAGGCTCGACCCAGGCCGACGGGTGAACGTGGCCAGGTGGCGGCCCGTCCGAGTGCACGTACAGTGGGTCACACGCTGACCTCCAGGAGTGAACTGGTCAACCCACACGTCCTGGAGGTCAGCTCCACTCACCAAGTTCGTAGAGAACGAGGGGAGGTGAAGACCCGACAGTGAGCCGGACAGGGCCGCCGGACACGGCAGAACCGTGGAGGAGTGCGCAAGGACTGGGCCCCCAGAGGGGTCCGCCAGGGAGACTGCAACCGGTCGACTGAGCGGCGTGAGTGTGGTGCTGTCGCGAAAGAAGGAGCGAGAAGCACCCGAGTCAAGTGTGAAGGTGTGCAAGGCCTCAGCAGGCGCAGTACCAGAGAGAGCAGACTCACCAGCACCTGGAGCAGCAGACTCACTAGCACCTGGAGCAGCAAACTCACTGGCACCTAGAGCAGCAGCCTCAATGCCCGGGTCGGGCGGAACACACAGGTAACAGTCACCCTCAGCACTATCAGTCACAGCATATATGGCAGCAAGGATAGCATCGAAATCAAGATCAAAGATAGCAACACCAGACTTAAGCAGATCACCCCAGCGAGGGAGCTCAATGGCGTCATGAAACTGGGCGCGCCAGGCGTCAGTCAGGCGACCTAAACAGCGATGCGTCGTGTGTGGCAGCCCGCACGTCTCCCCACGGCGTCCGCCGGTGCGGAGAACGTAAGTGCAAGGACCAGCACCCCCAGACCTCCCACGCCCAGCGTACCACTCACGAAGCTGCTTGGGCGACGGGGTCTCACGGGAACGCGGTTGCTGTTGGCGCTGGCTACCACCAAAGCCTCCACGCTGCGCGGCTCCACCCCGACCAGCACCACCGCCGCCGCCACCTCCACTGCCGCTGCCGCTGCCTCCACCGCCGCTGCCGCTGCCTCTACCACCTCCACCGCCGCCACCGACGCCCCCACTTCCGCCACCACCCCCACCTCCACCGCCACCCCCTCCGCCTCCTCCACCGCCTCCACCGCCGCCCCCGCCGTCCCCTCCACCACCCTTGCCCCCCTTGCCCTTGCCGCTGCGGCGCCTCCCACTAGGAGCAGACGCAGCCCCGACCTCCTCGGTGTTAACGAGGTCGACAGCAGCAGAAGAAGCAACAGAGGGCAGAAGGGGAACGGGGGAACACCCCTCAAAGAAAGGGGCGCGAGGGTCGCCACGAGAAGCACCTACAGCAACTATGCTCTTCTCAGCTGCAATGAGGCGCTCCTCTAGCAGGTCGACGGTGAGCTCGGTGGGGCAAAGGGAGAGAATGTGGTCCCTGACTGAGCAAAGAGAGTCAGGGAGACGGGTGACTAGGTAGAAGAGGGTGATGTACATGGGGGGGGGGAGTTCTTGGCGCAGAACTCCGAGGGAAGCGCAGCGCGGTAGCGGGTGTCACTAGTGCGGAGGTGAGTAATGAGGTCAGCGACTGTGGCAAAGGCGGCCAGGTCAGGGAACAGGTACGGCAGCATGATGCGGCTGAGGGCAGCAGTGGCGGGGGAGGAGTAGCGCGCTACGACAGCGTCATACAAAGACTTAGCAGTCTTGTACTGGCCAAAGTGCGCGCGCTCAGCAGACGGCAGGTGACTACGAACAGCAAGGCGAGCAACAGCGTCACGAGTAGTCCACTGCGAGCGAACCGTACTGTCAGTAGTGGCAGCAGGTGCAGCAGAGGCGCCGGACGTGTGATCGAAAAGCGAGACTCCGTCCCTAGAGTCGCACTGAAGAAAGAGCTGCAGGTCATCTACCCAAACGTCGAAGTCAACCGCACGACCCTCAGCATCGAAGGTAAGAACATTAGGGCTAGCCATGGCGGCAGTAGCAGCAGGAGCAGCAGGAGCAGCAGTAGCAGCAGAAGCAGCAGTAACAGCGCGGGCAGGGCAGCGCGGCTCAGTAGGGCAGGGCGGCGCGGCTGGGCAGGGCGGCGCGGCTAGGCAGGGCGGCGCGGCTCGGCAAGGCGGCGCGGCTCGGCTGGGCGGCGCGGCTTGGCTGGGCGGCGCGGCTCAGCTGGGCGGCGCGGCTCGGCAGGCAGGCGGGCGCGGCGGCGCGCTTAGCAGGGCGGGCGCTTACCAGGGGCGGGTGCAGGGCAGGGCCGCAACTGGCGGTTAGGTCAGGGCCGCAACAGGGCGGCTGTAGGGCAGGGCCGCGACGAGGCGGCGGCAGAGCAGGGCTGCGACGGGGCGGCAGCAGGGCAGGGCCGCGACAGGGCGGCTGCAGGGCAGGGCCGCGACGGGGCGGCGGTAGAGCAGGGCCGCGACGAGCGGCTGAGGGCAGGGCCGCGACGGGTGGCGGCAGGGCAAGGCCGCGACGGGCGGCGAGGTCAGGGCCGCAACTGGGGGCGGCAAGGCAGGGCCGCGACGGGCGGCTAGGTCAGGCCGCAACGGGCGGCTAGGTCAGGCCGCGACGGGCGGCGACAGGGCAGGGCCGCGACGGGCGGCTACGTCAGGGCCGCAACGGGCCGTTAGGGCAGGGCCGCGACGGGCCGGGAGTGCAGGGCCGCGACGGGCGGCAGTAGGGCAGGGCGCGCGACGGCGCAGGTGAGGCAGGCGCGAGGCGCGCTTCGGGCAGGGCAGGAAAAAAAAAATCGATCGTGGTGGGCCCTAAAAAAAAACGTTCCCACTAGGGAACCTGCTCTGAAACCATGTCAGAAATAGGAAAGAATGAATGACTAGAATGACAGCAGTACAAGGTTTGTATAGCAAAACCTAATTGGGCTGTTTCCCATAAGGAGTACCCCACTACAGCCTGGAGCATATAGATGCATAGTTCTGACAGTAACGGCCATAAGCGCCGGCGCTTATATCATGGCAAAAATGAATTTGTTATTTATAAGTACCAAATCGAAGCCCGCAATAAGGCGAACACAACGTGCGCGTGGGATCATGCATGAAATCCCGCCGAAAACTGCCGCGCTTCGATTTCCGACCGCACAAAGCCCGTCCAGGAGCAGCGCACCTGCCAGCGCTGACGTGAAAGTTGCCATGCGGCCCAATCAGGCTTTCATGCGCTGGCAGGCAGCTGCATTTCACCCGAACCATCGAGAAGGGGCTGGAATGCCCTGCCAGCGCAGCATGTTCGTGCCGCGATACCCTCCTCTCCCGGTTCAGACAGGGGGTACCCGTCTCTCCCCGACGAGGACCCCGAGGCGCTAACCAGAAGGGGTCCCTTTGAATCTCTAATTTGTTCTCCATTTCTCTCAGTTTCTCGTTCAGTTTCTTGGTCACTCTCGCCTGGCTGCGGAAGCCATGGCGGAATTCAGCGGCACACACTTCTTGTTCAAGAAAAAACATGCGCGAAGGCCCGCGTTTAGAGTAGACGCTGACGGGTGGTACTCCCGTATCCCACCAGAACCACCAGAGCCACCACAGCCTCCTGCGCCTCCTGCGCCTCCTGCTCCTCCTTCGCCTCCTGCACCTCCTGCGCCCCCTGTTCCTCCTGTTCCTCCGTGTACTCAGGGTCCTGTGTCTCCGCAACACACTGGCAATCAGCCCGTGCTCACGCTGCTGCTCCCATCGGCGTTTGACGAATACCTCTCCGAACCGGAGTCTAACAAGGCGCAAGATGAGTACGTGGAAGTGGAGTACGCGCCTGGAGCACGTTGGGGACAGCCCGACGATTGCCCTTGGGACGAATCTGCAGTCGGCGCCGACGATGATGTTGCTGACGCTGAGGAAGCGAGCGGCGCCGAGGGTGGCACGGAGGCTTCCGCCGAGGGCGGCACCGCTGAGGATGTGTTTCCAGAAGGTGTTACGGGCGACGATGACGACGACGGAGTGGAGTACTGGTCACGCGACGGGCTTCCCGAGAAACTGCCCATACCATCCTATCCTCCGATTAATCGCAAGCGACCCCACCCCTCTTCACAGAACCGTGATGCCCGCCCCCCCTCTCCCAGGCACAAGCTCACCGACCACAAGCGGCAAGGTTACACCGCCGCGGAGAAGTTGAAGTGGGTTGCTGTGCTTGATGTGGCGGTGTCGGTGCGCGCCTTGGCTCGCGAGAGCGGAATCCACCGCAAATGCCTCACCAACTGGAAGCGGGCGGCGGAATTCCTCAAGGACGTTCACTCCGCTCGGAAGCGCATGCACAGCCGCGGGCGAGCGTCGTGGTACCGGCCGATGGAGTTGAAGGTGTACGGGAAGCTCCTCGAGTGGCGCCGCAAGGGAACCGCCGTGTCAGTCGGCCGCCTGCAGGAGTGGTCGCGGGAGTTCATGAAGCTTCTGTACCTGGACAAGAACTGGAAAGGAAGCCAGAGGTGGTCGGAGCGCTTTCGGCGGCGATGGAATCTGAGCGTCCGCATGAAGACAAGGGTTGCCCAGAAAACCGCCGCGCGTAAGAATTACCCCGTGTACTTTGCCACGTGGTTTTTGTTCATTTGTACTAACACCCTCCGTCTGTGTCCGTCCTCTCTTCCACCGCCGTGCAGATGTCGCTGAGCAGTGCAAGAGCTTCTGGCAGTTCGTGCGTGCCAAGCGTCGTGAGCGCGGCATCGACACCGCGTGGATCATCAACGCGGACCAGACGCCGCTCTGGCTGGAGATGCCCGCCACCACCACCGTGGAGGAAACGGGTGTTCGCTCGGTGCCTATCAGGAGCGCGGGGTATAAGAAGCAGCGAGTGACCGTGATGTTGGCGTGCACGGCGGACGGAATGAAGCTGAAGCCGTGGGTGTTCTTCAAGCGCAAGTCCTTGCCGAAGGGCGATATCCCTGCCGGTAAGTCAAGAGGTGTACTGCACGTTCGATGCGTTCTGTTCTGAGTGCGAATTCTAACCACCCGTACGTGTTTCGTGCAGATGTGGTCGTGGCTTGCCACGAGAACGGGTGGATGGACTCCGCGGGCGTCATTCGCTGGCTTGAGGAGGGCGTCAAGCCTTTCTTGAAGCCTCGGTTTGGCAGACAAGCCAAGAGCTCGATGCTGGTGCTGGATTCTTACCGCGGTCACCTCACTGAGGGGGTGAAGGAGAAGCTCCGCGAGATGAACTGCGTGCCGGCAATCATCCCGTCGGGCTGTACGGCGGAGGTACAGCCGCTCGATGTCTCCATCAACAAGAGATTTAAGGCGTCGGTCCGCCAGCAGTACCAGAGGTGGTTTGAGGCAGAGGGGCAAGAGCAGCTGACGGCAGCAGGTATGGCATGAGTACGTTATTGTTTTACCCCCCCCGAATTCTTTGTTGTTGCACTAACGGCTTTCCACCGTTCTCCCGTAATGTTTCAGGGAACCTGAAGAAGCCTCCACCTGAGGTCGTCCTGAGGTGGATATCTCAGGCCTGGAAGGCAGTGCCAACCGACCTCATCAAGCGTGCCTTCCTCACCTGTGGCATCAGCAACCAGCTTGACGGCAGTGAGGACTCGCCATGGCGCACAGGCAGAGCCAGCTGACAGCGGAAGTGGATGTCGACGATGACATCATCGCTGATGGATTTTTTGGCAACAACTGCCAGGAGCCCGAATCTGACGAGGAGGAGTAGGAGGGGTACTGGTGTCATATATATATGACTTAGTCTATGTAGGCTATAGTGGGGTAGACACTAAGGGGTACAAGTTTCTAGGGTTTCCTATTTGTACACAACATTTCCTAGTTCATTTCATTCCTCATTTCTTCACATGGTATAGAGCTGGTTCCCTCGTGGGACGGTTTCTTCCTTGGGCCCACCATTCGAAAAAAAAATTCCTGCCCTAAACGCGCTTCGCGTCCTGCCCCAAAACTTCGCGACCCCCCCGCCCCTTAGCGGTCCCCGTCGCGACTCCTTAGTGGCCCCTCGCGGCCCCTCTTAAGGCCCTTCGCGGCCTCCTCACGGCCCGTCGCGGCCCCTTCTCGGCCTTCGCGGCCCCTTTAGCGGCCCTTCGCGGCCCCATCACGGCCCTTCGCGGCCCCTTCGCGGCCTTCGCGGCCCCCTTCGCGGCCCTTTGCGGCCCCCCTCTAGGCCCTTAGCGGCCCCTTTGCGGCCCTCCGCGGCCCCCTCTTGGCCCTTCGCGGCCTCTTCGCGGCACTTCGCGGCCCTCCGCAGCCCCCCCTTCACAGCTCATCGCGGCCCCTCCGCGGATCTTCGCGACCCGCCACAGCCGCCCAGCCGCCCTGTCGCCGCAGCCCCAGCAGCAACTGCAGTCGCGCGTGCTGCTGCTGCCGCTTCCGCTGCTGCCGTGATCGCCGCCGCCGCTGCTGCCGTTGCGGCCGCCGCCGCTGCTGTCGTCACAAGCCGCCGCCGCTGCTACCGTGACAGCCGCTCCAGCCGTCCCGGCCCTGCACTGCAGCCGAGTCGCGGCCCTGCCCTGCCGCCCTGTTGCGGCCCTGCTCCTACCGACGCACCTTGGCCCTGCCCCACCACTTGCGGGTTCTTACCCACCCGCCCCTGGTAAGCGCACAGCCGAGCCGCGCCCCTCCTGCTAGCCTGCTTCTGCTAGCCTGCTTCTGCTTCTGCTGCTGCTAGCCTGCTGCTGCTGCTGTCATGACTACTCCCAACGTTCTTTCCTTTGATGCTGAGGGTCGAGCGGTAGACTTTGAAGTCTGGATCGATGATCTGCAGCTGTTCCTGCAGTGGGATAGCAAAGACGGCCTCTCACTGTTCGATCTCACGTCTGGTGCCTCCCCTGCCCCTGCTGCTGATGCTACTAGCACTGTTCGCTCTGTCTGGACCACACGCGATGCTGCTGCTCGCCTTGCTGTGCGTAGTCACCTGCCGTCCTCTGAGCGTGCGCACTTTAGTCAGTACAAGAGTGCTAGCACCATGTACACTGCTGTTGTTGCGCGCTACTCCTCCCCTGCCACTGCTGCCCTTAGCCGCCTCATGCTGCCGTACCTGTTCCCTGACCTAGCCGCCTTTGCCACAGTCGCTGACCTCATTACGCACCTCCGCACTAGTGATACCCGCTACCGCGCTGCGCTTCCTGCCGAGTTCTGCGTTTTCCGTACATTACAGTTCATCCAGTACGGTAATCTGTACTGCGTCACGGTTCAAAACGGTGCAATTTTAAAACCGCTGTGCACCGCCTGATATCTTTTCAAACCACGACGAATGAACTGTATAGTACCTGAAAACGTACATCACTCTCTACTACCTCGTTACCCGGCTCCCTGACTCCCTTTGCTCGGTCAGGGACCACTTCCTCTCGCTTTGCCCCACCACGCTCACTGTTGACCTCCTCGAGGAGCGCCTCCTTGCAGCTGAGAAGAGTATAGTTGCTGTAGGAGCCTCTCGTGGTGACCCCCGTGCCCCTTTCTTTGAGGGGTGCTCCCCCTCTCCCCTTCTGCCCTCTGTTGCCTCTGCTGCTGCTGTCGACCTCGTTGGCACAGAGTCGGTCGGCGCTGCGTCTGCCCCTAGTGGCAAGCGCCGCAACGGCAAGGGCAAGTGGGGCAAGGGGGGTGGAGGGGGCGGTGGGGGCGGCGGCAGTGGTGGTGGAGGAGGAGGAGGAGGTGGCGGTGGAGGTGGAGGTGGTGGCGGGACTGGGGGCTCAGGCGGCGGCGGTGGAGGTGGAGGCGGCGGAGGCAGCGGGAGTGGGGGTGGAGGTAGCGGTGGCGGCGGAGGAGGTGGGAGTGGCGGGGGTGGTGGTGGGCAGCGGGGAGGCCCTGGCGGTGGCCAGCGCCAGCAGTAGCAGCGCTCCGGTGAGACCCCCTCGCCTCAGCAGCTTCGTGAGTGGTACGCTGGGCGTGAGAGGTCTGGGGGTGCTGGTCCCTGCACCTACGTTCTTCGCACCGGCGACCGCCGTGGTGAGCCGTGCGGAGGCCCGCACACCACACCACGCTGCTTCGGTCGCCTGGCTGACGCCTGGCGCGCTCAGTTCCCTGGCTCCTCGGAGATCCCTCGCTGGGATATTCTGCTTAAGTCGGGGGTTGCTAGCTTTGATCTTGACTATGATGCTATCCTTGCTGCTATGTATGCTGTGTCTATTAGTGATGAGGGTGACTGTTACCTGTGTGTTCCGCCCGACCCGGGCATTGAGGCTGCTGCTCTAGGTACTAGTGAGTATACTGCTCCAAGTACTGGTGAGGCTGCTGCTCTAGGTGCTAGTGAGTCTGCTGCTCCAGGTGCTGGTGAGGCTGCTCTCTCAGGTACAGCGTCGGCACAGGTCTTGCACACTTTCACCCTTGACTCGGGTGCCTCCCGCTCCTTCTTTCGCGACTGCACCACCCTCTCGCCGCTCAGTCGGCCGGTGGCAGTCTCTTTGGCTGACCCCTCTGGGGGGCCGGTTGTGGCCAGTTCCTCCACTGTCCTCCCGTGTCCTGCTGTTCCGTCCGGCTCGCTGTCTGGTCTGTACCTCCCCTCGTTCTCTACGAACTTGGTGGCGGGTGCTGATCTACAGGATGGGGGTGTTCACCAGTTCACCCCTGCCCACCAGCGTGTGACGCACTGCACGTGTGCTCGGACGGGTCGTCACCTGGCCACGTTCACCCGTAGGCCTGGGTCCAGCCTGTACACCCTTACCACTGAGTCTCCTCCTCGTCAGGTAGCCGCGTCGGGTCAGGTGTTTGCTGCAGCGTCCCGGTCTGGCCCTGAGTCTGCCCCCTGCTCGTGCCGCCTCCTGGCCCACGAGACTCTTCTTTGGCACCACCGCCTTGGTCACCCCTCCCTGCCTCGTCTTCGAGGCATGGTCTCCCGTGTCCTGGTCTCGGGTCTTCCTGAGTCCCTCCCTCCCCTTCCTCCGGGGCCTGCCCCTACCTGCGTTCCCTGCGTCGAGGGTCGGCAGCGCGCCGCTCCTCACTCCTCCGAGTTTCCTCCGACAGAGGCCCCACTGCATACTCTTCACATGGACGTGTGGGGCCCAGCCCGCGTCCGTGGACAGGGTAACGAGCGTTACTTCCTGCTGGTCGTTGACGACTTCTCGCGTTACACCACAGTCTTCCCCTTGCGCCGCAAGGGTGAGGTCACTGAGGTGTTGATCGACTGGATCCGCGCTGCTCGTCTCCAGCTCAGGAAGAGCTTCGGCTCGGACTTTCCTGTTGTGCGTCTGCACTCAAACAGAGGTGGTGAGTTTTCCTCTGACCTTCTGCGGGCCTTCTGTCGGGCGGAGGGCATCCGCCAGACGTTCACGCTTCCGGCCTCTCCACAGCAAAATGGGATTGCTGAGCGCCGCATTGGCATGGTCATGGATGTCGCTCGTACGTCCATGATCCATGCGGCTGCTCCCCACTTTCTGTGGCCGTTCGCGGTTCAGTACGCAGCGCATCAGATCAACCTCCAGCCCCGGGTCTCCATGCCGGAGACCACCCCCACTCTGCGGTGGACGGGGAAGGTTGGCGATGCGTCTGTGTTCCGTGTCTGGGGATCTCGAGCTTTCGTCCGCGACTTGTCTGCGGACAAGCTGTCCTCTCGTGCCGTTCCCTGCGCCTTCCTTGGCTTTCCCCCTGACGCGCCTGGTTGGCAGTTCTACCACCCCACCTCGCGTCGTGTTCTGTCCTCTCAGGACGTCACGTTTGACGAGTCGGTTCCCTACTACCGTCTCTTCCCCTACCGCGCCGCCCCCCTCCCCCCCCCGCCGCTCTTCCTCGCGCCAGGTCCTCCCCAGGTAGACCCCCTTCCCCCTCAGGGTCCTGCCCCCTCAGGTGTGTCCCAGGTAGACGCAGTCAAGCCTGTCGAGGTAGCTGTTGACTCTGGTGCTGCTAGGGGTGCTGAGCCTGCGGGTGCTGGGTCTGGGGGTGCTGAGCCGGCGGGTGCTGGGTCTGGGGGTGCTGAGCCTGAGCGTGTTGAGCCTGGGGGTGCTGAGCCTGGGGTTGCTGAGTCTGGGGGTGCTGAGACTGGAGGTCCTCCGAGTGTCCCGTTGCGGCGGGAGCCCCTCTCTCCACTGCAGCTTCGTGAGTGGTACGCTAGGCGCTGTAGCCGTGCTGCTGGAGCTGAGGGGCCTGCTGCTGGAGGTGCTGCTGGTGCTGGAGCTGCTGGAGGTGCTGCTGGTGCTGGAGCTGCTGGAGCCGCTGGTTCTGGAGGTGCTCGTAGTGGTGCTGCTGAGGGAGTTGGAGCTGGAGGTGCTGGTGCTGCTGGAGGTACTACTGGTGCTGGAGCCGCTGGTTCTGGAGGTGCTCGTACTGGTGTTGCTGCGGGAGTTGGAGCTGGAGGTGCTGTTGCTGCTGGTTCTGGAGGTGGTCGTCCTGGTGCTGCTGAGGGAGTTGGAGCTGGAGCTACTGGAGCTGGTGGTGGTGCTGCGGGAGTTGTGGCTGGAGACCCTGGCGCTGAGGGTCCTGGTGCTGTCTCTGCTGGTTCAGGAGGCGCTGCGCGGCCGCGGCCGTACTACGTTCCGCTTCTTCAGCAGGTTCTTGGCCTCCCGCCCTCTACTGGTCCTACTCCTCCCCTACTGAGTCCACCGCCTGTCCAGTTGCAGTCACAGTTACAGCCAGCCTCTCCGCTGCCTGGTCCTTCTCCTTCCACTGCGCCGACGGGTAGTCTTACGGAGCGTCGTGAGCCTGAGTCTCGTCCTCCGTCGCCTCAGTCTCGTCCAGCGTCGCCTGAGTCGCGTCCAGAGTCGCCTGTCCGCGCTGTCCGCGCTGGTCGTCGTGCTCCGCGTCAGCGTCCTCCTCCTGTCCCTGGCACCCACTATATGGTTCTGCGTCCGTCCACTGCTCCACAGCGTGTCCCTCTGCCGTCTCCTCTTGCGTCCTCTCTTCCTGACGTCCCTGACCCGCCGTCAGACCTTGCTCGTGCTGCCAGTCCTACTGTCACACGTCTTCTAGCTACTGCTGTCACTGACCCTTCGTTTGGGTCCCCTGCTGCGTCTGCTCTAGTTGCTGAGCTTGTTGACTTTGCTGCTGCCTGTCGTCTAGACTACGCCGCTAGCCTTGTTGCTGAGTCTGAGTCTGTCTGTCCTCCGTCCGTCGGGCGTGAGTGTGCTCTTGGCACGGACGTCCTTGAGGACAGACAGGAGGAGTTTGAGTTCTTTGCCGCTGCTTTACCTCATCTCGTGTCCATGCTGATTGCCCCTGAGGGAGACCCGGATGCACCAGACATCCCGACCCCGCGCTCTTACGCAGAGGCGATAGAGGGTCCCTACTCCTCTCAGTGGCAGACAGCCATGGACGCAGAGATGGCTTCCTGGAAGTCCACAGGCACCTACGTCGATGAGGTTCCCCCACCTGGGGCGAACATCGTCAGTGGCATGTGGATTTTCAGGGTGAAGCGGCCGCCGGGTTCTCCGCCTGTCTTCAAGGCGCGTTACGTTGCACGAGGCTTCAGTCAGCGAGAGGGAGTTGACTTCTTCCAGAACTTCTCCCCTACCCCGAAGATGACCACTCTTCGGGTTCTGCTGCACGTCGCCGCTCAGCGTGACTACGAGCTCCACTCTCTTGACTTCAGCACTGCTTTCCTACAGGGCAGCCTGCACGAGGAGATCTGGCTGCGCCGCCCACCTGGCTTCACTGGGTCTTTTCCTGCTGGTACCCAGTGGAGCCTCCGGCGGCCAGTCTACGGTCTCCGCCAGGCACCCCGTGAGTGGCACGACACACTGAGGACGACTCTTGCTGCTCTTGGGTTTGCTCCTTCTATTGCTGACCCGTCGCTGTTTCTACGCACCGACACCACTCTGTCGCTGTTCTACGTTCTCGTGTACGTAGACGACCTGGTCTTTGCTACTGCTGACACTGAGGCACTCGCCCACGTGAAGTCGGAGCTGCAGAAGAGACACACGTGCACAGACCTGGGTGAACTGACAAGCTATCTTGGCTTGCGGATCACCCGGGACAGAGCACAGCGCACCATTACCTTGACTCAGTCACACATGGTGCAGCAGGTCCTTCAGCGCTTCCGCTTCACGTACTCCTCGCCACAGGCCACTCCTCTGCCTACGCGCCACTCGCTCTCAGCTCTGCCTTCGGATGAGTCCGTAGAGCCGAGTGGCCCGTATCCAGAGCTTGTGGGCTGCCTCATGTACCTGATGACCTGCACTCAACCTGACCTTGCCTACCCTCTTAGCATCCTCGCACGCTATGTCGCTCCTGGCTGTCACAGGAAGGAGCACATGGATGCTGCTAAGAGGGTGTTGCGCTACTTGTGCAGTACGTCGGGCATGGGGCTCGTGCTTGGAGGACGGGCTCGAGTTGTCCTCACTGGTGACGCAGACGCTTCTTGGGCTGACGACTTGGCTACGCAGCGGTCGTCACAGGGTTACACCTTCAGTCTTCGCTCCGGCTCTGTTTCGTGGCGGTCTACCCGCTCGTCTTCTGTTCTCGGCTCCAGCTGTGAGGCCCAGATCTACGCAGGGGCCATGGCTGCACAGGAATTACGCTGGCTGACTTACCTGCTGACCGACCTGGGAGAGCCGCCTCGTTCTCCTCCAGTTCTGTACGTCGACAACAAGGCCATGCTGGCCTTGTGTCAGGAGCACAGACTGGAGCATAGAACGAAGCACATTGCTCTTCGCTACTTCCTTGCACGTGAGCTGCAGCAGCGTGGTCAGCTGCGCCTTGCTTACGTGGCCACTCAGGCCAACACTGCTGATATCTTTACCAAGGCACTTCAGCCTTGTGATCATCAGCGCTTCTGTACGATGCTAGGTCTTGTGCCCACTTGGCCTCACTTGCTTACTTCTTGACCTTCCTTGTACTGTGATCTATATATACCTGCTCTTGCTTGTTTACCTTTATATATATGATCCTGCATGTGAACTGGCCTTGTGGCCTTTGAACCGGTGCTCGGACTGTGTGGTGACGTTGTGATCCACCTTGAGCTTGCTTTGCTTGACTGGTCTTGTGACCCCTAGTTCTCCCCCACTTTGCCTATGGGGGTGTGTCAGATATATATGACTTAGTCTGTGTAGGCTATAGTGGGGTAGACACTAAGGGGTACAAGTTTCTAGGGTTTCCTATTTGTACACAACATTTCCTAGTTCATTTCATTCCTCATTTCTTCACAACTGGATGATCCATGTTAGGTAGAAGTACCCCGGCTAAACTTGTTAGGAAATCTAGCTTAATCTGATGTTGTAGTTGCTAAGAAAAAGTGACATTTTAGTGATATCTTTGTAATGCCTCCAATTAAAGGTTAAGGGATGCGCTTATAATAAGGATAGAAACCACAAGGGGTGCGCTTATAATCGAGTTCCGGCCATAAGCGCCATGCTCCATATAGAGGCACCGACGCCTATAATCGGACGGCGCCTATATCCGGGGTGATACGGTAAGTCTCCAAAACCACGTCTGATATATGTGATACACTTGTCCTCATCCTCATTGACTCTAGAGTCCGGCGCAATTATTCTAGTGTTGGCCCTTGAAGAAGAGACGCCTTATAGTTAATGAAAGCGTTCGCCATTGTTAACATTGGCAACCATTCAAAAAACCTTGACCCAAAACAGACACCCTGAGATTGTTGTGTTCTTGTCCGTATAATTGAAAAGGGGTGCGGGGAGGGGGAGGGGGGTGGCGAGGTGGGGGAGAGGGGGGGGCAGAGGGGGGGGGGGGGGGGTAAAGGGGAGGGGAGGAAGGGGGAGGGAGTAGGCTTGCCGATTTTATCTTGATCGTCATAGCTGCTACCTCCCTCACCTATCTTTCTCCTCGATGTCATCTGTGGGGTCATCCGAAGTTATCTCACTTATTGTTCTGCTTGTGCCATCCTCATCTACGGCAAGCAACTTCTGGCACGCTTCACCATTCGGCTAACGAAGTCCGGCCTTCTCTTCCGAACTCATCTCATTTCACCCGTAAGCTTATCTATGCAAGTCAGCATGTCCTTACTGTTGCATCAAAAGGTTCAGCCCGACTTGTTTATTATAGGTTGCGAAGGTTTGGCAAGCTATCCGTAAATATCATAGGATAGTATATGCGCAAACATGGTGTGAGTTTGGTAAGTTAGTATTAATTAACTTATGACTAACCGCTCTGCAGTCCACCGTGTCAAGCACACATCTGGTACTGAACTAATTGGGGAAGTGGGTGAGCTATGAAAGTAGCTAGAATATCATGTGTTATAAGTTGAATAAAGATTGTGCGGAATGAGCAATTGAAAAAAAATGATTAAATGATATCACAATACAAGGATATTCATGAGACAAAATAGCAAGAAGCCTATCTCGGGGTATTGATATTGGGTACCGGCTGGGTACAGGTTGGACAATGCGCAGTAGCATTGAAATCTAGAGAATCGGCCAAGCCTAAACATTTCAGACTTTAGATTGTTCAAGACGCAGTACAATTCTGGTCATTAAACGAAATCTTCTTAAACCTGAGATAGTGCCACCACTTGTCAAACTTATATGTGCTGCTTATTGTTTAGGCTGTAGTGGGGTAGCCCATAAGGGGTACAAACCCTACTTGTACCCATCCTGCTGTTAGTTCACACATTCCTCGTTCATTCTCCTGACATGGTTTCAGAGCAGGTCCTAGCCTAGGACCGTTTTTTTTTTCGGGCCCACCATTACTTAGTGACCGACTGCGGTTACCGCGTTACCCCACGCCCTGCCCTGCGCTGCGCCGTCAGCGCGCGCCCTGCCCTGTCCTGCCTTGCGTCACACTGCCCGTGTACGCCCAGCCATGCGTCGCGCTGCCCCGCGCACGCCCTGCCCTGCCCCGCGTCGCGCTGGCTCGCGCACGCCCTGCCCTGCCCCGCGTCGCGCTGCCTCGCGCACGCCCTGCCCTGCCCCGCGTCGCGCTGCCCCGCGCACGCCCTGCCCTGCCCCGCGTCGCGCTGCCCCGCGCACGCCCTGCCCTGCCCTGCGTCGCGCTGCCCCGCGCACGCCCTGCCCTGCCCCGCGTCGCGCTGCCTCGCGCACGCCCTGCCCTGCCCCGTGCCCTGCTGCCCTGCGCGTCGCGCCCTGCTGCAGCCCGCGCGTCGCGCTCTGCTGCCCCGCGCGTCGCGCTCTGCTGCAGCCCGCGCGTAGCGCCCTGCTGCCCTGCGCGTCGCGCCCTACCGCCTGCCCGTTAGGCCCGCCGCGGGCCCTCCCTTCGCGCCGCCGCGCCTGCCAGTTACGCCTGCTGCCGCGCCCGCCCATTAGGCCCGCCGCGGGCCCTGCCTTCGCGCCGCCGCGCCTACCCGTTCGGCCCGTCACGGGCCCGCCCGTTCGCCCCTCCCGCACCTGTCCGCTACGCCCGCCGCGGGCCCGCCCCTTGCGCCCGCCGTGACTGCGTTTTGCGCCCGCCGTGGGCCTGCACTCGCTGCCCAGCGCCGCCCTGCCCGTGCGCGCTGCTGCCCGCGCCAGCGCCCTGCCCTGCCAGCGCGCCAGCGCCCTGCCCTGCGCGCGCTGGCGCCCTGCCCTGCCCTGCCCTGCCCGAGCCGCCTCTGCAGCGCCCTGTGCGCCCTGCTAAACCCTAAAATGAATAAATAAACTAATTAACTTGGTGCTGCTGCCCTAGGAGATACTGCCTGCTACTGGCCGCGCGCCGCCCTGCTCTAGCTGCGCGCAGCCCTGCTCTGGTCGCGCGTCGCCCTGCTCTGGCCACGCGCCGCACGCCGCCCTGCTCTGGCCGCACGCCGCCCTCCTCTGGCCGCGCGCCGCCCTGCTCTAGCAGTGCGCAGCCCTGCTCTGGCCACGCGCCGCCCTTCCCTGACCGTGCACCGCCCCGATTTACCCTAGTGCCTCCTCGCCGCCCTTCCTTCCCTACGTGCTGCCCTGCTGGTCGCATGACTTCTCTTCACGGCAGCGGTGGGAGTGGTGGCGACGGTGGCGGCAGTAGTGGGAGTGGTGGCGGCCGTCGTAGCAGTCGCTGTGGAGCTGTTCGATGGGGAGTTTCTGGCGGTGGCCAGATGCAGCTGCAGCGGCGTCCGCGTGAGACCCTTACACCCCAGCAGCTTCGTGAGTGGTTTTCTCAGCATTGGGCGTCTCAGCGTAGTGGCCGTAGTGGCAGTCGCGGTGCAACTACTCAGTTGGGAGTTTCTGGAGGTTGCCTGGTGCAGCTGCAGCGGCGTCCACGTGAGACCCTTACGCCCAAGCAGCTTCGTGAGTGGTTTGCTCAGCGTTGGGCGTCTCAGAGACGTGCTGAGGGTGACTGTTACCTGTGTGTGCCGCCCGACCCAGGTATAGAGGCTGCTGCTCTAGGTGCTTGTGAGTCTGCTGCTCTAGGTGCTGGTGAGTCTGCTCTCTCTGGTACTGCGCCTGCTGCGGCCTTGCACACCTTCACGCTTGACTCAGGTGCTTCCCGCTGTTTCTTTCGCGACAGTACCACAGTCACACCGCTCTCTGCACCTGTTGCTGTCTCTCTGGCCGACCCCTCCGGGGGCCCAGTCCTTGCACGTTCCTCGACTGTTCTGCCGTGTCCGGCGGTTCCGTCTGGCTCACTGTTAGGTCTTCACCTCCCCTCGTTCTCTACGAACTTGGTGAGCAATGCCGTCCTTCAGGATCAGTGGGTTGATACCTTCACCCTTGGAGAACAGCGTGTGGCGATCTGTACGTGCTCCCGGACTGGGTTTAGGGTTTAGTCTGTACACACTGACTACTGCGCCTCCTCAGGTAGCTGCGTCTGCGTCTGCGTCACGTCAGCTGTCGGCCCCCTGCTCGTGTTGCACCCTGTCTCACCAGACGCTCCTTTGGCACCACCGCCTTGGTCACCCCTCCGTGCAGCGCCTCCGTGGCATGCACTCACGTGTCCTTGTCTCTGGTCTTCCCAGGGTTCTACATCCCCTCCCACCCTCGCCTGCTCCTCCCTGTCTTCCCTGTGTCGAGGGGCGGCAGCGCGCCGCTCCTCACTCCCCTGAGTTTCCCCCGACGACTGCTCCCCTGCAGACTCTCCACATGGACGTGTGGGGCCCAGCCCGCGTCCGTGGACAGGGCCGGAAGCGGTACTTTCTGTTGGTTGTTGACGACTACACGCGTTACACCACGGTCTTCCCCTTGCGCACCAAGGGGGAGGTCTCTGATGTTTTGATCCCTTGGATCCGCGCTGTTCGTCTCCAGCTCCGCGAGCGGTTCGAGACGGACCTTCCCGTCCTACGTCTGCACTCTGACAGAGGTGGTGAGTTTGCCTCCGACCTTCTGCGGGACTTTTGTCGTGGGGAGGGCATTCGCCAGACGTTCACGCTTCCGGCCTCTCCGCAGCAGAATGGGGTTGCTGAGCACCGCATTGGCTTAGTCATGGAGGTCGCTCGTACCTCCATGATCCATGCGGCTGCCCCCCATTTTCTGTGGCCGTTTGCGGTCCGATACGCTGCGCATCAGCTCAACCTCTGGCCCCGTGTCTCCTTGCCGGAGACCTCGCCGACACTGCGTTGGACGGGAGAGGTTGGCGATGCATCGGTGTTCCGGGTCTGGGGCTCTCGTGCCTTTGTCCGCGATACGTCCGCGGACAAGCTCTCCGCCCGTGCCATTCCCTGCGTCTTCCTTGGCTTTGTCCCTGACGCGCCTGGCTGGCAGTTTTACCACCCCACCTCGCGACGTGTCCTGCCCTCTCAGGACGTCACGTTTGACGAGTCGGTTCCCTTTTACCGTCTCTTCCCCTACCGCACTGCCCCTCTCCCCCCCACGCCGCTCTTCCTAGCACCAGGTCCTCCTCCGGTAGACCCCCTCCCCCCTCAGGGTCCTGCCCCCTCAGGTGTGTCCCAGGTAGACCATGTCGAGCCAGTCAAGGTAGCTGACAACTCTGGTGCTGCTAGGGGTGCTGAGCCTGCGGGTGCGAGGCATGGGGGTGCTGAGCCTGAGCGTGTGAAGCCTGGGGGTGTTGAGCCTGGGGTTGCTGAGTCTGAGGGTGCGGAGCCTGGGGGTGCTGAGCCTGAGCGTGTGGAGCCTGGGGGTGCTGAGCCTGGAGGTGCTGAGTCTGGGGGTGCTGAGTCTGGGAGTGCTGAGCCTGGGGGTGCTGAGCCTGAGCGTGCTGAGCCTGGAGGTACTTTGTCATCTGGAGGTCCTACGGGTGTCTTGTCACGGCGGGAGCCACTCTCTCCACCGCAGCTGCGCGAGTGGTTTGCTCGGCGCTGGAGCCGTGCTGCTGGAGCTGGGAGGCCTACCGCTGGAGGTGCTGCTGGAGCTGGAGGTACTGCTGGTGCTGGAGCTGCTGGAGGTGCTGGAGCCGCTGGTCCCGGAGGTGCTCGTACAGGAGGTACTGGAGCTGCTGGAGCTGGAGGTGCTGCTGGAGCTGGAGGTGCTGGAGCTGCTGGAGGTGCTGGAGCCACTGGTCCCGGAGGTGCTCGTACTGGAGGTACTGGAGCTGCTGGAGCTGGAGGTGCTGCTGGAGCTGGAGGTACTGCTGGTGCTGGAGCTGCTGGAGGTGCTGGAGCCGCTGGTCCCGGAGGTGCTCGTACTGGAGGTACTGGAGCTGCTGGAGCTGATGGTGCTGCAGGAATTGGAGCTGGAGGCGCTGGAGCTGTTGCTACTGGAGGTGCTGCTGGAGCTGGAGCTGCTGGAGGTGCTGGAGCTGGTGGTGCTGCAGGAGTTGGAGCTGGAGACCCTGGAGCTGGGGGTACTGGTGCTGTCTCTGCTGGTTCTGGAGGCGCTGCGCGGCCGCGGCCGTACATTGTTCCACTCCTTCAGCAAGTTCTTGGTCTCCCGCCTTCTACTGGTCCTACTCCTCCCTTACTGTGTCCACCGCCTGACCAGTCGCAGTCGCAGTTACAGCCAGCCTCCCCACTGCCTGGTCCTTCTCCTTACACTGGGCCGACCGGAGGTCTTGCGGAGCGTCGTGAGCCTGAGTCTCGTCCTGCGTCGCCTGTTCGCCCTGTTCGCATTGGTCGTCGTGTTCCGCGTCAGCGTCCTCCTCCTGTCCCCGGCACGCACCAGATGGCACTTCGTCCTTCCTCTGTTCCACTGTGTGTCCCTATGCCGTCTCCTCCTGCGTCCTCTCTTCCTGACGTCCCTGACCCGCCGTCAGACCTTGCTCGTGCTGCCAGTCCTACTGTCACACGTCTTCTAGCTACTGCTCTCACTGACCCTTCGTTTGAGTCCTCTGCTGCGTCTTCCCTAGTTGCTGAGCTTGTTGACTTTGCTGCCGCCTGTCGTCTAGACTACGCCGCTAGTCTTGTTGCTGAGTCTGAGTCTGTCTGTCCTCCGTCCGTCGGGGGTGAGTGTGCTCTTTGCACAGACGTCCTTGAGGACAGGCAGGAGGACTTTGAGTGTTTTGCAGCTTCTGTACCTCATCTCGTGTCCATGCTGATTGCACCTGAGGGAGACCCGGATGCACCAGACATCCCGACCCCGCGCTCTTACGCAGAGGCGATAGAGGGTCCCTACTCCTCTCAGGCACTTACGTCGACGAGGTTCCCCCACCTGGGGCGAACATCGTCAGTGGCATGTGGATTTTCAGGGTGAAGCGGCCGCCGGGTTCTCCGCCTGTCTTCAAGGCGCGTTACGTTGCACGAGGCTTCAGTCAGCGACAGGGAGTTGACTTCTTCCAGACCTTCTCCCCTACCCCGAAGATGACCACTCTTCGGGTGCTGCTGCACGTTGCCGCGCAGCGTGACTACGAGCTTCACTCTCTTGACTTCAGCACAGCCTTCCTACAGGGCAGCCTGCACGAGGAGATCTGGCTGCGCCGCCCACCTGGCTTCACTGGGTCGTTTCCTGCAGGTACCCAGTGGAGCCTCCGGCGGCCAGTCTACGGTCTCCGCCAGGCGCCTCGCGAGTGGCACGACACACTGAGGACGACGCTTGCGGCTCTTGGGTTTGCTCCTTCTACTGCTGACCCGTTGCTGTTTCTACGCACCGACACTTCGCTGACGCCGTTCTACATCCTCGTGTATGTCGACGACTTGGTCTTTGCCACTGCTGACACTGCCGGACTGGCCCACGTGAAGTCGGAGCTGCAGAAGAGACACACGTGCACATACCTGGGTGAGCTGCGCAGCTATCTTGGCTTGCAGATCACCCGGGACAGAGCACGGCGCACCATTACCTTGACTCAGTCACACATGGTGCAGCAGGTCCTTCAACGCTTCGGCTTCGAGTACTCCTCGCCACAGGCCACTCCTCTGCCTACCGGTCACTCGCTCTCAGCTCTGCCTTCGGATGAGTCCGTAGAGCCGAGTGGCCCGTATCCAGAGCTTGTGGGTCGGCCAAGCCTAAACATTTCAGACTTCAGATTGTTCAAGATGCAGTACAATTCTGGTCATTAAACGAAATCTTCTTAAACCTGAGATAGTGCCACCACTTGTCAAACTTATATGTGCTGCTTATTGTTTAGGCTGTAGTGGGGTAGCCCATAAGGGGTACAACCCAATTAGGGTTTCCTACTTGTACCCATCCTGCTGTTAGTTCACACATTCCTCGTTCATTCTCCTGACACCACTTTCAGACACTTCTTTAATTGTACATGGCATATTGTTTGGTTTGGTTTTTCATAAAATAATTGCCCGGTAATGAAGTAGAATAAATTCGAATATTGTTACGAATGTAGTTGAGAGAGCAAGCGAGGATTGCACTATCGAAGCAATTGAATACAATGAGCGAAAGCATGAACGAATTGTTAAATTTCGGAAGAAAAAAAATGGTAACGGTAACGAGCGAACAAAGGGGTGCCCTACGGGCCTAGCGCCTGGGAATTGTCGCGGCGTAGGGCCGGATCACGGGTTACCAGCCGAGCCGTCTGGTTGGGGCACAACGGATGTGGTGGCGGGAACGGTAGTCGAGACAAATGTTGCGAGGTGGTAACAAAATATCAACTCATTGTAATGGCGGGAACAATGTTGTATGCGGTAAAGGTGATGATGCGGAGTAATGAAAAGTTGTTTGCTTACACTACCCTCCTCCCCAAGGGAAGCCCTTATGACAGCGCGTTGACGTCGCGGAAATGTCTGATGCGGAGGTTGTCAGTAAGGACAAAGTGATGTTCGATTTTGTCTAGGGGTACCCAGCTGTCTTCGGTCGGTGTTCCGTCTCTCCAGCGAAGCAGGAACTTGATGCGGCGGGCTCTATGTGAGTCACAAAATCGATGGCTGAAGTCCTTTTCACAAAGATAAACTCTACAACGGTAGCTAGAATACGGGGAAAGGCAAGGTTGTGAGAGTAATCTCAGCGTTCCTTAGCATTCTCTGGCACTTGCGTGTTCACAGGGCAAAACGGCAAGAGTTTCACTAGAGAAAGTTCATAACATTGATAGAGCAAGCAAAGAAGCAATGGACTACATCAGGTGCTAGCAAGCGAACATGTCGACCTCCAGTACAGCAAAGACCGCACCGCTCCAGCGCTGCAAAAGGGCGGCTTGCCAACGTTGCAAGTTGACGGCGTGCCAACGCTGCAGCAAGGCGGCTGCACAGCGTTGCAACCGTATGACAGCAGCGCACCCGTTTCACAGGTGCTCGCAGTCGGTTGGCGTGCTGTGCCCCGTCACGTGCACAACGCAGACGCCAAGCAGACCACGTGCCAACGACTGCGCCTTATCAGCCACGTCGACCTCGGGATACCACCTCCGGGGACGGCTTCGCCAGAACCACCTGGGCGACCGTCGCGCACCTCCGCAGATCCCCGTCGCCCGGGTAACTTGGTCGACCGGGCAACCATGTTGACCAAGTTCTGCTCCTCGTGCCCGTCGACTGCCCAGGTCGACGACCACCTTCTGCCGACTTCACGAAGTGGGCTACTCCCCCAGGTCGACTACTTCCGGTCGACCAGGCCTGCTGGTCGCCGACTGCACCCAGCCGACTTCCCCTGGTCGGCGCCATGAAGTCGGCGCCCTCCAAGTCAGCGCCATGACGTCGGCGCCTCCCCGGTCCACCTCGCCAGGTCGACTTCCCGAAGTTGGCGCCCTCCAAGTCGGCGCCCCTTCCCAGGTCGACGACCCCCGTGGTCGACCACCGGTAGATGTCGGCCGCCGGCGTACCCATAGTCGGCGGCTTCGCAGTGGCCCCGTGCAGGTCGACCAGATCCGTCGACCAGCTCTCCTAAGTCGGCGTCGCCCACTGCTGCTGTTCGGCTGCACCTCCCGTACACCCGACCCCGAAGTCGGCTCCGCCCAAGCGAGGACGGGGCCAACATCCAACTCCCGTTGACACTTTTCGGGCTTGAATACTGGTTCTGTGGGTGGCCGTGTCATGCTGAAGGTCGGCTGAGTGGGAGTTGGCTCGTGGACGTAATGTATGGACAGGGGAGGTTGACTTGGAACGAGGGGCGGACGTACCAGTCGGCAGGGAGGAGGAGGTGTGTAGGGACGGGGATGATCATAAGGCTAATTTATCATGGCACGCAATATATTTGGCTTAATTTCGGGGTCACGGGCAGGCGAAGGTTGTGAGTGTCAAGTAGGACTAGGTCTCCAGGTTGTTATGTGACGGGGCGGCGGTGACGATTGGCGTTGCGCTTAACGATGAGATTTTACATTTTCATTGCGTCTAATGCCCGGGTCCGGGCTTCTTGTAAAATTCCGGCGAACTCTTGTGCGCGAGGGACGGGTTGACGGGATATGGCATTACTGGTACTGTGGGGTCTTTACAGTAGTTGAGGTAAAATGGCAATTGTTGGGTGGTGGCGGATGGCGAGTTGTTGTAGGTGAATTCGATGAGTGGCACTTGCTGTTTCCAGGTTGTCGGGACATCAACTGCTCTGGTTGGTGCGCCCAGTTTGTCCGTCGGTTTCGGAGTGGTACGAGGAGCCGAACTGTAGTCGGGTACCGAACTGCTGCCACAAGGTCCTCCAGAAGTTCCTTGTGACATTTGTGACGCGATCGTTGATAATCGTCGCTGGTATCCCGTGCAGGCAAACAACAGTGGAAATTATGAGTTGAGTTGTTTCTTCGGCGGAGATGGTTTTCTTCCATGTGCAAAATGTGCCATCTTCGTCACCCAATCGACGACCACGAGGATTGCGTCGTTACCACTTGCCCCAGCCCGTATCCCCGTAATAAAGTGTCAAACTTATATGCTGCATGTTGTGTAGGCTGTAGTGGGGTAGCCCATATGGGGTACAACCCAATTAGGGTTTGCTACTTGTACTCCTGCATGCTGCTAGTTCATTCATCCTCGCTTAGTATTCTGACATATAGTTCATCGACACTTGCTGCAGAGCACGCTCTCGGGTAGCCTCTAACTGTCCTGCCGACTTTAATGGTGATGATTTCATGAGCAAGCAAGTGGGGCTTGAAGCCACATGCCTCTGTACGTCGGTCAGCATCTCCGACCAGTAATAATACATCTGTAGCTGTTGCCGGGATTTCTCTACCCCAGGATGCTCCGATTTGTGTGACTCCTGTAGGAGCAGTTCCCCCTGTAAGGGGTAGCCCGATACCCAGATGCAGTTGGTGCCGGGTTTTACGTATTACGCCTCTTGTATCTTTGCAAACTGCTGTGAGTTGCCACAAGTGAAGAATGGCTTTGGTTGGTATCCGTGGGTAAATATGTCTTTGAGCTGTGGGCTGGTCTAGGCGAGTAGGATGGCGTGAATTTGGGCAGTCGAGCGGGTCCGTGCGTCAGCGATATTCAGGGATCCATTATTATAGTAGGTAACCGTATAGTGGAAGTTTGCCTCTAGAAAATACAACCAGCGAATATGTCGAGGGTTGAGGTGGAGCTATGCGCGATCGGTGGTATGTCTGTATTGTCACACGTTTGCGCCGGTCGGGTAACATCGCCAAACTTTGAAATTATAAACTCTTGCGAGCATTTCGCGGTTGTGTATCGGGAAATTCTTCTCGGGCGTATGCAATTTGCCCGACTCGTATGCGATCGGTTGTGGTATGTCACCAAAGACATGTAGCAATACAGTTCCGATCGTGATGTCGCTAGCGTCTATGACTACTTCGAATGGGAGGTGTGTGTGGGTCAGCAATGCGCAAAATAGGCGGCGAGCAAAGTACGTTATTCACTACAGAGAAGGCAGCTTGCTCTTTCTCCCCCTACGTGTAGACGACCCCCTTCCTTAGCAAGTATGTCAGTGGGGCTGTTAACTTGGCCATGTCGGGGACAAACCAATGCACATAGTTAACAAATCCCATAAAAAACTCAGTAGTTCCATGATGCTTGTTGACGGGTGCCACGCTTTTACAATATCCAATAATTTCATATCGATTTTGACTACGGGTTCGAAAGTAACATGACTCAAAAACTCTAAATGGCTTTGAAAAAACTCGTACACTAAACACTAAAATTTTAAGCAAGGCGTCCAGGTCGGCTACGTACTTATATCACCTAACAAATATCACGCACTCATCTAACAAAATTCGAAATGCGTCGTTCATGGTCATTTGAAAAGTATGGGGAGCGTTGGTCAGTCTGAAGGGCATTACCGAGTATTTAAATGATTCGTATCTGGTTTTAAAGGCTGTCTTGGCGCAGTCTGTCGGTTCGATTCGGATCTGGTGGTAACCTCCTCGTATATCTTTTTTTTTTTTTAGAAGCGAGCGGTGCGTAACTGGTTGATCAGTTCGTCAGCACGACGAATGGGGTACCACGATTTAACAGTAACCCAGTTCATTGCTCGGTAGTCAATGGGCATGCAAAAACTCCCGTCCTATTTCTGTGTGAACAGTATCGGTGCAGCGAACGGTGGCGAACACGGTGGGATGAACTTTCTTCTCGATCAAGTAATCTAAATGCTTCTTCAATTCCTCTAGCTATGGCTGTGTCAGTCGGAACTGTCGTTGTACGGTTGGCTGTACCGCCAGTTCTAACTCTATTTTATGATCGCGCTTTCGCTGATGTGACTGTCCCTCCGGTAGATCATCTGCATAGATCGCGGGTACTGTTAAAAACCGGAGTCCCTGGTCTTTCCAAAATGCCTCAACCTTCCTAACTTTGGTTGGGTGTGAACCAGTAGATACCGACTCACTTCGCACATCGCACGTTCCATTTTTGCGATGCGAAACTACTGTCCTAGAAAGGACGATAGAAATGACGATTTCGCACACAGATTTGAAGCCTGTCCAAAATAGTATGCGCACGAATTCACACATTGCATTCCATATCTGGTTACACTCGCGATACTTTTATACTCTGCGGCCCGCGACCACAAACTTCGACACCACCCTGGTTTGCGAGCAAGTCGTGTTTCAAACCCTAAACCAACCTTCCTAAGTTTGAAACTTATTGACCTTGGGTTTTAAGTAAAATTCTAATTTCATGTGGTACAACCGTTAGCAGTTTCTGAAAATCGCTTGGTTCTCTACTTCCCCTATCTCCCAGGTGTCAGCAGCGTACACGTCAGCTCCTCATATGATAGCATGTTTCATCGCGAAGGCGTTGACATGGACCGTTGAAGACTGAGGCGACTGCCAGCGAAGTAAAGGGATCCAGCTAACCCCACTTCGCACAGTGCCTTTTGTCAAGTCAATTTGCGTGTTGTACCGTCGCAGCCAATCACGTCCCAGTAAAATATATGTCACGTCTAATGTTGTTGCCAGCATTTTCTGTGTAAAGCCGAAGTTACTCCCGCAACGAATCCTAACCCTGTCCACATTTTTCCCGTATTGCCAGTTGTGTGCTGTCGACCAAACGATCGTCGATCTCAAGTAAGCATAGGCTAACTATCAGTTGCATTTTCCTTGCAGCCGCGGTTTTAACTAAACTGTGACTAGCACATCCGTCGATGAAAACCTTCACTGTCGCGCCCTGTTTTTTCTCGTGAATCAGTACTGGGCAATCTGTCGCTGTACCCTCCTGATTCAGCCGAGTTCGATCGACTGCTCGAATCATAACTGCCACCCAGTGAGGGTGAGTGGGTCAGGGCGAGCAATAGGTCTCGTCATTAGTGGGCCATTCTCTAGTGACTGCTAGTGTTTCGCTGCCTCCTAGACTCCCTTCCTGCTCTGCTCCCTGCTCCTCATGACACTCACTCTTGCGGTGGCCCGGCCTAGTGCACGCGAAGCAGCGTTATCGGAATGGCGTGACAGCTATGTTCGTCCCAACGGTGTATACCGTGTCGTGCTCGGTCGTCGTATGTTAACGATCTTCTCGGCGAGGGCGATGATTTCGTTGGGGGCGTGTGTGGCAGTCTCAGTCGTGGCTGTGCGTGCTTACGAGAGAGCACTCGAGCAGCAGTACCGGGCACTCAGGGAGGGACATCAGCCCCCTAAAAAAAAATGAACGATTTGGAAGCAAAGGTGTACACGGTTCGAAAAGAGCGTGACTTGAATACCATGAGTTACTATTGCAATTGAGAGAGCGAGCGAGGATTGCACGTTTGAAAAAAATGAATACAATGAGCAAAGTCATTAGCAAAGTTTTAATTAGCGAAACAAGATGGTAACGGTAACAAGTGAACAAAGGGGTGCCCTACCGGCCTACCGCCGAGGTTGGGAATTGTCGAGAAGGGCCGGATAGCGGGTTACCAGCCGAGCCGTCTGATTTGGGCGCGATGGATGTGGTGGCGGGAACATTTATTGAGGAGAATGTCGCGGGGTGGTAACGAGATTGTTTGATCGTAATGGAGGGAATAGTGCTCTAATGCGGTAGAGGTGATGACACAAGGAAAGGTTGTTTCCGTACAAATACATGTTTCAACCAGTTGTTGTAGTGAGTCCACTCCTGAGGAACGATAATGTTTGTGTCAGACGCCCAGCAGATTGTGCCTTGTGCTGCTCCTGACTGTCAGCTCCCGCCCTCAAATTCAATTTCCCACCAATCATGCCACGTCAGCTGACGCGCTGACGAACAGCTCTCTGTCCGCATACATTTGCGATGATCGACCCCGTGCGACACTCTGCCCTCAATTCGAAGTTCAAAAGCTACCCCCATGATCGATCTCATGCGAAGAGGTTCTGTAGCGCAAATGTAGCAGAAGATGTGCATCTGTCGCAGAAGTCGCATACATTTTCGTGCAGAGTTCGCGTCATACGAAATGGTCAGTAACGCAGCAATCCACTCAAAACGGCCAGCGGCAACGTCGTTAGTTACCTGCTCTCTGTAGTAACGATGCGTCGCCATCCACCCATCGCCATCGGCCCATCCTCCTCATAGTCCCCAACCCATCCCGCTGGAACGGATCGCATCGCCTACGGCCTCGCCATTTCGTCGCAGGGCATCTCGACGACGAATCGTCTCGTCGCACAACACTCCAGTCATTGGACCTGCGCTGACACCGCGCCAAGGGACATTACAAACACCACATCTCCCATCCCATCCCATCCCATCCTAGAGATCTTCAGCCCATTCAAACTGGATCCTCGATTCCTCTAATTTCAATGCTTCAATGGCTGTGAGCTTCACTCTAGCGTGACGAGATTACGGGCATCTCTCACTGGCCCACTCCCTACTCACTCTTTTTCCGGCCCTCATCGGGTGCGACCGTTTGTTTTGCCAACGACGCACGAGGGCCGCATTTCGTAGCACATTTACAGAGCGTCATGCGAACACAAGCTCTAATCTGCGAATGATTGCCACGCACGACGAAAAAAACCTCGACTGCTTGAGATTGTAATCCGGTTCGCCTGCAACTTCGACGCGCGGAAGCAGCCATGGGACAGCAGCATCTGGGCGCCATGGTGCGACGGGCCGTGCAGCTGCACGAGCAAGTCAGTGACGCAATCGAGCGGATTCTAAAGAGCGATTTCTACCTCGCTGCGGGCCAGCTTAAGCCGCGGTACGCGGTCCGGCTGATCGTTTCTTCTATCAGAGAACCTTCGGAGAGCCTCTCTTTTACAAAATCTAAGTCGGTGATAGCCTGCGGATAATGCTATCGTGTCATTCCAACTTTCTCAAACCTGAAATGCGTGCGCGCCGCGGAACTGCATCCGTAGCCGTGTTTCCCGCTCCCCGTGGCGTTTCCTCCACCGCCGTCCCCCCTCCCCTTCCGCTTCCCCCTTCTCTCCCTATCCCCCCGCGCCCCCACCACCCCCCCCTCCCCTCTCCCCCCCCGTCCCCGGACGTTTCCGCCGCAGGCGTCACGCAGAGATGTCGACGTCGCTAGAGCTGCTGTTTCTCTTGATTATTAATCTTCTGCCTGTTCGATTATTCATTCACTTATTCATTCAACACTCTTATAATGCGGATGCTACCCACCCACCTCCCGCGCCAGGCTGCACGACGTGCCCGAGCTATCAGTGTCGGTGAAGCTGCTTCCCAGCAAGAGCGGCAAGCATGGCGGCGGGAGAAAGGAGCAGACCCCCGTGCATCCGCGCAGGTGAGCTGGGTTGGCTACCTCTTACCGCTCACCGCTCCTCGCTCCCCGCTCGCCGCTCCCCGCTCACCGCTCCCCGCTCCCCGCTCCCCGCTCACCGCTCCTCGCTCCCCGCTCGCCGCTCATCCCTGGAATCGGGTGCTCAGCGGGGTAGATGCGCGCGCTGCCGCTTTTGCCGTGGCGGATGTGCTTCGCGTCGCGATCTGCAGCGTCTGCCATCTGCAATGCACTGCTACTCCACATGCATGCATGCTTCAGTGCGAATGACTTTTGAGATGTCTCAAAAGTCGTCGAGATCTGCGTCGCCTGCCATCGGCAATGCACTGCTGCTCCACGTACATGCATGCTTCACTGCTAATCCCCTATGCTCTCCGCCAGAAAATGGCCGCAGAATTCGGGCCAGAAAAATCACGAAGGCCAGAGGATGAGGCCAATAGGACCCGTTGCACGACGTTCCGATTGGGCTCAGAACGAGCGGCTGGGAGCGTTCCTCTTCCGTTCCTTTTCCCAGATTGCGAATGTCCTCCTATCCGCCATCCGCCATCCCCCATCCGCCATCCGCCATCCGCCCTTGATCTTGCGCTTTTCCCCCCTGTCACTCGATCTTACCCTCACCCTCCGCTGCGCATCTTCCTTTCTCCCCGTCACCCGTCACTCGTCTCACGTCACCCGCCACCCGTTCGCCACGCAAGCGCAGGCACGCGGAGGGAAAGGGAAGCGTGTCGGTCGACGCGATTCGCCTTGCCGAAGCCGCAGCCGACGACGCCGTCGCCGTCGCCAGCGTCGTGAAAAGCGGCGAGCGGGCGAGCGACAAAGACGCGCGCACGGGCGGAGAGGAGCCTCCCCCGCGCGCGGAGCTGGCGGGGCTGGCGGGGCACGCGCGGGAGGAGGCGAAGGTGGATCTCCGGTGCTCCGCTGGCGGCGGCGGCGGAGGAGGAGGAGTAGCAGAGGAGGATCACGAGGAGTGCGAGCAGCTGGGGTACCAGCACGCGTATGAGAAGCAGGCGGAAGTTGCGCGCAAGGGCGGGCAGGCGGACAAGGGCGTTCCGGGGGAGCGCACGGTCGAGGCGCGCGTGCTGATGTCGATTAGAGACGCGCTCGAGATGCTAGACTGGCACCTGGAGCAGCTCATGGAAATGGAGCTGGACGAGCGGCGCCAGGTCGCGGCGGCTGCGGCGGCGGCGGTCATGGCGGAGCGGCGCGCGGAGGAGGAACAGCGCGGGGGGGTGAAGGGAGGGGGGGGGCGCGGGGGAGGCGGGGGCGGAGGTGGGGGTGGGGGTGGAGCGGAGCAGACGCCGACGTCGCGCGCGCCGGCGGCGGGGGCGGCGGGCGTGGGCGTGGCGGGGAACGTGGCGGAGCAGAAGCGCGTGGTACGCGAGGTGCAGCTGGTGACGCGCGTGCTGTGGTCGCAGGCCAAGTGCCACTGCGGTCGCGAATGGAAGGTGCGCCATCGGTGGGGAGGGGGGAAGAGGGGGAGAGGGGGAGGGAGAGGTGGAGAGGGGGAGGAAGAGAGGGGAAGATAGTGGGAAGGAGATAGTGGGGAGAGTGAGCGGAAGAGGGAGAGAGTGATAAAGAGGGTAGGGAATGGTAAAAGGTATGAGTGCTCGACCAGTCCTAGGTCGTGTGTGTGCTTACTTACTCCCGAATGCATCCGCCCAAATGCCCATCCTTTCCCATCTCCCATCCTCTGCTGCTTGTCTCCCCACTCTCTGCGGTCTCTCTCCCACCTCTCACCAACCTCTCTTCCCCCCCTCTCTCTCCCCTTCACCCCTTCCCCTTCCCCTTTCCCCCTCCTCCCTCCCCCTTCCCCCCTCCCCCTTCCCCCCTCCCCCTTCCCCCTCCCCCTTCCCCAGGTCGTGGACGAGGTGCTGCATTTCGCGGCGGAGGTCGCATGCACGCCCTTCAACCCCTACCCGCCCTCGCCCCCCGGCCCCACGTATCTTCCGCTCATCTCCCCCGCCGCCGTCCCCTCCGCCATCTCGCGCGTCTCCGCGCGCCACCATAAGCAGCACCAGGCTTCCGCGCTCGCCCACGCCGCCGCGCACGCGCACGCCGCCGCGCAGGGGCATCCCCTCGCGCGACCTGCCGCGGATGCCTCCGCGCGGGCGCACCATCGGCATCGCTCCCCCATCCGCGTCAAAGCGGCGTTGCTCCCCGCGCCTCCCCCGCCGCCGCCGGCGCCGCCGTCCTCGTACCAGTCGTCCCCGCCGGTCTCCCGTGCGCGGGCCCCCGGCTCCTGCGCCAGTGACGGGATCCGCGCGGATGGCGGCGGAACGGCGCGCGGGGGAGAGGACACGGCGGACGGGCAGCGCGGAAAGGCAGGCGGGGAGCGCGAGGTTGAGTTGCGCCGGGGAAGCGCGGGCGAGCGCGGGAACGGCGCGGCAGAGGGCGGAGTGCTGGGTGCGCGCGCGGAGGGGGACGTGGTCCGCGGGGCGGAAGGAAGGGGTCTGGGTGAAGGCTTTGGCGGGGAAATGGCTGGTGACGAGGGGATTCCGCGGGTGGTGCGCGTGCTGGAATTTGCGCAGCAGGAGGGGGATGCTGACGGGGGAGGCTGCGCCAGTCGCGGGAGCAACGCGGAAGGGTTGGGGAAGGGCGCGAGAGGAAGAGACGAGAGGAGGGGAGGGGGCGGAAGGGAGAGGGGGGAGAAAGGGGAGAAAGGGGAGAGGGGGGAGCAGCGGCGGGCAGAGAGGCAAGGGCAGGGGGGGATGCGCGTGTTTCTTCCGCGGGTGCTGCCATGGCAGCACCAACATCAACATCAACACCAGCAGCAGCAGCAGCAGCAGCAGCAGCAGCAGCAGCAGCAGCTATATGGGCAGCAGCAGCCGTACCACTACCAGCAGCAGCAGCAGGCGCTGATGGCCCCAGTTCCCCGTCGCAAAGTGTCTCCGTTACGATCACCTAACCACACACACACAAACACGTACTTAAAGAGCTCTCCTCACAGCGGCACGGGGAACAAGAGCGGCACGGGGAACAGAAGCGGCACAGGGAATAGGAGTGGCGCGGGGAAGGGTCAGAACAGCGGCAGGCGAGGTGCAGCAGGGAAGGGGGAAGGAGGCAGGGAGGAGGAGGAGAAGGAGGAGGGAGGACGAGGAGAAAGAGGAGGAGGAGGAGGAGGCAGAGGGGAGGAGGGGCAGGGGAAATGTGAGGAGGAGAGGGTGTTGATTCAGATGAGTTCAACGGAGCAGAAGAAAGTGTTAAGTCCACTCACTGGTGTAGACTCTCCACACTCTCCAGACTCTCCAGACTCCCCAGACCCTCTAGGCCCTCTGCATCCTCTCCGTGATTCAGCACCCCACGCACTTGCTGCTGCTCTCCATGTGCCCAGGGCGCTTGGAAGCCTGGTCGGAACCCCCCTGGGGGTGGCTCTGAGGGCCGTTGGGTGGCCTGTGATTGGCGGCTGGCGCTTGCTGAGGGGGATGGGCGGGGAATGGGGGGGCGTGGGGGGGGTTCCGCCTGTGGTGCTGCGGGTTGGGGGGGTGATGGGCGCAGGGCTGGGCTTGTGGGCGGTGGCGCAGATGAGGGGGAGGGGGAAGGGGCGGAAGGGGGAGCGGGGAAGGGTGCTGATGTGGGGGGAGAATGGGCGGAGGCAGCCAGTGGGGGTTGCAGTGGTTGGGAGTGGTGCAGATAAAAGAGGGATTGCGAATGGCAATACAAAAGGCAATGCCAATGGTGGGATGATACGAGGACAGAATAATGCAGGTCCTGCTGCTGCTGCTACAAGGGCTGTCTATGGTTATAACCATAACCACTCACACGAGAACTCACATGCCCAGTCAGGTGCTCATGTGTACGATAAGTACTATCAGCCTTATAGGCATGGGTTGCCTGATAGCCCATACATGCAGCATCAGGCAGGGGGAGAGGAGGTGTGGACGAATGGGGGAGGGTGGGAGGCGGATGGTGGGGGGAGGAAGAAGTTGGGAACGGTTGTGAATGGGGGGGAGAGGGGGAGAGGAGAAGGGGAGGTGGATGGGGATATGTGGGATGGGGGGATCGGGGAAGGGGGAGAGGAGGAAGAGGGGGAGGGGGAAGAGGAGGAAGGGGAAGTTGGAGGTGACTTGGAGAAAGTGCACGGGATGTACTTGGGAAGTCGAGGAGGGGAGGAGTGGGGGGATGAGAAGGTGAAGAGGAAAGGGTATGGAGGCACTCACATGGAGAGTGGTGGCCGGAGCAGCAGCAGCACTGTTGGCTTGCAAGGGAGCCGCAGCACGTTTGGGAGCAGCAGTGGGGGGACGAGGGCAAGTGGGGGGTCCGAGGGCCTGAGCAATGTTAGTGTTACGCAACCACGCGGTTACACGCATGGGCGTCGGTCCATTGTGGGAGGTGGAAATGGAGTGGATGATGGTGAAGGCATGAGAATTGGGCAGTGGGCAGCAGGGAACGAGCGCAAGGAAGGGGCGCTTGATTTGGCTAGAGGATGGTTGCATAAGGTGGGAAAGGTGGACATGTGATGTGATGAGGTGATGGGATGTGATGGCCATGTGACGCAATGGTTGAGGACTTGGTGCTTGTTGCTTGATAAGCTAGGCTTCAAGGTTTCTTCTTTCGTTGAAAGAGACCGACATTTGTGTTTTGTTTGTTGTGGTCCTTGCAGGAATTGGGGAATCGACTGTGAGAGATTTCGAGTTGCCAGTCAGTTTGCTTTTCTGTTGTTTTTTTGCTAGCTTGTCAATGCATCAATATTGAAATTTACACATGTAATTTACTGTTTGTGAGGGGCCTAAAGCATCACCGCGGAAGGTAAAGAACCCTATTTTCCGGCCTGTCATAGCCGTAGTCGATTCAATCCAAAAACTACATGCAGGTGCGTTGAGTCCTTTACCGAATGTCACTAAAAAGAATCTTCCAATGTCGTCTTCCAGAGTCCAGACGGTGCCATTCGGTGTTTCCTTCCCACTCCCACACCTTGCACTGTGCAGCACACCAGCCATCCTTGCACTGGCTGGGACTGCGTTTGAGGTCACATTCAAATCGTCCAGTCTGAAACAATCCCCATGTGTTCGGTTAGAAAGTTGCAAGCATAACATATAAGTGAAATGGTGTAAAACCCAGCTGAGCCCCACGAGATGAGACGAACGGGAAACGAAAGCAGCACTCCTTGTTTGCTACCATGCGAACACTCTCTGGAGTCTAGACTAGACAACCAACCAACCAACCAAACAACCAGCACTCCTTGTCTGCTAAGGACGCGCGCATCGATTTCGGCGATCAATAGTGCAATTTCGATCCGCCACCGTACTGGAAACCTGCAATTTCAATCTAAAACGTCTCCAACCTTTTTTAAACCTGTAAAAAAACGACCCTGCGTAGGGTCGATCACGCAAATATGGTGGGAGTGCCCGCGTCCTTCTATCTGAATTATGATTGGTTTGGGTGTAGGGTGTCTGTTGCAAAAGTAGAAGTGAAGCTGTTTCTTTCTTCTATCTGAGCTGAGCGCATCACTGCAATTCCCAGTGGAAGACTGCATTGCAAGCTAGTGCTAGAGCCGCTGTCAGACACGCTCACCAGAATGTTTCAGATGGAGCCTAGAACGCGATGGTTCGCTTCGACGATTGTGATGCTCCTAGCCTTAAACCTTGTGGAATCCCCGCTTCGCGGCGAGGCCGTTAAAGTGTCAGAAGTGATCAGAACTCTTAACATGTACATTGAAAGGGAATCCTCGCCGTTGACGGTTTCTGACGTGGCTCTCCTGCAGCGCTTGCTCATCGTCAGCGGTATCACCGAGCTGCCAAGAGGAACGCTCCTGCTTCCGGACAAACGCGCGTGGAACAGTGCGCGGATTAATTACCCTAAACACAATAACAAAACTTGGGCATTTAATCCGGCGCTCCAGGAGGTTCTAAATCTGGTCGATCAGCCTGACATCGCGCAGCCTCCCTGGATTGTGAACCAGACCATAAGTTCAGGAGCAGCCAGCGTGATGGCGAATCTCGTGAAATTCCATTTCCTGACGGAGTACATTCCGCCGGCCATCGCGGACCTAAACGTAAGCAAGATTCATTTCTCTCCAAGCCCTCCCTCCCTTCCCGAGCCATTCGTCTATCTGCATTCTCAACCCTGTAGACATCAAACCTCTTCCATTTTCTTCCATTTTACCATCCGACATTGTGCATTTCATTCCATTACACCTATCCCACATGCAGTACACAAAAGGAGGTCCCTGGAGCCTTTCCACACTCCTGGGCCAACCCATGTGGCTCTCCTACCAAGCACTAGATTCTTCACCAGGCGTAGGGTCATGGAATGTGTCTGGAACCTCCACAGAGCAAAGCGCTGCAGATGCAGCTGCAGGCGTTGCTGGTGCGGAAGACCTTGACGGCAGCCCGCTGGTGTATTATGACAAGCTGCTCGCGAGTACTCTAGTGGGTGACATTCCGAGCCAGATGGCGGTGTATCAGATCGGAGCAGTTCTGCTGCCTTATAACATGACAGCTCTAGGTGAGCCTTCTGTCTTGTGTGCTCCTCCTCCTGGATGTTATGATACCGATCTGTGCTATGATTAACCTGCTTGTTATGCTATCCCTGCATTGCCATCTCTCGGCTCGAGTGATTAGCCTTGTTGAGATGCCTGTGCAATGAGCTCATCCTTGTCTTGTGCATGCCACATGCTGCATTCCACATGCCACCATGCCGCCATGCACCATGCCACCATGCACCATGCCGCCATGCCACCATGCCACCATGCCACCATGCCGCCAGGTGGAGTGAGTCAGAATAGTAGCACATCAGGGGTGTCGAACGGGACAGCATCGCAACCCACAGCTGGCAAAGGCACGAGCAAACCGAGTGGTAAGCCAACGCCAGTCACATGATAATTCTCAAATTTGACTCCAGTCACTTAGGCCGCCTGCCCTCCCTCTTCTCATTCCTTGCTGTGTGTCTCAGAAGGCTTGCGTGCCTGCCTAACCTAGAGTAGGGAAAAGCCCATTTGCTTTCTGTCCCCATTCATCCTGTCCTGTCTGCCTCCTCAGGTGCAGCTGCCTTTCTCGCCACTGCCATCGGCCTGATCATGCCACTGCTCGCCCTCACCATCTAGCCATGCGTGTTACAAACATCACGTTCTCAGATCAGACGTCTCATACCGGTAACTACTCGCGGCTGCCCGTGGGCTGGTCGTGTCACCGCTTGTTCGCCCTCACCATCTAGCTTTGACGCATCTCATGAGTCGTGTGACTCATGCACCTTGCTTCGTCTTGTCTAGTGTCAAGAAGAGGCCTGTTATTGCCTCCTGGTTTTCGTTGTATAGCGCCGTGCTGGGGAAATACAGAGGATCAGGCCGCATTGTATCGCATCGCGCTGCATGCCTGTCACACAGCCCGGAGTACGTTGCTTGCGTTCAGTCTTTGGGTGCATGTGTGTGCGTGAGTACAATAGGTATGATACAATACTTGGGTACTGGTACATGTTACGGTATGATGCTTCGGGGGGGAAGAGGGGGGGGAGGATACGAGGCAATCTCTGGCTTGGGTGCTTACGAGTGTGGTTGGATGATTATCCAATTATACCGGTAGATGTGATGGTAGATGTGGTTGGAGTGATCTTTAGAGTTGCTTTCTCATGACTGGTGATGGCACTAATACATTCATGTCAAAGACCACAAGACCACAAGTGAAGAGTTGTTTTGGCATATGCTGCTGCAATCTAGTTAGTCCCCACCCCGGCATGCCAACTGAACTCCCTCCCACGCATGCACATTCATGCATGCAGTTTACCCGTTGTAGATAGGTGTATTGTATTGCTTCAATGAAAGTTTCTAGACCGTTTCACCAAACACGCCAGCCATTAAACCGCCACAACAGCAACAGCAGCCCATCTGAAGCATCCGGCCTAAACAGATCTCCAGCATCAAATCAGATCTCGAGCAGGCACATCAAATCAGATCTCGAGCAGGCACATCAAATCAGATCTCGAGCATGAGGCACGTCCATCTGTGCAGCTGTCCCACTGGCAGCACAGCCCGCTGCACCGTCACTCTCAGATGCACCTCCCCCACCTCCACCTCCCCCTCCCCCACCAGCACCTCCCTGTGCCGGCGCCCATCCTCCCCCTCCTCGTCATCGTCATGTGCTAACACCCTGCACTTGAACCTGCCCTCACCAGGGGCTAGGTTCAGCAGATCTTGCCTTTCCACTGTCATCTGCCAACCACCACCACCACCACTGCTGCTGCTGCTGCTACTGCTGCTGGCGCCACCGCCGCCGCCACTGCTGCTGCTGCTGTTCCTGCTGACACTACTCATGCCAGCACTACTCTCTGAACCAGCGCTCTGAGTGGAACCCCAGGCGGCGTGCGATGAGAAGGAGAGGGAGGAGGCGGAGAGCGAGACAAGGATGCGGTGTCGCCGGGCAATGAACACAGCCACTGCCTCCACATTGCCCTCGCACAGCTGCTGCCGCACCCGCGTGCTCGACACATGCGTCTCCTCCTCCTCTGCTTGTGATGGCGCTACGCCAGCAGCACCGGCAGCAGCAGTAGAAGCAGCAGGAGCAAGGTCGGAGTCAGCAAGCACGTCAGTGTGCATGTGCGCATGGGCGTCTGTGACAGTATCCACGATCATCACATGCAGCCCGTGCTTCGCCCCCAGCTCCACCAGGTCGCTCGCCGTGCCCGCTGCCCTGAACCCAAACCGGTAGTTTGACCCTGGGGGAAGGGGGGGGGGAAGGAGGGGGGAACGGGGAGGGGGAAAGGAGGGGGGAACGGGGAGGGGGAAAGGAGGGGGGAACGGGGAGGGGGGAAGGTGGATGGGGATATGGAGAGGTGGGGGCCAAAGAGCACACTCCTTCAGGGAGGCAGAGCAAAGGCCAGGGAACCCTCTCTTTCCCCCAAACATGCTTCCTGTCTACCCCCCAAAACCCAATACCCAACCCCCAACCCCCGGGCAATGCCTCTCTCCCCTACTCGCGCACCTGCCACAATTCCTTTTACTCGGAGCTGCTCCGCCAGCAGCACAAAACGTTTCATCTTCTGACAGATAATTCATACTGGCTCACTCGGTTCTGCTCCACCAGCAGCACAATGAAGTCCTCCAGGGAGAACGAGCATTTGCAAGCAAGGAACCAAGAACCTATGATGCCCCCACCCCACCTGCAACGACCCCTTTCACTCGGAGCTGCTCCGCCAGCAGCACAATGAAGTCCTCCGGGGAGAGCGAGCGGATGCGCGCAAAGTCCAGGAAGAACTCGCAGATGGGCTGGCCCTCGCAGTACGGCTGCCACATGCACACACCCGACAGGCAGTGCACACACCTGACAGGCAGTGCACACACCCGACAGGCAGTGCACACACCCGACAGGCAGTGCACACACTTGCGTGCAACAACCCCTTTCACTCTCCTCCCACACCCCTTCCGTTCAACCCCCAAACCCCCCAATCAAAACCCCCAACCCTCACGAGCGCGCACCTGCAACAATCCCTTTGACTCTTAGCTCCTCCGCCAGCAGCACGATGAACTGCTCCGGGGAGAGCGAGCGGATGCGCGCAAAGTCCAGAAAGAACTCGCAGATGGGCTGGCCGTGGCAGAAAGGCTGCCACAGCTGCAGCACGCGCTTGCGATCACAGGGGGCCACCAGGGGGAGCCTGAGGGGTTGGGGGGAGGGGGGTGGGGTGCAGGGAAAAGAGGGAGAAGAGGGCAATGGTGCAGGGGACAGGGTTAGAGGGAGCAGGCATGCAGGCAAACAGATGGGCTGGCCGTGGCAGTATGGCTGCCACAGCTGCAGCACCCTCTTGCGATCGCAGGGGGCCACCAGGGGGAGCCTGAAGGTGGGGACGGGAAAAGGGGCGAAGGGGGGAGGGGAAAAGGGGGAAACGGAAGAAGAGGCGAATGGGGGAATGGTGCAGGGAACAACGAGATAATAGCGCAGGCAGATAGCGCAGGTGGTTAATAACGAGTGGTGCTTCAGAGACGAGGTGGTTACGACGACGAGACCGGGAAGCAGCAGAAGGACAATGAGAGCATGAGAGCAGCAGAGAGCAGCAGAGAGCGGCAGAGAGCGGCAGAGAGCAGCAGAGAACAACAAAGAACAACAAAGAAGAACAGAAGAACAGAGAGCAACAGAGAAGCACAGAGAAGCAGAGAGAGCAAGAGAGATGAGAAGCAGAAGCACGCACCTCTTCTCCCAGCCCAGCACCTCAGCCATGCCGGCAAACGAGAGCATGCACACACACGTGCCGCCCATGCCTGCTGCCTGCACTGCCAACGCCCTGTGCCCCACATGCAACGCATCGAACTTGCCCAGAGCCACTATGCCGCCTGGGGGTCATGGGGGAAAGGGGGAAGGGGGAAGCGGCACGGGGGGAGAGGAATGGGGGAAGAGGGGAAGGGTGAAAGGTGGGAAGGGGGGAAAAGAAGGGAGGAAGAGGGGAAGGGGACGGGTTGGTTTTCGGTAGCACACGCACATGCCGCACATGCCTGCTGCCTGCACTGCCAGCGCCCTGTGCTCCACATGCAACGCGTCAAACTTGCCCAGAGCCACTATGCCGCCCGGGGGTCATGGGGGAGGGAGGGCGCCGGGGGAGGGAGAAAAAGGGGAAGCGGGAGAGGAAGGGGAGACGAAGGGAGAGGGGGAGTGTCGAGGCACGTGAGAGGGGGAAGAGGAGTGGAGGCACTGTGCTGCGAATGCTTGCGTTGCGATTGGTGCTAGGGACACGTGCGAGGGCGAAAGGGCCAAGCGGGGAGAGGAGAGGGTGGTCACCTGCCAGTGGATGTGCGTCATCCGAAGCCATTTCACTGTGCCACCCGCCCCCACTGCTCATGCTGCTAGTGCTGCTAGTGCTGCTCATGCTGCTAGTGCTGCTGTTGCTGCTGCCTCACCTGCTCATAGCCTGCTCACCTGCCAGTGGATGTGCGTCATCCAAAGCCATTTCACTGTGCCACCCGCCCCCACTGCTCATGCTGCTAGTGCTGCTAGTGCTGCTCATGCTGCTAGTGCTGCTGTTGCTGCTGCCTCACCTGCTCATAGCCTGCTCACCTGCCAGTGGATGTGCGTCATCCAAAGCCATTTCACTGTGCCACCCGCCCCCGCTGCTCATGCTGCTACTGCTAGTGCTGGTTTTGGTGCTGCTTCCATTGCTGCTGCCGTTGCTGCCGTTGCTGCTGGTACTGCTGCTGGTGCTGGTGCTATTGCCGCCGATCTTACTGCTCGCAAGAACACCCCTGCTGCTGCCACTCCTCTCCCCCTCGCCGCTCCCACCTCCTTCTCTCGCCACCATTCGCACCCCCTCCTCCACACCTCCCTCCCTCGCCTCACACCGCCCATGCGCGCCCCTGCCACGCCTGCTGTTGCTGCCGCTCATGCCGGTGCCTGTGCCCATGCCTGGAGAAAGGCAGTGGAAGAGTGGATGGAAACGACAGATGAGCTGGACTGACTGCCAGACTTTTTTGTTTTTTTTGTTTTGTTTTGTTTTTTTACCAATTTTCAGTCGATTCAAAAGTCACCTCTCTCAGGGGTAAGGGGTATTGGGCGAAAGCGAGCTAGGGGAATGAGGTCTTTCTTTTATGGTGCCGACCCTTTCTGAAATTCTCAAAAACCAGTCCTCTGTCTTTGTGCTACTTCCTCCCCCTCCCTCCCCCTCCTCCCATCCCCTTCTCTATCACTCCCTCATTTCCCCCCTCTATCACTCGCCCCCACTTTCCTCTTCCCCTTACCCCTTTCCACTTTCCTTTCCCCCAACCCCCCCTTTCCCCCCCGCCTTGACCACCCTCCCCTCAATTCCCCCCTTTCTCCTCTCCGTACCTCCTCCTGTAACGTTCCAATCCCAGAGCCTGATTAACCGCCCTGCCATAGGCTTTTCCACGTGTCGAAACGCGATTGGTCCAGAGAGGGCTGCTGCGGAATCCCGAAACGAGCTGGTGTGTGAACGCAGCGACGGCAGCGATTGAAGCGACGTTGTCGCAGGCGCCATGCGACCGCGAAACGATGAGACACGCAGCTGCGACATCAGGCGACAAGAGACGGTGCTGGCAGCGGGGACAGGATACGATCGAGAATCCTGGGACGAATCAAATCTCTGATGCAACGGGATTGAACTCGCAGCAGTGAGGGAGTGCAAGGCCCGTAAATGTGGGCCCGAGCCGCCACCGCGGTGAGCCAAGGCAAATGCCATGGAGGGTCGAGGGAGTTAAAAGGCCGCGCTTTGTTGAATTCGTACAACGCGGGGTGCGACGCGGAGGGATTAATTCGGCAAGGAAGGAGGTCCTAAGCGAGAGCCTTATTTCAGCGAGAATGCTGCACAGAGATTTAGCAGTGTCTGTGAAAACGAGAAAATAGCCGTTGGAGAAAATTTGCCAAATAGACACTAGGAGCCTGGCGGCACTTGACGCGAATCACGGAATGAGAAACAAGAACGGTTGGGGAGTAAACAGAAAATCAAGGGTCACTTTATTTGTCACTCTCTTATTGATTTACGGCCATTTCTCCTAAGGGCCAAGCACCTAGTGACGACTCGGTGGCCGCAGTATGCGGTGGGGCGATGGAGGAATTCACGCAGCGATTCTTCTGGAGTGGGGGGATAACGGCGGTGACCAGCCAGTGAGGACTCGTCGAAACGGGGTGTGGCATGAGACTGCAGGGTGCTGAAATACATAATGGTTATCATTTACAGGCAGGGAGAAAGAAACACGTCAGAGGAAAAAAATAAGTACAAGGTGTGCATTCCATTTGCACTGCACATATACCAGAGCAAAAAAACTGCTGGAAATCGGTGTGCCACTAACATGCACAGCTAGCAACAAGGCACAGCTGCTAATCACCTACGGTAATACCTCCACCACATCCACCTTGACTCTCTTCTCAACACCACCACCCCCTCCTGCAAACATTGAGCCGACCCGACTCAAAATTTGGTGTGCCAGTAACACACAACCTGCCCCTTTGGCAACGCTGCTAATCATCTAGAACCTCCACCACATCAACCTTAACCTTCTTCCCAGTGCCGTCACTCCCTGCGGCGATTAGTGAGTCGACTCAATACTCGGTGTGCCAGTAACGCACAATTTGCCTCAACGCAGCGTTGCTAATCATCTAGAACCTCCACCACATCAACCTTCACCTTCTTCCCAACACCACCACCCCCACCAGCATTCCCCGTCCCCTTCTCTTCCTCCCGCCGCCTCTTCCTCTTCTCACCAACCGTTTCCCCAGCACCACCAGCAGCGGCACCAGCAGCGTCAGGTTCAAATAGAACCACGTCATCATCGTCGTCATCATCCTCCTCCCCTCCTGCTGCATTCCCTTCTTTCTTCTCCCCGTTCTGTGCCTCTGCTGCTCCAGCCTCCCCAGCAGCAGCGGTGGTGTCTGCCGCTGGCAACTGGCCGTGCAGTATCATTTTGTCGGGATGATCCTCCTCGTTAATGTCCTCTCTGAGGTTGTGTGACACAAACGCGGATGCGACACGGAAGGTTACGATTCAAGCGTATGCAGTAACAAACGCATAACACTCCATGGCATGGCACTGCATTTCTCGCCTTTGGCAGCACGTGCCAATTGGTTCCAACGGAAGCAAACAAACCAGATACGGTACAAGAGTCAGGACGTGCAAGAGATTGAAGAAGTGCCAACCCGAGCAGGCTAACAAATCCTTGACGTGCAGTGCTAAACCTGCGGGCCTGCGGTCCTGCAGTCCTGCGGTCCTGCAGTCCTGCAGTACTGCGTTTGGGTTGTTGATGGTCTCACCTGTGCTTGATGTGAATGGAGCACTTGAAGCACTTGAAGTGAATGGGTCTACTGTCAGCACTGACCCTGAGCGCAAGGGACCTAGCATGTGCCTTGACATGCTTGACGTGCCCACCTGTGTGTGGGCTGGTGGCGGTCTCACCTGTGCTTGATGTGAATGGAGCACTTGAAGTGCTGCAGGTAGTCCTCTACTGTCAGAACTGCCCCTGAGGTCACTGGCGTGGGCAGCTCGCACAGCTTCTGCTCACATGCACATGCACGAGGATGGGTGTGGATGGGGGATGGGGGATGGGTGGGGATGGGTGGGGATGGGTGGGGATGGGTGGGGTTGGGTGGGGGTGGGAGTGGATGAACACAGGGGATGGTGATGGGTGTGTGCATACATGCAAGTGCAGACACATGGTTGGGGGGGCACAGACAAAGGCATGTGGATGGTAATGCTTTGTGTGTGTGTGTACATAAGGAGCACAGTACACTTGCTACAAGCAAGGCATACACTGCAATAATGCGAGAAGGATGTGCTGAAGTGTATCAAGGCAGTAAAGCCTCCTGCTCAACTCCCGTACCCCCCCCCCTCTCTCCCCTTCTCCCCCTCTCTCCCCTCTCTTTCCCCACGCCTCTCACATTGCCCAGGTTAGCCCGGTATCGCAGCACCTCATCCTCCTCCAGGTCTTCCCCTTCTTCGTACACCCTCATCACCATCAACCACGCAGCTGATCTTATTTTTGAGTCGACTGGAAAATAGCCTCCCCTTCTTCGTAGACCCCTCATCACCAGCAAGCAACCACGCAGCTGATCCTGACTCCTACTCAACTCCCACACCCCCCCCATCCCCCCTCGCCATGCCTCTCACCTTGCTCAGGTTCTTCCGGTATCGCAGCACCTCATCCTCCTCCAGGTCTTCCCCTTCCTCGTACACCAGTCCACAGCCCACCACCATGGGCTGGGTGGCCGACAGCTCCCGCCTCACCACACCATCCACCACTCCTCTCCCCCCTTCTCCCCTCTCTCACCTTGCTCAGGTTCTTCCGGTATCGCAGCACCTCATCCTCCTCCAGGTCCTCCCCTTCTTCGTACACCAGTCCACTGCCCACCATCACCATGGGCTGGGTGGCTGACAGCTGCCGCCTCACCACGCCCTCCACCACATCTGCCAGCGTTGCTGTCTTGGTGTCTAGCTCCAGCACCAGAGGCGTCTGGGGTGGATGGATGCGGAGGGGAAAACAGCGGGTTTGGGGGTAAGGGAAGCAGCAACATTCCTTTCGAATACGAAACGTCGATTGCAAGGTATGACCACAGCTGCCGCCGCACCACGCCCTCCACCACATCTGCCAGCATCGCTGTCTTGGTGTCTAGCTCCAGCACCAGAGGCGTCTGGGTGGGTGCTGGGGGGTGACAGTGGGTGGGAGGGTTAATGAGGGCGCACGGGGAAGAATACGCTATCCAATTGGGCAACTGCGAGTTGTACCGACAGCTGCCGCCTCACCACGCCCTCCACCACATCGTCCAGGGTGGCTGTCTTGGTGTTCACCTCTAGCACCAGAGGCGTCTGGGTGGGTGCCGGGGGGGGTGTCGGTTGAGGGGTGGCTAAGTGGGCAGAAATAGAACGTGGAGGGGCGGCGGCACGCACGACGAGCATCACACAGTGGAGAAAATGGCTGGCGAGTGCACTCTGTGAAATGAGAAAATGGTAGGCAGAGCACAGGAGTGAGTGAGGGCGCGTTGCTTACCCGGGAGCAGACGTGGCAGGCCGGGTTGGGTGGGTCCATCTCTAGAGGGGCGAGCAGGGCCTTGCGCTGACTGGGGAACTCCGTGCACCATACCATGCTGGTGGCGCATGAGAGGGGGGGGAGGTAGAGGGGAGATGGGAGAGAAGGGGGGATGGAGGAAAGGATGTGAAAAGAAAAGGCGGGTGAGGAGAGGGGCGAGGAGAGCCTTGCGCTGACTGGGGAACTCCGTGCACCACACCATGCTGGTGGCGCATGAGAGGGGGGGAAGGAGGAGGGGAGATGGGGAAGGAGAGCGAGGAGAAGGGGGAATAGCGGAAGGGTGAGGAGGGCCTTTTGCTGACAGGAAAGAACGATACCTTGTACCAACAAGATAACTCCAAGTTGGCTGTATGAGGAGGATGTGAAAATGGAGTGGCAGGGAATAGGGGTTGAAAGGAGGGGCGGGGTTGTGGGGAAGGGAGGGACGGGTTGGGATCAGGGAAACCGAGACATGAATTTTGACCCTCAGAACAATGAATTTCCCTTAATAACTCTTTCCCCTCACCCCTCTCCTCTCACCGCGGCTCCTGGCGGTAGCTCTCCTCCTCCAGCAACCTCACAGCCTGCAGCACCACGAGCCCTGCCACAATGGCGTTCGTGGTCGCCACCGCATGCACAATGTTCCCCGCTATGCCCTTGGCGGCAACCCTCTTCCCTCCCTCTCTTCTCACCCCCCATCTCTCCTCTCTTCGCATCCCCCTCTCCCCGCTTTCAGTCCCTCCCTTCTTCCCCACCCCCCCAAAACTTCCTCTCTCTCCCGTCTCCTCTCACCGTGGCTCCTGGCGGTAGCTCTCCTCCTCCAGCAACCTCACAGCCTGCAGCACCACGAGCCCAGCCACAATGGCGTTCGTGGTCGCCACTGCATGCACAATGTTCCCCGCGATGCCCTTGGCGGCGAACAGGCTGTGCAGGGGGATGCCAAAGGAGTGCATGCGCAGGTTGGCAGCGGCTGTCACGAACTCCACTGCCAACTCGTCGTCCTTGTCGAATGTCAGAGAACCCAGCTCCTGCCAGATGTGGTGTTGTGGATTTTATTTTTCCAGTAGGGGAGTGGGTGGGGTGGAGGAGGGTGGGCGGGGATAAGGGGAGAGACAGGTTGGAAGGAAGAAGAGTGAGCTTTGAGACGACTCCGTGTTCCCTGCGATGCCCTTGGCGGCAAACAGGCTGGTAAGGGGTATGCCGAAGGAGTGCATGCGCAGGTTGGCAGCGGCTGTCACGAACTCCACTGCCAACTCATCGTCCTTGTCAAAGGTCAGAGACCCTAGCTCCTGTCAGGTCTGGTGTTGTGGGGCTTTTTCCCAGTAGTAGGTTGGGTGGTTTTTTGGGGGGGGCGGGGTTTAGGGGAGAGGCGGGTTGGAGGAAAGAAGAGAGTTTTCAGATGTCTCGTCGAATCGAACGGAAATCAATGTTCCCCACCTTGCCTGTGTGGCGATCCCTCACCTTTTCCTCACCTCTGCGCACTCCTTCACAAACAGCTCAACGGCCTTGAGGACTTATAAGGCGCCTATAAAGTCCTCTTTCTAGGCGCCCTGCAAAGTCAGCATGACTGCGAATGCATCACCATGCCTCGCGCCTCTCTCTCACCTCTGTGCGCTCCTCCACAAACAGCTCAACAGCCTTGAGGAACACCCGTGCGTTCTCCTGCACACTCCACACCTTCTGCACGTCCCTCCACCCCAGCCTCGCCATCGCTGACACCCGCTTCCCCTCCTTCCCTTCCTTCGCCTCCTCGCTCTCCTCCACTCCTGCAGGAAACGCGTCCTTGAGGTACAAGGGCGTGGGGCGAGCCCTGTGCTTCCACATATCGTCCATCTGGAGAGTCCTTGCCACGTTGTCCCCAAATATCCGGTCAAACACACGGCATGCGAACGCACGCCCGCTCTCCCCTTCCCTCCGAGTGAAAAACTCCCGCTCTTCCTTCTCTGCAGCTGCTGCCGCTGCCTCCTCTTCCTGCTTCTTCTTCCTCCTCTCTTCCTCACTCTGTTCCACACTGCTGCTTACACCGTTCTCCGTTTGAGAATCAGCGGGTGCAGAGGCACCAGCAGCAGCATCAGCATCTGCCGCAGCAGCAGTGCCTGTGGTTGTGGGGCCATCAGCAGCGGTATCACCAGCAGCAGCTGGAGGAGCAGAGGAAGTGGTGGAAGGTTGGGCGTGGAGGTCCGTTGCTTGACCCCGGGGGCCAAAGAGAGCCACGAATGGGAGCTCCTTGGCCCACACAATGCAGTGCACAGGCTGATGTGCGTGGGGCATTTAGGGAGAACAGGAAAAGAGACAGCGGAGTAGGAGCCAAAAATGCTGAGAAGATCCTCCGTGTGATGTGACAAGACTCGGGATGATTTGTGAACGAAACATGCTGCGATGCTGTGCATGTGATGTGAATGAGTACATAAATCTACATATGAAACGAGTCTGGGAGAGCTTGAGCATGAGGTGTGTGCTTGCCTTGGAAGGAGTGTTGGTGATGGTGCACGTGGGGTAGGACTTGGGGGCCTGCTTGGGGGTGCACTCATAGCACTGACTCACGCCCTTCACATGCACTGTCACCTGGAAGAGAGCAGGGGCAGAAACGAGAGGGAGCGGGAGAGCACAAGATGGACAGTTTCAGTGTGCGTCAGGGAGGGAAAGGGTACATTGAAAAGCAATGCTAGAAAGAGCTGCAGCGTGCAGATATAAGGGCATGCCATCACAGGCTTAATAAAAGAAGCCTCATTTGACCATGCCCCATAAGGAAATTCCCCTTTCTCCCTCCTATCACCTATCCAACATTTTCCCTCAGAAAACCCTTAACATGCTTCTGGGCTCCCCCATCCTGCCCATGCTGCCCGTGTTGTCCCATGCTGCCCGTGTTGTCCCGTGCTGCCCGTGTTGTCCCGTGCTGCCCGTGTTGTCCTGTGCTGCCCGTGTTGTCCCGTGCTGCCCGTGTTGTCCCGTGCTGCCCGTGTTGTCCCGTGCTGCCCGTGTTGTCCCGTGCTGCCCGTGTTGTCCCGTGCTGCCCGTGTTGTCCCGTGCTGCCCGTGTTGTCCCGTGCTGCCCGTGTTGTCCCGTGCTGCCCGTGTTGTCCCGTGCTGCCCGTGTTGTCCCGTGCTGCCCCATGCTGCCCGTGTTGTCCCGTGCTGCCCGTGTTGTCCCGTGCTGCCCGTGTTGTCCCGTGCTGCCCGTGTTGTCCCGTGCTGCCCGTGTTGTCCCGTGCTGCCCGTGTTGTCCCGTGCTGCCCGTGTTGTCCCGTGCTGCCCGTGTTGTCCCGTGCTGCCCGTGTTGTCCCGTGCTGCCCGTGTTGTCCCGTGCTGCCCGTGTTGTCCCGTGCTGCCCGTGTTGTCCCGTGCTGCCCGTGTTGTCCCGTGCTGCCCGTGTTGTCCTGTGCTGCCCGTGTTGTCCTGTGCTGCCCGTGTTGTCCCGTGCTGCCCGTGTTGTCCCGTGCTGCCCGTGTTGTCCCGTGCTGCCCGTGTTGTCCCGTGCTGCCCGTGTTGTCCCGTGCTGCCCGTGTTGTCCCGTGCTGCCCGTGTTGTCCCGTGCTGCCCGTGTTGTCCCGTGCTGCCCGTGTTGTCCCGTGCTGCCCGTGTTGTCCTGTGCTGCCCGTGTTGTCCTGTGCTGCCCGTGTTGTCCTGTGCTGCCCGTGTTGTCCTGTGCTGCCCGTGTTGTCCTGTGCTGCCCGTGTTGTCCTGTGCTGCCCGTGTTGTCCCGTGCTGCCCGTGTTGTCCCGTGCTGCCCGTGTTGTCCTGTGCTGCCCGTGTTGTCCTGTGCTGCCCGTGTTGTCCCGTGCTGCCCGTGTTGTCCCGTGCTGCCCGTGTTGTCCCGTGCTGCCCGTGTTGTCCCGTGCTGCCCGTGTTGTCCCGTGCTGCCCGTGTTGTCCCGTGCTGCCCGTGTTGTCCCGTGCTGCCCGTGTTGTCCCGTGCTGCCCGTGTTGTCCCGTGCTGCCCGTGTTGCCCGTGCTGCCGTGTTCCCGTGCTGCCCGTGTTGTCCTGTGCTGCCCGTGTTGTCCTGTGCTGCCCGTGTTGTCCTGTGCTGCCCGTGTTGTCCTGTGCTGCCCGTGTTGTCCTGTGCTGCCTGTCCTGCCCTGCAGTGCACCAAGATTCTCCCCAACCCAGAAACACCCATCCCCCCCATTCCCTCTTCTCTTCCTCCCACCCCCCCGCCCAACCCACCTGGCCAAGGAACCCCGTGGTGCCGCTGTCAATGAGTGGCACGCCGGCCGCAAGGCACATGCGGTTGACGTGGCGGCGCGCAGGGAGGTTGTCAAGGGCGTTGAGCACGAGGGAGAAGCGCGAGAAGAAGGAGACGTCAAAGTCCGGCTGCAGCACGCTGCCGTGGTGGGCTATGATGGATGCGGACGGGCATAGAGCCATTGCAGCTTCCCGAGCCACCTGCGGAGAACAGAGGTGTGGGGGAAGCAGGACGACAAGCGGAGGTCAGCAAGAGGAGGGGATTAGAGGAGCAGGAGAAGAAGGAAATGTCAAAGTCCGGCTGCATCACGCTGCCGTGGTGGGCTGTGATGGAGGCGGATGGGCACAGGGCCATTGCTGCTTCCCGGGCCACCTAGAGAGCAGAGAGGTGGGGGGTCGGGGGGATGGGGGGCGCGGGAGAAAGACAAGTGGAGGGCAGGACGAGGAGGGCAATATAGGGGAGGGGGGGAGAAGGAGACGTCAAACCACAGTAACACAACCACCATAGTGACACATCATGGCATGAATAGAAGCATGAATTCCACGAGATTATGTCGATGTACGGGGCGTTACTACTCCATGCTATGTCACACCATGCCAAGCAACACCACTGACCGGTCTCCCCACCTCCCACATCTCCCCAGCACTCTCTGCGTCTTTTCACCGCCTGCTGGCCCCATCTGTTTCCATACTCCCTGATAACTGTTGTGCTAATTCCCACCACGCTTTTTGAGAAGACTCAAAAACCTTCCCTGATAACTGGTATCTTGAATAACTGCCTCCTTTAACCCCTCATGCAGCAGCCATCCCTGGGCCCTTGAAAGCTGTACCTTGGCCTTGGATTGTCCCACATGTCGCTTGCGGAAGAGAAACTGACGGTTCAGATTGCTCACGTCGATGGTGTCCAGGTCAATCTGACAGTCGAAAAGGCAAGCAGGAGGGGGGCGGGACGGCGACGAGCAGTGGGGTAACAACCAGCAGTGTGGGGTGTGAGAAGGTTATGGGGTGACGGGAAGGAGAAGGGAAAGTTGCAGGGGAACCATGAATCGTTAATGTAATACTTGACACAGAACAGATACACCAAAGGTAGGCAAATTATGTATTAATATACAAAAAAAAATATAAAAAAACGGCACGTACCAATTCGATGTCATGGAAGCCAGTCATGACAAGGGTCTTCAGCAGCTCGCATCCGATCCCCCCCGCTCCCACCATGAACACCTTCGCCTTCTGCTCTCACACAGACAGGCATGTGGGGATGGAGCGGATTTTAAGTCGATTCACAAAACGCCATGCATACCCTGCTGTTTAACGCCTTGTTTCCCACCACAAGCACTGAGGAGGGAGGCACATGGGTGAAGTTGACTAGTTTAGGGAAGACAAGTGCTCTGTGCTTCTTCCAGGAGAGTGGTAGAGTAGAGCGTGCCTTGACTTGAAGAATAAGTACGAACAATGATAGAAACAATGAGTAGAGCAGGGACGACACCAGCAGCCTCACAAGGCAGGAAGAAACGAGGGCCCGGATAGTGGTGAGCAGGAGAGGGCGGGAAGAGAGGGGAGAGAGGAGACGAGAGGGGAGAGAGGGACGAAGGGAGAGAGGAGACGAGACGGCGGCGGAAGAACCACGGTCGTGACAGACTGAAGAATCGCGTCTTGTAGATCATGGGTGGCTTTCGCGATCGCACAGCCCAACAAGGTAATGCATAGGACGCACGCATACATGCAGTATCAGATCGCACGCATGACCGTTTTGTACTGTGGGAAACGGCGGATGCGGGTGAGTGTTGAGTCCACACTGAATCCGTCCTAGGAAACCAATGGGGACGCTTCAAATGAAGGATCAGTGCCAATGTAACGGCGCTCGCCAGCAACCGTTCCCGCAGATCTAACCATCCGCGGTTGTTCTGAGGATTCTCGGCACAAGCCAACTGCGGTAACCAAAGCGTAAGCTGGTTCAAACAAAAGGAGTCGAACGCTGGACGTACGCAACCGAAAGAAGAAGATCGGCAATGGGAGAACCGAGAAGCATAACATCGTACCTGAATGGCCGCCTTTCCTTCCGCTGTCGTCGCCATCCCCGCTGCTCTCTCTTCGTCAAGCCTTTACGGTCTGGTTGCACCGTCGGCGTGAAAGAAACCTAGATTGCGTGGCGCCTCGTCCTCACAAGGGGATGGAGCACTGCTTGCTTGGTGAAGAACAGACCAAGCAGGAGCGTTGTTCCCTAGCGAGGTAGCCGAGGGATTGGAGGAATTTTGAATCCAGAACTGAATTTGGTCACCCGAAAGTGTTCCTTGTTGAGAAATTCGATTAACGACCAGCATAAGAAAACTACTGGATCACCTCTGGAATATATTCATTTTCATACTACCGTATCGTTAAAGAACATGCCATCAGGGTCCCGAGGGTCGTATATGCACGTAGTGGGTAATTTATTCTAGCAGTTACTGATCAAGGCCCCATATATTTTGCGTGGTGTTCCTTCTTTCTTCTTTGCTATGAATACCCTGCATGAGAAACAAATGGATTATAGTTATCAGAACTATATGCTCCCACATATTAAGATCCTAATTTTTTTTACTAAGTAAAAGGGCATTTACCCATATATAAATAGGTTCTAATACAACCAGAGAGTAACAGCTTCTGGAAATGACTAAGTCTGGAAGGTGCTGGGAGATGCAGTAACAAATCCTGGAGGGTGAGTTGATGAAAGAAGAATCCTATTTCCCAATTGATTAGTTGGGGATAGGAAGTGAAGAATTAGCTAGCTTGGCTCAGACCCCTCCCTAGACCCCCTTGGGGTGCAGCCACCTTCCCCATGGCAAGGAAGGGTGCACCACCATGGGTCTTTGCCCATGTGGCAATGGTTGGGGTTTCCAACCAATTAGACAATAGACAGCAAGGATAACAATGCATACTTATCACAAACCTGAGTTGTTCCATTGGTTGCAATTTCAAGGAAGAGTCGAGTTGGATTTAGGTTGGCTGTTTCTGATTGATTCAATTTCCAACCAGCGGCGGAAGTTCCGTCGACTCACTTTGTGTGAGTATGCTCTGATTGGTTGGGCAAGGGTGATGTTTGAGCTTACGTGGGTTGTTTTCAAACCTATCGCGTAAGTTCTATCACAATTGTACAGCAGAGTTCTGATTGGCTAGTTTTTCAATCAAGTCAAATCCAAATTTCACGCTTCCAATCAAACTCCAACCAATCATATTTCTCCCCTTGTTTCCCCCTCACAGCTGGTTCGACGTATCGAGACCAGGTGGGGGTTGGGTCCGAATGTTACAGCTTGCTTGGTGAAGAACAGACCAAGCAGGAGCGTTGTTCCCTAGCGAGGTAGCCGAGGGATTGGAGGAATTTTGAATCCAGAACTGAATTTGATCACCCGAAAGAATTCCTTGTTGAGAAATTCGATTAACGACCAGCATAAGAAAACTACTGGATCACCTCTGGAATATATTCATTTTCATACTACCGTATAGTTGAAGAACATGCCATGAGGGTCCCGAGGGTCTTATATGCGCGTAGTGGGTAATTTATTCTGGCAGTTACTGATCAAGGCCCCATATATTTTGCGTGGTGTTCCTTCTTTCTTCTTTGCTACGACTACCCTGCATGAGAAACAAATGGATTATAGTTATCAGAACTATATGCTCCCACAGATTAAGATCCTAATTACTATGTACTAACATACCGTACAAACCATGCATCAATCAAGGGGTCCCCGTAAATGTGTGTTCTCCCTGTTTGTGGTTCGTCGTGGTCTAATCCAACATATCAGTGAAGTCGTCGTCGTAAAAAAAACTATGCAACCTTCTTCGTCCTCCTCTCCAGTCGCATAGAGTGTGTTGAACCATATTTCCACTTTGGGTGTAGCACGAACATCGTTGAGCATCTCCATCTAAGGCACCACATAGCTCAGCGAGGATAAGATCGTTTGTACCTCCATGACTCATGCCAGTGCCCCCAGTTTTCTGTGGCTGTTTGAAGTCCGTTACTCCACGCACCAGCTTAACATGTGGCCCCGTGCCTCACGACCGCGGGTTTCGCCGACCCTCCTCTGGATTGGGTCCCTTGGTGGCTGCGCCTGCATTTCGATTCTGGGGCTGCCTTGCTCACGTCCGCGACACTCGTGCGGATAAGCTTACAACTCGTACTATCCGGTGTGTCTTCCTTGGTTTCCCTCTCGATGCTTCTGAATGAATATTCTACGACACCCTCGTCTCATCGTTTCTTCCACTCTCGTGGCGTCACTTTTGGCGAGTCTGACTGTTTCTACACCCACTTCCCTCACCGACGTACCCCAGTTCTCCCCCCTCCCCTCTTTCTCGCTCCCACGCCTCCCCCTGGTCCCACACATCAGCTTGCTCCCTTGCCACCGCGTCTTGCCCTGTCTGGTGTGTCGCACGTTACCTCCTTTCCCTCGGTTGGGCCTGTGGGGAGACTGCTTACTCTCGGGGCCCGTTACATGGGGGTATGCCTCCTGTGTCGTCCCCTTCGCCTTCCCTGCCAGCGGCTGTCGTCGTCTCTGCCGTCGCCAGCGTCATCCTCGCAGTCGCTTCAGGAGCCTTCGTTGTCGCCTTAGCCGGTTACTGTGGACGCTCGGGGTGCTGGTTCTGGGGGTGCTTGGTTTGGGGGCGCTGACACTGGGGGTACTTGCTCTTGGGGTGCTACCGCAGAAGGTACTGGTTCTGGGGGTGCCGCTGGCACGGGACGTCCGGTGCAGCATCAGCCACCGCAGCAGCAGCAGCCATTGCCGCAGCAACCGTCAACGCCGCATGTGTCTGCTCTTCGCCTGACCAGTCTCTCTTGCCCTCGACTGACCGATCGACTGTTCCCCCCTCGCCGTCTCCCCCTGTCTACGGTCCCACGTTTCCTCCCTCGGTCTCATCTCCGGCTCATTCTCCTCCTTGTTCCCATACGTCTTCTCCTCTGTCTCTTGACGCGTCTCCAACCTCCCACTCCTGGATCCGTCGTCCCCCTGGTGCTCGCTCAGTGTCTCCCGTTCTCGGTATCCACTCTATAATCCTCCCGTTCTCGTCCCGGTCGCCTCCTCCGTCGTCTCTTATTGTCTCCTCTACTCCGTTCTATGACTTCCTCTGTGCCGCTCGCCCTATGGTGTTCCGCGATCTTTCCTCCCTCGTCACCGACCCTACTGCTCCTACGTCGTCCCTCTCTGCTCTTATCGCCGCTGTTGCTGGCTTTGCCTCCACTTGCCGCCTTGACTACGCCACTCAGTTGGTCTCTGTTGCAGCCCATCCTCCATACGTCGGGGGTGCTCCTGCTCTTGGTAGTGACGTCCTAGAGGACAGGCTAGCTTTCCTTGCGGCTGCTGCTCCTCATCTCTGCACCATGCTGCTAGCCTCTATGGGAATTCTAGAAGCTTTGGACATCCCGACCGCTCGCACCCAAGCTGAGGCAGTCTTCGGGACCCTATGCCTCTCAGTGGGTAGCAGCCATGGACGCAGGGATGACATATTGGAGATCCACTGGGACCTACGTCGACGCAGTTCCCCTTCCCTGGGCGAACGTTGTCGATGGCATGTGGATCGTCAAGGTCCACTTGGAGCACCGCCTGTATGTGGCGAGAGGATTTAGTCAGAGAGAGGGGGTTGACTTCTTTCAGACCTTCTCCCCCACCCCGAAAATGACCACTATTCGGGTACTGCTGCACATCGCGGCACAACGCGACAACGAGCTCCACTCACTTGACTTCTTGAGTGCCTTTCTTCGGGGTAGCCTTCACTTGACATCTTGGATATCCACTAAGACCTTCTCCCCCACCCCAAAACTGACCACTATTTGGGTACCGCTGCACATCGCGGCACAACGCGACTACGAGCTCCACTCACTTGACTTCTCGACTGCCTTTCTTCAGGGCAGCCTTCACGAGCAGATCTGGCTCCGCCATCCACCTGGCTTCACTGTGTCCTTCCCTCCTGGGACCCAGTGGAGCCTTCAGCGGCCGGTCTACGATCTGCGTCGGGCTCCTTGTGAGTGGCACGACATGTTGCGCACTACTCTGACTGACCTCAGTTTCTTCCCGTCCTCTGCCGACCCTTCTCTCTTCGTTCACTATGGCTCGACTCCGTTCTTCGTCCTTGTATACGTAGATGACCTGGACTTCGCTAACCCAGACAGAGTTGCATTGGCCTCAGTGAAGGCCGAGCTGCTGATGAGACACACTTGCACTGACTTGGGTGAATTGCGTCGCTATCTTGGCTTGCAGTTCACTTGGGACAGAGCATCGCGCACCACCATTCTCACTAAGTCTCACATGGTGCAATAGATCCTCCAAAGCTTCGGCCTTCAGTTCTCCTCTGCCTATTGGCCGCACGCTCTCAGTCGCTGTCCCTAATGAGCCTGTTGAGCCCAGTGGTCCGTACGCAGAGCTGGTGGGGTTCATCATGTACCTAATGACCTGCACTCGCCCAGACCTCGCATATCCACGCAGCATCCTCGCTCGCTCTGTTGCAACTGCGAGACACTGACTCGAGTGCTTGTCGGCTGCTAAGAAAACATTGTTGGGCCATCCTAATAGTACATCAGGCATGGGGCTAGTGCTCAGAGGACGACATCTAGTTGCAGTCACAAAACACACCGACGCTTCGCGAACAGACGACATCGAGACTCTTAGGTCCTCTCAGGGCCACTGCTTCAGACTTGGCGGATGAGCTGTGTCGTGGAGGTTGACTTGATCGTCGTGGGTGGCACAGTCCAGCAGTAAGGCAGAGATATACATTGGTGCTATGGCTGCTCAGGAGCTCCGCTGGTTGACGTTCTCGCTCACTGACATACGTGGGCTGCTGGCTCTACCCCGTTCCTGTTTGCTGATAACAGGGCCATGATCCTCCAGTGTCAGAAGCCTAGACTGGAGGGCAGAACGAAGCATATATAGCTGCGGTACTTCCTACTATGTGAGCTGCAGCACCGCGGCCAGGCACGCGTACCTCCATGACTCATGCCAGTGCCCCCTGTTTTCTGTGGCTGTTTGCAGTCCGATACTCCGCGCACCAGCTTAACCTGTGGCCCCGTGCCTCATGACCGCGGGTTTCGCCGACCCTCCTCTGGACTGGGTCCCTTGGTGCTGCGCCTACATTTCGATTCTGGGGCTGCCTTGCTCATGTCCGCGACACTCGCGCGGATAAGCTTACAACTCGTACTATCCGGTGTGTCTTCCTTGGTTTCCCTCTTGATGCTCCTGAATGAATATTCTACGACCCCCTCGTCTCATCGTTTCTGTTGCGATCAGAAGTTGATCGTGCCTAGGATCCCGCAGGAAGGTTCGCACACAGTGTATGGTAGTGGTGGGCCCTTGACCTCAGATCAGAGTGAATATAAAATGACTGAGATAATTAAAACATGCAAATACAACCGTATAAATAAGAGTACAGGGGAATACGAAATGACCTAGCTAGCCATGTACTCTAAGGAGTACATTCCCTTATTACAGCGAAATCCAACCGTGCGACTGCAGACGGTTACGAACTGCTCGGGCCGAATCCTCTCCACTGCTGCTGCCTGATGCTGTCTGCCCTGACGGTCCAGATGCTTCGTAACTGTGCGCGAGGTCATTCCGCCTTTTCATCTTCAACATCGGTACTGTGTGCTTCGCTTACTGCTGTCAGGAGTGCGTAGTGCTTTTCTTAATTTACAATTCGTAACAGTTTCTTCCACTCTCGTGGTGTCACTTTTGGCGAGTCTGACTGTTTCTACACACCCCGGTCCCCCCGCCTCCCCTCTTTTTCGCTCCCACGCCTCCCCCTGGTCCCACACCTCCGCTTGCTCCCTTGCCCCCGCGTCTTGCCCTGTCTGGTGTGTCTCACGTCACCTCCCTTCCCTCGGTTGGGCCTGTGGGGAGAATGCTTACTCTCGGGGCCCGGTACATGGGGGTATGCCTCCTGTGTCGACCCCTTCGCCTTCCCCGCCAGCCGCTGTCGCCGTCTGTGCCGTCACCACGTCCTCACTTTCTGATTCTGATGTAACCATCCTACGCATGGCACCAAATTTTAGGCACGGAAAAGCTCCACCACATTGATATACCTGATGTAAAACAAATGGTCCTTGCTTTCCGCTTCACATTGTTTTTTTGTTATGTATATATGTATGCCGGATTTGTACTCCCAATTGTCTGCTCAGGTAGCATATAAATTACAACGAACTATTTGGACATGATTATGTTGATTTAAAGTAACGAATAAGGTTTTTCCTCGATATACGGAATAATCCACGAGCAATTTTTAGAAAATGATGGAAGCTGAGATGGAGAATGAAATATTATTCATGTATCATGGGAAATAGAAGCAAAATCTCGTTATTATTTGGTAACAGTTCTATTGATGAGTTTTGGGCTATGGGTTGACATTTGCGAAGAGGGCTGAACGGAGTGGCGATATGTTACACATGCTGACGCGAACTGGGTGTCCATTGACTGACAGAAGCCAACCGGTTTCAAGTGCTGAACAGGGCTCCCCGTCAGCACAATGACATCTAAATGTCTTGTTGGTGAAGGGGAACATCTCCGTCTCCACCCGCTGATGATTGAAATGCATGGTGGCCTCATTCTCTGATCACTCTCATTCAAGTTGGTCGCTCCCAGCGTAACAAGCGTTGCATCATGGCGAAGATGTTTGCCAAAGCAAAGAAGGCCTCAATGAAGAAGCTCAAGAAATTTCGCGATCTTGCTCGCATGGCTGTCAAGCCTGAAAATCCAGAGGAGAGACGGATGAAGTAAGACAGTATAGCTTGTCCTTCGGAAGTGATTTCACGACTAATGACCCCACGACTTTCGCAGGCTGAAAAGGCGAACCATGCTTGTTCTTCTCAACTTGGCCCTTTTATCGTTCAGCATTGCGCTGATTTGTGCCGGGGTTCAAGGCAGACGGAACCTGAAGAGTGTGCTGGATCGCAACAGTGACTCGGGACAGAACACCAATAGCAGTGTCGTCACAGAAGCGCAACCTAGCAGGTTTGTATCGTTACGCAAGAAAAACGTTCGATTTTGTAATCTAGTTATCTGTTGACTCTATGCTCTTCTGCAGTGTCAAGGACGTGGATGAGAACAACGTGCCTGGCCGTTTGGAGTCCGCCCGGACGGATTTAGGAGCATGGATGCTTGGCGATCCATTCATTTCTCTGGTAAGTCTGAGTTCATAACATCGATTGCTGACATTCTTCTTTACAAAAGCATGCGAGCCATGACATAACGAGTGCAGATAGTTATCGGTTCCCTCCTTATTGCGATTAGTCTGACTGGCGTTGTTGGAGCTGTTACAACGAATTCTCAAGTTCTATTCGGGTAAGGCTTGGCGTTGATGGACCTGGTACTGCAATTCTTACCCCCCACCCAAGCTATAACCCTCCTTCCTTCTGCAGGTACTATGCTCCCTCATTTGTCATGGTGGCAATTTTGATATACCTTGGTTGCTTCTGCTTCATCTTCGCAGCTGACGAGGTACGTTTAATAAATGGCGCTGGTGTTGTTGAGCCTCCATTTGGATTTCCTCCTCACCCTGTTCTTGGTGTTGGATATTCGCAGAGGACGTATTCCGAGATATTGGAAACGTACGTTAGCACAACAGCGCAATCAGCAATGGACCAAGTGTTGCTCGCAAAGGTATACGGCCTTTTTTTTTCTCTTTATCTTGAACTATGCTTGACTTTCGTGAGTACGCCTCGCAGACACATCGCGCTTTGATTGAAGGAGGCGTTCTCTCAGTTTTGTCCTCCGTCATGCTCGTTCTTGGCCTCTGGATTTCATCAACGTTAATGGGACATGGTGAGTACATGCTTTCTTATTGTGTTTGATTTTTGGTCCGGCTTCTTGTGACTATGTGTGTTAATGCTTGTCCTTTTTTTCAGAATATGCTGCAAAACAAATGGCGATGAGCATGAATATTCTCACCATGGTGTTTGGAGCATTTATTCTGTATCTATCCATTGTTACATCCCAAGCCCACATTGCGTAAGTTTCTGAATGAAGTACCTCCGTGGGTGCGTAGCAAGTAAGCCTTGCTAAACAATGACGCCCCGTCCAATGCAGGGGAGCCTATGCTGCCATTATTGTAGCTATCGTGGGCGCCTTCACTGTTCTACTTTCCGTTGTTGGTTATTTCGGCCTGGCAAAGAACAGCAGGTTCCTGCTTGTCTTGCACTCGTTCCTTCTTGCGGTGAGTAAATCCTGTTACGTTTGGAGGCCATCGTGTTATTGTGTCTGACTTTTCTCTCGTTTGGTTCAGGTTCTGTGCCTTCTGCTTTTCATTGGAACAATACTATGCTTTGTCCTGCAATCCCAAGCGGATTCATACATTCAGTCTCACTGGGATCTGGTTACAACGAAGGTATATATGAACTTAATGTTGTGCTATCGCTATATCGTATTTTGCACAGTTCACTGATCAGTGTGTAAGGATTGGTCTTGCAGGTGGCTCACATTAGCAAGGAAGAAGCGTATGCGATTGTTGGCAACCATATGGTGCTGATTGGGGTAAGCTTCTTACCATCATGGCTGCTTGAGATACTTGTCATTTTCTTTTTACACCATCTCTTCCTCCATCGCAGGTGGCTGCCATTATCTTGTCAGTTTGTCTCCTTTACAACCTGTTTGCATCGATTTTGACGCTTTACAGCAATTGGAACAAGTGGAGCATGAAGGTGAGTCTGTCAACACTGGCAAAGGCATTGCTGTATCTGCTAGGGTTGAACACTTGCATCAATATCAGCTGTTTCTGCACCTATCTGCAGGTGAACAGTTTGGAAGCTGACGAATCCGCGTTGCAACGTTTTGTTTACATGCGTCGTCGTTCGAGTAGCCAAAGTTCTGATGGAAAGCGGCAACGTGCCAAGCCTAAGAAGCAACAGAAAAAACGCCGAGAGTCTTCTGAAGAAGATGAAGATGACAGTGATTTTATTGAAGTCCATCTTTCCGAAGATGAAGACGAGGAAGGCAACAGCAGTGTTGTGGAATCTTCAAGTGACAGTGATGCGGATTCAGAGGCTACAAATAGGAGGAAGGAGTCCAAGAGGAGTCGAAAGCAGCAGAAGCAGTCTGGCAAGAAGAGCTCAAAGAGGACAGGGAAAGATGACCAAGATGGAAAACGGCAGAAGACACGTAGAAGAGAACGGAAGGGGAAGAATGCTACTGAGACTGACTCTCCAGCAGCAGCTGTGCCCACACAACACCGTGATGCAGAGAACAGTGCATCAGAGTTATCACAGTCTGATCTTGAAGCATCTTACAAGCCCAAACCTGCGGTTTCAAAATGGGCAGCTGCTGTGAAACCAGATACTGCACCTGCTATGGAGAAGGCTAACCCCAAGACCCCTGTCAAGAGCAATGCCAAGAGCAATGATGCAGAGCGCCATCCAGGTATAATGGCTCAAATTGAAATGTTTTGGAGGTGGATAACTTGGCATCCTGCTTCGCAAACTCCTTCAACCCCCCCACTCTCTTCAGGTGGTTCAGTCAAGAAGACAGAGAAGGCTCTTGAACCAGAAGATACGCAGAGGAGGACCAGCAATTACTTTGAAGATAGTGATTAGCTTCACATTTGTTGTATCAAGATCCCTGAACTCACTGGAAGAGTATGCATCCCGTGCTGGGCGAAGAGTAGAGTGATTCTGTGTACGCATCTGTAGTATACACTGAATAAAGGGTAATATATTTACCACTGTTTCATTGCAAGACAGTGAAGATTGTACTTCGAATTCCCTCACCGTGGAGCTCCACCTAGATACTGCTATTGCTCAAGCCTGCTTGCCCTAAGGGCGTGTAACTTTTTTCCGGACCAACGGTCCGGACCACATGCGAAAGTTTTCGTCCAAGCTCGCATGTTCTCCAATTCGATAACGAGCTCAGACGGTCCGGACCATGAGCAGGATACCCTATTCGCATGTCGTCCGGACCACACGGTTCGGAAAACAGTTACACGCCCTAGCTCTCACCTTGAATTTTGGCTGAAGTCAAGAATCAAATACCATTCACCCGACAAACATCGACACACATCTTTCGTCTCATACTAATCCTGTTTCCGCCATGCCACCCCAGGGCCGGCTTTTAATCTCATCTCTTCGTCGCGCTAATTTATTTCGCCATGATTATCGGCACGCGCTTGGCTTAGAAGCATGTCGCCAGACCCCTTTCACTGCGCAAGCCACACGGTCCCTTGCAGGGCCGGCCGCCACTGGGAGTTCAGCGTCTCCGCCGCGTCTGGTTCCACCTTTTACGGAAGAAACGGCTCTTGCTAAAGTCAAGGTTTGTTCGATCCCATACGCGATACCCTGCGAATTTAGGGCTGTTCACCTCTCCTCCCTCCCTCGTCTTCCCCACCAACTTCCGACTTCCTTTCTCTCCTCTGCCCATCTCGGTCCCCCATTCCCCGTTCCCCGTGCGTCTCCAACGCCGTTCTTCCACGTTCGACCTTCCGCCCTACCCCCTTCCCCGCAGTTCGCGGAGGCAGCGTGGAACAGCCGCGACCCGGAGCGCGTGGCGCTGGCCTACACGCCCGATTCGCAGTGGCGCAACCGCTGCGATTTCTTTAGCGGGCGAGAGGAGATCAAAGCGTTTCTCCGACGCAAGTGGAGCAAGGAGCTGGACTACCGTCTAATGAAAGAACTCTGGTGGGGCAGGGCGGGTGATAAGAAGATTCAAAGGGGGGGTGCTGGGGGGAGTTTCAGATTAAGAGGTGTAAGAAACAGAATAGAGTAGCCCAAGTGTATGTATGCATACAGAGGGAAAGGTCAGGGGACAGGGACGCAATGAAAGAAATAATGGAGAGGGTGGGGAAGAAAGGGAATTGGCAGATATAGGTATGGCTCGTCTTTCCCCCCTTGCATCCGTTCCCCTCTCCCTGTTGCATGGAAGGGAGGGAATGGAGCTGGCCATATCAATCTCCTTTGAAACCCACTCCTGAAGTCCTTAAAGTTTACTGCTGGGAGTTGCACCAAATCTTCACGGGACAACCTCCCCAGAAACAACCAACACACACACACACACACACACACACACACACACACACACACACACACACACACACACACACACACACACACACACACTTGCTGCCTTTGGACCTTGTGCTTCTTCCCCGACCTTCCTTTCCCAGGTGCTTCACTGAGAACCGCATTGCAGTGCGATTCGAATATGAGTGGCACGACACCACGGGGCAGTGGTGGCGCACGCATGGAAACGAGGTGAATAGATCGAAGGACTGGGGTGGATGGATGGATGTGTGGATGGATGGGAGGGGATGAAATGAAGGCCTGGTTGCAGGATAGGTTCTTTGGTGTTGTTTCCTCACATGCCGAACTAATCTTCTTCCCGTGTGTGCGGGTATGTGCATGCACGTGCGGTTATCCATGCATGCGTGTGTGGGATGTGTTTATGAGTATCTGTGGTCTTTTGCTGCTACAGCTGTGGGATTTCACTGACGAGGGCTTGATGCAACGCAGAGACATGTCCGCCAATGGTCAGATACTCAAATTTCTTTGCTGAGCTGTTTTCCTGCATGATTCGCTCCTTGACTTGTATTTTATTCGGTTTCCATTTCACCATACTGTGTGTGTTGTGTACCTTTCTTTTCCCCCTTTTTACTGTATGCCGTGAGCCTGCATATCATTCGTTTTTTTTGGAACTGTTGCTGTGCATCCGTCTTGCCAATTTCAGACTACCCGATTGAGGAGAAGAACAGGCGTTATCGTTTCGAAAGGTAGTAGTCAGTTGCTGATGCGTTGACTGTTTGGATTGGAGGCCATGTGGTAGGTAGTAGGTAGTATGCCTCCATATGCCTCATGAGCATCAGAACATAAACTATCTATTGACTTTATTTAGGAACATGAATGGTTTATTGCCAATATCTACAAGAACCAATCAAGATGGTGGCCATATCGCCAACAAGGGTCATGATGAATGACCCTCGGAGCATAACACAGCACCTTATTAACCACTGGTTCCTTAGCTGCTTGGTAACACCAACCCCCACATCCCGTCATCCTCACTCCAGTGCGCTCCATCCCACATCCAGGTCGTCCACGCCTGGGAAGCTTCCCACCAGGTCATCCAGATAGTCATCACCGTCCAGCAGAGACAGCGATGGAAGATAGCCTGCAACATGCAAGAGACGGGGAGGTTAGCGTCAAAACAACCAATGAAAGAGACTGAGCCAATGAAACTAACACTTCTTGCAAAATCTGTAATAACGTGACCTACCTCCAGGAGGTGATGGCATGGGGGGGTCATCCATAAGGGGTATCATGTCTGGATCCTGCACATTAGAAACGCATGCACGGGGTCAGTTCACAAGTTCACATGGATTCAAGCAGGCGTTTCTTTCTTGCTATTCAAGTCAACAAGATCGAGGCTATGAGGTAAAATATGTACCTTTTGTTGCTTGGAGAAGCCATAAAGGCATGGAGGTTCCACGCGGATGGACCGAATCATCTCAACGCGCTGACGAATTTCTGCAAGACAACAAAAACATCCCTGTTAGACGAATTGAAAATGTAAGCTTCTAAAGTATCATTTGAGCTACGCAAACACTTACCTTCATCAGCCTGAGCCTTCAAGGCTGCCGCGTAGCTATCGCCACCCATCGGCATCCTCTCCACCCCATCAGCTGCATAGAGCTCCGCCAGTGCGTCTATGTCGTTCAGCGCGATCAGCTCCTGCTCAGTCTTCCCCTTGGTGTCCTTCGCAATCGCGAGACCCTGAACTGCTGAGCTCATCTTCTCGACTTGAGTGAAAGGCAGCGGCAATAAGACATCAGAAACTCCGTTGGCCTGCGTGTTCTGACCTCCCTTCAGAGCCGACCCGGACAATTCCTTCTCCCGAGTCTCCTCTTCCAGCTTAAGTCGACGGTTTATGGACGGTTGAACCTTCTGGGTGGTCTTGGCCTTCTGGGTGGTGTTAGCATTCAGGCTGCCCGAAATCGGCTTCTGGATGGTGTTCGTCAGGGTGTCTCCGAATCTGCGCTTGGCAGCTGGCTTCATCTGAGTCGCCGGATCGTTCTCGTTGGTGACGTCCCGCAGAGCCGACCTGCTTCCCTTAACCGTGGTTAGAGGGGCAACGAACATCTTGGAAACTGGCGTGCTCGGAACAACGCGGTGGGAGTTTAGGTTGTTCCGCAGTTCTGTGCCGAAGGCACGGACGGAACTCCCAGGAGCAACCATGCGATCCTTTGCGCCGAGTCCGAATCCTGAAAAACAAACAGCAGGACGTTAAAGGTATTTTAAGGACAATTTTTCCTCGAACGATACGTTAGACATCAAGGTCGCCTCACGGCCATCCGAGCATCGGATACAGAAAAAGGGAAAAACTCACCCCCAGCAGGACGAGGCGTCCTCTCGACAGCAGCTCCTTTATTCCTAGCGCCATGGTATGGAGTCCAAGCGTTCTCATCGCCAACGATGTTTTCTCTCTGAACGGTCCTCAGTGCAGCCATCGGTAAATGTAATCAAAAGAACGAGGGGCTCAGGAACTGTCGCAGAACCCTCTGCAACCCGGATGCGTGGATGGAGGTGCTACGTCTGCTACGTAAAATGTTTCAGCTTATGTAATGTCTAGTAACGGACGACCTGCCAGGTTCCGGAATGCCTGACTATTGATGTAGTATGAGCGATGAAGGTCCGGTTGACTGGTCGAATAAAAATAAAAATAAGCAGGAAATGCCTTTGATAACCGCTGTCTAAGGGTTGTCTGCCTTGACCTGATTGATCGTCTTTGGCTTGCCTGAAAGAACAAAACCTAGATAAACAAATAACCAAGGAATAAAAACAGCATCTTGTTTTCTGGATGATTGCCTGAATGATCTGCTTGGCTGAGGTGAGGGAGTGACGGTGGCGGCTGGGGTGGTTGCTAGAAGAGGGAAAGGAAGAGTGAGGAAGGAATGAAGGTGGACGGACGGGGGATTTGGTTCAGAAGGAGGTGTCAGGCGGGCAGAGCTGATTGACGGCGTCACAGCAGGGAAGCGCGCTGAGACCCATTCGAAAATGGGGCGGGAAAAAACAAACGGAAACAAGGCTGATTGTACTCGTTGTTGCAAGAAATCACAGATTCGCAATTTGGACAGTGTTCGTGAAGTCAGTTGCGACTGTGGATGTATACACATTTATAGTGTACTTGCATCCTTCAACAAAAAAAGTGTTAGTGATGACAGCATTGTTATCGACCAATAATATCATATAATTTGCGGAATAAAGACCACTCATATGTGGGTAAATTTAAGCCAGATTAATTCATATTCATAATAAATAAAATAGCCATTTTTGAAGGGTTCAGGGCTTTGTGAATATGTATGTACAAGCGCACGTTTATGCGGAGGCAGTAAAAGTATGGTAATGTACTTTATCGAGTCATTGGCCATTTTGAATCCATTCACAAATCTCCCGCCACGGCTCTTCACACACGGGAACAAGCTTCAAGCTTCCACTTATGATCCGCTTTTCTTCCTTTCATTGACCCTCGCTGTTTCACTTTCGCGTTTCTCCAGTTTCCCGTGGTCTTTTTAGGCTCGAACCAGCATGCCATCCCCAGCGCCTAGCACAGGGCCCACGTCTGTCCCTGGTGGTGACGCCTACAGACGGCAACGTGCTACAGCAGAGTACAGCTGCCAGGTGCGAGTCTCTCATGTCATCGCCCGTCTCGTCTCGTCGACAGTGATTATACAGAGCTTTGACGTTGATTCAGTTTCGGCTGTTGATAAATTTGCCCGGATGTGTGCTTGTGTGTCCGTACGCAGGATGATGCCCCCTTTATAATCACGCAGCACCGGTACCGCAGCCAGCAGTTCGCGTCGCTCTACTTCTCCCGCCTCGCCACGCTGCGACCCGTCCTCCTCGCAGCGGCGCGTCAGAAATGGCCCCACCTGCCAGGTGCGCGTTTTCGTTTTTTTCAAACGTCTCGAAGCTGCGATCAGCCTGCTGCCTGCCTGCCACGTGGCTGATGAGCACGGTTTGGTCTCTCTTCTCGTTCCCTTCCACTGTGAGAGAGAGGTTACCCCTTACATGTGACATTTGATAGGTGTCCCCTGACATCTCTCCTCCTCTCCTCCTCTCCTCCTCTCCTTTCCCCCTCTCCTCCTCTTCTTCCCTCCTCCTCTCCTCCGCTCCTCCACCTTTCCTCCCCTCCTCCTCCCCTCCACATTTCCTCCCCTCCTCCTCCCCTCCCCCTTTCCTCCTCATATGTGCCATGGGGGGTTGTGTGTTGCACCGTGTGCAATGCAATCACACCACGTGCAATACAATCACATCACACGCCGTGCAGTGAGCAGTGTGTTGGATCTAGCGGACAAGGGCGAGTGCGTGGTGGTGGGCACTCTCTACAAGCAAATGAAGCTCAAGCCCAGCATACTGCAGGACTACGGCCGAGAGGTCAGTCCGTGTCCGTCACTTACTAGGTGAATTTTGAGTGGACTCAAAAGTGGGCACTCTCTCTCTACAAGCACATGAAGCTCAAACCCAGCATACTGCAGGACAACGGCCGGGAGGTCAGTCACTCAGTCAGTCACTCAGTCAGTCAGTTCAAAGGTCACTCACTCACCTACCCTTGCTCACGTTTCAAAGCTCAAGCCCAGCATACTGCAAGACTACGGCCGAGAGGTCAGTCCGTCACTTACTTACCCTTGCTGCTTCTTCTCTCTTCCCCACTGCTCTTCTATCCTCATGTCCCTTTTTGTCTATTCTGTTCCGGTGTTTCCTCTGCCCGGCCCTTCCCCTCTCTCCCCTCCGCCCCTCCCATTCCCGTGCCTCATCTGTACACCAGCTGAGTTCCCTCCTCTTCCCTCCCTTCTTAAGCTTGCGACTTTCCCTTCTCTCCCTCCCGTTCCCCTCTCCCCTGCACACGCTCGTGACCGACCCTTATACCCCTTGTGCCCGCCACAACCCCCCTCTCCCCTTCCCTCTCCGCCCCTCTCCCCTCCGCCTCTCCCCACTCCGCCGCTTCCCCCCTTGTGCCTACCTAACAGCGCGCCAGTGCACCGCTGGTGGCGGTGGGGGGCGGCAGTCTGGTGGGGGAGGACGACAGCACGGTACTGGAGGACGAGAGGGGGCGCGTCAAGCTCGTTGGGAATGCATTCCTGCCCGCTGCCTGGGTCACAGGTGCTGTGCGGTGGAGAGTGGTGTTGTTGGGTTTGTGGGTGGTGCTGTGGGATGCGGGTTGGTGGTGTTGCTATAGCATGTGGGGGCGGTGGGGGGCGGCAGTCTGGTGGGGGAGGATGACAGCACGGTACTGGAGGACGAGAGGGGCCGCGTCAAGCTCGTTTGGGATGCGTTCCTGCCCGCCGCATGGGTCACAGGTGCTGTGCGGTGGAAGGTGGTGCTGTAGGGTGCGGGTTGGTGCAAGCTCGTTGGAGACGCCTTCCTGCCTGCTGCCTGGGTCACAGGTGCCACTGGTGGCGTGGTGCTGTGGGTGGTGCCGTGGGGTTGGGGTTGGTGCTGTGGGGTGGAGTTTGGCATTGTTGCTATGTATCCCATCCGTCCGTCCGTCCGTCCGTCCGTCCGTCCGTCCGTCCGTCCATACATCACATCCGTGTTGCCTCTCCCCTCTCCCACCTCTCACCTCTCTCCCCTCTCCCACCTCTACATCAACAGGCGTGGTGGTGGCAGTGCGGGGTTGTGAGGACAGCAAGGGGAACTTCCGTGCAATGGAGGTGCTGGAACCAGGCATGCCGTTGCAGGATACCTTCCCTGCTGCTTCTGCCAGTGCCAACACGGCCGCTGCAGCCAACCAGGGTAAGACACGTGGCAGCACACTGCACTGCACATGGGACAGTGTTGGTTGAAAATATCTGAACAGCAAATATGCTTGCCTGTCTGCGAATCTTGTGGGCACTCGGAACAAACGAACGGCCTCTCTTCTCCCTCGCAACCTCCTCTCCCTCCTTTTACTCTCTCCCCACCACTCTCCCTCCAATATCCTATCCACCCTCCTTCCTCTCTCCTCTCCCCTCATTGCTTGCTGCAGAACTCTCTTTTCTCTCACTTTCTCTTTTCCTCTCCCCCTGTTCCCAACCTCCTCCTTCCTCACCCGCACTCGTACTCACCAACTCCCGTCACCAACTCTTTCTGATCCGCCAACTCCTCTCCTCACCTCCTCTCATTTCCTTCCTTTCTCCCCTTTACTTCCCACTTCTTCGCCTCCCTCCCCCCCCCCCCCCCCTTCCCTCTCCCCCATTCAACTCTTCCCCCAATCCTCCCGTTCCCCGCTTACCAGCACCCCCACGCTACGTGGCCTTCGTATCGGGTCTCCACCTCTCCGTACCCACCACCACCGCATCAACCACTGCAGCAGGCGCCCCGTCGCCCTCCCCTCCGCCTGCTGCCACACCGCCATCGTCCCAGGGGCGGGGCTCAGAGGGAGCAGAGGAGGGCGGAGGAGACGCCATGCTGCATAAAGAAATGCTTTTGGACTTGCTGTCAGGCCACGTGCACTCGGATGAGGTCAGTGGTGGTGTGGTGCGTGTGCGGGGGTGGAAGGGGGTGGTGTGGTACCGTATGTGGGGTCAGAGTGGAGGGAGGGGTGCGAGGGGGGGTGGGGGGGTTGAAAGGGGGTCAGACGTGAGGGAGGGGTGTGAGATGTGGTCCAGAGCGGGGCTAGACGTGCTCCCATACTCTCTTGCCCCCCCCCCCCCTTCCACGCCACTTCCTGTGTTGGCCTTTTTTTTATTTGCTTGTTTGTTTGTTCTGTGTTTTTCCCAGGAGGAGCGATTGAGTGCGGGGATAGTGCGCGTGGTGATCGCAGGGGACTCGTGCTCCTTCTCCCACCTCCCCCAGTCCCTGCACGACACTGTTAACTCCACTGTACGTGCTCACTCTCCCTACCCCTCACACTCCCTTTTGCATGCTCACTCATGCTCCCACCTCCCCCAGTCCCTGCACGACACTGTCCACTCCATTGTATGTCCTCTTGTAAGAGAGATTTCTTAGAATGCTTAGAGGTGTATTTTGAGGCGCCTCAAAATCCGCGTGCAGTGAGGTGTATTTTGAGGCGCCTCAAAATCCGCGTGCAGTGAGGTGTATTTTGAGGCGCCTCAAAATCCACTCCATTGTATGTCCTCTTGTAAGAGCGATTTCTTAGAATGCTTAGAAACCACCTCCCCCAGTCCCTGCACAATACTCTCTCCACTGTAGGTGCTCACTCACACTCACTCACGCTGTCACTTACAATCCCTCTCACACACTCACGCATGCTCCCATTCACAGACCCACTCACTCGCACGCTTTATCCCACTTTCCCACTCTAGCAGTTCCTCCCCGCTTTCCACTTCCCACCTTCCACTCCACAATTTCGTCTTCCCACCCCCCTCTCCCCTGCATGTCTTGCATTTGAAAAAAAGGCCGACTGCTTCGTGATTTTCCACCCCTGTCCCCACCTGTTCCCACAGCCCGCACCTGCCCCATCCACTCAAATCGAAACCCTACTGCCTCGTGTCTCTGCACCTGCTCCCACGAACCCACCCTCCCCCTCCCCCCCCACCCCTCTCCCCCCCATTCCCGCCCCGCCAGTCTCTCGCACACCGTGATGCCAAGGCCATGGCAGCACCAGTCAAGGCTCTTGACACTTTCCTGTCCGAGGTCAGTTCTCCTTGTCCTGCTGTCGCTTGTCCTGCTCCAAGGACACCCCCGTCCTCCCCCCCCCACCAAACACTAAACAATCATTCCTGAGTCGACTCAAGAACCAGGAACATTACTGTATTCTAGGTGACTTTTGAGTCGACTCAAAAGTCACCTGAGTCGACTCAAGAACCAGGAACGTTTCTGTATTCCTGGCTGCTTTCTTAGGCTTCTCAATAAGCAAATCCCTTTTTCTGTGCTTCTCGTCCTCTCTGCCTTGGAGCCCATGTGAATCGCATTCTCTTGCATCATGCTGCACCCTTCTCCATCCAACTACTCCGCCCCCACTCTTCTGAGTCGACTTCAAATCCCTCTCTACTTCTCTTCCCCCCATTCCTTCCCCTGCTCCCCTCTGTCCCCCACCCCACGCCAGCTCTCAGCGGCAGTGCCTGTGGGCATCATGCCGAGCGCAAGTGACCCCGCCAACTACTAGTCCTGAGAGCCCCTTGCAAGCCCTCTTAAATGAAATGATGCCGGTGCCATTCTTCCTCTGCCTCTCACTTCCCCCCACACCCTCTCCCAGCTCTCAGCATCAGTCCCTGTGGATATCATGCCGGGCGCCTGTGACCCCGCCAACTACTCCCTGCCGCAACAGGTGCGTGCAGTGGAGAAGGTGCAGGGGGGGAGGAAGGGGAAGGGGAAGGGGAGAAGGTGCATGGAAGAAGGTGCAAGGGGGAAGATGAAGAGGAGAATGGGGGTGAAGATTTTGGGGGAAGGTGCCTGGGAGTGAGTAGGAACAGCAGAAAAGCAAATGGGTTTCTCTGTGAGGGAAAGGGGTGGGATTTGGTTGGGTGGTGGCGTAGAGTGGGGTCGAAAACGGTTTGAAAGGGCAGTAGTGTGAGTCATGTGATAAGAGAGGTTTTAACCGGGAGCCATGTGTCTGTGCCTGTCAAAGTGTCGTGTGTTTCTGCTATGGTAGGCATGCTGTATCTGAGCAGATCACGGACACATCGGATCACAAGCTCATCCTCCTCTTCTTTCCCCACTTTCCCCTTTTTTCCTACTTCACCGCGCCTACCCTCCCTTCCCCCGCCCCCTCTTTACCCCCTTCCCAGCCGCTGCACCCGTGCCTGCTGCCCCAAGCCTCCCGCCGAGCCTCAGTGGTGCGTGCGACGAACCCGCACCACTTCACTCTCGGGGGGGTGCGGTTCCTGGGCACAGCCGGGCAGAACATTCAAGACATGCGCCGCCTCTGCCTCACTCGCCTGCTCCATGCGCCTCCCCCTGCTGCTGCTGCAACTGATGCTGCTGCTGGTGCTGGTGCTGCTGTAAATGCTGATTCTGCTACTGCTGCTGTTCCGATGGAGGGGGTGGAACAGCAGGAGAGGGAGAAGGTTGGGAAGGGAGATGACAGAGAGGAGAAGGGGGAGGAGGCGGAGACGGAGGAGGAGGAGGAGGCGGGTGTGTTGGATCTGATGCAGCGATGCTTGGAGTGGAGACACGTTGCTCCCAGTGCTCCTGACACGCTTGGTGAGGGGAGAACAGGGGGGAGTGGTAGAAGGGGAGGGGAAGAAGGGAAGGGGAGAGAAGGGAAGGGGAGAGAAGGGGAGGGGAGTGAATGGAAGGGGAGATGAAGGGAAGTGTGAGAAGGGAAGGGTGAGAAGGAAGGGGAGAGGAGGGAAGGGGAGAGAAGGGAGGGTGAGATGAAACGGGGAGTGGAGAAGGGAAGGGAGAGAAGAGGAGGGGAGAAAAGGAAAGGGCAGAAGAGGGAAGGCGTGAAAGGAATGTCTCCATGAATCCGTTCCTTGTGCGCATGGAAAAGAGAACAAATCGACCAGCCAACCCCTCTCTTTCTCACCACCATCTCAATTGCCTTCCCTTGAACCATCGTTCTGGCTTTGCCTGCCCTGCTCTGCTCCTTGCCCTGCTCCTCTCAGGCGTGTACCCGTTTCAGCTGGACGACCCCTTTGTCCTCACCACCTGCCCACACGTTTTCTTTGCCGGCAACCAGCCACGATTCGCCACGCGCCTTATCCGAGGTATGGGGCAGTCACAGAATCACACACATGTGGGCAGAGAGTGAGTTGTTCATGAGGCAGCTCAAGCATGCACATACCCTATGACACACCGTATCAGGCATATGACTTATTGTTGGAGCGATTTGTTCCTGATGCATCTCCTACGGTTGCGCTGTGATGTATCTCTCATCTGCTGTACTGGCGTGCTGCTGTGCTGTGCTGTGATGCATCATCTTCTGCTGTGCTGTGTGCAGGTCCCCAGAAGCAGCTGGTGCGGCTGGTTGCCATTCCAAAGTTCTCTGAGACATGTCAAGCTGTGCTGGTGTGTATGCGTGCACGTGTGTGGACGTGCGTGGGAGGGAGGGTGACGTGTGTGTGTGGTTGAGTGCGCGTGCACGCGTGTGCATGTGCTGCTGTACGGCTGTACGTGTGCTCTGTTGTGTGTGTGTTGTAGCTTCCTCGCCTGTATACTAGCACCTCTTGCTGCATTTGTTTTTCACTATTCATTTCACAACCTGTCTTTCATGCTCTAGTTCTTTCTCCCTCCACTTTCCTACCCCACGGTATCTCCAATCTTCCTTTTCCTTCCTCATCTTCCCATTTTCGAATTCCCCATCTTCCCCAACTTCCCCTTCCTTCCGCATCCTCCTTGCACAGGTGGACCTTGACTCATTGGAGTGCCGAGTGCTCTCGGTCGCCTGCCCTCCCTTCCCCTCCTCACCATCACGTTCCTCATAGTGCTGCTCGCCCACCCACCCAATCTCTACTGTCGTCCATGTCACCGACTCACCGCTCTTCTAGTTGTACAGCCAGCCAGAATTCTGATATTGCCAGTTTTGTTGATATTTTTAACCATCGATTGTGTCGATAACTTTGCTCAACATCTAGTTTCCATTATGCTAGTGTGAGGAAGCATTTCAGATGCACCAATTTGCAGACGCATGGATGTGTAAATGCCCCGCCCACTTCTTACATTGGTCCGTCCATTAGGGAGCCCCTTTATGCCTAACATCTACACCTACCGTATAGGCACATACCTCATGTATTCCATAGGTCCTTTCCAAGATAGAATTTTCACTTTGCATTTTCAATCACCTTAGCTGTCTCCGCATCCACAACAATTTCGAATGGACGAACTAAGACTCACAAACAACCTACTATGCCGTTTGATGGGGTTTTTTTTTTTTTTTTTTGCCTGTGTTCAGATATTATCATTTTTTTTACGAATGTAAGTAGGTTCATAAATAAAAGAGCTTGGTGATTTATTTACATGATAGCATTGCCTTAATCAAGTGGAGGTCAAGGTTTAGCAAGGTATTTGTCAAATCAAGTTTCTGTAGGAGGCAGTTGTGGTAGGAAATCTAATAGACCGTACAATCGCATTTCAGCACTTTCAGCAACCCCTATTTCCTGCCCCTCCCCGGCCCTCAGTGAGCTGAGTGTGGATCATACTGTTACAGTATCGCCGGCCCCAGATCGACACGACACTCTTCTCAATCAAGCACCATGTGTACAGTACATACCTTTTCCTTCCACCACCGATCACCGTCGTTTCGGCCACTCGGGAAGAAAAGTGCTTCTGAACGGGTTTTCCTCTCGTCATTGGTCGCAAGCAGGGCTATTTTTTCGCTTGTTGGGTATTGAGATGACCCCAAGTCTGACACTTGTCCAGGCCAGGGCCCAGGTTGCGCCACCAATCTAGGTCTACGTGTAGGAACAAAGTGGCAGGAAAACAGGGTCCCAATCTCAACTCACTGACGGTCCGTCTGTGTACGGACACTACGGCGGAGAAGAAGCTGCAGGACATGGTGAAGCTTGAAAACTTCACCGTTCTGATACGGAGTGAAAAAGTAGGACCTTCGTTCTGCACTTGCGGTGCGAGCACCTTAAATTGACCGCATTCGTCAAAATCTGGGGAGAGGCGTTTGTCCGTCAGTAGAAGTGGAGGCGGTCGTGCGGCGTGTCGTCGCTATCTCAGCGTCGGAAGCCGAACAGCCGCGTCGCAGGCGTCGCGAAGCCGAACAGCCGCAACGCAGGCGTCGCAAATCGAATTAGCCGCGTCGCAGCGTCTCTCAGCGCCGCTAGGGAGTTCACAGTAGGGAATTCTCAAGTTTAGACCGTCAGCCGTCTCAAGGTCACACTTTTTCGTCCCGCCGACAGCTGTGCCGGCGTTGGCGCCGGCGGCGCCAGCGGAGCAGCGGCGGTTTTTGAGTCGACCCAATATTTGCCGGCGGCGCCGGCGGAGCAGCGGCGGTGCCACAGCCAGGGCCCGCCGAGCACTTCTCATCTGCGTAAAAATTTCCGAATGATCCCTAGTTTCTTCAAAGGAGTCCTCTAGTTCCCGGAATTCTTTAATTCCCTCCGAGCTCAAGACTGTCGTGCGAGGACAACGGACAACGTCCGACTCGGACGACTTAGAGAGGCGGCTCTTCTAAGGCAAGACTTGAGCACGCGAGATCCCATCCCACTCGACGAAACCCTCTTTTTTTTCTCCTCGTCGGCGGTGCCTCCTCTGGATTTTCTCCCACGTCCTCGTCGCCTTTTACGTGTTTCGGGGGTCTTGCTACCGCCGCGAGAGGCCTGTGTCGTCAGTAGCAGCAGCAACACAGCAGCAGCAGCAACGAGAGCATCGACAGCGACAGCAGCACCCGCACCAACAGAAGTTCCCCTAGCGCCACGAGTAGCAGCAGCGGTATCCGCATACAAACCCCCATGGCGAGTCGCGTCAACCCCACGGCGAGTCGCGTCAACCCCAACATAGCGAGTTGCGTCAACCCCACGGCTGTCGCCATGACCATCGCGGTCGCCATCGTCGCCCTCGCGGTGGTCTCGCCTCTTCCCGTCCTGCCAGGAACCCATGCGGCCACGGTCTTACCCTCTGAATGTAAGAAGCTTTGATCCCCATGCCACCTACCCTCGCTCCTCCATCCCAAGATCGGCCCTCTGAGAGATGTGCTTCACTGCGTCCTACAAAACGAGTGGGACACGTGGTTCCAGGAACGATTTTGTAGGAAGCACGTGTCGTGGGACACGTGGTTCCAGCCCAGCCCTGTACCTTCCTGCGTCCCTGTGAGAATCGTTCTTTGTTTTTTTCTCCATTCCACCCTCTCCCCCTCTCGCCCTCTCTTCCCCCCTCCCCCCTCCCTTTCTCCCTACCCCACTCCCCCCCCCCCCACCCCTCTCCCCATCCCCACGCCAGTTACGGTCCTGCAGGCGTTGAAGCGAGAGTGGGGCGCGTTCAACGGCAGTGAGACGTGGACGTCTAGCACTGACTGTACCAACGGTGACATGAAGGGCGTTGCCTGCAGTTTCTTTGGCGAGATCTATGCTTTGTGAGTGGATTCTCATCTCACTGACCCCCTGTTCTGTTGAACTGATTCGACTCAGTGACTGACTCCCTGTTTTGGGTTGACTCAAAACACGACTGTGCCAACATGAAGGGCGTTGCCTGCAATAGTTTTTCTTGCGGCATCTTTGCCGTGTGAGTAGACTCACGGACGGACCCCCTGTTCAGTTGACTACTACTAAGGCACCATAGATAGTTCTGTCGGCTGCTTGTTCTGTTTGTGCACCATTTTTTTTTTTTTTTTTTCCGGTATAAAAACCCCGTACAATGAGTCGATTTTCGAGTCGACTAAGAAATGTTTTAGTCAGCTAAAAAAAACATGTTCCGTACATTATTCACATAGGCCCTAATGCACCGTTTCGCCTCATGGACCTCACCTCGTGCCTGCCTGCTCGTTTGCATGCCCCACGTGCTCCACGTGCTCCACGCGTGCCCCGCATGCTCCACGTGCCCCGCATGCTCCACGTGCCCCACCCCACGTGCCCCACATGCAGGGGTGTGTTCAACAAGGGTATCAAAGGCAGCATACCCACCAGCATTGGCACCCTCCAAGAGCTGCAATTCCTGTGAGTGGGTGGGTGGGTGGGTGGGTGGGTGGACCGTGGCGTGGATTACTGAGCCTAAGGCGTCTATTTTAGAGGCGCCTCAAAGGCAGCATAGCATACCCACCAGAATTGGCACCCTCCAAGAGCTGCAATTCCTGTGAGCGGGTGTGGCTGGCTACGAAACCGACTACTTCTAGTAACCGTGGCGTGGTGGATTACTGAGGCGAGACGCCTCTCAAAGCGCGGGCGCGCGCCCGCGTGCGCACACACATGCTACATTGCATTGCATCGCATCCCTCCTTGGGCTGGGTGTTTTGTGAGTTGGTGTGGCTACCGATTACTAGCCGCCACCGCTGTGACCGTGTTTTAAAGCCGTTGGCCCAAATTGCACAAGTTTTAAAAGGTTGACGGGGAGGAAGTTTTGTTTTTGGGGTGTGGCGATAGGTCCTATTTCGTCAAATTCGTTTTTTTCGCAACACACAGCCAAAAACGCGTCTTCCCCCTGGTGGGAGCTCGAAAGTCCCAAATTGCAACTGAACTTCTTTCAAGTTTACAAGCTCCTCACCGTCAAGTTTTAAAAGATTGACCCACGCGCCTCGCAATTTGGGACTCGGGCTTTAAGTCGACTGGAAAAAAAAGCCTGGGCTTTTCGTGACTGCCATTGGGCTCACAGCCGAGTGGGCTCACAGCCGAGTGGGCTCACAGCCAATTGGCCAACTGCCAAATCGAAGCACATCCTTCCTCCCATTGCACCCGCTGCACAGGAACCTCGCCAGGAATCAGCTTACAGAGGCCCCATTCTCACCCTTGTTCGGTTTTTGAGTCGACTCATAAAAGAAGAGGAAAACCCTCCTCTCGTCCCATTGCTTCCCCACCACAGGGACCTATCGGGGAACCAGTTTACAGCCCCCCTCCCGTCGTTCTTTGCCAACCCTGGTGTTGACCTTTGAGGCGACCTCCTCTCCTCTCCCCCCATTGCGCCCCCACCACAGGGACCTGTCTGGGTATCAGCTTACAGGACCCCTTATCGCCCTTCTTTGGTTGATGAGTCGACCCATTAAGAAACAATAACCCTCCTCTCCCCCCATTGCGCCCCTCCACAGGGACCTGTCTGGCAATCAGCTTACAGGCCCCCTTCCGTCGTTCTTTGCCCAACCTGGTGTTATGAATCAGCTGTAAGGAGCGGGGGAGGAGGTGGAGAGGGGTTGGGGTGGGTGAGGTTGGGTTAGGGTTTTATGGGTTGGATTGGCATTTGGAGGCGCCTCAAAAGCTTACAAGCCCCCTTCCTTCCGTCATACTTTGCCAACCCTGGTGTTCTGAATGAGCTGCAAGGAGGGGGAGAGGAGGTGCAGAGGGCCTGTGGTTTGAGGTAAGAAGTAAGGGGCTTATGGGAGAGACATCTGCTTTTGGATATTGTGGACTGGACTTGTATGTGAATAATGATTGTTGAATGATGAGCAGTTAGTGATGGGGGACACTAAATGATGGGCACTGAGTGTGATGGGCACCTAAAGGGCACTTTTGAGAGTTATCAGAAGTGATTTCAGCAGGGCAGGCTGTCATGGCAGGCTGTCATGGCAGGCTGTCATGGCAGGCTGTGATTGCAGGCTGTGATTGCAGGCTGTCACTGTGTTGTTGTGTCCATTGCTCCCCTGCTCCCATACTCCTTCCTCGCTGTCTTGATTGGATAGTGGTTCTGGCTTACTATTGATGGTAATGCCTAATGGCATGCTTGCATCATGCTGATGTCATGCTTGCATCATGCTGACGACATACATGCATGCAATTCTGACGTCAAGCTGACTCCATGCCATGCTGATCTTGTGTGTTGTTGATCTGCGGATATGCATACTGTTTGGCGTGCCTAGTGTATATCTCGCTCAAAGCGCATGTGAGTGAGTGAGTGAGCGAATCATTGTGCGCACTTGTGAGTCGACTCAAAAGTCACCTCGCATACTGTCTGACGTGCCGTGTGTATATCTCGCTCAAAGCGCATGTGAGTGAGCGAATCATTGTGCGCACTTGCGTTTTGAGTCGACCCGTAAAGATCTGCCGCCCAGCTCACAATGTATGGGTGGGTGCATGGGTGCATGGGTGGATGGGTGGATGGGTGGATGGGTGGATGGGTGGATGGGTGCATGGGTGCATGGGTGGATGGTTGAATGGGTGAATGGGTGGATGGGGGGGGGGTGGGGTGGGAATGATGCACGTATGGATGCATGCACACATGCATGTATGCATGCAGGGACCTTAGTAACAACCAGCTTAGTGGCTCCATACCTGCAATCTTCAGTAGGTTTGGGGGCCTGCTGCAACTGTGAGTGTTACACCAGGAGTGGGTGTTGACTTTTGAGGCGACTCAAAAGTCACCTCACCCCACCTCAGACTTTAGCAGGCCTGGAGGCCTGCTGCGACTGTGAGTGTTACACAGTGTTGCGATTGGGAGTGGGGGTGTTACAACTGGAAGAAGGTGTTACAACTGGGAGTGGTTGTTGTTGCGAGCTCTGTCTGTATCACAGTAGCTTCATGCTTGCATGGACGCCAATCCACTCTTCCATTCACCCTTTCCTCTTCTGTGTTTTCAGTGACCTGTTGCACACCGATTTCACAGGCACTCACTAATTTCACCGCCACTCATTTAATTTCACAGGCACTCATTAATTTCACAGGCACACGCGCGCACACACACACACACACACTCGCATGCGCTCACTGATTTCATCTCATCCCCATGATACGGACTATACGTCCTTGTTGTGGTTGTCGTGTGTATCCTTGTTAGTTATACACGTACTGCCATGCCATGCCGCAACACATGCATGCATGTTACACATGTTGCATCACGTGCGTGTGTGTGTGTGCGTGCTACACAAGTAGCACCTCGCGTGCCACCTCACAGTGTTGTCACATCCTCCATCACCGCACCCCACCATACACGCCTTACTGTCCCTGGGTGTTTTTGAGCATTCTTAACAGCACCATCTCTTCCTTCCTACTCGCGTTGTTTCTCTCCCCATCCATCTATTCTCTTCGTTGTTGTTCCTTCCTACTATCCAGCCATTCCATCTCCCTATCCCCGCCCCTGTCTCTCCCAGTCTCCTCGCTTCCTCATCTCCTTATCTGACACCTCCACTTCCCCATCCCCTCCTCCCCCTCTCCCACCCTACCCATCCTCTATTTCCCCTCTCCCTCGCTCCCTATCCATCCGCCCGCCCCCTTCTCCCTCCCACTGCCTCTTACCCCCTGCGTACCCCACCCCCACCTGCTCCGCATCCCTACCTTGCACGTCCTCTGCGCCCCTCTCTCCGTGCTGCATGGCACATGGCACATGGCATGGCACATGGCATCAGGCGCCTGAACGACAACCAGCTCTCAGGAACTATCCCGGAGGACATGCTTGCAGTCATCGGCAACATCAATATCCTGTAAGTTACAGGGTTACGCCACTCGACTCAATGCTCAACCCAGGCTGTAACAACAACAAATTCCTTTTGGGCCCCCTCCCTCCCCCCCCCCCCCCCTCTCTTAGTTGCCATTTTCTGTAGCAACAATGCCTGAAACATCCTCTCTGGATCTATCTATCCCAGAGGACATGCTTTAAGTTTTTGAGACGTCTCAAAACTCAGGATCTATCTATCCCAGAGGACATGCTTCGAGTCCAGAGATGCCATGCCAACCATCACAGCAACACCAAGGCCTTGGTTGGAAGTCTAACGAAGCATGTCCCCTCCTTGGTACTTGCTTTCGATACTGCCTGCTACTACTTACTCAGATGTCGGACGAAGGCCATAGTAGTGCTGTGTGTGTTTGCCTGCATGCCATTGCCATTGCCTCCCTCCCTCCCCCACCCTCCCCTTCCCCCACCCTCTCCCCCCCTTGCCCACACTCTCTGCCACCTCTCTTTCAGACGGCCCTTCCCCTCTGCTCCTATGCTTCTCTTCTTTGGTGGCCGCTCAGCTTGCTTCCCTTATAACCCCACAATCTTCTGGTTCCTTCCTTCCTGTTGGTCACTGACTGACACTGGTCATGAAGAAGAGCAGCAGCAGCCAGCCTGAAGGATCGCAGGTTGTTTTTGAGAATTCTCAAAAGCAACCTGCAACGCTCAGCTTGCTTCCCTTATAACCCCACGGCCTTCTGCCTCCTGTTGGCTACTGACACTGGTCATGAAGAAGAGCAGCAGCAGCAGCCTGCTTGAAGGATCGCTTTAGCAAAGAACGACAGTCACTTGTTGAAAAAATGTAACTTTGAAAAAATGTGACTTTGAAAAAATGTTTCCCTTATAACCCCACGGGCCTCTGGCTCCTGTTCTGTAAAGCTTACAGCGTGTCCTGGGCTTGCCTTGGCAGAAACTGGAGCACAGCATGTTATTCATCTCCTGTTTTCTAGAGTTCACACTGTCTGTCCCTCGTTTTGAGGCGCCTCAAAAGTTGTCCTGGGCTTGCCTTGGCAGAAACTGGAGCACAGCATGTTATTCATCTCCTGTTTTGTTTTGAGGCGCCTCAAAACTGGAGCACCGCATGTTATCGATCTCCTGTTTACACGGACCCTCCTTTTGAGGCGCCTCAATAGTTGTCCGGTGCTTGCCTTGGCAGAAACTGATATCTATCTGCTGTTTTCTAGAGTTTACCCTGTCTGTCCCTCCTCCTCCCCCCTCTCCCCCCCCCCTTTCCCCTCTTCCCCCTTACCCCTATCTGTTGGTTCTGTGATTCTGTCCTCTCTGTTCATTTTTGACTATTCATCCAGACCAATCTTTCTGTTTCTATTTTCCAGCTCTTCTTCCCCCCCACTCTTTTTCGTCTCCCCACACCACACCCACTCTCGCCCCCCCCCCTTCTCTTTCCTCCCCCTCGTCTTCACCTTCCTTGCCCCCTCTCCCCTCTCCCCTTCTCCCAACCCCCTCACTCCCTTCTCCTCCTAACCCCTCCCTTTGCTACCGTATATGTTCCCCCCTCTCCCCCCCCCCTCCCTCCCCCCCTCTCCTTCCCCCCTTTCCCCCTCTCTCACCCTCCATGCCTCCCAGTCTCCTCCACAACAACCAGCTCACGGGATCGATTCCTGCCAGAATAAGCAACTTGGAACCTCTTCAATTCTTGTAAGTCTTTGTTTCTGATGCGCCTCAGCTCAAATGTTCTCGGGTGCTATTGCTGCTAGGAAGAATCAAGCATGCTGCGGGCGGCGACTCCTTTCAGAAACTGTACGGCTCTAGCCTGGAAGGCTCGCAGGCAGGAACCATGGGATGCGTCGTGTTTTGAGTGCCATGGGAGTCGACTCAAAACACGGCTCGCAGGCGGGAACCATGGGATGCGCGTGCCATGCCCAAATGTTCTTTGAGGCACCATGCGGCCATGACCGCTGTTGACCTCTGTTGACTGCTGTTGACCTCTGTTGACCTCTGTTGACCTCTGTTGACTTCTGTTGACTTTTGTTGATCTCTGTTGACCGTTGTCGACTCATTAGTCCCTGATTGATAGTCTACACGACATGACCTCGCAGATGTAGCATGTCACATTCGACACTGGATTCGCACCCCTTTGCGCCCGTCACATCCCTTATCCATCCACACACGTTGGTGTTTCCTGTCAATCAATCTGCCCATGCCAATGCATCCCTGTCACTCCGTCCCATTGTGTCTCCCGTGTTCCATCCCCTCTGCACCCCTCTGCACCCCTCTGCACCCCTTCTCACCCAGAGACTTGAGTGGTAACCAGCTGGATGGGAACGTGCCTGTTGGATTGAGCCTCCTGACTAACCTTCAGTTACTGTCAGCCTCAATGTTGAGCCACCTAAATATGCTGACATGACTAGAGGCTCTTGCGGCCTGCACTGCAGCAAGGGCATGCCGGAATCGAGTTGACTTTGAGTCTACTCAAAAGCCATGCTGATATGACTAGCGGCTCTTGAGACGTCTACCTGCCCTGCCAGTCGCTTCTTGAGACGTCTCAATATTCAGAGCGCAGTTCTCTGCCTGCCAGTTGCTCTTGCTCCACTCCTCACTCGAATTTCTTCCGAAAACGTCCGTTGTTGTGTGTTGTGATTCGGAAACAGACTCCTCCCATCCTCCCGGCATTCCTTTCCCTGTACCTCGTGTTTATCCCCTTGTCAACGCCAGAAAAATCGGCAAGAACCAGATCACAGGGGTTGTTCCCTCGCAACTAGCATTTCTGACAAGATTGAATTACTTGTAAGGTTCCCTAGTGCTCTCCCATCATCCCTATTGCACCCCCATCATCCCTATTGCACCCCCATCATCCCTATTGCACCCCCATCATCCCGATTGCACCCCCATCATCCCTATTGCACCCCCATCATCCCTATTGCACCCCCATCATCCCTATTGCACCCCCATCATCCCTATTGCACCCCCATCATCCCTATTGCACCCCCATCATCCCTATTGCACCCCCATCATCCCTATTGCACCCCCATCATCCCTATTGCACCCCCATCATCCCTATTGCACCCCCATCATCCCTATTGCACCCCCATCATCCCTATTGCACCCCCATCATCCCTATTGCACCCCCATCATCCCTATTGCACCCCCATCATCCCTATTGCACCCCCGTCGTCCCTATTGCACCCCCATCATCCCTATTGCACCCCCATCATCCCTATTGCACCCCCATCATCCCTACTGCACCCCCATCATCCCTATTGCACCCCCATCATCCCTATTGCACCCCCATCATCCCTATTGCACCCCCATCATCCCTATTGCACCCCCATCATCCCTATTGCACCCCCATCATCCCTATTGCACCCCCATCATCCCTATTGCACCCCCATCATCCCTATTGCACCCCCATCATCCCTATTGCACCCCCATCATCCCTATTGCACCCCCATCATCCCTATTGCACCCCCATCATCCCTATTGCACCCCCATCATCCCTATTGCACCCCCATCATCCCTATTGCACCCCCATCATCCCTATTGCACCCCCATCATCCCTATTGCACCCCCATCATCCCTATTGCACCCCCATCATCCCTATTGCACCCCCATCATCCCTATTGCACCCCCATCATCCCTATTGCACCCCCATCATCCCTATTGCACCCCCATCATCCCTATTGCACCCCCATCATCCCTATTGCACCCCCATCATCCCTATTGCACCCCCATCATCCCTATTGCACCCCCATCATCCCTATTGCACCCCCATCATCCCTATTGCACCCCCATCATCCCTATTGCACCCCCATCATCCCTATTGCACCCCCATCATCCCTATTGCACCCCCATCATCCCTATTGCACCCCCATCATCCCTATTGCACCCCCATCATCCCTATTGCACCCCCATCATCCCGACTGTTCTGCACTCCCATCACCTCTCTGCACTGCACTGCACCACCCTGACAAATTCTGACCCTTCTCCCCTCCCTGTTTCCTCCAACAACCCTTCTCTCTGTCCAATCAAAACCTTCGTACCATCACTCCCTCTGCCCGTGCATGGGCAACTCACCATCACCCCCTCTGCCCTTGTGTCGATGTTACTTTTTAAAACCAACCCTTTCAAAAGTAACACCATCACCCCCGCTGCTCTGCCCTTGTGTAGCCAACCATGTCATGCCGATGTTGCGTTGGCTTCGCTACCCATGTATGTTCTCTAGTGGAAAACCAGGTGGAAAAATGCAAGCACGGTAAGGCGTCTGACCATGCTGAACTTGCTCTCGTGCATTCGAGTCCGTGTCCGTTGTTTCCCCCCTGCAGACAACAGCACAAGTGTCCGTGTTTTCCCCCTGCAGACAACAGCACAAGTGTCCGTTGTTTTCCCCCTGCAGACAACAGCACAAGTGTCCGTTGTTTCCCCCCTGCAGACAACAGCACAAGTGTCCGTGTTTTCCCCCTGCAGACAACAGCACAAGTGCCCGTGTTTCCCCCCTACAGACAACAGCACAAGTGTCCGTGTTTTCAGTTTTGAGGCGTCTCAAAACACAGCACAAGTGTCCGTTTCCCCCCCCTGCACTGCAGGTATCTCAATGACAATAGCCTTTCCGGAAGTTTTCCCACTGCGATGATGGGAATGAATAACATCGTGGAATTGTGAGTAGTTCTCCCGTGTGTGAGTTCCCCCACAGACAGGTTTCATGTTTGTGTGTACCCTCTATGGGCAGTGGCATTGCGGCAGGGAGGCAGGCCAGAGAGGTAGAACAGAGAGGTAGGGCAGAGAGGTAGGGCGGAGAGGTAGGGCGGAGAGGCAGAGCAGGGAGGCAGAGCAGGGGGGTGGAGCAGAGAGAGATGTCCCTCGTCCTCTCCTATTCTCTCTCTCTTCCCCTCTTCCTCTTCTCGCCCCTCTCCCACTCCCCCACTTCCATTCTACGCTCATCTCCCTCGTTACCTCCCTCACCCAAACTCGCGACATCCTCTCTGCCTTCTCGCCGTTACCCATCCCCTGGCCCCATCCTGTCCCTCTTAGCACTGCACCAATCTCTGCTGCTGCGGTGACCCGTCTCCACCCTCGCCCTTGTTAAGAAGAAGCATTTGGAAGCAAAGGATGACGAGAGAAGAAATTGTATTAGCAAGAAGCGTCGAGATACATTTGAGGAAGAAGATTGGGAAACCCTAATTGAACTTAGGGTGCGTTCAGTCAAGGAACAAGCCCCAAAATGATCCTAAACTGAACATGAAATGAAACCAAGTCTAAAGCTGCCCCCCGGAAAAATAATATAAGGCCAGAATCACATGCAGAGTGGAAACTAGCCTACTCCAACAGCCCTCCCCTCCCCCCACATCCTTTCCTTCACCCCACCCTCTCTTGCACTCATCCCCTGTGCGCCACAGTCAAGTAGCCAACAACCACCCGCTAGCTCAGTTTACACTGATCCTTTCCTTTCCTACTTGCGTAAACCTATCCCTAAGTAGTGTCTAGTACGCACTGCCGCCCCCTCCCTATCTATCGCTTAAGCAGTGCAATATGTATGATGCTCCGTCGCCATTCCCCCACTGGTCACTCGCCAACAACCAGCTAGTGCCAAACGATGCGAACACGGTGCTTGCTTGCTTGCTGCCTTCTTGCAATAACTTACTCCTAGCAAGCGTGTTTAGTAGTACGCACTGCTGCTCCTTGCCCTGGTGAAACGTATGTCCCCCCCCCATCGCCATTGCCATTCCCCCACAGGTCTCTCGCCAACAACCAGCTAGTGTCAAACGATGTGAACGTGATTCTTGCTGGCTTCTTGCATTAACTTACTCCTAGCAAGTGTGTTTTGTAGTAAGCACTGCCGCTCCTATGCCCCCCATCACCATTCCCCCACAGGTCACTGGCCAACAACCAGCTAGTGTCAAACGATGTGAACGTGATTCTTGCTGGCTTCACCACCGTCAGTGTACTGTGCGTGCGCTCTCACTCTCTCACTCACTGCATGCTGTATGGTGACTTTTGGGTCGCCTAAAAAGACAACCAACTGGTGTCTCAAGGGAGGCGGGAAGGATGGGGGTTGCAGTGGGATCGGGTGGGTGGGGTGAGAGTCGGTGAGAGTGGCTGCTCTTTCATGCACATCCTTCACCATGTGCCCCGGATGGAACATGCAATGCAACATGTAGTTTCACGGTAAAAAACGGCCCTTTCCCATACGACATCCATCTTCTGCTTCCCGTTTCCCCATTTTGCCCGCCCCTACCCTTCGTCTCACCCCCCCATCCTTCCCTTCGTCACATTCTCCCTGTTTTCCTTTCTCCCTCCCTCTCCTCCCCCGGTTTCTCTGAGTTTCTCTTCCCGCTTTCCATTCCCCCCCCCCACCCGCCCACCCCTCCACCCCCCCCCTCCCCCCCCCCCCCCCCCTCCCCCACCGCTTCATTACGTGTGCTATACTGTTCGTTTTTCATATCCCTGTCTCTCTTTTTTGTGTCCCACCAGAGACATTTCACACAACCAATTTTCGGGAACCCTTGCACCAGCGATAAGCGACCTCTCCAATTTGCGAGTTCTGTGCGTTTACCAGAGCACTCAGTAACGAGTCATTGTTCGCACGCACACCACCACTAGAAAGAAGCACTACAAGCAGCAGCAGTGTCACCAGCACCAGCTCCACCACCAGCAGCAGTGGCAGTAACAGCAGCAGCACCACCGCCAACTCCAGCACCAGCATTAGCACCAGCACAAGCAGCATCACCACAATTGCACCAGGAACTCAGCATTCCTTTTTCACTCGTTCGCCATGCTACCTCTGCTGTGTTTTCTTTAGAAAACACAGCAATGCCCGAACCAGCCTTGTTATTTTTCAATCATTGGACCTCGTTTATGATTAGCAACGCTGCGTTGAGGCAAATTGTGCGTTACTGGCACACCGAGTATTGAGTCGACTCACTAATCGCCGCAGGGAGTGACGGCACTGGGAAGAAGGTTAAGGTTGATGTGGTGGAGGTTCTAGATGATTAGCAGCGTTGCCAAAGGGGCAGGTTGTGTGTTACTGGCACACCAAATTTTGAGTCGGGTCGGCTCAATGTTTGCAGGAGGGGGTGGTGGTGTTGAGAAGAGAGTCAAGGTGGATGTGGTGGAGGTATTACCGTAGGTGATTAGCAGCTGTGCCTTGTTGCTAGCTGTGCATGTTAGTGGCACACCGATTTCCAGCAGTTTTTTTGCTCTGGTATATGTGCAGTGCAAATGGAATGCACACCTTGTACTTATTTTTTTCCTCTGACGTGTTTCTTTCTCCCTGCCTGTAAATGATAACCATTATGTATTTCAGCACCCTGCAGTCTCATGCCACACCCCGTTTCGACGAGTCCTCACTGCCTGGTCACCGCCGTTATCCCCCCCACTCCAGAAGAATCGCTGCGTGAATTCCTCCATCGCCCCACCGCATACTGCGGCCACCGAGTCGTCACTAGGTGCTTGGCCCTTAGGAGAAATGGCCGTAAATCAATAAGAGAGTGACAAATAAAGTGACCCTTGATTTTCTGTTTACTCCCCAACCGTTCTTGTTTCTCATTCCGTGATTCGCGTCAAGTGCCGCCAGGCTCCTAGTGTCTATTTGGCAAATTTTCTCCAACGGCTATTTTCTCGTTTTCACAGACACTGCTAAATCTCTGTGCAGCATTCTCGCTGAAATAAGGCTCTCGCTTAGGACCTCCTTCCTTGCCGAATTAATCCCTCCGCGTCGCACCCCGCGTTGTACGAATTGAACAAAGCGCGGCCTTTTAACTCCCTCGACCCTCCATGGCATTTGCCTTGGCTCACCGCGGTGGCGGCTCGGGCCCACATTTACGGGCCTTGCACTCCCTCACTGCTGCGAGTTCAATCCCGTTGCATCAGAGATTTGATTCGTCCCAGGATTCTCGATCGTATCCTGTCCCCGCTGCCAGCACCGTCTCTTGTCGCCTGATGTCGCAGCTGCGTGTCTCATCGTTTCGCGGTCGCATGGCGCCTGCGACAACGTCGCTTCAATCGCTGCCGTCGCTGCGTTCACACACCAGCTCGTTTCGGGATTCCGCAGCAGCCCTCTCTGGACCAATCGCGTTTCGACACGTGGAAAAGCCTATGGCAGGGCGGTTAATCAGGCTCTGGGATTGGAACGTTACAGGAGGAGGTACGGAGAGGAGAAAGGGGGGAATTGAGGGGAGGGTGGTCAAGGCGGGGGGGAAAGGGGGGGTTGGGGGAAAGGAAATGGGGTCTGCCTTGGCCCGTTAAAAACCAGGGTCCCTGCGGTGAGGGCGTGCTCATGGGGATGGGGTGTGGAGGTGTGGGGTGGGATGGGAGACGGTGTGGTGAGAGGAAAGGAGGGACGCAGTGTTGTGATGTGAGGATGTATTATGGTGACTGACTGGGGTGGGTGGATGGTGCCATGCTTTCGTATTCTCCCCTTCACCTTCCCTCTTCCTCTTCCCCTTCCCCTTCCCCTTCCCTCACGGTCCCTTCCCTTTCCCCATTCCGAGTAACTGCTGGGCTGGGCGTATGTCGTAATAGCAGCAGAGAAGCACCCTACAGCATCCTCCCTCGTCTATTTTCCCATCCCCCCTCTCTCTCAGGCGACTGCTGGGCGTACGCGGTGGTGGGCAGCATAGAAATGGCATACGGCATTCTCTCCAACCTCTCCGCCGTGCCGCTCCTCTCCGTCTCCCAGCTACGCGACGCCCTCGGCTCCTCATGCTCGCAGGGCAACTCGCCCTCCCAGGCCTTCCAGTATCTCATCACTCTCAATGCCAAGGCCAACATTGGGCTGATGGAGGATGGGAAAGGGGGGGCGGTGGTGAGCGGGGGCGGAGCCAAGAAGAATGGCAGCACCGGCGCGAGCCCGCTCTGTAGCATACCTGTTTTTGCTCAACTTGTGAAAGCGCTTGGGATCTCCTGCGGCAAAGGCCGGACCCGCGGAACGGTGAGGCTACGTTTCCTATCTTGGTCTTCCTTTTTTACTCAGCCTAATGCAAAGACCTGTTGGTGTGGGAACTGTCGTGTCGTTCCCCTTTTCCTTTTTTTTTTTTCTTGTTTTTTTTTTTTTTTTTTTTTTTTTTTTTTTCTTTCTTTCTTTCTTTCCCGTCTAGGTTAGAGTTGAGTAACGAGTATCGGCAAAATCGTTTCGACGTGAACATGCACAGCTTTGGGTCAAACCTTTTGGTTCGGTTCGGCTTTGTGAACATGCACAGCTCTCTGCCATGGTCCGCATGGTCCTTGCTTGCAAGCTTCTTGGCTCCACCATAATACGAGGTTGGCAGCAACTTGATTGTCCACAAACTGAGCAACTACTACTACGTGGTATGGAGATCACATGCGATCGTACAGCGAACGTATTTTTTTGGATTCGTTCAGAGAGGTGTGGTTTTCCTTTCTTGATAGTGCCTCCCCTTCCATGTTGTCCTCTCCCTTTCCCCACCTTCCCTGCCTCACATCCCCTACCCCTCCTCCCCTTCCCCTCCGCCCCTGCTCCCATGGCAGAGCAAGCCATCGGGGGGGCCATTCAGGGTGAACGGGTTTGAGCGCACGGCGTTCCACGGCTGGTTTGGGCTGCTGCTGGCCGTGCAGCGACAGCCCGTGGTGGTGCATGTGCAGGCCACCGCCCCCTCCTTCCTCAACCATGATGGGGTGAGCACGCACGCACACTTACTCACACGCCCAAACACACACTCAGGCCGTTCATGCTTCTCCTATGACCTCAAACATGTAGGTATGCTGCTGCTGAGAACCCCTTTAAATCCACACCCATGCGCCGCCAAATCCCCTCCCCAGCTATCCAAGTACGCGGACCCATCCTGCTTCACGTACAACCTGAACCACGTGGTGCTGCTGGTGGGCTATCGCCTCACTGGCTCAGACCCCACCTTCCCGCACATGGCGCCGCCCTTCTGGATCATCCGCAACTCATGGGGCCCGGAGTGGGGCGACGGCGGGCACATGCGGATGGACATCCAGGGGGGCGACGGCGTGTGTGGGATCAACACCCTGCCTGGGATCTACCCGGTGGTGCGCGCTGCTGCCGACCCATGCAACGTCAACGGCACGAGGAGGGAGGAGTTTGGGTCGCTGTTCAACCCCTGTGGCAACTTCACATGCACTGTTGATGGGAGCAGCAACCGCTGCGATTGCAACGACCCGCGATTCGTTGAGGCTCGCAATCCTGACAACACACGCACCTGTGCTTACAGTGAGCATTTTTTAATGCGCTTACTGTTGATAAATTTTAGCTGGTATTTGGTGTTCATTGTGGGTGAGCACGGCCATAATCCACTAGGCCCCTTGTATGTAACCCTTTTCCAGAACCTTAGGTCGATGATCGATCCCAGTGCTCTTTCAACACCTCTCCTCATATGGGTAAGCATTGAACCACAGACACCTTCTATGGTGCACATTGCACAACAGGATTCGAGCTCACAGCATGTTAGATACCATGTTGTTAAAACTCAGTTGCTACCCACTTAGCTACCACTTTGGTATGATCTTTCATAGTGGGTGAGCGCGCTCATAAGCCCCAGGATAGACATGGGCAACGAGGCGAGTAACGAGTCCGCACCCTCGAAAAGAAAATACTCGCCCGAGGCAAGTCGAGTATTAGCAGTGAGTAAACGAGTTCTTGTTTTTTACTTGCGTTCAGAAGCGGGTAAACGTGTACTGGCGAGAAGAAAAATACTTGCGAGGAATTTTTTTACTTGTCGCACAATGTGACCCCCATGCGGCCTTGCAGTGGGGCTTCAAACCTGATAAGAATCTTGTTGCAGGTCAGAACCTTTCTTGACGACAATTCGTGTTTTTGCACGGCAAAAATGTTGATAGTTCTTGTAACCAGTAAAAGTTTACTGGGCGAGTAACACGTCCGGTGAGGGCAAAAATGAGTCGTAATACTCGCCTCACTTCGTTACTCCAACGAGGCAGCCAAAAGCGAGGCGAGGATAACTCGTCTCACCTTTTGTCCAATGCCTATCCTAGGTCATCCTTCCATGTAACCCTTTTCCAGGACATTAGGCTGATCCCATTGCTCCTCCAACAGTGATCAATCTCTCCGTTTGCTTGTCGTGGGTGTCGAGTACTGCTCTTGCACATTTGGTGCTTCTATTTTACTCACTTGTCTCGGGTGCTGCTGCTCTATCACCATGTGCTGCCACTCTCGTATATTGCATGCATAGTCTAGTATCACACGCATGTGACCCTTTATTCTTGCCACCTGTGCTAATGCTCAGTGCCTTGATTAGGATGTCTTAGGAAACTTGCACCCTACACTTCCTTCTCAATCTCCTCATGTGTTGCCCACCTTGGGTGTTGTGGTTGGTAGCTTTACACCAGACTATGTGTTTGACATGTCTCGGCCACCACCATTCCGTTCTGTCTCCTCAAAGCATGATCGTCTTGGCTATCTCCCACTCTTACCTCTTGTCTTGTTCACCAGAGGATGCATGCAGGGCAGCGGTGCGCAATCCGTGTGCGGTGGGCACATGTGTGAATGATGGCAAGGGGTCATACTCGTGTGTGTGCCCCCCGGGCTTCAGGCAGGGCACCACCGTTGATGGCACCTTCTCCTGTGGTCCAGGTAACCTACTCCGGTGGTGCGCCAGGTAACCTTCTCATGTGGTCCAGAAAACCTTCTCCAGTGTGGTTTCTACACTTTCTCACGGTAAGCTACCGTCAAGTGTGGCCTTTTATGTTGCAATGCTACGCTATGCCACCACCAAGCTCGTTTTGAGGCACCTCGAGAAGCGCGTTGTCTCCACTCCTATTCATGCTATATTGCCACCAACCAGGCATTGCCTTTCACATTGCCATGTTGCCTCTAAGAATCCTCAAAAGCCCACCTGTCATTGTATCTACCCCTCCACGTTCGTCTCCATATCGTCCCATAACCAAATAATCGTAACCATTCGCACTTGCCAACACCCATCTGCACCATTCGGCACCACGCTGCACCGCATTGCCAGGCGACTCCAGCAGCAAGTACACGGTGGTGCTGGAGGGGCTCACATGTGCAGACATCCACCCCGTGTACAGCCTCACTCTCGCCCAACTGCAAGCCCAGAACCCGGTGAGGCCAGTTGGCAGTTTCTAGCCCATACTGCAATGAAGCACCGCTTTTGTGCTGCGATTAGACGGTTTTTTCAGATCGCCTTGCTGCAATCAACCTCAGAGTCAGAATCGAGGACGGAGTCTAGGTAGATTAGAGGGCCGCGAAATAATAATAAAAAAATGAACTAGGTTTCTGGACAGATAAGTCGTCTTCACAAGAAACGCCGCCGACGAAAATATAACCATTTAAACTTCATGAAAATCGAGTGGCTATCGTTCCCAATTTTTTTTGTAGCAAAATGTGAAGTTTTATCGAGATATAAATTTCGGCGCATGGGGGTATGCTGTAGCTCAAATTTAACTCATAACTCAATCTTCAACCGAGATCCACAAAAATAATTAAAAGAGCAAGAAATTAGGTGGGAGGGGAAGAGGAGGACTAGAGAGAAGGTCCTTAGAGATTCCCCAACCAAGAAAACTCTAAAAGCACACAAAATCTCCTCCCTAAAGGGTCTTTAAAGAGTCCAAATTTTGACATTCGTCATTTTCCCAACCCATTCTATCCACCTCACCAAATTGACCTCACTTAACTGTTGGGTGCAGAATACTATTTTTGCACTGCAACCAGCCGCCTGCATGATGTCATGCATTTTGTATGTGTTCTGTGTGCATTCGTTTTCGCATTTTGTTTCATGTGTTGTTGCTGTGGGATCATGTTCGGTCATGACGGATCATGACGAGTCATGTTCGTTCATGTCGGCTCATGTTCGTTCATGTCGGCTCATGTACGCTCATGTTTGTTTTCATCAACGAACATGTGCGCTCATGAAAGTTATGTGTTTCATGAGTGTTCTGTATTTCATGAATGTCGAGTTGTTTTCATGAGTGATGTTGTGAGTGTCGAGTGTGTTTGGTGTGGAACTCGATTGTTTGACCAGCCCCATTGACCATTTCGCGCTGGTCAACTAAAAAGTGCGCGAAGTCAGGACCCGCGCGTGGGGTCCTGACATGCGCGTGTGGTCGTGCAGGGCCCGCGCGTGTGTCGCAACTGTTTCGATCGTGCACTGTACGCACGATCGCTACAGAACGAAGCGACATGATCGCCTCGTCACGTGCAGGACAACGCACGATCGCGTCAGCGAGTGTTTTGTCCTGCACGACCGAGAAATATCTCGGTCGTGATGAGGGGCATGTGGGGCACGTGGGGCACTCGGGATTCTACAGTTGACTAACGGGATTTCGCGCTGACTTGGCGTGCAGGAAAATTCGCCAGAAAGTCGCGCTGCTTTGCGTCATTATTTCAACAGTGGTACAAAACGGTAAAGCCTGTTTTGTAACTGAAAAACGGGAAACCCACACGAGTGTTCATGATTTGTACATGCGCGATCATGAATGTTCATGAGGGGAGTCAGCAGCAGAATTTGGCAGCAGTGCAGTGGAAGACAGTTATTCTACAGTGGCATATCAAGCCAAATTCAAGGGCAGTTAAACAACCGTTTTCAATGACAGCAAGGCGAAAACCTGGACGACAGTTAGACAACTACCTTGTGTGTTTCCTTTGTGTGCCTAGGACCTTTCATATATGTGTGCCTGTATTTGCTTTTGATTCAACAATGTTTTATGATTTCAAGAGTGCATTCTACTACTACGTATTGACGAGAGTAGATACACAACGAACTGCTGCCGAAACTCTGCTCAACCAGAACGCTCACTCTACAAGCTAAGCTTGGCATAACTACTCACTTGGTTCACAAGTGATGTTAAGTGTTGCCTAGTTTTTGCTTGTGGTACTGAGTTAATCGCTTCCGCATAGTACTTAGAATTAACATTAACAACCTAGTTAGTTTCTCCCGACCACTTGGCAGTAGACATGAGCAAATTACCAAACGTATGTTTGGTTTGGGCCGAATATGTTCGTCATGAACATGTTCGACCTTCTTTTTTTGCAAAACAAAATTGCTTGAACATGTTCGGGGTTCGTCCCGAACATGTTCGGTGTTCAGGAAGTTTAATGCGAAATTTCCCGAACACCAACATGTTCGGGAAATTTCCAGTGTTCCGCGAACATCAGCGCGACATTTGTCGCGCCGGTGGGATGTAAAGGCAACGGAAAAGTGGGATCGAGGTCATTTCGACCTCGATCCCAAACTTTAGGTTTATTCTAGGCCAGGATGGACTAGAAGCTACATAACCAGCGTAGATATACCCAACTTCGCAGTTTCTTATGGAAATCTAGGTTTAGGAGCCCGCTTTAAGAGATTCCAAATCGTAGCAAGAAAATCGCCGGATTAGGGCACCCGGATTAGGGTCAGAAATGAAATCGTATTGTGTCCAGGGTGGTTTAGGGGCGACACATTCCTGCCCTGAATGTTACTATAGGGGAAAAAAATAGTTTCGAACCCAAACATTTTCGGGTTCGCCCGAGCATGTAAAGGTTCGGCGAACAATTTACATGTTCGCCCACCAAGGGGGAACACCAAACACTGATTATGTGCAAAAAATGTTCGGGTGAACCGAACATGTTCGGTTCGGCCATTTGAGATGTTCGTAAGTGTTCAGGCGAACATGTTTGGTGTTCGCCCGATGCTCATGTCTACTTGGCAGCAACTACACTAATTCCCAATGGTCCCTACTCCATATAGAGCCACTTAACAAATTCGCATAGTTGTCGCATCAATTTATGAAAAAGATACGAACTTCGATCGCTCGTAACTCTCTCGTTCTTGCCTTCGAGTGTGACGATTCCTGGTTCGTCAGAAAATTCTTGAACATAAAATATTTTCATGTCTACTCAAGCAAAATGACAATCAGAAGCACTCAGAAAGTCCAAACCATATCTAACACAATTTCCCACACACGTGCACATAAGGTTGAGCACGGGCTGGGCCGGGCCGGGCCCGGGTCGAGCCGCGCTTGGCTGCCCAAAAAAGCGGGTTGGGCCTTGCTCGGCCCACCCCGGGCCGAAGGAGCAAGACTCGGCCCGAGTTCGCCCAGCGGGCTGAGTATGGGCCGACCAGGGTCGAACTAGGCCCGGTCCGGGTGCACTTTCGGGTTTATAGTCACATTGGGTTACAGGCCTGTTTTGGAGATGCTAACATGTCTAGGACAAACGCCTAATAATATTTTATTTCCGTATCGCTAAAAGGGAGTGCTGCGCCAAATAACGGCATGCTTCTAAGTACCGTAGGGCGTCAAGATTTAGACTAACTATGCTGAGAGATCAACTATAAGTTAGGAAAACGAGCCAGGTGAGATCGAAATGTATGGCGAGAAGCTATGGGTGAGCTGCTGGAAGATGCAGCTCGTATTTGAGCTTGCGCAACGCATCTCATTTTTTACCCACACGACATTTGTCGCGGGGGACAAATTCGGGCCAAAACGGCCTGACTCGGGCCGCGTCTCAAGGTGGGCCGGCCCGCCCCGCCCCTAAACGGGCGGGCCAAAAGTGGGCCGCCGACGGCCCGGCGGGCTGGGATTGCCTGGCCCGCCCCGGGCCGATAGCCCCAACTCAGAGGTTTTGCCCGAGGCAGATTCGGCTCGTGCTCAACCCTACGCGCACATCACGCATGCAACGTAGGAACATAGGATGGGAGGCAGACAGATGTGAATGCATATGACGACAGCACACGACACTCTAGCCTCAAAACACCACGAGGTCAGTTTCACGACCAGAAAGACACGATGAGCACTTGATTTTGTATGTTTCTTGTCCGGGTCCTCGTTGCATTCCCATGCCCATGCTTTCCCACTATGTTGTGACGTTCTTGAAAAGACTCTTCTTAAACCTTGACCCTCGCCCACGACCACCAATATTTCCCTTCCCCCTTTTCTCCCCCACAACTCCTATGATGGCTTTGACGGTAAAATCTGCTATCGACAAGCATAAAAACGCTTGGTTTTCACGCTCGATTTTGTTTTTTTGGTTATATAATATCGCGGGTCGCAATGAATAGGATAAATGACGCGCACGAAGTCTAGGAGAAGTCGTCTAGGTATAGGAGATTTAGGATGTCGACTATATCTGGATCTAGAATTGACCTTCACTGTTCAACTTTCAAACATGCAACTAGGTATGATCAAATGGCCCGACCCGACCCGACTTGGGCGGGCCAGCCGGGTTCCGGGTCGGGTCGGGTCGGGTCGGAACCTCAAAGATCTCTGGCCCGACCCGGGTATCGGGTGCCAGGTCAGGCTTGACCCGCCCCCGGGTCGGGTCGGGTCGGGGCCGGGTCGGGTTGGGTCGAGCCGACTCCCATAGGCAGGGTTAGAGGTTCTCTTTAATACTGTGCAGTGTTGCATTGATTGAAAGTATGTTTAATATTATTTTATGCAACATCCTCCATTGTGTAAATAAACTACTCAATGTTGCTTAAAGTGCTACACGTGTTTAGCAAAAGGCTAAATAGGCATAAAAGCTAACGGAGTCACCTTGTAGTTTGAGGTATGGAAACAAGAACCAATCAAGTTTAGGTCGGATCACGTGCTATGAAAGAGTCTACTGCAAAAGCATCAATATCGAGCAAAGATCACAATCCGCTCGCCTCATCCTCCACTCCCAGGGTAGCATTTGCCGTTGAGGTGCTCTTGGGCTGGAGAGTCCCCCCAGTGTGGTGGTCCTGCCACGTCTTAATCAGCATGGAAACTCGCACTTGGCCAGCTGTCAGTCGGTGTCGCTGCCAAGTATTGATGTTCCTGCTTTGTGAGAATGCGCGCTCACTCGCTGCTGACGAAGCCGGTACCCCCAGGTAATCGCGAGCCATCGCCCTCAAGCCCTTCAGCGTCTCCCTCCTGCGCCAGTACTCCAATGCGCTTCCACCCCTCTGCCTCCCCTCAGAGAGGTACTGATCCACCTCATCCTGTGCATCCTCCCCCTCCTCGGCCTCCATGGCGTCCCACGCTGCGAACAGCTGAGACTGGAAGCTGAGCTTTGCCGATGCAGCCACATCCCCGCCCCCTGCCGACGCATGCACCCCTGCACCCCTCGCACTAGTCATCTCCCCACCATCGCCCTGTGCCGTGGTGCTGGCTGCCTGGTGGTACTCTGGAAGGCGCGCCCGTACCAGGGCCTTCACCCTCTCAGGGCCTAGCTCCAGTGTGACCCCTCTCGAAATCCCCTCCGCCCCCACCACTGTTGGCGCCGTACTACTAGCTCCCCTCGCTCGGTGCTTGAAGGGTGCGAGCTTCTGGCGCGGATCCAAGAATGTGGCTATCGCTGCCTCCTCGCTCACCCCCCCCATGTGTCGCTCCAGCTTGCTCAACACAGCACGGATCAGCGATGAGCGCAGAGGGGAGATCCCAGGAGTGAGCAGGGCCTTCTCCTGTAGATCAATCAGCGCGTTGTACTGCGGTACAACGGCTGAGATCGTGGGGTACAGGGAACCCTCGGCGAAGAGGGTGACTTGCTCGAATGGGGTGAGGAAGTCTCGGAGCTCGGCGAGGTCGGCCCAGTGCGCATCCGTCAACTTGATGCCATCCATCGCCTTGCGAGTAATGGATGGCTGAAATGGGTCACATGGTTTGGGGGGTTGTAAAGATGGTGGGAACACAACACAAGACTTCAGCGTATGGCAATGCACATGCCATAAAGCACCATCCAACAATCCATGTATTGGCGCTCACTTCGTTATAGTCACATGGCCACGCTGATCCCAACATGCACCACGAGTCAAGCCATGCTCACATATCCCCATTCGCTATAGTCACATGGCCATATGAATCCCATCATACGTACGCCGGGATCCTCGAAATACATGGCAAGCGGGATGCGCAGCTCGAAGCCCCTGTTCACCATGTTGAGTGTAGAACCCCATCTCGTCGGCGAGTCCACGATCAAGCGCAACGGACCCTTTGCTCGCCCCGCAGCCGGAGGACCCTGGGTCGCCGCGTATCCCCTCTGCAGCTCGAAGAAACGATCTGTACGCAGCGTGGACCAGCCGATGAAGTTCGCCACATCTCGCAGCCTCTTGAGTGGCTCGGCCACCTCGTCCGCGCAGGACCTTGGCGAATGACCTTCCCAAAGCCTTCAGCAGGGGCGCGGCCCTAGCGATGTGCGCCTGCACGGCGCGCCGAGATGCCCTAAAACGCGGGGCCTGCAATGCGCGCGCCTAGGGAGCGCGACCTGTAAATTTCGGATTAATAGGAAACCCTAAGCTGGTTGGCGCGAAGTGGGAATAACTTATAAAAAACGATTCGTAGAATACTAACTAAACATTATCGCAGGTTATAGGGTAGTTTATTACGCCAACGTTTCTTGGTGGGTGGCTGCTGGCGTCACTAGCTAGGTAAGTTAACTTAATCCAGATCGAAATGCTAGTCGCTGGGAAAACTAGCATGCGCGATTGTGATCTGGATCACATTGTCGAGAGAAAACCCTCTGGTCGCCCCAGATACCCGACCCGACATAGGGCGCGGTACCCGAAACCGGGTCGGGTCCCTATTCGGGTCAAAACCCGACCCGACCCGACCCGACCCGGAATCGGGTCACGAGTCGACCCGACTCGGCCGGGTATACCCGACCCGACCCGGCCGGGTCAGGGGTTCAGAATTCCTGACCTGACCCGGGTCAAAACCCGGGTCGGTCGGGTCGACCCGACCCGCCGGGGCGGGATGCTCATGCCTACATGCAACTGGTTCGGGTTCTTTGTACTCTTGAATATTGGAAGTAGGTAATGAGGGGCGGATTTTTTGGGGACAATTTTGTTAGGCGAATCTGTTGGATTGAAGGCTACGAATCTCGATTCCGACGAGTTCAAGGGTACAAATTGCACTCCCTCTTCCCTCATAGTTTCCTACACTCCCTCCGATGCTGTTTCTACTCGAGGCTTTTTATTGCCTGCCCCCCCTTTTATTTTGCCTGCCAGGCGTCAAACGAGCATCATTGGATTCTCCAAAAGTGCGTCAAGTGTCCAGACGCTAGCGCCCCTCCGCACCAGACCATGAGTATCCCCACTCCTTCCCATCCCCTTCCTCCCCCTGTCCTTTCTCCTATCCTTCCTCTTCAGGGTCTGAGCTGCAGTGCTCCTCTCGCTGTCGACACGGTGGTGAACGTGGTCCAGCCAGCCGACCTCACGCCCTGCTCCGTCTACTACACCACGTCCGAGGTCCGTCCCTTCCCTCCTCTCATTGCCTGCATACACAGCTCTCTCCATCCCTCCCTCCACCCCTCCCTCCACCTCTCCCTCCCTCGTCGCTCCCTCCCTCCCTCCTTTCCTACACTGACTCCTTGATCGTACATTCCCCTTGTCCTCCGGACTCCCTGCCTACTCCCTCCCAACCGTCTCATCCATGCCCCTTCCCCTAGTCCCCATTATTAAAATAAGGCAGTCAACATTTTGTGTACTCTATTTTATATTCAGTAGGTTATTCATAGTGTAAATCTATTATCCCAACCTTATGAAGGTCAAAATTCCCTTGTAATCCAACCAGTCTGCCAGCTCATCATTGGAGATTTGGTTGAGTTCTCATTCCATCTGTTCTCTTCGATTCCAAAACTCAACTTTGTTTGTACTTACGGCCCACAAGTGTGAAGCATTCATTCGCACATAGTCGTTTGAGGACGTGTCTCTCCCATCCGGTTATAATATAGTTCGCGGAACATGGGTGTCCTTGGTTAAGCAGCTTCCCAAACGGCTCCTCTAGTCAAAGTTTGGTACTGTGCAAAAACATTCACCCAAAAGCTAGGATTTGACTTCTTTGACACATTTTCAGTCTCACCCATCGCCGAACTCCCCACGTTGCAAACCTTCATAAACGTTGCTGCTCAAGATGACGTAGAAGTTGACGAATGGACGTGTCCTCTCCGTTTCTCCAAGGGGGTTTGATTTTCGTGGATTGACCGGAAGGGTATCCAGCCCCTAAACCTTTAGACGCAGTTTGGAAGTTGAAAAAGCTAGTGTATGGCTTTAAGCAAGCACCAAGGGAATGGCATATCAAGCTCAAAAGCATTCTCCTGTCACTGGAGTTTCACGCACCCATCTCCGATCCCAACAGTTTCATTCGAAAGACATCATCCCGATTCTTCATCCTGATTTGTGTGGATGATATATTTTTTTGTCTTGAAGGACTCGGGAGAGTTGGCTGAGAGTTGGCTGCTGTCAAGTCTGATCTTGGCAAAATGCTCGCCATGAAGGATTTTGTGAAGCTGACCAGCTATTTGGATATGCAGCTCATACTATCACTCTCTTGCAAAAGTTACATCTCTAATGTATTTGAGCATTTTGAGATGCAGAATGCAAAACCCATCCATACATCCGCTACAACACCAAATCATCGCACCTTTAGTTCCTTCGCATGAGTCATGTGACAAGCCCTATCCTGAGCTCGTGTGATCTTGCATGTATGCAATGATGCACACTCTTCCAGATCTGGCCTACCCAATGAGTGTACTCCCTCGCTACGTTGCCCCTGGTCGTTGTATTCATCAGCATTGGACCGCTGCCAAGTGGGTCCTTTGTCATCTCAAAGCTACTCAGCATCATGTCCTCACTCTTGGGAGGTCTTCTCCCATTTGCCTTGAGGATTATAGTGATTTTTCGTGGGCTAATTACTAGAATGATCGCCGCATTTCACATGTGATAGTGGGGTTATGTGTTGGGCTCCACTCGGTCAACTTCCGCCTCGCTGTCCTCGTGTGTGCCGAGGTTTATGCCGGAAGGGACTATGGCTGCTCAGGAAGCCCGTTCGTTGCTAACTCTGCATGGCGAACTTGAGTATCCATCCACAGCTCACACCTACCCATTTGTGTGACAATGAGAGCACTATTCACCTCATCAAGAACCCTCTCTTCGTCAGCCGCACCAAGCACATTGAGATCCATCCGCCACTATTTTCTTCGTGAGCGAGTCCTGTGTGGGCAGCTCAAAGCTGAGCACGTTGCATCCGATCCGACTGCAATCAATGGCCTCTTCACCAAAACCTTTGGCCGCCAGGACCACTACCGTCTGCTTACCTCTATGAGACTTCAGTCTCTCATGGTTGACATTTTGGGGGTGTTAGAATCAGGCTGCCAACATTATGTGTACTCCATACTATATTCAGTAGGAGATTTCTAGTATAGGTGTAAATTTTGTAATTCAACCTTGTCCAACCAATCTGCCAACTCATCGTTCGAGATTTGGTTGGAATTCCATTCCACCCTTTGTTTGGCCGAGATCCTTCATTTAAGTTCCCCTTTTCTGATACCCCTCTCATCCTTCCCCCTTTCCCCCGCCCACTCGTCTCCTCTCTTATTTTCTCGCTCGTCCTCCTGTCTACTCTCCAACCCTCCCTCCCATCCCCCCAGGGCGACACATGTGAGTCGCTAGCCACCTACTTCTCCATCACCGCTGGCTGCCCGACTCCCACTGAGCCCTGCGCAGAGGCCTTCCAGGCGCTCAACCCCGGGCTGGACTGCTCCGGCAGCGGGGAGCTGCTGCCCAGCCAGGCGGTGTGTGTGGAGCGGCGGGCGGAGAGTGCAGCGGCGCTGCTCATCCCGGTGTGCTCGCAGTTCTATCTGGTGCAGGCCGGGGAGACGTGCGACCAGATCCGCTCCGTGCCCTCCCCGCCGCTCTCCCCTCTCGAGTTCTTCCGCCTCAACCCCGGCATCAAGTGCAGCCGCCTCGTGCCCAAGACTGACGTCGGCAGCCTAACAGGCTTTGAGGTCTGCTCTCCTCTTCGTCCACATCACCCTCTCCCCTGCATTATCCTCTCCTCCTCCGCATTCTCTCCTCCCTTTCTTCATCCTCTCCCCACTCGTCCGTGCCCTCTCCTCTTGCCTCTCGCTTTCACGAATTCTGTTGATTGTTTCTCTGGTTCGCACCTAGTTTCACCCGCAGGTTGCCGGTTCCATGCAATTCCATGGCATTCAGGGCGTATCTCACTTCGTGTCGAGGATCTGTTTGTGTCATCCAAGATTCTTGGCTGACCAATGGGGCACATTTCAGTTCGTGTCAATGCGCCCCATTGGTCGTCCAAGAATCTCGGATTGCACAAACAGTACCCTTGACATAAACTGAGATACACCCTCATTGGTTCCCTCGCCCTGCTGTTGTTTCTGTCTCAGCCTACACTGCCAGTTCACACCTGTAGATCACACTGCAAACACACCTGCAGACCGCACCTTCAGTTCACACCTGACTCTCTCACCCTCTCTTCCCTCTCCCCTCCACCCTCTTTCCCCCTCCCTCCGCCCTCATGCCCTAAACCCTAAACCCGCGCACATTTGACTGCATGGCAAGTGCAGGCATGCATAGGCAGCTCGTTCAGCTCGTCTGTGCCTTGCTCCCCTCCCCCCCTACACACACCCCATTCACATGGCAAGTGCAGGCGTGCATAGGCAGCTCGTTCAGCTTCACGCAAGGAGTGTGCCCCAAGACTCGTGCGTACGTGGTTGGGACTGGCGACCGCTGCACTGGCCTGCAGGTCAAGTACTTCCGTGGAATCAAAGGGTGCTACAGGAGGACCAACGGCTACGATTGCATCGATAAGCTCGTCAAATCCACCAGAGTGTGCATTCCCAACCAAGTGAAGATCAAGGCCGGGAAATGCGAACCTTGACCCATTATCCCCTGGTTGTAGGATCACGCCCTCATATTCACGATGAATGAGGCTGATTGATCAGCATACGTACCGTGAGCGCACCGATAGAAGATACTGTTAAACGTGTACCTTGTATTGGAGTCCCTTATATAGTAGTCTCTGCTGTTGAGATAGATTCCTTCTGAATGGAGGCCTTTATATAAAAGACCCAATGACAGTTAAATGTTGGACATGTATATATTACATAGTGTGTCAAATGGAACGAGGTAGCGAGGATTGCACTAGAGTGTCAAACGAGTACAAAGTATGAGCGAAGGCATGAGCGAATACTTATAAGCGAAAATGCAAACGCGGCACGTGCGAGCTAGCTGGTGTTGTTTCTTCTTCCTCTTCTCCTTCTTCTGCTTCTGTTGCCTCTGCTTCTGCTTCTTCTTCTGCTGGCAGGGTTGACGTCGCGAGTGCGAGGAATTTACGGTCGGGGATAGTGAGGAGCGGAGTGGTGGTGCCTTCAATGAATCCTCCGAGCGGATTCAGGCGAGAGGGTAGAGGTCCAAAGGTGTCACGTTGTGGAGTTGACGGCTCGTTGCCCCAGTCGATCCAGGTGTGGTTAGATTGTCCCACGTAGGGCGAGCGAGGGATGGGAGGTTTCTTGGACGTTGCCCGAGGGGAACTACAGTCCTAGGTGTGGTAATCTCAGCTTCAAACTCTCTCTGCCTCCTCTAGTTCTTCTGAGGTGAGGTCCCAGCCGGTTTCTTGTTCAGTAGTACCCCAGCCGCCGCCGCTGCCAGTGCCGGTTGTTCCCCAGCCGCCTGTAGCAGATGCCCATGTTCCACATGAGGTCAGTGTGTCGCCTTTGCCCCAACCAGTTGTCGCGTTTCGTGCTGTTTGGGGGTCCCAGCCTGCCGCGATTCTCTCTTCCACGAGCTTTTCCCATTCTTCTCGTTGCTTTCGCTCCTCTTCTTCCTTAACGTTTGGTTCTGTCAACGGGAGTTGTGTGTTGGCCCCGTCCTTGCTTGGGCGGAGCCGACTCCGTGGTCGGATGTGCGGGAGGTGCAGCCGACCTGCTGCAATGGGCGACGCCGACTTGGGCGCGCAGGTCGACAGGCTTGGTCGACCTGCACGGGGGCCACTACGAAGCCGCCGACGACGGGCGTCGGCGGCCGACTTCAGCCGTGGTCGACGTGGGGTCACGTCGACCTGGGAAGGGCGCCGACTTGGTGGCACCGACATGGGAGGTCTGGTCGACCTGGAGGTGGTCGACCAGCAGTAGCCGACTGGGAAGGTCGGCTGGTGGTGGCTGTCGACCTGGGCGGTCGACGAGCACATGGTCAACGTGGATGTCCCGGTCGACCAAGTAACCAGGGCGACAAGGTTCTGCGGGGTGCGCGACAGTCGCCCAGGTGGTTGTGGCGAAGCCAACCTCGGTGGTGGTATCCCGAGGTCGACGTGGCTGATTAGATGCAGTCGACAGCACGTCGGCGTGGTGTCTGCGCTGTGCAGGTGACGAGGCACAGCACGCCAATCAACTGCGAGCACCTGCGAAGCGGGTGCGCTACAGTCATGCGGGTGCAACGCTGTGCAGCCGCCTTGCTGCAGCGTTGGTACGCCGTCGACTTGCAGCGTTGTTAGACCGCGACTTTGCACTGCTGAAGCGCGGTCGACCTAGCAGTGTTGGAACGCGGTCGACCGTGCTGCGCTGGCAGTCGACCTGCATGCTTGCTAGCATCTGATGTAGTCTTGCTTGCCAACTATGTTGCTACCATTGTTGTGAACTTGTGCTAGTAAAACTCTTGCCAATTTCCTTCGTGAATGCGCAAGTAGAGAGAACACAAGCAAACGACTAAGGAACGCTACGATCACTCCTACCCCGTGCCTTCCCTGTAGTCTAGCTCCTGTTGCAGTAGTTATCTCCACATGGTGCGGTGAGCGTGGATCGAACACGCGTGCTCGGCCAAGGTACTTGTGTTCCTTGTCTGGGGGAGCGAAGTGACGTTCGATGTCGCGCGTTACGGGGTCGGTGCTGAATGTAACTCCGCATTCTGAGAGTTGTCCCACGGATAGCAGATTGAAGCGCAAGTCGGGCACTATGACCACATCGTTGAAGGTGATGCGCATATTGTTGTCTCGTGCTTTTAGCACAACCATGCCTTGTGCGCTTGCTCGGAGCTGGTTGTTGTTCGCGACAGTGACGTAGGTGACTGAAGGGGTTGCGGTGGCGTTGGAGATGTAACGCGTGGACCCCACCATGTGCTACCCACAGCAGCTATCCATGTACCAATTGTTCTAGTTGCTATTGTTGCCGCGTAGGAGGAGGGCAAGTCGCGGCGTGACGATAGTCGCCATATCGACTTTAAGGAAGTCGTGTTGTTCGTTCCACTCCAGAGGAACGGGCCGCTGCTCGTGACGGTGAGGAGGGCTTTCACGTATTTGGATTGGTAAGTTCTAGTCTTGTCGAACATCGTCATCATAGTAGTGATCGTCGAGAAGGAATTGTTAGCCTCCACTGGTTGTATTGTTTCACCGACGAGTTCTTCTTCTTCGTCGGGCGAAGTAGCATGTGCGCGTCGTTGGCCGGCGGTTCGGCGCATCGCCATGTTTCCAATGACGTTCCTTGTTCCTCCCGTCTGTGTTGCTTGTGTCTGCTGCTGCTGCTGCTGTTGTTGAGCAGGTGGACGGGGAATTTGCTGAGACTGACGCACGTCTTGTCGGCCGACCCAATTGTTATGGTGAGTGGAGTTGGGGTGGCGATTGTTGGACCAGAATCTCCATCGGTCCGTTGAATGCCCTAATGTCTTGCAGATTTTGCAGTAGTGGTGCCGCGGTTGTCATCGCTCTTCTCGGTTGCCAGCGTAGAAGGCGAGGCGTTCTCGTCGCGGCGCGGGGCTTGCTTTGCTTGAATCCATGTCTTGCTGTTCGACGAGAAGGGCGGCGCATAGGGAAGATTCCGAGATTGCTCCCTGCTGTCGGAGTAGCGCCGTACAGGGCTTCCACTCTGGCCCGAGTTTGGCGAGGACTATGTTGACGAAACAAACTTCGGAAATGGTGCTCCCGTGCTACGCGATTTGATCGCGGATGTTCCGACAGCGTTCAATATATGAATTCGCCTTCTCCCCGTGCCCCATCTTGATCTCCATGAGTTGCTGTAGGAGCCTGCTGGAGGTGACATAGTCTTTCGGCTGATACACCTTCGTCAAGTGTTTCCAAACTTCCAGTGCCGGAGTTGGGTTCTCCTTGTAGGAGCGGATGCCGAGTTGCTCCGCGGGCGTCATGTTCCTTAGCAGCACGATGTACGCCATGAGGAACTCGGTGTAGTACTGAGCCCTGGCGTCTTCGGTGTCAGTAACCAGACTTGGATAGGAGCCGTCGAAGTAATGGTAGATTTGAGTTGTCTGTAGTAGGAGCTCCAATTCAAAACTCCATGTATAAAAGTCTTTCCCGTCAAAGATGATGCTTGTCTTCATTTTTGAGATGTTCAAGAAGCGTGTTTGCGCAGAGTTGATAGCTTCATCAATTGGACGGGGGGCTGTCGGTATTGAATTGTTTATCTCGACGGAGAAGGTGTGCGGGGCGGTTACACGACATTCGTGGCCGGATGAGTAGGTTGTGTGGGCTGCGACGAGGTTCCCGCGTCGCCATTCCGCAATGTTTTGAGTCCTTGCTCCAAGGTTGATAATCGCTGAAGCAGTTGCTCGAGTGCGACGGAGTTGATCGTGGTTGTCCCCTCTGATGTCGCATCAGGGTTGGCCTGCGCTTCAGCCGTTCGATTTTCTTGGCCGCCTGATCCTCCGACCATTTTGATGCGTGAGCGTGTGCCGCTCGCCACTTTAGGTTTGGCGAAATTTGCGGTAGTGGGTGTTCGAAGAATCCCTGAGTTGCTCTCATACCATGTTACAATCCTAAAAAATGCCTTAGCCAGGGATCGGCTCAGGGTTGATCGCATGTGATATTGCAGCGGAAGTGTTGACCCCAGGTCAGAGTAAATGTAATTGACTGAGTTAATTATAGTAGATGCATACATATGTTTATATAGGAAATACAAAGGAATGCGAAACGACATAGCTAGCCATGTACTCTAAGGGATACATTCCTTTATTACAGCGAAGTTCAAACCGTGCGGCGCGGGAACCTGTTTCGAACAGGTTCCCGCCATTTTTACATCGAGTGTTTCTGCCTGCATTGGTCTTGATCAGACGGTTGTTTGATGTCGCTTCGACTCGTCTGACGCCTCGACCTCGTAGTCGGTAGAGTCGGCTCCTATAATGTACATGAATGCATTCTCATTTAACTCATATCTCTCAACAGGACTGTTCGAATTCCTTTTGTTGTAATCACCTCTGTCATCCTACATTTATTCTGAGAGGTGTCACCAATTAACACTCATGTAACATGCTACCAGCAAACAATTCTGAGCAAGATCCCGACCAAGTCCTCTACGGATTGTGGCTCTCAGCCCATGTGAAGATATTCCGAGAACTATGTTTCCTGTGTAAATTAAATTCCATGATATATATTGTTATTCTCAGAAGGAAGTAAGGTGATTAATTTCCATAGCATTGCCTTAATCAATTAGAGGTCAAGATTTAGCAAAATGTTTTCCAGCTAGGTTACTGTAGGACACAGCTGTGGAGGGAATGTAATAGACCGTACAATCACATCCCACCAGCATACCTTGTCCTTGTTGCCCGTCCTCCTGACCCCAGCGGGCTGGAAGCTGCAGTTCTTATCGCCGGCCCCAGATCGACAATCAAGCCCAAACCTTTTTTATTCCACCACCGATCGCCGTCGTTTCGGCCCTCCGGTACGGACAGTGCTTCTGAACGGAGAATCTCGTCATTGGTCGCAAGCGATGCTGGGTTGGGGTTGTGTTGGGTTTGGGAGAGCCAGCTCGTTCGTGAACGTACATCCTTCACAGAACCCTTTTACCCTTTTTAACCATTCTATACTTTAGATATACCGCTCTAGATCGTATCAAGCCCTGTTGATATGCATTCGGACGTGCTTTCAGGACACCCCCTCAGCACTGCACAAAACCGAACTGCCCAGTCTGGTGTGGGTTTTGTTTTGCAGGAGCAGGTCCCATTTTTCTGACTAGAGACAACGGCGAATGAGGTGCCGGAGGAACGGCAATGCTGGAAGCTTTCACTGTTCTGATACGGAGTGAGAAAGTAGGACCTTTCTTTCTGCACTGGCGGTGCGAGTACACCTTAAATTTACCGCATCTGTGAAAAACTTGGGAGAGCGTCTGTCCGTCAGTAATAGTGGAGGCGACCGTGCGGCATGTCGCTCTCTCAGCGTCGCGCAAGCCAATCAGCCGCGTCGCAGACGTCGCAAGCCAATCAGCCGCGTCGCAGCGTATCTCAGCGTCGCCGCTAGAGAGTTCACAGTAGGGAATTCTCAAGTTTAGGCTGTCTCAACTTCACCCTTTTTCCGACGAGTCGTCGGTCGACAGCTGTGTGCTGTTGCCGGCGCCAGGTGCTCCGCGGAGTGCCACAGCTTGGGGCCCCGCCGAGCCTAAACGAGTTTCTCCTCTGCGTAGACAATTCCGAACAGTCTCTAGTTATCTCTCCTAGGAAACCTCTAGTTCTTTCAGAGCGCAAAGACTTGCCGCGTGCGAGGACAAGAGTGTGCCGACTTTGAGCCGGCGGCGCTTTAAAGGCGAGACCTTGAGTACGCGAGATCCCACCCGACAGAACCCTCTTTCTACTCGAGTTCGCGCGGACCCTGCTCTTGATTTCCTCGCACGTACTCGTCGCCTTTTGCTTGTTTCGGGGGTCTTGCTACCGCCGCGAGAAGGCTCTGTATCGTCACCAGTGGCAGCAGTAGTAGCAGCAGCAGGCTCTGGAAAGTAAAGGAGCTTCTGTTTCCCCACACAGAATGAGTTGACTTTTGCGGTTTAGCAGCGCAGTTTCCCCACACAGACCGACCAACCACAGCATGGCCTTACACAACATCCGTGGCAGTACCAGCAGCAGCAGCAGCGACCGCAGCAACAGCGAGAGCAGCAGCCGCACTAGCAGCAGTTCCCCTACTAGTAGCGCCACGAGCAGCAGCAGCGGCGGGATTCGCATAACGCCCATCATGGCGATTCGCGTGTCGCCTATGGCTGTCGCCATCACCATTGCCGTCGCCATCGTCGCCCTCGCGGTGGTCTCGCCCCTTCCCGCCCTGCCAGAAACCCATGCGGCCAAGGTCCCCGCCCCTCAAAGTAAGAAGCTTTGCCATTTGAGACGCCTCTATCTCCGTCTCGTACCTTGCGAGTACTACCAGCACGCATCTCATGTCCCCCTCCCGCTTCCCACACCAGGGTGGGCCCTCAAGGAGCGAGTTTATATGAGTGGATGAGTGGGGCACTGGGGCGTGTGTGTGTGTGTGTGTGTGTGTGTGTGTGTGTGTGTGTGTCGCAGATTTTCCTCCCTCCCATCTGCGTCCTAAGAACGTTCACCCCCATGCCACCCCAGGAGCTGGCTGGGGTGAGGCGAATCACCCTTGTCTTCCCATCCCACACCAAGGTCGGTCCTCCAGGAGACAAGAAGTGAGCGCGCAAACTCCTTCTAATGAGGAGCATTCATTCCGCGCACCCCCCACCCCCTCTCCCCCCTTCCTCCTCCCCCCCCTTTCCCCCTTCCCACGCCAAGGCCGGGCCTCTAGACAAGAAGTGAGCACACCAATGCGTCTCAATAAGGAGCATCCATTCCACGCACAAAACCCCCTTGCCCCCCTCTCTCTCTCCCCTTCCCCTTCCCCCCACCCCCCTTTTCTTCCCCCCTCACCCTTTCCTCCCTCCTTTCTCCCCCCCCTTTCCCCATTCACACGCAAAGACCAGTCCTTTAGGAGAGAAACAGTGACCAGGGCCTGTAAGTTTGTCGTGCTCTACATACCTGCATCCCACCTGCATCCTACCTGGTTTCGTAGGAGGAGACACAAAGTGAGTGGGACACGTATTTCCAGCGTCCCTGTGAGAATCGTTCGTTCTTTCCACCCCCCCGCCCGTTCCCCCCCTCCGCCCCCTCTCCTACGGCAGTGACGGTCCTGCAGGCGTTGAAGCGCGAGTGGGGGTTCAACGGCAGTGGGGCGCTTTTGAGTCGACTCAAAACATTCCCCTCCCCCTTGCCCCCCTCCCCTTCCCCACTTCCCACCCCCCCCTCTTCTCCACGGCAGTGTCGGTCCTGCAGGCGCTGAAGAGCGAGTGGAGGTTCAACGGCAGTGAGACGTGGACGCCTAACACTGACTGTACCAAGATGAAGGGCATTTTCTGCAATCCCTCTGGCGACATCGTTGCCCTGTGAGTAGATACTAGCTAGATACCCTCAGTGTGACGTGACCCCCTGTTGAACTGTTCCACTGAGTGACTCCCTGTTTAGAGTCGACTCAAAACACGACTGTAGCGACATGGTCGGCCTTGCCTGCACTGGCTTTGGCGACATCGTTGTCATGTGAGTAGAGTAGACAGACAGACATAGACCAAGGGTTGCCCCGATGACCAGATTCGACTCAGTGTTACCCCTTGTTGAGTTGACTTTGTCAGAACTTGAGCTTAGAATCCATACATTAATAATGAGCTCGAAGCTCGTTAAGTACATCCAGGATGGGCAAGGAAAGGATCTCCAAGGGAATCAGGGGGCAATCTCTGGGGATCGGGGGTAATCCCAAGGCAATCTCCAATTGGTAATCCCAAGGCAATCTCCAGGATGGGCAAGGAAAGGAGAGGGAGACTGCAGACGACCTGGTGGAGAGCCAGCTGACAATTCTGCTCCCAAGGGTGAAGCAGTAGCCCTCGGAGGAGCGTCGGTTCGTCTGGTCATCGACCCAGGAGGAGTCAGTGTAACCTTCCAGGCGAGGAGGAGAAAGACCACCAAGTGTGAGTACATGAGACTTGGTGCCCTGCAGATAGCGCAGCACCCGCTTTGCCGCCTTCCAGTGAAGGTCAGTGAAGCGTCCAGGAGCCACATAGCGAGAGAGGACACTGACAGGGTATGCCAGGTCAGGACGGGTGCACATCATGGCGTACATGAGGGACCCTACAAGCTTCGGGTATGGCTCAGAGCCGGCCTCTGGTGTGGGCACACCTGGAGCTGTGAGGAGGTGTTGTAGCGACAGCAGGGTGGCCATGGGTGTGCACAACTCCATCTCAAAGCGCTTGAGCACATTGTTGATGTAGAACTCCTGGGAGGGTGAGATGGTGCGAGCTTGGTGATCACGAGTGATCTCCATCCCCAGGTAGTGCTTGAGGTCACCGAGGTCTTCCATCAGGAAGGCCTTGCTCAGGGCCGCCTGGACAGAGGTCATCTGGGCCGAGTCATTGGCAACGAGGATGAAGTCATCGACGTAGACAAGGATGTAGAATGGCTCAGATTGACGGCGAATGAAGACAGTCGGGTCAGCAGATGATGGGTGAAAGTCCAATGAGAGAAAGACTTCTTTCACTTTGTTGTGCCATTCACGAGGGGCTTGTTTGAGGCCGTAAACAGGGCGATTCAGCTTCCAAACAGTGTTGGGAGGGAACTCTCCCGGAAAGCCTTCAGGTCGGTCCATAAACACAGTCTCCTTGAGGTGTCCTTGCAGGAATGCCGAAGAGGCGTCCATGGATTTGATCTCAAAGTTTTCTCGTGCGGCTACATCCAAGAGCGTGCAAACTGTGGGTGGTTTGTATATGGGAGAGAAAGTTTTGAAGAAGTCAAAGTGCTGCTGCTGAGTGAATCCCTTGGCCACATAGCGCGCTTTGAATACTGGGGCCTCGTCCGGAAGCTGCTTCACTCGAAACAGCCACTTGCCCCCAACGATGTTAACTCCTGGAGGTGGAGTTTCGTCGTCGAAGGAGTGGTTGCGAGTGAAGGCTTCACACTCAACTTCCATGGCAGCGCGCCATTCGGCAGCATGGGGACCCGAAAGAGCCTCTTGGATGGTGAGAGGGATAGGGATGGTCGGGTTCTCCAAGAAGTTGAGCGAGGGTGATTCAGTGATATCGGGGAAGATGTGCGAGAGCTGAGGAATGACAGCGTGGAGATCACACAGCTCCTCATGCCTGTCTTCTAGAAGGGTAGAGGGCACATCCCCCCCAGCAGGAGGAGTCGGAGTGATCACTGAGCATCGAATGGCAAGTGCCAGTGGAGGAGCAGCCTCATGCGACCGAGTGCCATGAGCCACCGGAGAAGAGGGTGGAGCAGGCGTTCCTGGAGGGGACGGTTTGGGAGGCTTGGGCGGAGGGATCGGCCGTCGCTGGTACGTGATCAGTTTGCTCGGTTGTGGGAGAGCAGGTTCCTGGGTGGAGGAGGGAACGTGGGGAGGAGGTGGGGCTGGAGGGTTCGACCGCCGATGGTATGTGATTGGTGCGCTTGGTGGTGGGAGCGCAGTTGGCAGAGTGGTAGAGGGGGGAGATGGAGGAGCAGCTGCCGAAGACACCGGAGAGGTCGGGTTAGAGACCTCAGACGGGGATGGTGCGATGGCAGGAGAGGTAGGAGGTGAGGGAGCTGGTGCAGGCGGAAGTTCAGGAGGCGCATCAAAGTCAGCCCACACAAGAGAGGGTGGTCCGGAGGGGGGATCCCCCCCCGAGGTGGAGTAGAAGGGGCGAGTCTCATCAAAGACGACATCGCGGCTCCTGACTAGTTGTTGAGTGGAGGGGTTGATGAAAAGGTAGTCAGGGAAGTCAGCGTTATGCCCAAGGTAGATGCACGTTTGAGTTTTGGGGCCAAGCTTGCCACCTTGCCGCCGCCGAGCCTGGGGGTTGAGGAGGACATAGGCGGTGCACCGCCAGACGCAAAGGGGGCGAGCAGTGGGTGTTTTCCCGAGCCAGAGTGGGGTGGGAGTGGTGTCGGGAAGATGCGGGTGGGGGTAGAGGTTGTAGAGGAGGGCGGCATGATAGAGGGTGTACCCCCAGAGTGAGAGTGGTGCGTTGGAGTGGCTGAGGAGGCAGCGAGCGATCTGCACCAATGTGTGATTTCGGCTCTCTGCTATGCCGTTCTGCTGCGGGCTGTCAGAAAGGGTGAAGTTTTGCAGGATGCCAAGGGAGGAGCAGAAGGCTTTGAGCTTGTCGTTGCAAAATTCACCACCACCATCCGAATGGAGGCGCTTGACCTTGGACCCAAAGGTGGTCTGTGCCTGGTTAACCCACGCCATGATGGCCTCTGGAGCCTCAGCCTTAGTGTGGAGGAGGTGCACAGAGACGTAGCGAGAGTGGTCATCAACTATTGCAAGGAAATAGCGATGGCCGCCTCGTGCGGCAACAGGGGCAGGGCCCCAGACGTCCATGTGCACTATGTCCAGTGGGGCTGCAGCGACTGAGGGTGAGGCAGGGTGGGGTTGTGGCGCAGCTTGTTCTTGGTGTAGTCAAGACACGAGGGAGCGGGAGAGTCAGGTGGTGGAGGAAGTGATGCTGGTAGGCCGAGAAGAAGCTTCTTGGGGGCCATGTCAGCAAGCGTGCGGAAGTTCGGGTGCCCGAGCCGATGGTGGTAGAGGATGGTCGGGTTGGTGAAACTGCGACACGAACATGGTGTGGTAGCAGCCTTTGCTTGGGTGGTTGACACATGTGGGATAGGTACACGTAACGTGTAGAGGCCACAGCTGTTGAGGGTGAAGCGAGCTAAGACCTTGTTGGCGAGTGGGTTGATGATGTCACAGCAGTCCTCGTTCTCCGGGAAGATGGTGCGTGACCCTGCCTCCTGAATATATTTTTGAGCCACTAGAGTGTGGCGTTGTGAAGGCACGCACATGCCAGTGACTGTGCCGGATGGGAAGGCGGGGCACGGGACTGTGGACGAACCCTTGGCAAGAGTGGTGAAGCTTGAATCAGCTCCCAGGAGAGGAATGGGTGTTGCGTAGGGTTTGAAGAAGAGTGTCTCCTTGAGCACTGTGTGAGTGGCCCCGCTGTCGAGTGTGAATTCTATGTATTGTGGTGCTTGTGATGAGCCGATGTACTGCGAAGTTGCTTCATTAATCATGGCAGTGCAGAGGAACAACAAGTTGATGCGCACATCAGCAGGAGGACTATCACTAGCACTAGCCTGAGCGAGGTCCTGTGCCTCAACTAGGTTGGCCTTACGAGGGCGCATCCAATTCGGCGACTTCTTGTCGACTCCATGGATGGCATACCATTCGTCGTCTTTCTTCTTAAAGCACGTGGCGAGGGGGTGGTTAGTGCCACCACACACTTGTCCCATGCGGTTGCCATACTTGACGACGTAGGTGCACGGAGGGAAGCGGTTGCGCTGGAAGGGCACCGAGGCGACACTTGCTTGAGGCACGGGAGCGCGGAGGGCGTAGGCCTTGGCTTGAGCCGTGGTATCTTTCTCGGCGAAGAGGAGACCTTAGCAAAGGTGAGGTCTTCTGCCGAGAGTGTGAGGAGCATCTTCCTCGTGTCTTCGTATGCCGAGGTGAGGCCAACAAGAAGGGCGGCTGCAGGAGCTTGTTCGGGGAAGACGATACCCAGCTCCTTTAGCTTGCCATGGATGCTTTGCACCTTGGCGATGTAGTCGGCCATTCCCGGGCAATCCTCAAGGCGGACTTGAAACATACTAGGAATGAGGATGGCCACCCCGACCGCCGTTTTGTTCATGAACCTTTCCCGGAGATGCTTCCACATGGCGTTGGAAGTGGGGTAGTTGTGGAAAGTGTTGACAATTTCGGGAGGGGTGGAGCCGATGAAGACGCTGATGATAGCCGCATCGGCCTTCTCCCACTTGCGGTACTTGGTAACAGAATCCTCGTACTCCTGGGTTGCCACAGCATCGGAGGGATCGGACTGCTCTTTGGGGATGGGGGGCTGTTTTCCCTTGCCATGATTGAGAAGAACGTCCTTGAGGTCAAGTCCACCCACTTCACGACTCAGGAGGTGCTTGTCAACCCCGTAGCTTCATGCCTTGAAGTTGGAGCTAGTGCCGTCGGCTTCAAGGCGGAGCGGGGTGATGGGGTTGCAACAAGTCTAAATCCTCCCTCGCAAGGGCTCCGTCAGTTTGCTGTTAGCTTCTCCTAGCTGCTTGCTTCCTTGGTTGGGAAACGAATTGCAGTATTAAGAGAAACAAACAAGCAAAAAGCAAGGAGTCCGAGTGCTACTCCTGCCTATATCTACTCTCGCCTCCTGCCTAGGTTGCTCCCTCCACAAGCAAGCTCCTGTGCACCAAGCGAGTCAGCCGAGCTGCTCGCGAGGGCTCCAAGGTGCTAGCTGGTTCCCACTGGGCTTGCTAGGCATGCACCGCCTTCCAGCCTGGTGACTTCGAAATTGAATTCACAGGCTGGAATTGAATTCGCCTCCCACCATCCACCTTGAATTCGCCTCCCACCAACCACCTCGAAATCCCTCAGCTACTCGGCTCTGAAATTCGGACAGTACAGTACATTCCAAGCACACAAAAGACATTAGAATACAAACAAACAGAATATAGCCCAACATTACCTTAGCTGCTGTGCAATTCACACTTAGCTTGCGGCTAAGTGTTAATAGCGCGACAGCTGTCGTGAATTACTTCCCCGCTGGACTTAATCCTTGCCTTGTAACACCTTCCGCTTTCCTTTCACTCCTCAGTTTCCTGCTTCCTGTTCCCTGCCTCCGTAGTTCCCTGCTGCCCGTGTCTCAGGCTACCCTGCCCCCTCCCGTGCCTGAGCTCCAATGACAGCAGCTCTGGTCACGGGACCCAACGCCTGAGACCTCGCCCCTCCAGCCCTGGCCATGTTGGTAACGTGCTCCTTAATGCGTCCTCTCTGTTTGACTTCCAACACCAGCACCTCTGACTGCCTAGCTTCTTGCACCTTCCATGGTTCTGGACCAACCGCCAGATCTAAGGTGTCCCGCTTTGCTCTCCTCGCAAAAGCCTCTTGTCCTGCCACCACTTCTCCCTGGTGCTCTCCTGTCCCTCCGGATTTGTGCTGCTGACACTGCCTAGCATCCTGCAGCTGCGCTTCATGCCGATGGTGCTGCGCCGACATCTGCTCCTTCAGATAGCTAACTCTCCTCTGCACTTGTACTGCCCACAGCTTCGACTCGTCTGCCTCCACTGCGAGAAACTTTGGCGCACTAACCGATAACACAGTATCCCGCCCATTCAGCAGCTGGTAAGGGGACAGGTTCTTCAGCGCCGCTTGCTTGGCAAACCGATAGTCCGCCAGGACCCACCAGACCTGGTCCCAGTTCCTATGCACCCTTAGCATGACCTTCTCCTTCTCTTGCGGTCGCGGGACGCTCGTTCGTAGCTGTCGTTGATCCTGGTACCACCTGTAATGCTGCCCCCTCGCTCCCACTTGCTCGCTTACTACCGCTTGCTCCATTAGCTCCCCCTATTTCCAGCCCAGGGATTCCTTGTCATCCTCTACGTCCACTTGACGTATCTCCCCTTTCTCCTGCCCCCAGGTCCCTTCTGCCATTTGCACCACGGTTACCAGCTGTGCCACTGGCTGCATCTGACGCGGGTTCCGAGACAACCCGTCTGCGTGCGGCAGTGTTTTACCTGGCAGGTGGCATATCTCAAAGTCGAACCCCAGCAACTTGATTGCCCATCGGGCATTCCCTACAGTCAGCTCTTGATTCTTCATCCGCCACAACGGCGGCTGGTGGTCAGTCACCAAGGTGAAATGTCGGCCATGCAAACGAGTGATACCCCACCCTGCTGTCAGGCCCTCCTCTTCGTACGTGCAGCAGTTGGCCTCCGTGAGGCTGCAGCTGCGGCTGGCAAATGCTACCATTCGCTCCTCACCGCCTATCTCTTGACATGGCACTGCCCCCATCCCCAAGCAGCTCCAGTCGGGGGTGAGCCTAAGCTCCAGCTTCTTCCCTTTGTACCTTCCCAGCTCCTGCAGGTAGATGCCTCTGTACCGCTGTAGTACTTGTCTGATAGCCTCTGCTGCCCCCTTCCCTATGTCCGCTCCCCGTTCCCAATCCTCACTCGGTGCTGCTTCTATGGTCCCTGGTCCCGCCTTTGAGGTTTCTCCTTTGGTTGCTGGCTTCTCAACTGCCGCGTAGGCCGCTTGCTTGCAACCCTGATTCACCCTTCCTTCCTTTGTCTCTTTCTTCCCCTCTGGCCCATTTCGCATTTCTCTGACCAACCACTTCAGTGAAAGTTAATCTATAGCTCCGCCCAAGGCTTCTCTACGCCACTCCTCCCACACCCGGTTGCACTGATGCTGCAGAGGGTGCTCAGGTTTCCTCTCCGGCGCCGCTACCCGCCCTGGTTCGAGAATGTCTTCCACACTCCTGTTCTCATCCCTCTCCATCCTTGCCAATCTTGCCCGCAGTTCTCCCTCAGGCAGCACATTCTGCGAGTATCGCTTCACCCTATGATACCTGGCTCCCGCCTTGGCAGCGTCCCAGCTTACGCCCTTCCCCAACTGCTCCTCTACTAGCTCTCGCACTGCCCGCACTGGCTCCCGCGCGTCACCTCTCATGTCCACATGCTCTAATACGTAGGCATAGTCCCCCCCTTCTTCTTTCATCCACTTCATAACCTCCATCAGCTTCTGCACCAGCCCGGTTCGCTTATCTTGCGTTCCTCTGCCTTTTCCCGCCCTCGAGGTACTTTGACATTCCCACCCTGCCACCAGCAAGTTCACCTCCCCCCAATCCTTCACTTCCTGCCTTGTGATGTGCCTCATGTCCCACTTCCTTCTCCGCATTGCCTCTCTCAGCACCTTCTTTGTTAGTTGGGCTGGGTGGCGCTCTTGCAGCAACCGAGCGTGCCTCCATGCCATCTTTCGCACCTCTGGGTCTATCTCCACATAATGCCATCTCTTTATTTTCAGTCCCGCTTCCAGCGCTGCTGTCAAGCCTGCCACTAATCCCCCGAACAACTCCACCAGCGTGATGCTGTATTTCTCTGAATTCACTGGTGGTTGCACTGCTTCTGCCTCTGGGCTTCCCCTGCCTCCTTCTCCTCCTATGCCCCCAGCTCTCCAGGCCGTCTTCGGCTCTGTCCTGACGAAGCGTACTGGCAGTTCACCCCGCTCACTGTCCTCCTTCCCGTACTCGGTATAGTATAAGACTCGCTCCTGCCATGTGCAGATCGTTGCTCCCACTTTGTACATAAGCTCCATCCCCAGCAGTAGGTCGTAATCGTCTGACTCGGTCAAGCCACACTGCGCCAGAATCTTCGTCTCTCCCTTTTCTCCCGGCCGCAGTGTTATCTCTATGGGCTCCTTGGTGCAAGCTTCATCAGCTCGCGTTCTAGTTGCAGCTCCCTGGAGGGCTTCCCTTTTCCTCTCTCACCCTTGCTGTAGCATCTTTCTTCCGTGCGCCCCCTCTTTCCACACCCCGTGCAGATGGGGGTCTTGGGGCAGTTGCGCCTGAAATGCCCCTCTACCCCACACGTGTCACACACAATCCCTACCGCACAATCCCTCCTCACGTGCCTCGTCTCCCCGCACTTGTGGCAGCGCCGTGAGTCCTCTGTTGGTCTCTCTCTACGCTCTTCTTCACTTCGCCTCTCTTCGACAGCTCCCAAGGCTGGCCTTCTCCGATCGCTTGGACGGCTCAAGTCTACTCCTCGCATTCCTTCAAAGAATCTTCGTCCCTCCTCCACCTCCTTCGCCACCTGATACACTTGCCGCAACTTCGCTCTCATCCCCATAGAGTACAGCCGTGACTTCATGTCGTGCATCAGGTCATCCTCCAGGCCTCCCAAGAACTTGGTCACTAGTGTTCTTTCCTCCAGGCAGCACATGTCTTCAGTGAGCTCCACCAATCGGTTGTAGTACGCGAGCAGTGACTCCGTCCTACCCCTCTTGAAGTCCTGGAATTCCAGCATTCGCTCAGCCGAATGTCCCGGGAACTGCTCCTGCAGCATCTCAAAATATCTGTCCGTTATCTCTCCTGCAGGAAAGGCTCCCCGGCGGCACTGCATCAGCAACCCCTGTCTCTCCACTCGGTAATGGGTCTGGGCTTCTCCCTTCAGCGTTTTCCCGAGACCGCGAAAGAATTCAATTGGGTCCAGTCCTTCTCTGTCCCAGCAGTAGCGTAGGTCGTCTACCATCATCATGTAATTCTTGAGCGAGGGCTCTTCTCCTGGTGCCCCAGAAAATCGATCAGGCACCTCTATCAATGGTGCAGCCCAACCCATGCTTCGCCCTGTCTCCCAGCTCCAGCCAGGTCGGGGTTCATCTCCTCCCCTTGCCGCCGCGCTGCGATCCGCTGGGTGATGTTCGTAAGCCTCTCCCTCAGATCGTCCTCTTGGCACGTTGCGTCCTGGTTCTCCTCTCGGTGCCCCACGCTGGAAGCCTTCTCCTGATCCAGCTCCGCTCCTGTGTTCTGGCGAGTTGCAGAAAGTGCTCGCCGCCTTTTCGCCCTCTTTGTCACCCCGACTAGGTGATTCCGTGACCTTGTCACCATGCTCGACATGACCGCCCTCCTCTACTCTGAATCGCTGCCTGACTGGTGGTTGTCCACCCCCTTCCATCGCCCTTGCAGGATAACGCTGTCCTGATATGAGCTGATGTGCATGCAGATCAAAATCTGCGCCACTCATTCCTCACGGCCTAGTTACGCCGTAGTGCACCTCCGGGCATTCAGCCCCGTGCCTAGCCTTTTTGCTTGTATGCAACAAGTCTAAATCCTCCCTCGCAAGGGCTCCGTCAGTTTGCTGTTAGCTTCTCCTAGCTGCTTGCTTCCTTGGTTGGGAAACGAATTGCAGTATTAAGAGAAACAAACAAGCAAAAAGCAAGGAGTCCGAGTGCTACTCCTGCCTACATCTACTCTCGCCTCCTGCCTAGGTTGCTCCCTCCACAAGCAAGCTCCTGTGCACCAAGCGAGTCAGCCGAGCTGCTCGCGAGGGCTCCAAGGTGCTAGCTGGTTCCCACTGGGCTTGCTAGGCATGCACCGCCTTCCAGCCTGGTGACTTCGAAATTGAATTCACAGGCTGGAATTGAATTCGCCTCCCACCATCCACCTTGAATTCGCCTCCCACCAACCACCTCGAAATCCCTCAGCTACTCGGCTCTGAAATTCGGACAGTACAGTACATTCCAAGCACACAAAAGACATTAGAATACAAACAAACAGAATATGGCCCAACATTACCTTAGCTGCTGTGCAATTTACACTAAGCTTGCGGCTAAGTGTTAATAGCGCGGCAGAAGGCCATGACGAAGAACCCTTTAGGTCTCGCGCGAAGCGCCGCTCTTAAGTCACCGATAGGAACTTCCGGTTTAGGGTTTTCGAAGGAGAGTTGTAAAGTAGGGTTTATGAAGGAGAATTGTAAGGTAGGGTTTACAAAGGAGAATTGTGAAGAAAGGTTTAGCGATTTCGAAATCCAGCGAAAAACGTCAATGTCGGCCGCCGATTTCAGAACTGTCGACTAACCCTAGTCCCTCCCGGCCCTGTCCCTCTGCTTCGCGGCTTCGCTGCTACACAGCTGCTCAGCTACACATGTTCAGCTGCGGAGAGATAGAAGTGCCGATGCAAGGCGACGGGCGGCGGCCCGAAGATGACGCTGCAGGGCGACGGGCGTCAGCCCGACGTGAAGCTGCAGGGCGACGGGCGGCAGCCCGAAGGTGACGCTGCAGGGCGACGGGCGTCAGCCCAACGTGAGGCTGCAGGGCGACGGGCGGCAGCCCGACGAGAAGTGACGCTGCAGGGTGACGGGCGGCAGCCCGAAGATTGACGAGATGAGAAGAATAGGGTTACGCCGAAGCGAGAAAAAAAGCAGGACAGAACCGCGGTGATTTGGGGTGAATGGCGAGTAAACGCTAGTGACGGTTACCTTTAGCGAAGTGCAGAAACCGATGCACCGTGACTGTGGAAAAGGTAGCACGAGAGAGAATCTGCCCACGGAAGATGTCGCGAATCACAGCGACGAGGACGGCGCGGGAGAAATTCCGGTTGGGAAGATTAGGTCGATGACGATCCTTAACGTCGAGCGATGAATGTTGACGGCGGCTTCGCCTAGGAGTGCGGGAGAGGATTCCGCAAAGGTAGTAGGATCAAGATCCGTGTGTGCGGTTGAAAAGCTCTGATACCATGTCAGAACTCGAGCTTAGAATCCATACATTAGTAATGAGCTCGAAGCTCTTTAAGTACATCCAGGATGGGCAAGGAAAGGATGGGGAAGGGAATCAGGGGGCAATCTCTGGGGATTGGGGGTAATCCCAAGGCAATCTCCAATTGGTGGGTTGGAGATTGCTTGGATGGAGATCACTTTGGGTTTGGTTGGGATGTAGGTGTACACCCAACCAAACACAACGTGCAAACTACACTACGCTAGGATATAGAAAGTACAAAATACTAAGTGTGAGAATGAGGTCTAACACGAACAGACTTCTCAGACGCCCATGGGTAAATTTTGCAAGGGCTTTCATGATTCATCACCAAAGGTATTTCTCTCGGCTGGTTGCTTGTTCCCTTTTGTGCATTCCTTTGTTGCTTCTTCAATTGCTCTCCATTCCGTTTGTGTCGTATGGTCTTTCGCGATGGCCCAATGCACCGTTTCCCATCACGGGCCTTGCCTCACCAGGTGAGGCTCACCTCATGAGTCAAGCCTGCCTGTGCGCCGCGTTTCCCCAAGCTTGAGATATCCGCATCATGTGACTCAAGGCAGGCAATGACGCTCTGTGCCTTTATAGATTGAACCTCACCTGCCCCATGTGCCCCACATGTGCCCCACATGTGCCCCACATGTGCCCCACATGTGCCCCACATGCCCTCATGCCCCACATGCCCACATGCCACATGCCCCACGTGCAGAGGTCTGTACGGCAAGGGTCTCAGCGGCAGCATACCCACCAGCATTGGCGCCCTCCCTGAGCTGCGATTCCTGTGAGTGGCTGGCCGGACTGTGGCGTGGAATACTGAGGTGTCTATGTTGAGGCGCCTCAAAAAGCAAACCCACCAGCATTGGCGCCCTCCCTGAGCTGCAATTCCTGTGAGTGGCTGGACCGTGGATTACTGAGGCGCCTCATCAAAACACACATTGCCACCTCCCTGGGCTGGGCTTGGGCTTTCTGTGAGTGGATGGCTAGCTAGCTACTACTAGCCACCACCACTGTGACCGTGTTTTAAGTTGACTGAAATAAGGCTGGGCTTTTTGTGACTGCCAACCGGGTTCCGTGCCAACTGGGCTCTGTCTCTTCCTTTCCTCTCTTTCTGCCATCCAACACTCTTATACCCTCGCTTACTCCCTGCCCTCTCTCCCTCCCTCCCCCACAGGATGCTGGGAAACGCACTTTTGAGGCAACTCAAAACGCATCCTTCCTCTCTCCCAGTGCACTCTTTGCAGAGAAAGAACCCCTGGCAAGGAATCAGCTTACAAAGGCCCCCTTCTCACCGTTCTTTGATATTTGAGTCGACTCATAAGAAACCCACTTTCTTCTCCTCCTCCCATTGCACCCCCTGCCCAGGGACCTATCAAGGAACCAGCTTACAGGGCCCCTCCCGCCGTCCTTTGCCAACCCTGGTGGTCTGGAGGATCTGTAAGGAGCGGGGGAGGAGGTGGAGAGGGATTCGGGTGGGTGAGGTTGGGTTAGGGTTGTATTGGGATTGGATAGGCAGTGGGGTTTGGATGGGGGACGGGGGTGAAAAAGCGGGTATTTCTTACTCAAAGGGGGGGTGGATGGAAAAGCGGGGAGAGGGGAGGAGGTGGGTGGGAATGAGGTAGGGGCCTTCTGAGAGAGTAATCTTGTAATGGATCCGCTTTTGGGAATCGATTGTGGACTTGTATGTGAATGATGTTTGTTGAAGGATGGGCACTGAGTGATATGCACTGAGTGAGTGATATGCACTGAGTGAGTGATATCCACTGAGTGATGGGCACCGGAACTGAAGGGTATGCTATTTTTAAGATTGAAATAGGTGGACATGGGCGAGGGAGAAGATTGATGTCATGCTTGCGTCATCCTGATGTCATGCTTGCGTCATCCTGATGTCATGCTTGCATCATGCTGATGCCATACATGCTATGCTGACGTCAAGCTGATCTTGTGTTTGGTGAGTGTCGGGGGGATGCATAGCATGGTGTTTGATGTGCCGTGTCTCGTTCACATGAGTTTTGAGTCTACTCCTAAAGATTTGCGGCCTTTGAGAGTTCTCAAAAGCGATTCCCAAATATTCTTAACGATTTGCCGCCCAGCTCACAATGAATGGGCGGGTGGGTGGTTGTGTGGATAAGAATGATGATGCACACATACATGGATGGAGTGATGCACACATACATGGAATGATGCACACATACATGGAATGATGCACACATACATGGAATGATGCACACATACATGGAATGATGCACACATACATGGAATGATGCACACATACATGGATGCATGCAGGGACCTCAGTTACAACCAGCTCAGTGGCTCCATACCTGCAGACTATAGCAGGCTTGCAGGCCTGCTGCGACTGTGAGTGCTACACCGGGAGTGGGTGTTGCGACTGGGAGTGAGTGCTACAACTGGGAGTGTTACAACTGGGAGTGTTACAACTGGGAGTGTTACAACTGGGAGTGTTACAACTGGGAGTGTTACAACTGGGAGTGTTACAACTGGGAGTGTTACACTGGGAGTGAGTGTTGCAACTGGGAGTGGGTGTTACAACTGGGAGTGGGTGTTACAACCGGGAGTGGGTATTGCGTGCTCTCTCTGTATCACATTAGCTTCATGCTTGCATGGACGCCAATCCTGGCAATCCACACTTCCATTCACCCCTCGTTCTCCTGCGCTTCCAGTGACCTGTGCCACAGGCACTCACTAATTTCACCGGGCCCATATATTTCAGGCGCACACACATTCACATGCTCTCACTGATTTCACCTCATTCGCATAAATACGGATTCGATATCCTTGTCGTTGTTGTTTGTGTAACCTTGTTGCTATACAAGTATCGCCATGTTGCGTCATGTGTATGTGTGGTACACATGTCGCATCACATACGTGTTACACAAGTAGCACCTCACACGTGCCACGTCACAGTGTTGTTAGGGCGCGGCACCATTTTGCTAAACGTTAAAAGGTCGAACCGGGTGCGACGCGGTCCGTCTGATTGCGACATTTTGCTACGTCGCACGGAAGAAATGCGATGCGACTCGTACGATGTCGCATAAAGTTTGACGACTTGTGACGACACCTGTTACCAGCCCACAGTCCGAACCGTCGCTGGTTCGAACCATTAAGCAGAAAAATGGTGCCGCGCGCTTATATCCATCAACAGACCCCACCATGTTCTCCTTCTCCTTTGCTTCCACGTTGTTTCTCTTCCCATCCATCTATTCTCTTCTTTGTTGTTCCGTCTAACCAGCCATTCCATCTCCCTGTCCCTGCCCTTGTCTCGCCTCGCCATATCCTTGTTCAACACCCCCACTTCCCCATCCTATCCTCCCCCTCTCACACCCTATCCATCCTCCTTTCTTCCTCTCCCTCCCTATCCACCCGCCCACCCCCTTCTCTCTCCCACCGCCTCTTACCCCCCTGCATGCCCCACCCCAAAATCTTCCATGTGCTTTGCGTGCCTCTCTCTCCGTGCTGCATGGCATGGAATCAGGCGCCTGAACGACAACCAGCTCTCAGGAGCCATACCAGAGGACATGCTTCCAGCCATGTCCAACGTTAAAATCTTGTATGTTTCACTGTTACAGGGCTGAGAGGGTCGATGAACCCAATGCTCAACCCAGGCTGTAACAACACCTCCTTTTGAGCCCCTTTTTGATGCCATTTTCAGGAGCCATCCCTGAGGACAAGCTTCCATTCCAGTTCCAGTCATGGCCAACCTTGTAACAAACACCACAGCGGCTAACTAGTTGTTCCATCCTTCTTACTTGCTTTTTGATGCTTCCTGCCATTTTGAACCAAGGTCCCATAACAGTGCTGTGTGTGTTTGCCCGTACGCCATTGCCATTCCCTCCCTTCCCCCCCCCCACCACACCCTCTCCCCACCCTTCCCCACACTCCCTGCCACCTCTGTTTCGGACTGCCTTTCGCCTCTGCCCCCATGCGTCTCTGTTGCCCGCGCAACTTGTATCCCTTTTAACCCCATAGTCTTATGGCTGCTGTTTTCGAAAGTTCACAGCATGTTGGGTGCTTGCCTTGGCATAAACTGGAGTACAGTTTGTTTTTTACTGTCCCCCCCCTCTCTTTCCCCAACCCCCTCCTCCCGCCCCCCCCCACTCGCAACCCCCCCTCCCCCCATCTCTTGTTTCTAGGATTCTATCCTCCTTGTTTACCCATGACTATTTATCCAGACCAGTCTTGCTGTTTCTATCTTTCAGCTCTTCATACCCCCCCCAACCCCCCCCTTTTTTTCGTCCCCCCCAACTCCCCCCTCCGCCTCCCGCCTCCCCCCCCCCCCCCCCCCCGCCCCCCCTCCTCTCTTCCTTCCTCCCCCTCGCCTCCACCTTCCTTACCCCTCTCCCCTTCCCCCAACCCTTCAACCCCTTTCCCTCGTCGTTCCTGCCCTTCCCTGCATTTCTCTGTCCCCCACTCCTGACGCTCACCCTCCTCCTCATCTCCCCCCCCTTTCCCCCCCCCCCCCCCCCCTTCCCCCCTTTCCCCCTCTCTCACCCTCCATGCCTCCCAGTCTCCTCCACAACAACCAGCTCACGGGCTCGATTCCTGCCAAAATAAACATGTTGCTACCTCTTGAACAGCTGTAAGGCTCTGTTTCTGAGGCGCCTCATAAGTTTTCGGGCTCTTTTGCATGTTGCAACCCCATTCCGAAACTGTTTGGCTCTAGCCTCGAAGGCTCGCAGGCACCATGCGGCCATGCCCATACGGTTCGTCTTAACGTTGCGGAGGTGATCAACGAAGTGCATGCCTCTGCCTCTGCCTCTGCCTATGCCTCTGCCTATGGCACTGTGGCATCATATCATACCAGCATGGTATGAGCGCAACTTGACTGTGCTGCTGGATTGACCATCTCTGTGTTATGTGACTGATTCGTCCATTGAATAAACGACCATGCTTCGTGCCGTTTGCTGGATCGGCCATCATGCTTCGTGGCCCTCTAAGCCTGTGAGGGACCTCACCTCACCTCACCTCACCTCACCTCACCTCTGCGGAGATTCACTCTACAACGGTGGGAGCTAGACTATGGGGTTGGCACGAGTTGTGAGTGCGATCGTAGCTTTGCCTGCGTTCTCTAACACTTGCACATTCACGAAAAGAATTGGCAAGAGTTTCACTAGCAAAGTTGGGATTACAGAATGATCGCAAAAGCAATGGCAAGAATGACTACATCAGAGCCTAGCAACCTAGCAGGCAAGCTGGTCGACCACCAGCACAGCAAGGTCGACATCTGCCAGCGTTGCGTAGAGGAACCGCGCCAGCGTTGCAGAAGAGCGACCTGCCAACAGAGCAGGTCGACGGCGTGCCAACGCTGCAGCAAGGCGGCCGTCCGGCGTTGCACCCGCAGATGACAGTGTTAGTGTTAGCCCTCAATCTCACATTTTGTACTTGAACTTATATATCCTAGTGTAGTGTGCACTTTGTGTTTGGTTGGGTGTACACCCACATCCCAACCAAACCCAAATGTGATCTCCAAGCAATCTCCAATCCATCAATTGGAGATTGCCTTGGGATTACCCCCAATTCCCTAGGATTGCCCCCGATTCTCTCCCCATCCATACCTTGCCCATTTCCGATGTACATAAAGAGCCTTGAGCTCATTACTAATGCATGCATTCTAAGCTCAAGTTCTAACATGGAATCAGAGCTCTTCAACTGCACACGCGGATCTTGATCCTACTACCTTTGCGGAATCTTCTCCCGCACTCCTAGGCGAAGCCGCCGTCAACATTCATCGCTCGAAGTTAAGGATCGTTATCAACCTAATCTTCCCGGCCGGAATTTCTCCCGCGCCGTCCTCGTCGCTGTGATTCGCGACATCTTCCGTGGGCAGATTCTCTCTCGTGCTACCTTTTCCGCAGTCACGGTGCATCGGTTTCTGCACTTCGCTTAAGGTAACCGTCACTATCGTTTGCTCGCCATTCACCCCAAATCACCACAGATCTGTCCCGCTTTTCTTCTCGCTTCGGCGTAACCCTACTCTTCTCATCTCGTCAATCTTCGGGCTGCCGCCCGTCGCCCTGCAGCTTCACTTCTCGTCGGGCTGCCGCCCGTCGCCCTGCAGCTTCACGTCGGGCTGACGCCCGTCGCCCTCCAGCGTCACCTTCGGGCTGCCGCCCTTCGCCCTGCAGCTTCACGTCGGGCTGACGCCCGTCGCCCTGCAGCGTCATCTTCGGGCCGCCGCCCGTCGCCCCGCATCGGCACTTCTATCTCTCTGCAGCTGAACAGGTGTAGCTGAGCAGCCGTGTAGCAGCGAAGCCGCGAAGCAGAGGGACAGGGCCGGGGGGGGGACTAGGGTTAGTCGACAGTTCTGAAATCGACGGCCGACATTGACGTTTTTCGCTCTTCGGGACCTTCGGATTTTGAAATCGCTAAACCTTTCTTCACAATTCTCTTTCGTAAATCTTACCTTACAATTCTCCTTCATAAAACCCACCTCAAAATTCTCCTTCATAAACCCTACTTTACAATTCTCCTTCGAAAACCCTAAACCCGAAGTTCCTATCGGTGACTTAAGAGCGGCGCTTCGCGCGAGACCTAAAGGGTCCTTCGTCATGGCCTTCGCCTCGGCCAGTCTCGCCAACCCCATCACCCCGCTCCGCCTTGAAGCCGACGGCGCTAGCTCCAACTTCAAGGCATGGAGCTACCGGGTTGACAAGCACCTCCTGAGTCGTGAGGTGGGTGGACTTGATTTCAAGAACGTTATTCTCAATCATGGCAAGGGGAAACAACCCCACATCCCCAAGGAGCCGTCCGATCCCTCCGATGCAGTGGCAACCCAGAAGTACGAGGATTCTGTTGTCAAGTACCGCAAGTGGGAGAAGGCCGATGCGGCTATCATTAGTGTCTTCATCGGCTCCACCCCTCCCGAATTTGTCAACACTTTCCACAACTACCCCACTTCGAACGCCATCTGGAAGCATCTCCAGGACAAGTTCATGAACAAGACGGCGGCCGGGGTGGCTATTCTCATTCCGAGTATGTTTCGAGTCCGCCTTGAGGATTGCCCGGGAATGGCCGACTACATTGCCTAAATGCAAACCACCCATGGCGAGCTCAAGGAGCTGGGAATCATCTTTCCCGAAGAAGCTCTTGCAACCGCCCTTCTTGTTGGCCTCACCTCGGCATACGAAGTCACGAGGAAGATGCTCCTCACATCCTCGGCGAAAGACCTCACTTCTGCTAAGGTCTCCTCCGCCCTCCTCTCTGCCGAGAAAGACTCCACGGCTCAAGCCAAGGCTTACACCCTCCGCGCTCCCGTGCCTCAAGCAGGTGTCGCCTCGGCACCCTTCCAGCGCAACAGCTTCCCTCCGTGCACCTACGTCGTCAAGTATGGCAACTGCAAGAGACAAGTGTGTGGTGGCACCAACCACCCCCTCGCTACGTACTTCAAAAAGAAAGACGACGAATGGTATGCCATCCACGGAGTCAATAAGAAGCCGCCGAACTGGATGCGCCCTCGTAAGGCCAACCTAGTTGAGGTCCAGGACCCCGCTTCGGCTAGTGCTAGTGATAGTGCTCCTGCTGATGTGCGTATCAACTTGCTGTTCCTTGGCACTGCCATGACTAATGAAGCAAGCTCCCAATACATCAGCTCATCACAAGCACCACAATACATAGAATTCACACTCGACAGTGGTGCCACTCACACAGTGCTCAAGGAGACACTCTCCTTCAAACCCTACTCTACACCCATTCCTCTCTTAGGAGCTGATTCAAGCTTCACCACTTTTGCCAAGGGTTCGTCCACTGTCCCATGCCCCGCATTCCCATCCGGCACTGTCACTGGCATGTGCGTGCCCTCACTACGCCACAATCTATTGGCCCAAAAGGAACTTCAGGAGGCTGGGCTCCGCACCATAATCTCGGAATACAAGGACTATTGTGACATCATTGACCCACTCACCAACAAGGTCTTAGCTCGCTTCACCCTCAACAGCAGCAGCCTCTACACACAGTGTGTACCTATCCCATAGGTGTCAACCACCCAAGCACAGGCTGCTATCACACCATGCTCATGTCGCAGTTTCTCTAACCCGACCGTCCTCTACCACCATCGGCTCGGGCACCCAAACTTCCGCACGCTTGCTGACATGGCCTCCAAGAAGCTTCTTCTCGGCCTGCCAGCCTCACTTCCTCCACCACCTTACTCGCCCGCTCCCACGTGCCTTGACTGTACCAAGAGCAAGCTACGCCAACAGCCCTACCCTGCCTCACCCTCAGTAGCAGCAGCCCTATTAGATCTAGTGCACATGGACGTTTGGGGCCCTGCCCCGGTTGCCGCACGAGGTGGCCATCGCTATTTCCTTTTGATAAGTTGATGACCACACTCGCTACGTCTCTGTGCACCTCCTCCACACTAAGGCTGAAGCTTCAGAGGCCATCATGGCATGGGTTAACCAGGCACATACCTCCTTTGGCACCAAGGTCAAGCGCCTCCATTCGGATGGTGGTGGTTAATTTTGCAACACCAAACTTGAAGCCTTCTGCTCCTCTCTCGGCATTCTGCAAAACTTCACCCTTCCTGACAGCCCGCAGCAGAACGGCATAGCGGAGAGCCGTAATCACACTTTGGTGCAAATCACTCGCTGTCTCCTCAGCCACTCCCACGCACCACTCTCGCTCTGGGGGTACGCCCTCTACCATGCCGCCCTCCTCTACAATCTTTATCCCCACCCGCATCTCCCCGACACCACTCCCACCGCGCTCTGTCTTGGGAAAACACCCACTTCTCGCCCCCTTCGCGTCTGGGGATGCACCGCCTGTGTCCTCCTCAACCCCCAGGCTCGGCGGCGGCAAGGTGGCAAGCTTGGTCCCAAAAGTCAAACGTGCATCTAACTTCGGCATAACGCGGACTCCCCTGACTACCTTTTCCTCAACCCCTCCACTCAACAACTAGTCCGGAGCCACGATGTCGTCTTTCATGGGACTCGCCCCTTTTACACCACCTCGGGGGGGATTCCCCCTCCGGACCACCCTCCCTTGTGTGGGCTGACTTTGATGCCCCTCCTGTACTTCCGCCTGCACCAGCTCCCTCACCTCCTACCTCTCCTGCCATCGCACCATCTCCGTCTGAGGTCTCTGACCCGACCTTTCCGGTGTCATCGGCAGCTGCTCCTCCACCCCCCCCCTCTACCACTCTACCAAATGCGCACCAATCACATACCATCGGCGGTCGAACCCTCCAGCCCCACCTCCTCCCCCGCTTCTCCGGTGGCTCATGGCACTCGGTCGCATGGGGCTGCTCCTCCACTGGCACTTGCCATTCGATGCACAGTGATCACTCCGACTCTTCCTGCTGGGGGGGATGTGCCCTCTACCCTTCTGGAAGACAGGCATGAGGAGCTGTGTGATCTCCACGCTGTCATTCCTCAGCTCTCGCACATCTTCCCCAATATCACTGAATCACCCTCGCTCAACTTCTCGGAGAACCCGACCATCCCTATCCCTCTCACCGTCCAAGAGGCTCTTTCGGGTCCCCATGCTGCCGAGTGGCGCGCTGCCATGGAAGTTGAGTGTGAAGCCTTCACTCGCAACCACTCCTTCGACGACGAAACTCCACCTCCAGGAGTTAACATCGTTGGGGGCAAGTGGCTGTTTCGAGTGAAGCAGCTTCCGGACGAGGCCCCAGTGTTCAAAGCGCGCTATGTGGCCAAGGGATTCACTCAGCAGCAGTACTTTGACTTCTTCAAAACCTTCTCTCCCACATCCAAACCAACCACAGTTCGCACGCTCTTAGATGTAGCCGTACGAAAAGACTTTGAGATCAAATCCATGGACGCCTCCTCGGCATTCCTGCAAGGACACCTCAAGGAGACTGTGTTTATGGACCGACCTGAAGGCTTTCCAGGAGAGTTCCCTCCCAACACTGTCTGGAAGCTGAATCGCTCTGTTTATGGCCTCAAACAAGCCCCTCGTGAATGGCACAACAAAGTGAAAGAAGTCCTTCTCTCATTGGACTTTCACCCATCATCTGCTGACCCGACTGTCTTCATTCGCCGTCACTCTGAGCCATTCTACATCCTTGTCTACGTCGATGACTTCATCCTCGTTGCCAAGGACTCGGCCCAGATGACCTCTGTCCAGGCGACCCTGAGCAAGGCCCTCCTGATGGAAGACCTCGGTGACCTCAAGCACTACCTGGGGATGGAGATCACTCGTGATCGCTAGGCTCGCACTATATCACTCTCCCAAGAGTTCTACATCAAAAATGTGCTCAAGCGCTTTGAGATGGAGTTGTGCACACCCATGGCCACCCCGCTGCCACTGCAGCACCTCCTCACAGCTCCAGCTGTTCCCACACCGGAGGCCTGCTCCGAGCCATACCCAGAGCTTGTTGGGTCCCTCATGTACGCCATGATGTGCACCCGGCCTGACCTGGCATACCCTGTCAGTGTTCTCTCTCGTTATGTGGCTCTCGGACGCTTCACCGATCTCCACTGGAGTGCGGCGAAGCGGGTGCTGCGCTATCTGAAGGGCACCAAGTCTCATGTACTCACACTTGGTGGTCTTTCTCCTCCTCGCCTGGAAGGCTACACTGACTCCTTTTGGGCTGATGACCAGACTGACCGACGCTCCTCCCAGGGCTACTGTTTCACCCTTGGTAGTGGAGTTGTTAGCTGGCGCTCCACCAGGTCATTTGCAGTCTCCCTCTCCTCCTGTGAGGCAGAGCTTTACGCTGTCACCATGGCGGCTCAAGAGGCCCGTTGGCTCACCTTCCTCCTCCAGGAGCTTGGCTACCCTCAGCCCACCCCCACCCTCTGGTGTGACAACAAGAGTACTATACACCTTTCCCAGGATCCTGTGTACCACACTCGCACCAAGCACATCGAACTTCGCCACTTCTTCATTCGTGACCTTGTCCAGCGTGAACAGTTGAACGTGGAGTACGTTGCATCTGACTGCAACCTGGCTGATCTGTTCACCAAGCCCCTTGGGAAGGTTCCTCACCATCGTCTCCTTGGCACCATGGGGCTATGTGCCCTACGTTCTCCACCTTGAGCTCGATTGACGTCTATGGGGGGGTGTTAGTGTTAGCCCTCAATCTCACATTTTGTACTTGCACTTTTATATCCTAGTGTAGTGTGCACTTTGTGTTTGGTTGGGTGTACACCCACATCCCAACCAAACCCAAATGTGATCTCCAAGCAATCTCCAATCCACCAATTCCGTAGGATTGCCTCCGATTCTCTCCCCATCCATACCTTGCCCATTTCCGATGTACATAAAGAGCCTTGAGCTCATTACTAATGCATGCATTCTAAGCTCAAGTTCTAAGAGACAAGCAGTGCACACGCGCGCACCTACTTCGCAGGTGCCTGCAGACAGTTGGCCCGACGTGCACCGTCACGTGTCATGTCGGCTGTTGTCTGCGCCTGATCAGCCACATCGACCTCGGGATACCAGCCCGAGGTCGCCTTCGCCATCGCAGCCTCGACGAGCTTCGCGTGCCTCCGCAGAACCTCGTCGAGGAGGTTACTTGGTCGACCGGGTACCACCACCCGGCGCCCTGGTCAAACCCACACCATCGACGGCTCCTCGACAGACCCGCGTAGGTCGACGACCACCTTCGTCGACCTCCCGTGTAGAAGAGAATCGGGGGCAATCCCTAGATAATTGGGGGTAATTCCAAGGCAATCTTCGATTTGTTAATACAGAATTAAATTTCTGTATTTCAATCAGCCGGTTTTCCTGGGGGAGTGAACAACACTATTTCAAGCGGCAGCTGAAGTGATGAAGCGAGTCTCCTACAACCGAGGGTTCAAATGCTCAGTTTTACTTCGACCAATGGGAGCAGTCGATTCTGCTAAAAAACGACAGTTCGGAGTTCAAAATCCGATTCGGCCAATGACAACGGCGAAATCTGCTCACGCGGCGGGTTCATAATTGTTCAGAGCGCCGCTGTTCGGAACACTGCTGTTCAGAACGCTGCCGTTCGGAACACTGCTGTTCGGAACGCTACTGTTCGGAACTCTGCTGTTCAGAACGCTACGGTTCGGAACACTGCAGTCGGAACAATGCTGTTCAGAATGCGACTGGTCGAGCGAGATGATTGGGTACCGCTCGAGCAGCTTGCTCGCGTGCACTGAACTGCTGACACGGCAGCTGCACAGAACACAAAGCGCGAGCACACCTGCTTGTGCGTTTTGAGCGAGACGTTTTCCTGCCAACCCAGCTCGCTGGTGGAATTTCGAGCTTGACCTTTTGAACACCATTTGAACGGACCGATCCGAGCCGTTACCAATATGGCGCGAAGTTTCCCTCCCGAATCGTGGTCGTCAAAATAAGTCTTGGCGCGAGCATTTTCGAAATGCCTCGCTGGCGAATCGCCAACCCGCCAAGTCACAAAATATTTTTTAACGAAACGCGAAATGCTCGCGCTGCGTTAACAATAGGAATTGTCTAGAGGTGTTAGAAAGTTAGCACTAGCAATAGCCTAGAGACTATATAAAATGTATGCTCTGATGTATGAAACACACTCTGCCTATCAAGCATTCTCCCACGCTACTATCAAGTTTATACTCTAACTATCAAGGATTCTCTGAATACGCCGCAACATAGGGCTTCCGCTGCTGCAGTTCTACGCCACTGAAATTCTCTTTCGACAAACTCGGACCCTTGGATAGGGGCTGACTTCGGTCAGGCGCCCAAGGACCCTCGGAGGTGACCCCGAGAAGAGTTTTTCAGCTATCGTGGCACTATCAGCAGTAGGAACTAAGTGACTTTCAAGTAGCACAATTGGTGGGTTGGAGACTGCTTGGTGATCACATTTGGGTTTGGTTGGGATGTGGGTGTACACCCAACCAACACTAAGTGCAAACTACACTAAGCTAGGATATAAAAAAATACAAGAACAAAAGTTCAGATTGAGGGCTAACACTAACAACACCAAGCACGCACGCTCGCATGCACGCACGCACGCACACTTACTCACACACCCAAACACACACTCAGACCCTTCATGCTTTTCTGAGGTCCTCAACCGTGTGGGTATGCTGCCGAGAACCCCGTTTCATCCCCACCCATGTGCCGCCAAATCCCCCTCCAGCTATCCAAGTACGCGGACCCCTCGTGCTTCACGTACAACCTGAACCACGTGGTGCTGCTGGTGGGCTATCGCCTCACCGGCTCAGACCCCACCTTCCCGCACATGGCGCCGCCCTTCTGGATCATCCGCAACTCATGGGGCCCGGAGTGGGGCGACGGCGGGCACATGCGGATGGACATCCAGGGGGGCGACGGCGTGTGTGGGATCAACACCCTGCCTGGGATCTACCCGGTGGTGCGCGCTGCCAAGGACCCCTGCAACGTCAACGGCACCAGCAGGGAGGAGTTTGGGTCTCTGTTCAACCCGTGTGGCAACTTCACGTGCACGGTTGATGGAAGCAGCAATCGCTGCGATTGCAACGACCCGCGGTTCGTGGAGGCTCGCAATCCTGACAACACACGCACCTGTGCTTATAGTGAGCATTCTTCAATACGCCTACTGTTGACAAATCCTTGGTGGTATCAAATAAGATAAGTGATTTTTCTTTCTTTTCAGTGCGGGTGTGCACGACCATAATGTACTAGGCTACCATTATTTGTAGCTTTTTCCCAGAACCTTAGGTCGATCTTAGTGCTCCTCCAACACCTTCCCTTATAGGGGTTTGAAATACAGGCTACTTTCGAGGTGCACAACAAGATTCGAGCTCATAATATTTGGCTCTACTTCCATCTCGTTTAAACTCGGTGCTAACCACTGAACTGAAATGGCTTGCTTCTTAGTGGGTGAGAACGCACATAACCCCCAAGTTGGAGATGGGCGACGTAATGAGTTTCTTAATTGCCTCGTTTTGGGCGAGTAACAGTGGGTGCAAGTAAACATGCACTTGCTGTTTAATAATTTAGAAAAATGAGTAAGAAAGTACTCGTCGTAGGTGCACAGCCACTGGCTGATATGACTCAGCCACAGGTGATTTTTGAGTCGACTCAAAAGTCATAGGTGCACACCAGACCATGTGTTTGATATGACTCAGCCACAGGCTCTCATTCTCCTCAAAGCACGCTCGTCTTGGCTATCCCTCTCTCTTACCTCTTGTCTTGTTCACCAGAGGATGCATGCAGGGCGGCGGTGCGCAACCCGTGTGCGGTGGGCACGTGTGTGAATGATGGCAAGGGGTCGTACTCGTGTGTGTGCCCTCCGGGTTTCAGGCAGGGCACCACCGTTGATGGCACCTTCTCCTGTGGCCCAGGTAACCTTCCCCTGTGCTCCAGGTAACCTTCTCCTGTGCTCCAGGTAACCTTCCCCTGTGCTCCAGGTAACATTCTCCTGTGCTCCAGGTAACCTTCTCCTGTGCTCCAGGTAACCTTCTCCTGTGCTCCAGGTAACCTTCTCCTGTGCTCCAGGTAACCTTCTCCTGTGCTCCAGGTAACCTTCTCCTGTGCTCCAGGTAACCTTCTCCTGTGCTGCAGGTAGCATTCATTTCTTGCACTCCGTATGCCGCTCTTGTACTGAAATTTAAATGCATCCTCTCTTTTTCACGGTATGCTACCACCAAGCGTGGAATTTCTCATTTCAATGCTTCACTATGCAACCACCAAGCTATTTTTGAGGCATCCCAGGGACACGTGTTTCTCATCTCTTATTGATGCTATGTTACCATCAACAAACCATAGCCTTTCACACTCCATGTCGCCTCAAAGAATTCTGAAAAGGCCTGCTTTTCATCGTAACTACCCTCCAAACACCACAATCTCCCCCATGTCCTCTCATATCCATTACCCATTCGCACCGGCCCACACCCATCTGCACCACGCTGCACCGCACTGCACAGGCGACTCCAGCAGCAAGTACACGGTGGTGTTGGAGGGGCTCACGTGTGCAGACATCCACCCCGTGTACGGCCTCTCTCTCGCCCAGCTGCAAGCCCAGAACCCGGTGAGCCACAGCTGGCAGTTACTAGCTCAGAATCCAGTGAGGCCTCTCTTTCCTGCCGCGTGTGGACAAAGCCCTTTCAGATTGGCTTGCTGCTTTGAACGTGCTGCTAGCAGCAGTTCTAATCTCTGAAAACCCATGAGGCCAGTTCCACGACACCCATGAGCATGGAAGGCCTCTCCGTGCTTCCTGCTTTCCTGCTTCTTCTTCAGCTTCCGTGCGGCATCCCTGCTAAGCCTCTGCTTTCCCGCTTCTTCACGTTTTAAAGTAGACACTTCTTGAATTGTGGCCGTCTGAACTTAGCCCACCCACCACACCCACCACGTCTTGCTGTCCTCTTTTCTCCCCCACATTCCCTGCCCCCCTCACCAACAGACCCTGAGATGCGCCACACTCTTTTTCATGAGTCTCATGAGTCTCTCCCAACCCCTTCTTCCCCACCTTCTTCCCCCCCTCCCGCCGCTTGCCCACCAGGGTTTGAGCTGCAGCGCTCCTCTTGTCGGCACGGTGGTGAACGTGGTCCAGCCAGCCGACCTCACACCCTGCTCCGTCTACTACACCACGTCCCAGGTCCCCCCCCCCCCCTCTCTCCCTGTCTGCCTACTTTCCTCCATCCGTCCCTCCCTCCCTCCCTCCTGCTCTCCGTCCCTCCCTCCCTACCTCCCTCTTTCCGATTTTCCTACACTGTCTCCTTATCCACCAGACTCCCTGCATAATCCGCTTTTGAGTCAACTCAAAAGCCTACACTGTCTCCTTATCCACCAAACTCCCGGCGTAATCCCAGCCCTCACATCCGTGCTTCGCCTTCCCGTGTTCCCCTCTCACCCTACCTTCCCCCTGTCCCCTGCTCTCTCGTCTCCTCTCATCATTTCCTCACCTCCCCTTCTCATCCTCCCCTCCCCTTCCCCCCCTCCCGACCCCTTGCTCCTATCCCCCCAGGGTGACACATGTGAGTCGCTAGCCACCTACTTCTCTCTCACCGCTGGCTGCCCAACTCCCACCGAGCCCTTCGCAGAGGCCTTCCAGGCGCTCAACCCCGGGCTGGACTGCTCCGGCAGCGGGGAGCTGCTGCCCAGCCAGGCGGTGTGTGTGGAGCGGCGGGCGGAGAGTGCAGCGGCGCTGCTCATCCCGGTGTGCTCGCAGTTCTATCTGGTGCAGGCCGGGGAGACGTGCGACCAGATCCGCTCCGTGCCCTCCCCGCCGCTCTCCCCTCTCGAGTTCTTCCGCCTCAACCCCGGCATCAAGTGCAGCCGCCTCGTGCCCAAGACTGACGTCCGCAGCCTCACAGGCTTCGAGGTCTCCCTCTGCTTTCCTCTTCGTCCACACCCCCTGCATTCTCTCCTCCCTTTCTTCACCCTCTCCCCACTCGTCCGTGCCCTCTCCTCTTGCCTCTCATTTTCTGACATCCTGCTGATTAACCCTATAGTTCCCACCCAGCTTCACCCGCCTTCCATCTAATGAATGCTATAGTTCCCTATAGCATTCATTAATTAGCTTGCCCCGCTGTTGTTACTGTCGACGCCTCCAGTTCACACCTGCAGATCACACTGCAAAACAAACCCGCAGTCCGCACCTGCAGTTCACCCCTGATTCTCTCATCCTCTCTTCCCTCTTCCCTCCACCCTCCTCCCCCTTCCCCCCACGCCCACTCAACTGCACGGCAAGTGCAGGCGTGCATAGGCAGCTCGTTCAGCTGCATGCAAGGAGTGTGCCCCAAGACTCGTGCGTACGTGGTTGGGACTGGCGACCGCTGCACTGGCCTGCAGGTCAAGTACTTCCGTGGAATCAAAGGGTGCTACAGGAAGTCCAACGGGTACGATTGCATCGATAAGCTCGTCAAAGCCACCAGAGTGTGCATTCCGGACCAAGTGAAGATCAAGGCCGGGAAATGCGATCCTTGACTCATGATCTCCTGGTCGTAAGATCAGGGAGGGCTCTGATTATCAAGGTGGATTTTAATTGTCAACCTTCTGGGCCTTGAACTGTCAGGGTAATAATTGAAGACACACTTTTGGCTTAGTGCAACAATTTTCTTCGTACGTTTTACCCTCGACAGTGTACAAGACCTCCCCATCCCCCACCACCCCCTTCCCTCCCCTCCGCCCCCCTCCCTCTCCCCCATGCCATACGGAGCATGATTCCTGAAAAAATCGCAAGGAAATGCGTTGGCAGAATTCTTCTGTGACTGGTTTGTTTTATAGCTTCTACCTCATCACCTCGCCTCGCGTGAAGTCACGAATGTGTGTTGTGTTTTGTTGCCAGCACATACTCTAGTGCTTGTATACTTGGCCAGTGTTGGGCTGAAAAAGCCCTTAGGATCTTTCAAGGCTAAGACTCTGATAAGAATGTTGTATAGCGGAAGCGTTGTAATAAGGAACTTTGAACCACCTTGCGCTAGTGTGTGAGAGCAAGATAGATTAACTATAAAGAAGTAATACAAGCTTTTATAAGATTACAAGGAATATGAAAGGATGCAATAACCGTTTTGCTGTTGCTGTTGCGGTTCGATACAGTGACAACTCGGGCAACTGCTCTGTATCGTGTCAGTTGTTTGTCCTTGCTGTCGCGCTGTATTTGTCGAGTCAAAGGTCGCTGACCTTTGACCTCGCGTAACCTCCGGCTGTTACTTTTCTGTCAACCTCCTTGGTTGACTCGCCATTGCTTCGCTGTAGCTTGTCTCGTTTACGGTTCGATGTTACGACACATAGGAAGCGTTAAATTACTTGTTTCCAACACTCCCCTTCGCTTCTGGAGTGTCGTTGCTGGTGACGTGGCCTTGTCCAGTCAGCAGCATGCAGTACTCGAATTTATGCTTTCCGAGCTTTTTGGTCAAATAATCGGCTGCCATCTCGGACGTGGGGCAGTAGGATAGCTCGAGTCTCCCCTTCTCGATCTCGTCTTTCACGAAGAAGTATCGCAGGGCGATATGCTTCATCCGGTTTGCGAACCCGTTTTTGTTCGCTATACGAATTGCAGATCGGTTGTCGCAGAACAGAGAGAAGCTGGGTAACTGGGCCAGCTTCGCTTCTTCCAGCAGTTCGCGAAGGTACAGTCCTTCCTTGGTGGCTGAGCAGAGTGCAATATATTCTGCTTCAGCTGAGGAGAGGGCGATTAGTTCCTGTTTGCTCGACTGCCACGAGATAGGCCCGATAGGCTCGAGTCGGTAGATGTAGCCTGTGCGTGAACGCCTGTTGTTGAAGTCGCCGGCATGGTCGGCATCCACGTAGCCGATTAGCTTGGGCGTCGTGGTTTCGGTTTTGTGGTAGGTCAGGCCGATTGTCGAGGTGCTGACGAGGTAGTGAAGTGCGCGGTCGAGCTCCGCCATGTGTTCTGCTTCAGGCTTCTTGAGGTAGGTAGCGAGTTGGCTCGCTGAGTATGATAGGTCCGGCCAGCAGGTGACGGCTGCGAAGAGCAGGCATCCCAGCTTTCGTTGATAATCGCGTATGCTGGCGGGTTTGAGCGGAGCTGTTGTTTCCTTGTGATTTCCGGCGGTGTAGCGGTATGGCGTGTTAAAACTAGAAACAAGAAGTGATTGCATTAGCAGGAAGTTGGGTACAAGTAGTGAAACCCTAAAGTGTTGTACCCCATATTGACTACCCCACTACAGCCTAAACAAGCTATAGCATATATGTTTGACACACCCCCATAGGCAAAGTGGGGGAGAACAAGAGGTCACAAGACCAGTCAAGAAAAGCAAAGCAAGCTCAGGGTGGATCTCAAGGACTCCACACAAATTCCGAGCACAAGCAAACGGCCACAAGACCAGTTCACATCCAGTTTGATAATACAACAAGCAGTACAGTCATCAGAACCTAGCAAGTGTAAACATGCAGGTATACATATATAAGGATCACAGTACAAGCAAAGTCAAGAAGTAAGCAAGTGAGGCACAAGGCCTAGAATAGTACAGAAACGCTGATGATCACAAGGCTGAAGTGCCTTGGTGAAGACATCAGCAGTGTTGGCCCGAGTGGCCAAGTACGCAAGACGAAGCTGACCACGCTGCTGCAACTCTCGAGCAAGGAAGTAGCGCAGAGCAATGTGCATCGTTCTGTGCTCCAGTCTGTGCTCCTAACACAAGGCAATCATGGCCTTGTTGTCAACGTACAGCACTAGAGGAGAACGAGGCGGCTCTCCCAGGTCGGTCAGCAGGTAGGTGAGCCAGCGTAACTCCTGTGCAGCCATGGCCCCTGCGTAGATCTCAGCCTCACAACTGGAGCTGAGAACTGAAGACGAGCGGGTAGACCGCCACGAGCGTTCCACTCACGGAGCTGCTGGGGAGAGGGAAGCTCCCTCGCGGAGGACCGCCTCAGCGAGGCACCTCGAGGCTCCGTACGCGCAGTCTCAGCACTCCCAGGCTCCGCTGCCGCAGGCCCAGCACTCCTAGGGGCAGTACCAACAGCACCACTCCGAAGGCAGGAGCGCCAGGAGTACCACTCGCGCAGCTGCAGTGGAGTGAGCTCCCTGCGTGAACGAACACCCGCAGAAGCACCAACTCTAGGCTCAGCACCCCCAGGCTCCGCACTCGCAAGCTCAGCACCCCCAGACTCCTCACCCGCAGGCTCCGCACCCCCAGGCTCAGCACCCCCAGACTCAGCACCCCTAGGCTCAGCACCCCCAGGCCCCCCACCCGCAGGCTCAGCACTCCCGGGCGCAGCACCCCTAGCAGGACCAGAGTCGACAGCTACCTCGACAGGCTCGACCGGGTCTACCTGAGACACACCTGAAGGAGCAGGACCCTGAGGGGGGAGGGGGTCTACCGGAGGAGGACCTGGTACAAGGAAGAGGGGCGGGGGAGGGAGCGGGGCTGTGCGGTAGGGGAAGAGACGGTAAAAGGGAACAGACTCGTCAAAGGTGACGTCCTCAGAGGGCAGGACATGGCGCGAGGTGGGGTGGTAAAACTGCCAGCCAGGCGCGTCCGGAGGAAAGCCAAGGAAGACACAGGGAACAGCGCGGGCGGAGAGCTTGTCCGCGGACGTATCGCGGACAAAGGCACGAGATCCCCAGACCCGGAACACTGACGCATCACCAACCTCTCCCGTCCAACGCAGTGTCGGCGAAGTCTCCGGAACGGAGACACGGGGCTAGAGGTTGAGCTGATGCGCAGCGTATCGGACCGCAAACGGCCACAGAAAGTGGGGGGCAGCCGCATGGATCAAGGAGGTACGAGCGACCTCCATGACCAAGCCAATGCGGCGCTCAGCAACCCCATTCTGCTGTAGAGAGGCCGGAAGCGTGAACGACTGCTCAATGCCCTCCCCATGACAAAAGTCCCTCAAGAGGTCGGAGGAAAACTCCCCACCTCTGTCAGAGTGCAGACGCAGGATAGGAAAGTCCGAGTGGAACCTCTCGCTGAGCTGGAGACGGGCAGCGCGGATCCAAGGGATCAAAACATGAGGGACTTCACCCTTGGTGCGCAAGGGGAAGACCGTGGTGTAGCGCGAGTAGTCGTCAACAACTATCAAGAAGTACCTCTCGTGACCCTGTCCACGGACGCGGGCTGGGCCCCACACGTCCATGTGGAGGGTCTGCAGGGGAGCAGTCGTCGGGGGAAACGAGGAGGAGTGAGGAGCGGCGCGCTGCCACCCCTCGACACAGGGAAGACAGGGAGGAGCAGGCGAGGGTGGGAGGGGAGGGAGTACCGTGGGAAGACCAGAGACAAGGACACGGCGGTGCATGCCACGAAGGCGCTGCACCGAGGGGTGCCCAAGGCGGTGGTGCCAAAGGACGGTCTCGTGCGACAAAGCGCGACACGAGCAGGGGGCCGAGAGCTGACCTGACGCTGACACAGACGCAGCGACCTGACGCAACTGACCGGACGCAGACGCAGCAACCTGAGGAGACTCAGTGGTCAGTGTGTACAGGTTCGACCCTGGCCGACGAGTGAACGTGGCCAGGTGACGACCCGTCCGCGCACACGTACAGTGGGTCACACGCTGCCCTCCAGGAGTCCACTGGGAAACCCACTCATCCTGGAGGACACCGCCACTCACCAAGTTCGTAGAGAACGAGGGGAGGTGGAGACCCGACAGTGAGCCAGACGGAACCGCCGGACACGGGAGGACAGTGGAGGAACTCGCAAGGACCGGGCCCCCAGAGGGGTCAGCTAGGGAGACAGCAACAGGCCGGGGGAGCGGTGTGAGGGCAGTACGGTCGCGAAAGAAACAGCAGGAAGCACCTGAGTCAAGAACGAAGGTGTGCAGGGCCTCAGCAGGCGCAGTACAAGACAGCGCAGACTCACTAGCACCTGGAGCAGCAGACTCACTAGCACCTAGAGCAGCAGCCTCACTAGCACCTGGGGCAGCCGACTCAATAGCACCTAGAGCAGCAGCCTCACTGGGCTCAATGCCCGGGTCGGGCGGAACACACAGGTAACAGTCATCCTCAACACTAACTGTTAATGCATACATGGCACCAATGATAGTATGAAAGTCCAGAGCAAAGATATCAATGTTGCTCTTAAGCAGATCAGCCCAGCGAGGGAGTTTAGCGGCGTCAGGAAACTGTGCGCGCCAGGCGTCGTCGAGGCGAGAGAAGCAGCGGTGCTGCGTGTGGAACCTCCCACACGTCTGGCCAGCGCGGTCACCAGTGCGGATGACGTACGGGCAGCTACCCCCACCCCCAGACCCCCCACGCTGAGAGTACCACTCAGGAAGCTGCTGGGACGACGGGGTCTCGCGGGGACGCTGCTGCTGCTGGCGCTGGTCACTACCAGAACCTCCACACTGCGCCGCTCCACCGCGACCACCGCCACCGCCGCCGCCACCACGCCCACTGCCGCCACCACCACCGCCTCCACCCCAGCCTCCTCCCCCACCACTACCACCACCACTCCCGCCGCTGCCACTGCCCCCCCCCCCCACTCCCGCCACCACCCCCACCGCCGCCACCACCCCCACCGCCTCCGCCACCTCCAGCACCACCTCCCCCGCCGCCACCTCCGCCACCCTTGCCCCCCTTGCCCCTGCCGCTGCGGCGCGTCCCACTAGGAGCAGACGCAGCCCCGGCCTTCTCAGCACCAAGAAGGTCAACAGCAGCAACAGAGGCAAACGAGGGGAGCAAGGGGCAGGGGGAACACCCCTCAAAGAACGGGGTGCGGGGTTCGCCACGAGAGGCACCTACTGCGTTAATGCTAGCCTCAGCTGCAAGCAGTTGTGTCTCAAGCAGGTCAACGGTGAGCTCGGTGGGGGAGAGAGCGAGGAAGTGGTCCCTGACTGGACGAAGAGAGTCAGGGAGACGGGCGACGAGGTGATAAAGGGTGAGGTACATTGGGGGGGGGTTCTTGGCTAGGAACTCGGCAGGAAGGGCAGCACGGTAGCGAGTGTCACTAGTACGGAGGTGAGTAATGAGGTCAGCGACTGTGGTAAAAGCGGCTAGATCGGGGAAAAGATAGGGCAGCGAGAGGCGACCGATCGCAGCAGTGGCAGGGGAGGAGTAGTGTGAAACTACCGTGTCGTACAGCGCCTTAGCGGTCTTATGCTGGCCAAAGTGCGCGCGCTGGTCTATCGGCAGGTGGCTGCGAACGACTAGGCGAGCGTGAGCGTTACGGGTCTGCCACTGTGAGCGAATCGAGCTGTCAGCGGTCTCAACAGGTGCGAGGGAGGCTCCAGACGTGTGATCGAACAGTGAGATATCGTCCTTGGCTGTAATCTGTAGGAACAGGTGCAGATCGTCGAGCCAGGCATCAAACTGGATCGGGCGGCCCTCAGTATCGAACGCGAGAACGGTGGGGTTGGCCATACTGGCAGTAGCAGCAGTAGCAGTACTAACAGCAGTAGAAGCAGTAGCAACAGTAGTAACAGTAGCAGTAGCAGTAGTAGCAGCAGCAGCTGCAGTAGCAGACAGTAGCAGCAGCGCAGCTCGATAGGGCAGGGCGGCGTGACTCGAGCAGGGCGGCGCAGCTCGGGCAGGGCGGCGCGGCTCGGCTGGGCGGCGCGGCTCGGCTGGGGCTTCGCGTCTCGGGCAGGGCGGCGCAATGCGAGCAGGCAGGGCGCACGCGGGCTGCGCGCGGGCAGCTTGCGGGCGCGCGCAGGCTGCTTGCGACTAGCGCGGGCGGCCTGCGGACTGCGCGCGGGGCTGCACGACGGCGTGCGTGTGGCTAGCGGGCTGCGCGAGCTGCGTGCGGCTAGCGCGGGCTGCTGGCGGGCTGCGCGCGAAGCTGCACGGGGCCGCGCAGGCGGCTAGCGGGCTGCGCGGGCGGCTTGCGGGCTGCGCGTGCGGCGTGCGGGCTGCGCATGCGGCGTGCGGGCTGCGCGCGAAGCTTCACGGGGCCGCGTGGGCTACTAGCAGGCGGCGTGGGCGGCTAGCGGGCGGCGCGCGGAGCTGCATGGGGCCGCGCTGGGCTGCGTGCGCGTCTAACGGGCGGCGCGCGATCGGCTGCAGCGCGCTATTCAGGGTGGCGCTCAAGGGCACGAGCAAAGCAGAGCGCACGAGGGCGCGGGCAGGACAGTGCGCACGAGGGCGCGAGGACAGTCAGGGGCAGTCAGCAGTGACAGTGTGGTGGGCCTTAAGAAAACCGGTCCTAATGGAGGACCTGCTCTGAAACCATGTTAAAACTAGAAACAAGAAGTGATTGCATTAGCAGGAAGTTGGGTACAAGTAGTGAAACCCTAAAGTGTTGTACCCCATATTGACTACCCCACTACAGCCTAAACAAGCTATAGCATATATGTTTGACATGGCGTAGAGATAGCGGCTGGGGTAAGTCCGAAGCGCTTGGCGATGGTGTCGGCGTATTTCGGGGCGCTGAGGTAGATCGCGTTCTCTCCTTCCTGTATGTTGAGCCCGAGATACTGTGTTACGGTGGAAGAGACGGTGAGTGTGAGATCGCGCTGCAGCTCCCCTTCGAACCAGGTCGTGATGCCGTCGGTCGAGCCGATGTAGAGCAGATCGTCCACGTAGATGATGAGCAGGATGTAGTCGGTGCCTTTCGTGAGTCGGTACATGCTTTGGTCGTGCGGTAGTTGGCGGAATCCGATGCAGATTAGTCGGGCGTGTAGGTACTGTTGCCACAGCCTTGGAGCTTGCTTGATGCCGTATAGGGACTTCAGCAACTGACAGACATGATTAGGGTCTGCGTTGGAGCTGGCGATTGCTCGACGAAAAGCTTAGCATCAACGGGAGCGTAGAGAAATGCGTTGGCGACATCGATTTGTCGAAGCTTCTTCCGCTTCATGGCAGCTATCGCGAGGAGAATCCGCAGTGAGGTGTGTCGGCTGACCGGCGCGAATGTTTCGGTGAAGTCTCGTCCGTGCTCTTGGTCGAAGCCGCGTACGACCCAGCGTGCTTTAAACTTGTCGATGGTTCCATCTGCCTTTGTTTTCACGCGAAAAACCCACTTCCCGGTGAGTATCGTCTTGTTGCGTGCTACTCTGATGGGAACGACCTTCCAGGTGTTGCATTCTTCCAGCGCCTTTAACTCTTTGTCCATGGCTTTGTGCCATTTTTCCCTGTGCTCCCCCCCCAGAGCCTGCTGAATTGTGGCAGGCTCTTTAGGTGGCTCTGCTCCGTGGACGGCGGTGACGAGTCCCAGTATCTGCAGCCCACTCGGTGTGTAACGGGGGAGATTTGCGTCCTCGGGATAAGCTGCTTCATCTCCCGCTTCTGGATCAGGTAAGAAATTAGGCCCTATGCGTTTGGAAATGTTGGTGTCGGCCGGGTGATGTGTAACGTAACCGTTGTCAGCGAAGTAGTAGAAGACTTCGGCATTGATGCTTTCGCGAGGGTTGTCGTCATCCATCGGAACAGGTACCGAACAGTAAGGTAGAGGTCCGGCTTCTTCGGATGCTCCGTCCACATTTTGCTCGTCCTAGTCAGCCTCTTCTGCTGTCGAAGCGAAAGCTCGGTCACCACGAAAACCTCCCGTGGGGTCTCGTTCTTCTGCCAGGTTGTCCAGGTACATTTGGAGGGTGAGTCGCTCGTAGAAAATTACGTCACGTGCTGCTACTGTTTCCTTCGAGTGGACGTCGAAGATTTTCCATGCGTTGTAATGCTTTTCGATGCCCATGTGTAATCCCCACTGTGCGCGTTGGGAGAACCGTCCTGCTCGTGCAGTGTGTGGTTGGTACTGTACCATACAGCCGAACACTCGTAACATTTTTGTGTTGCCCAAATTTCCTGTCCACAGCAGATGCGGTGATGCGTTGTTCGGGAGCGATGATGACGATAGCAAGTTGTGCATGCGAAGCGCCGCAGCAGCAAGGGCAAGGGTGGCCGGGATGGTGGAGGTGGCAGCGGCGGTGGATGAGGTGGCAGCGGGAGTGGTGGTGGGGGCAGCAGTGGAGGTGGTGGCGGCGGTGGGACTGTTGACGGGAGTGGGGGCTCTGGTGGCGGTGGTGGAGGCAGCGGTGGGAGTGGCGGCAGTGGAGGCCGTGGGACTGGTAGCGGTGGGACTGGCGCTCGGCGTGTCGGTTCTGGGGGTGGGGTAGTCGCATGCCACGTAGCAGTTTGCGCATGGTGTTCTGGAGGGTCCTGTTCATTCTTTCTGCCACGCCTTGTTGCTGATGGGCGTAGGGAAGCGAGATGAGGCACTTGATGCCTCTCTCTGCCAGGTACTGCGTGAACCGTTGTGTCTGGTATTCTCCTCCCCCGTCTGACTGGAAGCTTTTCAGCTTCACTCCTGATTCCCGTTCTGCTACTGGAAGCCAGGCGATGAAAGCTTCGAAGGCCATGTCGCGGCTCGGAAGGTTTAGGTGCCAGACATATCGTGTGGCGGCGTCGATGAACGTGATGACGTAGTTGTAGGCTCCTTGTCCGGGTTCACGATTGTGCAGTATGTCGCTGTACACTTTCTCCTGTGGTGTGTATGCTGGTGCGCTCGGGTTGTGGTGAGAGACAAACGGCTGATGCGGTAAGTCAGCTTCAGGGCAGGTAAAACACGTTCCGCGGACTCGTTGAAGTTCTCTGCCGTCGTGCAGAAGCAGTGAGTCTTTATCAAGAACACCTGCTCTTATCGTGTTGTTTAACGTTGTGTTGCTCGGGTGTCCCATCCTTGCATGCCAGATGTCTTCGCTAGCGCGATGTCCGGGTGAACGTCTGTACAGGTCGGAGTTGGAATAGAAACCTGCGGTGAAGTTTGCGCTTCCGTGGAGTGGGAGTCAGCTGTTGTGCAGGCGTGTCATCGATGAAGGCCGGTGCTGTTGAAGGACCAGCGATTGGTGCCTGTGTTGTCTCTGCTGCTGCCGATGTTGTCTCTGCTGCTGCCGATGGTGTTTCTGTTGCTGCCGATGTTGTCTCTGTTGCTGCCGATGTTGTCTCTGCTGCTGCCGGTGTTGTCTCTGCTGCTGCCGATGTTGTCTCTGCTACTACCGATGTTTGTTGAATTGTCACTAATGCTCTCGTTCATTCTGCTTCAGGTATAGTGTGTGAGTACTAGAAGCCTCCAGGACTGAAGTCGGGGTCGAGGTCTGGCGGGTGTGTCCAAGACGTGAAGTTGACGATGGCGTCGCTGTCGGCAGTGCCTTGGTCTGGAACGAAGTCAAGAACGAAGACGTTGTTCTTCAAGATTGCGTTGCCGATGTAGAGTCCTCCTCTCCCGTGGTACAGCTTGAACTCCTGGGTGGTGCTGTCTGCTTCAAGGTGAATTCCCTTCGCCATTAGTTGGCTGACGCTGAGTAAGTTGTAGCCGAGTCCTTCTGCAATTAAAACCTTTGACATCTGCAGAATAACGTTGGTTTCTCAAGACTGAAGTTGGACTATCCCCTGTCGTCGTGTGCGCAGGTTCTGATTGTTGGCGACGGTGATGACGACCTCGCGCTGAAGTTGGTGTTCCCGTTGATCGAAGCGACCCGATGAGCACATGTGCTGTCCGCATCAGCTGTCCAAGAACCAGGTGTCTTTTCCGGACGGCTCGCTCTGGGCGATGGCTGCGTACGTCGGGTTGGGCTCCAGTGATTCGCGGCGGGGAGTATTTTCATCGAGCAGTTCTTCTGGTGAGTAGTGTGGTGGCGATTTGGTGATGCAGGAGTCCGTTATTCTTGCCATGCAGCTCACAATATTTCTTGCGCCTTGTGCTGGTCTTGTCGTTGATGTCGTTGAGGACTGTACTTGTCTGGTGGAATGCGCTTGTGTAGAGGTAACTTGACTACTTGAGGGCCGAAGTTGACGTTGTGGCGGCGTTGACTGCTGCTGACTCGGGCAGTGTGTGCGAGGATGTCCTGACGTCTTGCAGAGATGGCAGAACGGCGGTACGTACTGTTGAGCTTGATGTTTGTTCTGTCGATTGTTGTTGTAACGCCGTTGAGTGTGGAACGCGAACTCAGGTACTGCCGCTCTTTTCTTGTGACGTTCTTCGTGTAGGTCCATGTCCTGCTGTTCGGCGTGGATTTCAGCGCAGAGAGCTGCTTCGGAGATCTTCCCGTGAGCTTGAAGAATGGCTCGAGTGGAGCGCCAATGAGGACCGAGACCAGTGATGATGACTGTGACGAAGGCTTCTTCGGAGATTGACCCGCCGCATCGAAGGAGTCTGTCGCGCAGTCCGCGACAACGACTTATATACGCCATTCCCTTTCCACCGGGTTTCATTTCCACTGTTGTCAGCTGTGCCATTAACCGACTCTGATTGACGCTGTCTGTTGCTTGATACAGGTTCTTCAAGTGGTTGTACGCGAGCTCGGCGGAGTTGCCGTATCCACGATAAGACCGAATGTTCTGCTGCTCGTTCGGCGTGATGTTGCGTAGGAGAATCGTATACGCCATCAACGACTGATACGTATACTGTTGCTTGTCGTACTGCGTCCCATGCGTTGGATATGGCAGGGATCCGTCGAAGAATCCGAGAATCTGCGCGCCTTCCATCATTAGCTCAAACTCAAATGACCAGGTATAGAAGTCCTTTCCGTCAAAGGGTGTCGATGTCTGTAGTTTCAAAACGTGTGCGAACTGCGATTGAACTTGAAGTGCGTCCAGTGTCTTCTCCTGTTCAGGTAGAGGCTGTTGGTGCGGCATGAAGCTGATGGAGCCACGTTGAGGCTCGTACGGAGCAAAGGTAGGTTGCTGCTAGTTTCCGCGCGCATAGGATGAGCCGTCAAGACTCATTGGAGTAACGCCGTTGTTGTTGTCGCTGTTGTTTGATTGAGCAGGTGCTGCTTGCTGGTGCTGCTCGTAGAAGGACATGAAGGAGAAGAACTTCTCCATCATGCTTGGGTCGAAGCCTGTTGCCTGGTTCGCAGGAGTTTCAGTAGACTCAGCAGCTGGACTTGTTGCTGTGCCTCCCTCTGTCTGTAGACCAGAGGCTGGAGGTGGAGTAGGAGTTGTGCCGGGAGAGCCGTTAGAGGAGCTTCTCTCCTTCTGTGTTGCCATGTCTTTTGATGTTGTAGAGGTTTGAACGAAGTTGAATCTTGCCTTGTCTGCTCTCATACCATGTTGGGCTGAAAAAGCCCTTAGGATCTTTCAAGGCTAAGACTCTGATAAGAATGTTGTATAGCGGAAGCGTTGTAATAAGGAACTTTGAACCACCTTGCGCTAGTGTGTGAGAGCAAGATAGATTAACTATAAAGAAGTAATACATGCTTTTATAAGATTACAAGGAATATGAAAGGATTCAATAACCGTTTTGCTGTTGCTGTTGCGGTTCGATACAGTGACGACTCGGGCAACTGCTCTGTATCGAGTCAGTTGTTTGTCCTTGCTGTCGCGCTGTATTTGTCGAGTCAAAGGTCGCTGACCTTTGACCTTCGCGTAGCCTCCGGCTGTTACTTTTCTGTCAACCTCCTTGGTTGACTCGCCATTGCTTCGCTGTAGCTTGTCTCGTTTACGGTTCGAAGTTACGACACGTAGGAAGCGTTAAATTACTTGTTTCCAACAGCCAGATGCTTAGGGGCTATTATATTAGCACCAGAACCAGGCCCTCAGATATCAGCGTAAAACACGCTGATTAGGCTGATTTTGTAGCTGTGATTTTCGTTTTCCCTGAAATTTCAGTATCTTTTTTATGTTTGCTCTGATTTTTCAGTTTAAAGTATAGGACTACCCTGACGAATTAGTGTCTAGGTGTACCAGTAACACTGAAGCATCAGTACAGTGTACCGAGTCACACTGATTCGGACTTACCAAAATGTATAGGGTACAGGAAATGGGGTGCGCGTGCATGGGCTTTAGGCCCAAAATCCACGCCACACACGAGTAAACCTTACACACGGGATTTGAACCCGGGACCTTTCCGATAATAGGGCAAGATGTTAGACAGCTACGCTAGTAATACTAGCCATGAAATTCAAATTGATTTAATACAATGATTGTTCAGTTAGCCATCATATTTTTCCCTGACAAAATCAGCATAAACTTAACCCCCAACGCTGATTTGGTCACGACTTTGGGCAGGGCACGCTGATCCATCAGCATGCCCTGAAACCAATCCGAGGGCCTGACTAGAACGCAACTGGGACGCATTGGACCAGCTGTGTTCCAGCCCATGTACCCGATATGTACTTGCCCTCGGACCAGCATGTACAAAACTCCCACAATAAGTGGGGAAGGCCCCTAGATTGGTTTTGGGGAATGCTGAATAATCAGAGTCGTCACATCATTCTATGCTGAAAATCAGCCAAAAACAGCCCATAAATTGTCAAAGTTATATCACGTTTCTTAGTTAGCCTAGTGTGAGTTGCTTCTTATGGGGTACAATATTTCACTTGTCATGATTCTTGTACCCCCCTTGACCTAATCCATCCCATCCTTCCTTAGAATTCTAACACGGTATTAAGAGCCTAGGTTAGGACGTTCCTAGCCTGCCTGAAAAAAAATTAGCTGCCCGTCGCGCGTTATTCTCGCTGCCCGGATCGCGACCCCCCCCCCTTCGCCCCACCCGATCGCGACCCCCTGCCTGTTTAAGCCGCCCTGCCCCGCTCAATCGCGAACCCCTTATCCACCGATTCACCCGGTCGTGACCCCCCGCTGCCCTGCGCGGGACGCGCGCCCCCCGCTGCCTCGCTGCCCCATTGCCCAGCACGACGCGACCCCCGCTGCCTCGCTGCTCTGCTGCCCTGCCTCTGCTGCGCGCCGCCCTTGCTGCAGCCGCGCCGCCGCTCAGCAGCTGCTGCTGCCGCCCTTGCCTTTCTGTCGAGGCTACTGCTGGTACAGCCGCTGCTGCCAGCCGCCGCTACAGCCCCTGCTGCTGCCGCTACAGCCCTGCTGCTGCCGCTACAGCCCCTGCTGTTGCCGCTACAGACCCTGCTGCTGCCGCTACAGCCCCGCTGCTGCCGCTACAGCCCCTGCTGTCGCCGCTACAGCCCCTGCTGCTGCCGCTACAGCCCTGCTGCTGCCGCTACAGCCCCTGCTGCTGCCGCTACAGCCCTGCTGCTGCTGCTACAGCCCTTTTGCTGCCGCTCCAGCCCTGCTGCTGCCGCTACAGCCTTGCTGCCGCCGCTACAGCCCCTGCTGCTGCCGCTACAGCCCTGCTGCTGCCGCTACAGCCCCTGCTGCCGCCGCCACAGCCCCTGCTGCTGCCGCTACAGCCCTGCTGCTGTCGCTACAGCCCCTGCTACTACCGCTACAGCCCCTGCTGCTGCCGCTACAGCCCTGCTGCTGCCTCTACAGCCCCTGTGCCGCCACTACAACCCCTGCTGCTGCCACTACACCCCCTGCTGCTGCTGCTACAGCCCTGCTGCTGCCGCTACAACTGTTGCCGCCTCTGCGCTTGCTGCTGCGCCTGCTGCCAACCGAAACGCCACTGCCAGCTGCAGATGCTACTGCCACTGCTGCCAGCCACTGCCGCTGCTACAGCTGCCGCCCACCGCTACTGCTATAGCTGCCGCCATCACTGACGCTCCCACTGCCGCTGCACCTGCCTCTACTGTCGCTCCAGGCACTTGCTGCCACTACAGCTGCCACTGCGGCCCTTGCACCGCTGCTGCCGACTGCCGCTGCCCATCATGGCCAATATCGCGGTCCTAGCGGTTGATGCAGACGGCCGCCCTTTCAAGTTAGGGTTTTGGCTTACGTGTCTGCGCATGTACATCCAGCGCTTCATTAGAGATATCGTCTCCCTGCTCGAGAACACGTCAAGGTCCCTTCAGGTGCCCACGACTCCCACTGAGCGAGCTGCTAACGCTGGTGAAGATGTGCAGTGGTGGTACCGGGCGGATAGCCTTGCCTACACACAGTGGATGGAGCGCGACGCTGTTGCATAGCTTGCCGGTCGACCAGAGGGCCCACTTTCGCCGAGTGATGTTCGCCCAGACTTTGTACGACACTATGGTTAGACACTACTCCTCCCTCTCTCCTGCCACCCGGCCACTGCGACAACGCCGTCCGTTGTTAGGGGAGGTGTAGCAGCTGGTTGAGGAGACGAATGTAGGTACCTGTGCGTCTGCTCTTGCAGGTGGTGCCGCTGGTGGAGGCGGAGGTTCTTGGGGTGGACAGCAGCGGCAGCAGCGTCAGCCGGAGACCCTCTCGCCGCAGCAGCTTTGGGAGTGGGTTTACCAGCGATGCGTCCCTAGTGGTGTAGAGGCTACTAGTCTAGGTGCCTTTGAGCCTGCTAACAAAAGTGCAACCTCTGCGGAGGCTTTGCACACCTTCACGCTTGACTCAGGCGCGTCTTGCTGCTTCTTCCGCGATTGCACCACCGCTAAACCGCTCACTACACCTGTCCGGTCCCTGTGGTTGACCCCTCTGGTGGCCCAGTCGTTGCACAAGGTTCCACTGTTCTTCCGAGTCCGGCAGCCCCCTCCGGCTCCCTCACAGGTCTCCACCTTCCCTTGTTTGCTACGAACTTGGTGAGTAACGCTGTTCTCCGGGACCAGTTGGTCACTTCCACTACTCCTGGAGGTGAGCTTGTGGCGATCTGTACGGAGTTACGGACTGGCGCCCACCTCGCCATGTTCACTAGGAGACCCGGATCTGGCCTGTACACACTAACCACTGAGTCTGCACAGGTAGCTGCGTTAGATCAGGTAGCTGCGTCTTGCTCGTGTCGGTTACTCACGCACTAGTCTCTCCTCTGGCACCACCGTCTGGGTCACCCCTCCCTACCGCGTCTGCGTAGCATGCACTCCCGTCTCCTTGTCTCTGGCCTCCCCAGGTCCCTGCCCCCGTTCCCGCGCTCGCTTGCACCGCCGCACCTTCCTTGCGTCAAGGGGCTGCAGCGCGCCGCACCTCACTCCTCCTTGTTTCCTCCGACCACTGCTCCTCTGCAGACTCTCGTCAGCAGGAGACTCTCTCGCCGCAGCAGCTTTGCGAGTGGGTTATTCAGCGAGGCCACTCTGGTGGCGGAGCTGGAGCTGCTGGTGCTGGAGGTGCTGGTGCTGGAGGTACTAGTGCTGGAGGTGTTGGAGCTGGTGGTGCTGGAGGTACTGGAGGTGCTGGTGCTGGAGGTGCTATTGCTGGAGGTACTTGAGCTGCTGGTGCTGGAGGCGCTGGTGCTGGAGGTGGTGGTGCTGGAGGTGCTGGAGCTGCAGGTGCTGGAGGTACTGGAGCTGTAGGTGCTGGAGGTGCTGGTGCTGGAGGTGCTGGAGGTTCTGGTACTGTGGGTACTGCGCAGCGGCGACCGTTTTTCTTGCCTCAGCCGCAGTCATCGCTGCCACCACCTGACTCCGCACTTCGTCAGGTTCTAAGTCTTCCGTCTTCCACTGGTCTTACTCCTCCTCTACTATGTCCACCGACTGACCCATCTAAGATACTGTTACCGCCTGACTCCCCACTGCCTGCTCCTTCTCCTTTCACTCAGTTGACAGACTCCTTGACTGAGCGTCGCGAGCCTGCGTCTCTTCCTGCCTCGCCTGTTCGCACTGTTCGTTGTACTTGTCGTGTTCGTCCACCGCCTGTCCCTGACACTCACACAATGGCACTTCGTCCTTCCTCTGTTCCACAGCGTGTTCCCCTGCCTTCTCCTCTAACGTCCTCTCTTCGTGATGTTCCAGACCCTGGGTTTGACCTTACTCATGCTGCTAGTCCGCCTGTCACTCGTTGTCTGGCCACACTTGTCACTGACCCTACCTTCGAGTCTGCAACTGCGTCTGCCTTTGTCACTGAGCTTGTTGACTTTGCTGCTGCCTGCTGCCTTGACTATCTCGCGAGTCTTGTTTCTGAGTCTGACTGTCCTTCGTCCGTCGGGGGTGAGCTTGCCCTTGGCTGTGACGTCCTTGAGGACAGGCAGTTTGAGCTCGAGTGCTTTGCGGCTGCTATACCTCATCTCGCCGCCATGCTGCTTGACCCTCAGGGAGACCCGGATGCACTTGACATCCCGACCCCGAGCTCGTACACAGAGGCGATCTCGGGTCAGAACTCCTCTCAGTGGCAGACGGCCATGAACGCAGCGATGGCATCCTGGAAGTCCATAGGCACCTATGTCAACGCAGTTCCCCCCCCCTGGGGCAAACATAGTCTTTGGCATGTCAATTTTCAGGGTGAAGCGGCCGCCGGGTTCTCCGCCTGCCTTCAAGGCGCGTTACGTTGCACGAGGCCTTAGTCAGCGGCAGGGGGTCGACTTCTTCCAGACCTTCTCCCCTACCCCAAAGATGACCACTCTTCGGGTGTTACTGCACGTTGCAGCACAGCGTGACTACGAGCTGCACTCTCTCGACTTCTCTACAGCTTTCTTGCAGGGCAGCCTTCACGAGGAGATCTGGCTGCACCTAGGTAATTTCCTAAGGGTACCCACTGGAGCCTACGGCGGCCAGTCTACAGTCTCTACCAAGCGCCCTGCGAGTGGCACGACACACTGAGGACACTTGTGGCTCTTGGTTTTGCTCCTTTGACTACTGACCCGTCGCTGTTTCTGCGCACCGACCCTTCTCTGCCGCCGATCTACGTCCTTGTGTACGTCGATGACTTGGTCTTTGCTATTGCTGACACTAAGGCACTGGTCCTTGTGAAGGCAGAGCTGCAGAAGAGACACACTTGCACTGACCTGGATGAGCTATGCATCTATCTTGGCTTGCAGATCACCCGGGACAGAGCAGCGCACACCATCACTCTGAATCAGTCACACATGGTGCAGCAGGTCCTTCAGCGCTTGCGCCTTCCGTTCCCCTCGCCACAGCCCACCCCTCTGCCTACCGACCACTCTCTCTCAGCTCCATCTTCGAACGAGTCCGTAGAGCCGAGTGGTCCGTATCCAGAGCTTGTACATTGCCTCATGTACTAGATGACTTGTACTCGGCCTGACCTCGCGTACCCTCTCAGCATCCTGGCCTGCTTCGTTGCTCCCGGTAGACACCGGAAGGAGCACTGGACAGCTGCTAAGAGGGTGTTGCGCTACGTGCCAGTACTCAGGCATGGGGCTTGTGCTTGGAGGACGGGGCCGAGTTGTTCTCACAGGTCACTCAGACGCTCCCTGGGCCGACGACCAGGAGGACGGGGCCGAGTAGTTCTCTACGATTGCTCACCTTCACTCACTTGACGCTAGCTATCATGCTACCTGCACCACTACCCAGCTTGAGAGTCACCATCCACCTATCCACCTCATCTGCTACTTCATTGTGACACATCTCCCTAACCACCTCTCATCTTCACGTGTCACTCTCCCCACTAGGCACCCCACCAAGCTCACTATCAAACTCATTGCGGTTAGTCTGAATGAGATCGAGAACCGCTTTCGCTTTGTTGCCTCTGTCACTGGTACAGCCGTCCCCACCTCTTTGAAGGGTGTGCTCTGCCCCGGCTCCCCACCTTTACTGCCTCTCTTGCTACTGTCGAGTCTCCACCTACTGTGAGACTGCAGCCGTTACTGCATCTGGTGGGCAGCAGCGTGGCAAGGGAGGTAAGAAGAGTGGGAAGGGTGGCGAATGTGGAGGCAATGGGGATGCTAGTGCATCTAGGGGAGCCGACACCGGAGGTACCGGAGCTGCTAGTGTATATCTCTCCTTGCTCTGCCCTTCTCTCTTGTAGATCACACATACGTGCAGAGAGTGAGGTGTTCTTGAGGTAGCTCAAGCATTCACACACCTTATGACATACAGTATCAGGCTATGACTCGTCGTTGGAGCGATGCGTTCTTGATGCATCTGCTCCGGTTGACCTGCGATGCATCTCTCATCCATTGTAACGTATGTAGGTCCCCTAAATCAGTTGGTTTGACTGGTTTCCATTCCAAAGTTCTTCGAGACATGTCAAGCTATGCTGGTGTGTGGGTGTGTGTGTATATCTTTATGTGTTTGTGTATGTGTATTTGTGTATGTGTGTGTGTGGGGGGTGTATGTGTGTGTGTGTGCATGTGGTTGTGTATGCGTGTGCAAATGCGCGCGCGCGCGCGTGTGTGTGTGTGTGTATGTGTGTGTGTGTGTGTGTGTGTGAGTGATTGATTGAGTGTAAATATGGATGTGCACGTATTTGCGTGCTAGTGTGCTTGCTACTGCAGTTGTATGCGTGATGTACTGTCCTCGCATATACACTACCACCTCATGCTGCTCTTGTATTATTCTTTTATTGCAACCCATACATACCCTATACATGCTCTGGTTTCTCTTCCACCCGCCTGCGGTTTTTCCAATCTCCTCTATTTCATAATCCCTGTCTTCCCCTCCAACGTCCCCATCTTCCCCTTCCTTCCTTGTGTTGGGTGCAAAATGTATTTTGCACGTCAACCTGTCGCCTATTCGTCGAGCAAGGTGAAATTTGAGGTATTTTGTTTTAAGGTAATTTGTGTCGTGTGGAATGCGCATTTGTGTGCTTTTCATTTTGGCGTTTACGGTTTGGGAATCGCCTTAGCGGTTCATGCGTTATGTGCATTTTTGTGGTGTTGCATTCATGAGCGTTCATGACTGTTCGCGTGTGTTTCGTGAGTGCATGCAAGGAGTTTCGAGTTTTCATAAGTGTTTGTGGTGTTTCATGAAGTTCTGAATGTTCACAAGTGTTCATGGAATTTCGCGTCTTGTTCATGAGCGTTCGCGTGGTGTTCGTGTACGTTCATGAGTGATCATGTACTTTCATGAGCGTTCATGTACGATCATGTTCGTTCATGACTGTTTGCGTTTTATGTCATGATTTTTCATGTACCGGTATGTAGAATAGGTTAAAATTTTTGAAAGCTTGATGATGCATTTTCATTTTTTTTCCATGATAGCATTGCCCTCATGAAAGGAAGGTCAAGATTTAGCAAGGTACTTGCCAAATTAAAATACTGTAGAATGCAGTTGTGGTATGAATGTATTATGCCGTACAAACATGACGTGGTGCAGATCGGGGCGATCTGAGGCAATCGATGATCGATCGGATCGGATCAGATCTGAAAATTTGCCCCGATCTGACGCGATCGGCGATCGTGTCTTGCGCCACGCTATCTAACGTAAGAATTCGGAGAAGACTGTGAGAACCAGCAACACGGGTTCCAGGCTAGGCACGCGTCCCTTCTACACAAAGTTTGTGAGACGTAGCGATGTTTTGGTACCGCGCGACTACAACGTAGCCCCGTTTTGCTAATCGCGTGTGTCGCCCACAATGTTACTGCGAGTAGAAGCAAAGTTTGTTACTAATCGCGTGTGTCGCGAAGCTGCCGGATCTGAGGCAATCGATAGATTGCAATCGATTGCGTCGGATTGAAGAAATCGATTGGCTAAAAAAGGCACTGGGGCTTCTGGGAAATGAAGGATTGCTTCTGCTTGACGAAGATTTCCTCATATCGCCCTGATCTGCACCTCGTCCTCACATTTCAGCACTTTCATCAGTGGTGAAACCTTGCCCATGGCTGGAAGCTGTATTGTACTGTATCGCCGATTCGCCGGCCCCAATTCGACACTCTCAATCAAGCGCGCGTCCCCTCAATCGATCCTTCGCAGAATCGTTCTTTTTGGCTTCGTTTAAGGTTCAAGCCTTTGTAAACACAAAACACGGGAATTGAGTGCGGTGGAGGATTTCTCGCTTTGCACGTTCGATCGAGGAAGGGGACGCGCCCTGATTATTTTGGTTCTACCACCGACCACCGTCATTTCGGCTCTCCTGTACAAATACAAGTGTTCTGGTTTAGAGGCCCTCGCTAAAAAGGTCCATTTTCCCCCCATAGCAGAATTTTCCGATATCGCCTAGGTGGAGTCCCTCCTCTACAGTCCTTTTTTTAGCAGGAAATTTTGCAGCTTGACTGAATCATTGCACGAATCAGCTCCGCAACCAATCAAAGGACCCAGATCAAACCAGCCCAACATTGAGGGAAAAAGATAGGGAAGGGATATTTGATTCTATATTTACCTTTGCAATTGTTATTGTTTGTTTCTCTTGACCGTGCTTACTTCTCAATCCTGTCGCACGGTCCCCAGCGCGCTTGACGATGACATCTCATATATCTCGCATACAGTGTAAAACAAACGTTATCACCCAAATTGTTTTTTTTTTTTTTTTTTTTTTTGCCTGTTGTCATGCGACATTAATTAACGCCAGGAACCGTGCGACGAGAAGTTGAAGCAAGCGCGGTCCGACTGTACGTAAATAACAGGAAACAACAACTAGTAGCAAAGAGTCGGCTCTGCATGCAATTTTCCTGAAATGGGACTATAAGTTCCCCGTTTTGCCCGATGTTTGTAAGGTTTGCCTCATGGTCCGCGCGCGGCGTGTCTTTCCGTCGGACTATAAACAAGAACACTTGTATAGTGCTTCTGAACGGGTTTTTCTTTGGGCAATTATCTCCGCGGTAACACCCATTGAGCTCGATTGCACGCGAAGTAAGCCACGTGTCCAGATCGTAACAAATGTATCGTCTCATCGCCACGGTGGTAACCAACATGCCTACATGGTCAACATTATTGCCAGAATGGTAATGAACAGTGCATCCGGAATTCCTGGCTGGTAACTTTGCGTTCCAAACGAGAGCTATAAATAACGTAATGTAGTCTTGAACCGAATACAATTGCGACCATGTACATAGGTCACTCCTAGACGTAATGAAGTCTTGAACCGAATACAATTGCATTCACAGAGCAATTTGGCAAGAGTTTCACAAGAGAAATTTGGGATTACAGAATATGGTTGAACAAGCAATGGCAAGACTGACTACATCAGAGCCTAGCAGCCTAGCAGGGAAGCTGGTCGACCGCCAGCAAGGCATGGTCGACCGCCTGCCAGCGTTGCGTAGAGGACCCGCGCCAGCGCTGCAAAAGTGCGGCATGCCAACAGAGCAGGTCGATGGCGTGCCAACGCTGCAACAAGGCGGCTATCCAGCGTTGCACCCGTAGATGACAGCAGTGCGCACGCTCGTAGGTGTGCGCAGATGATTGGCCCGACATGCTGTCAGAATGAGTGAAGTGATTGGACTAGAAAGAATGAGAGTACAAGTACCAAAACTAGAGCAATGTACCCCCTAGAGGCTAACCCACTGTAGCCTACAAAGCTATCACACATATAATGTTTGACACACCCCCATAGGCGAAGTGGGGGAGAGCAAGGGGTCACAAGACCAGTCAAAGCAAAGCAAAGCAAAGCAAGCTCAGGGTGGATCTCAAGGATACCACACAAATTCCGAGCACAAGCAAGCAGTCACATGACCAGTTCACATGCAGTTTGATAATATAACAAGAGGTACAGTGATCACAACCTAGCAAGTGTAAGCATGCAGGTATATATATAGAGATCACAGTACAAGCAGAGTCAAGAAGTGAGCAAGTGAGGGACAGTAGGCACAAGGCCTAGAACAGTACAGAAACGCTGATGATCACAAGGCTGAAGCGCCTTGGTGAACACATCAGCAGTGTTGGCCCGAGTGGCCACGTAAGCAAGACGAAGCTGACCACGCTGCTGCAGCTCTCGAGCAAGGAAGTAGCGCAGAGCGATGTGCTTCGTTCTGTGCTCCAGTCTGTGCTCCTGACACAAGGCAATGGCGGCCTTGTTGTCGACGTACAGCACTGGAGGAGAACGAGGCCGCTCTCCCAGGTCGGTCAGAAGGTAGGTGAGCCAGCGTAACTCCTGTGCAGCCATGGCTGTGGCGTAGATCTCAGCCTCACAACTGGAGCTGAGAACTGAAGACGAGCGTGTAGAACGCCAAGAAACTGAACCAGTGCCAAGGCTGAAGGTGTAACCCTGAGACGACCGCTGCGTAGCCTGGTCGTCAGCCCAAGAAGCGTCTGAGTGCCCAGTGAGGACAACGTCGCTCCGTCCACCAAGCACAAGCCCCATGCCCGACGTACTGCACAAGTAGCGCAACACCCTCTTAGCGGCATCCATGTGCTCCTTCCGGTGACGGCCAGGAGCGACATAGCGTGCTAGGATGCTAAGAGGGTATGCAAGGTCAGGTCGAGTGCAGGTCATCAGGTACATGAGGCAGCCCACAAGCTCTGGATACGGGCCACTCGGCTCTACGGACTCATCCGAAGGCAGAGCTGAGAGCGAGTGACCGGTAGGCAGAGGAGTGGGCTGAGGCGAGGAGTACGTGAAGCGGAAGCGCTGAAGGACCTGCTGCACCATGTGTGACTGAGTCAAGGTGATGGTGCGCTGTGCTCTGTCCCGGGTGATCCGCAAGCCAAGATAGCTTGTCAGCTCACCCAGGTCTGTGCACGTGTGTCTCTTCTGCAGCTCCGACTTCACGTGGGCGAGTGCCTCAGTGTCAGCAGTAGCAAAGACCAAGTCGTCTACGTACACGAGAACGTAGAACGGCGGCAGAGTGGTGTCGGTGCGTAGAAACAGCGACGGGTCAGCAGTAGAAGGAGCAAACCCAAGAGCAGCAAGAGTAGTCCTCAGTGTGTCGTGCCACTCACGGGGTGCCTGGCGGAGACCATAGACTGGCCGCCGGAGGCTCCACTGGGTACCAGGAGGGAACGACCCAGTGAAGCCAGGTGGGCGGCGCAGCCAGATCTCCTCGTGCAGGCTGCCCTGTAGGAACGCAGTGCTGAAGTCAAGAGAGTGGAGCTCGTAGTCACGCTGAGCGGCGACGTGCAGCAGAACCCGAAGAGTGGTCATCTTCGGGGTCGGGGAGAAGGTCTGGAAGAAGTCAACTACCTCTCGCTGACTGAAGCCTCATGCAACGTAACGCGCCTTGAAGACAGGCGGAGAACCCGGCGGCCGCTTCACCCTGAAAATCCACATGCCACTGACGATGTTCGCCCCAGGTGGGGGAACCTCATCGACGTAGGTGCCTGTGGACTTCCAGGAAGCCATCTCTGCGTCCATGGCTGTCTGCCACTGAGAGGAGTAGGGACCCTCCATCGCCTCTGCGTAAGAGCGTGGGGTCGGGATGTCTGGTGCATCCGGGTCTCCCTCAGGGGCAATCAGCATGGACACGAGATGAGGTAAAGCAGCGGCAAAGCACTCAAACTCCTCCTGTCTGTCCTCAAGGACGTCCGTGCCAAGAGCACACTCACCCCCGACGGACGGAGGACAGACAGACTCAGACTCAGCAACAAGGCTAGCGGCGTAGTCTAGACGACAGGCGGCAGCAAAGTCAACAAGCTCAGCGTCTAGAGCAGACGCAGCAGAGGACTCAAAGGAAGGGTCAGTGACAACAGTGGCGAGGAGACGCGTGACAGTAGGACTGGCAGCACGAGCAAGGTCTGACGGCGGGTCAGCAACGTCAGGAAGAGAGGACGCAGGAGGAGACGGCAGAGGGACACGTTGTGGAGCAGTGGAAGGACGCAGAGTCATATAGTGAGTGCCAAGGACAGGAGGAGGACGCTGACGCGGAGCACGACGACCAGCGCGGACAGCGCGGACAGGCGACTCTGGACGAGACTCAGGTGACGCAGGACGAGACTCAGGCTCACGACGCTCCGTAAGACCTCTAGTCGGTCCAGCGTAGGGAGAAGGACAAGGCAGTGGAGAGGCAAGCGGTAACTGTGACTGCGACTGGACAGGTGGTGGACTCAGTAGGGGAGGAGAAGGACCAGCGGAGGGCGGGAGGCCAAGAACCTGCTGAAGGAGTAGAACGTAGTACGGCCGCGGCCGCTCAGCACCTCCTGAACCAGCAGAGACAGCACCAGCACCCTCAGCCCCAGGGTCTCCAGCACCAACTCCCGCAGCACCTCCAGCAACCCCAGCAGCTCCAGTACCTCTAGCTCCAACCTCCACAGCAGCTCCAATACCTCCAGTACGAGCACCTCCAGAACCAGCGGCTCCAGCAGCTCCAGCACCAGCAGCACCTCCAGCACTAGCAGCGCCTCCAGCACCAGTAGCGTCTCCAGCAGCTCCAGCTCCAGCAACACCTCCAGTAGCACCACCAGCAGCTCCTGCGCCAGCAGCACCAGCACCAGCTCCAGCTCCAGCACCAGCAGCACCTCCAGTAGCACCACCAGCACCTCTAGCAGCTCCAGCACCAGCAGGACCAGCTCCAGGGTCCGCAGCACCAGCAGCGGCTCCAGCTCCAGGGTCCTCAGCACCAGCAGCAGCTCCAACTCCAGGGTCCGCGGCACCAGCAGCACCAGCACCAGCTCCAGCTCCAGGGTCCGCGACACCAGTGGTGCCACTCCGGAGACTGCAGCGCCGAGCGTACCACTCTCGGAGCCGCTGAGGAGAGGGCTGAGGTTCCGCCTAGGAGGGGAACCACGAGCACCAGCTCCAGCAGCACCCCTAGCTCCAGAAGTGCCCCTCCTGAGGCTGCAGTACTGCGAGTACCACTCCCGCAGCTGCTGTGAGGAGGGAGCGCCTCCAGGCTCAGCACGGTCAGTCGCAGCACCCTCTGGCTCAGTACCCTCAGACGTAGCACTCTCAGGCTCAGCACCCCCAGACTCAGCACCCCCAGACTCCGTACCCGCAGGCTCCGCACCCCCAGGCTCAGCACCCCCAGGCTCCGCACCCCCAGGCTCCGCACCCCCAGACTCAGCACGCTCAAGCTCAGCACCCCTAGCAGGACGAGAGTCGACAGCTACCTCGACAGGCTCAACAGGGTCTACCTGGGACACACCTGAGGGAGCGGCACCCTGAGGGGGGAGGGGGTCTACCACAGCAGCACCTGGTGCGAGGAAGAGAGGCGGGGGGGGGAGCGGGGCAGTGCGGTAGGGGAAGAGGCGGTAGTAGGGGACCGACTCGTCAAAAGTGACGTCCTGAGAGGGCAGGACACGGCGCGAGGTGGCGTGGTAAAACTGCCAACCAGACGCGTCCGGGACAAAGCCAAGGAAGACACAAGGAACAGCGCGGGAGGAGAGCTTGTCCGCGGACGTATCGCGAACAAAAGCTCGAGATCCCCAGACCCGGAAACGCGACGCATCGCCAACCTCTCCCGTCCAACGCAGTGTCGGCGAAGTCTCCGGAACGGAGACACGGGGCCAGAGGTTGAGCTGATGCGCAGCGTAGCGGACCGCAAACGGCCACAGAAAGTGGGGGGCAGCCGCATGGATCAGGGAGGTACGAGCGACCTCCATGACCAAGCCAATGCGGCGCTCAGCAACCCCATTCTGCTGTGGAGAGGCCGGAAGCGTGAACGACTGCTCAATGCCCTCCCCCTGACAGAAGGCCCTCAAGAGGTCGGAGGAAAACTCCCCACCTCTGTCAGAGTGCAGACGCAGGATAGGAAAGTCCGAGAGGAACCTCTCGCTGAGCTGGAGACGGGCAGCGCGGATCCAAGGGATCAGAACATCAGGGACTTCACCCTTGGTGCGCAAGGGGAAGACCGTGGTGTAGCGCGAGTAGTCGTCAACGACTATCAAGAAGTACCTCTCATGACCCTGTCCACGGATGCGGGCTGGGCCCCACATGTCCATGTGGAGCGTCTGCAGGGGAGCAGTCGTCGGGGGAAACGAGGAGGAGTGAGGAGCGGCGCGCTGCCGCCCCTCGACACAGGGAAGACAAGGAGGAGCAGGCGAGGGTGGGAGGGGAGGGAGAACCCTGGGAAGACCAGAGGCAAGGTACCGTTTGTGCATGCCACGAAGGAGCTGCACTGACGGGTGACCAAGGCGGTGGTGCCAGAGGACGGTCTCGTGTGCCAGGGAGCGACACAAGCAGGGGGCCGACAGCTGACCTGACGCAGACGCAGACACAGCTACCTGGGGGGACTCAGTGGTCAGTGTGTACAGGTCCGACCCCGGCTGCCGAGTGAAGGTAGCCAGGTGGCGACCCGTCCGAGCACACGTGCAGTGTGTCACGCCCTCGAAGGCAGGGGTGAATTGGTGGACACCCGCGTCCTGGAGCGCACGACCTGCCACCAAGTTCGTAGAGAACGAGGGGAGGTAGAGACCTGACAGTGTGCCCGACGGGACCGCAGGACAAGGAAGGACAGTGGAGGAGGTCGCAATGACCGGACCCCCAGAGGGGTCAGCGAGGGAGACTGCAACTGGCCGAGCAAGCTGCTCAAGGGCAGTGCGGTCACGAAAGAAACAGCGGGAAGCACCCGAGTCCAGTGTGAAGGTGTGCAGTGCCTCACTAGACGCAGTACCAGCAGGGGCAGACGCACGAGCACCTGGAGCAGCAGACTCACTAGCACCTAGAGCAGCAGCCTGACCAGTACCTAGGGCAGCAGACGCACTAGCACCTAGAGCAGCAGCCTGACCAGTACCTAGGGCAGCAGACGCACTAGCACCTAGAGCAGCAGCCTCACTGGTCCCAATGCCCGGGTCTGGCGGTACACACAGGTAAGAGTCACCCTCAACACTAATAGTCAATGCATACATGGCCCCAAGGATAGCATCAAAGTCAAGTGCAAAGATATCAATGTTCTTTTTCATCAGATCAGCCCAGCGGGGCAGCTCAGTGGCGTCAGGAAACTGTGCACGCCAGGCGTCGTCGAGACGAAAGAAGCAGCGGTGTGCTGTGTGGAACCTCCCACAGGTCTGGCCAGTGCGGTCACCTGTGCGGATAAGGTACGGGCAAGTACCTCCACCCCCAGACCCCCCACGCTGAGAGTACCACTCACGGAGCTGCTGGGGGGACGGGGTCTCGCTGGGACGCTGCTGCTGCTGCCTCTGGCCACCACCGACTCCTCCACGCTGCACCGCTCCACTGCGCCCGCCACCAGCTCCACCGCCGCCACCACTCCCCCCACCACCCCCGCCACCCCCACTGCCGCCGCCGCCACCACCTCCACCTCCGCCACTGCCCCCCCCTCCACTAGCACCACTCCCACCACCGCCACCACCCCCGCCTCCTCCACCCCCTCCACTACCGCCGCCCCCGCCTCCACCTCCGCCACCCTTGCCCCCCTTGCCCTTGCCGCCCTTGCGCCTCCAACTAGGAGCAGACGCAGCCCCTACCTCCTCAGCACCGAGGTAGTCGACAGCAGCAGCAGATGCAATGGAGGGGAGAAGGGGGAAGGGGGAACAACCCTCAAAGAAGGGAGTGCGAGGGTCGCCACGAGAGGCACCTACAGCTACAATGCTCTTCTCAGCTGCAAGGAGTTCCTTCTCGAGCAGGTCGACAGTGAGGACAGTGGGGGAGAGGGCAAGAAAGTGGTCCCTGACAGTACGAAGAGATTCAGGGAGGCGAGTGACTAGGTGGTAGAGTGTGAGGTACATCGGGGGAGGGTTCTTGGCGAGGAAATCAGGAGGAAGCACGGCACGGTAGCGGAGGTCACTAGTACGGAGGTGAGTGATGAGGTCAGCTACAGTGGCAAAGGCGGACAGATCGGGGAAGAGATAGGGCAGCGAGAGACAGCCTATCGCAGCAGTAGCAGGGGAGGAGTAGCGTGCAACTACAGCATCGTACAGCTCCTTAGCGGTCTTATGCTGGCCAAAGTGCTCGCGCTCATCTAACGGCAGGTGGCTGCGAACGGCTAGGCGAGCGTGGGCGTCACGGGTCTGCCACTGTGAGCGAGCTGTACTGTCAGCAGTAGCAGCAGGTGCGAGAGCTACGCCGGACGTGTGGTCAAACAGGGAAACATCGTCCTTGGCAGTGATCTGGAGGAACAGGTGCAGGTTATCGAGCCAAACGTCAAACTTTATCGGACGGCCCTCAGAGTCAAAGGTGAGAACGGTAGGACTAGCCATAGTGGCAGTAGCAGCAGTAGCAGTAGCAGCAGTAGCAGTAGCAGTAGTAGGAGTAGTAGCTGTAGCAGGAACAGGAACAGCAGTTGCTACAGGTGGGGCGGCGCGGCTCGATCAGGGCGGCGCGACTCGGGCGGCGTGGCTCGGGCGGCGCGACTCGGGCAGGTAGGGCGGCGTGACGGCGGGCCTATGCTCGGTGCGCGGCGGCGCCTAGGGTGCGGCTGTGTGCGGGCCGCGGCTGTGTCGTGCTGGCGGCGGTGATCGAGCGGGCGGCGGCCTAAGGGGACGCGGCGGCGTCCGACGGGCGGCTAGCGGGCCGCACTAAGAGCCGCGCGAGGCCAGAGCGGGCTGCGCGAGGGCGGCGGCTACGGCGCGAGCGGCTAGCGGGCCGCGCGCTCAAGAAACGAGCCGCGCGCGGGCGGCTAGCAGGCTACGCGACCTAAAACGGGCCGCACGCGCGGGCTGCTAGCGGCTGCGCACGAGCAGTTCGAGAGAAGAGGAGGGCGCGCGAGGGCGCACTAGGAGCGAGTCGCACGAGGGCGCTAGGAAGGGACGGCGCACGAGGGCGCTTCGAGCGGAAACGGTGGGCCCTAAGAACGGTCCTAGGTTCCTTACCCTAGGCTCGTAATACCATGTCAGAATGAGTGAAGTGATTGGACTAGAAAGAATGAGAGTACAAGTACCAAAACTAGAGCAATGTACCCCCTAGAGGCTAACCCACTGTAGCCTACAAAGCTATCACACATATAATGTTTGACACATGCATCGTCACATGTCCGTCGGCTGTTGTCTGCGCCTGACGAGCCACATCGACTTCGGGATACCAGCCCGAAGTCGCCTTCGCCATCGCGACCTCGACGACGTTCGCGTGCCTCCGCAGAACACCGCCGAGCATGTTACCTGGTCGACCCAGTTGACCCGGTCGACCACCGAGTGCCCTGGTCGACGACCTCCCTCGTCAACCACGACTCCCGTTGAGGACCGCCCTGGTCGACGGACCCCTCCGTCGACCAACATGGTCTACAGATGTCGTCGAGCTCCCATCTTCGACGGCTCCTCGACAGACCCACGCAAGTCGACAGTCACCCCCAAGGCAGGTCGACGAACCCCTTCGTCGACCACGCCTGTAGAAGTATGCCGCCGGCTTCCCATCGTCGGCGGCGTTGCAGCAGTCTCCTACAGGTTGCCAACTCCGTCGACCTGCAAGCGCCGAACTCTGCATATGGTCGGCCGCACCTCCCGCGCACCCGATCACTACGCCGGCTTCGCCCAAGCGAGGGCGGGGCCAACACTCCATTCTCATCAACACTCCCCTGTCGCGCTCACGCTTGGGCCTCCAGCCCGCACAGCAGATCTATACGGAGAAAACTCGTCCTCGGCGTGCACCCACACACAGCACGCCGTCACCGCACTAGCCATGCAGAAAGGCATGGCACCTACTGCTGCACATCGTCATCCCTGTCGCCGACGTCGGCCAGACGCACTTGGCCGATCGCAACAGAGCACCGGTTGAAGGCCGGAAAGTGCAGCGCCTTCGTCAGGAAGTCGGCCGGCTGCTCGGTGGTCGGGATGTACTTCAGCACGAACTTCCTGCGCTTCACCATCTGCTGCAGCCAGGCGTAACGTCGCTCCATGTGCTTGAGGTTCCCCTTCAGCCTCAAGCCCTCAGCAACCGTGATGGCCGACTTGTTGTCCACACGAAGGACCGTCAGTATCCTAGCGTCGAGCAGCTGGAACTCTGCAAGGAGAAAGTGGAGTCGACGTCCCTCCTTGCAGGCCTCGACGGCCGCCACGTACTCCGACTCGGTCGATGAGAGGGTCGCGCATTTGATGCGCTGGCTCGACTAGGAGACGGCGGCCCCTCCGAAGACGAACACATAGCCGCCCGTGCTCGTCCTATTTTGCTTGTCGCCAGCGTCGTCAGCGTCCACGTAGCCGATCAGACTCAGCGACTCTGGTCCACCGCCAAACTCCAGGGCAGTGTCATGGGTGTCGGCAACGTAGGCGAGGCAACGATCGACCTCGCGCGAGTGCTGGTCGCTCCTCACCGTCAGGCCGCTCCCCAGCTTGCTGCACGCAAAGGAAATGTCTGGCCTCGTTGTCGTCGCCGTGAACTGCAGCGAGCGGACCTTCTGCGGGTACTCCTCCTCCTCGCTCGCCTGAGCATCTTCGTCATCGAACGCCAGCTCGGCGTAGGCGTCGACGGAGACTGGCGTCTTCGGGGTCCGCCCAGTCTGCTCCTCGTCGATGAAGTGCTTGCGCAGCTTGTCGACGTACAACTGCTGGTGTAGCCACATATTCCTCGCCTGCCTGTCACGCACGATCTCCAGCCCAAGGTACCTCTCGACCGGGCTGATCTCGCGCAGCAGGAAGGCAGCCTCCAGCAGCTCCTTCAGCTCCTTCAGCATCGCGGTGCTGCTGCTGGCGGCAAGCAGGTCGTCGATGTAGACCAGCACCTAGCAGGTCGCTCCGTCGTCGCCGACCTTGAAGTACAGTGCGTCATCGACCTGGCTCTCGTCGAGCGCCTTGTACCACAACAGCGGCGACTGCTTCAGCCCGTACAGACTCTTCAGCAGCTTGCACACCTGGCTGGTCCCATCGTCGTAGTAGTCCGGCCGGTACATGTACAGCGCCCTGTCGAACTTGCTCTGCAGGAAGGCGTTCTTCATGTCGAGCTGCATCAGGTTGAGGTCGAAAACAGCGACGATGCTGAGGAAGATCCTCATCGTGATGTAGCTGCTGACCGGCGCGTACGTCTCATCGTAGTCGGCGCCGTACACCTGCGTGAAGCCCTTCACGACCAGCCTCGCCTTCTCCCGGGCGACCGTGTCGTCAACGTGGTACTTCGTCATCAGCACCCAGCGGTTCTTCATGATGTTCACACCGCGCGGGCGTTCGACCAGCTCCCACGTGCCCATGCCAATGAGGCTGCGGATCTCCTCGTCCACGGCGGCCTTCACCGCCTTGCCCATCCAGCTCGCCAACGCCTCCTTCACCGTCATCATCGCGATGTCTTAGCGGTGATCAGGGTCGGCGTGCACATCGGGGTCGAGCTCGGGTAGATCGACGTCGGCCTCAGTGTCGTCGAGCAGCGTAGTGCAGGCAGCTAGAGCCAGACAGGCGTGGAAGCTCAGCCTCTCCGGCGGCCGTCGAGCTCGACCCGAACGTTGCAGCTCCTACTTCTCGCTATCGGTAGACTCCTCCCCTGCCGATAGCTCCCCTTCATCGTTGACATCCACTGCGTCGACGAGCTGCTCCACCAGCGTCGGCCCCTCGATCTGCTACTCCCCTCTTGTCGGCCCACCTGCCGACTTCTCTTTCGTCGACAGCTCCCCTGTCGACCGCCCTGTGTGCTGCTCCCCGGTCGTCGACACTGCTGCCTCCTTCTCCACCAACTCCCCTGCCTGCTGCTCCCTTGTCATGGACGTCTTCGCACCCTCGTTGACGAGCTTGGCCAGACGTCGACCGCCGGCGATGCTACTCGCCGGCGCCACAGGTGACGACTCAAGGCTCCCCTCATCGCCGGTGGTTGACAGCGGTGTCGACTCAAGCAGGTCGGCGATACGGGGTGGAGCAGTGGGTGCAAGGGGAGGAGTGGGTGGGAATTCCTCGACGTCCTCATCAACAGGCTCGTCGACCTCAGCGAGCAGCGGGAACGTCGCCGTCAACGTGTCTGTCGACGGGTGGACATCCGTCCACCCCGACGCAGGCCCGTAGTTCACCTTCCACACCTCCAGCGACAGCGTCTCGTAGAAGATGACCTCGACCGACGTGACCACCTTGTTGTCGGTTAAGTCGAGCACTTCCCAGCCCTTGCTCTCAGGCAACACCCCCAAGTGAAGTCCCCAGCGAGCCTTCGACGCCAGCTTCCTGCCGCGCTGCTGCTCGGGGACCATGAACTGCACCATGCAGCCCCACACCCGCGCTAGCGTGAGATCGGGCTTCTTGCCAGTCAACATCTGGTACGGTGTCGTCCCTGGCGGCGTCGTCGACCGCTCCAAGCAGATGCGCACCCAGACGGCCTGCCGCAGGGCGAGGTGCCACCAGTGGTGCTGCACACCCATGTGCAGCAGCATCGTCCGCACGGACTTGACGACCGTGCGCATCTCCTGCTCAGCCATGTCATTCTGCTGCAGAGTGTACGGGCAAGCCAGGTCGTGGACGATGCCCTTCCCATCGACGAAGTTGGAGAACTCCTTCCCGAGGAACTCGCCGCCGCGATCGGAGCGGAGCATCAGCACCAACTTCTTCATCTACCGCTCCACCAACAGCAGCCACTTCGCAAACTCCCGCAGCACGTCGCTCTTCTTAGCGACCGGCTTTAGCCACACGAATCAAGTGTGACGGTCCTTCAACAGGAGGAAGTACAAGCTGCCGTCTTTGGCAGCCACCCGGAATGGCCCGCACAAGTCAATGTGCACGATAGCCAGTGCCTCCTCGGCGTCCGAGCCTTTGTCGGGGGGTGTGTCGCACCAGCTTCCCGCCGATACACGAGACACACGGCAAGTCGGCCCCGGTCGACGCCTTGATGTCGAGGCCGGTGGCGACTTCATGCTTCGCCGAGCTCGTGATCGTGTCGACGCCGACGTGCACGAGCCTCACGTGCCACCGGTCGGGGGTCGACTTCGTCGCGGAAGCGATCGTCCGCAGAGCCACCACCTCAGTCGATGGCGACCGCGTCGAGCAGGGGCGAAGGTCAGTGCAGAGGACGCGGCCAGTGTAGCATGCTCGACCGAGTATCTCCCCTGCACTCGACACGAGCTGCATTTCGTCGCCGTCGTCCTGCAGCTTCACACCGCTCTCCTACACCTGACCGGCTGATAGCAGGTTCGCCTGCACGCCCGGAACATAGAGCACGTCGGGGATGAGGACCTGCTTCCCGGCCTCTCTTTGCAGAGCGACAGTGCCGCGACCCTCGACGGTCTGGAGAGCCCCGTTAAAGCCACGCACGTGCTTCACGTCGCCACTCGGCACCATTTTGACGAAGACCTCCTTCATCCCCATCATGTGGTGTGAGCAATCGCTGTCGAGAAGCACCACCAATGGATTCGCCTGCACAGCGGCCGCGACCGCCTTGAAGTCCTCGCTAGCCTCTGGCGCCAGCGAGACTGTCGCCTCCACCACGCCGACCATCGAGCACGACGCCTCCCCGTCGCCTCGGCCCTTGCCGCTGAAGTTGTCGACGTCCTTCGTTGACGACGTCTTCTTCGACGTCTGCTTCTCCTTACGCAGCTTCTCATCTCGACGTGGATGATCGTCCACGGCCTCCCTTGTGTTTGTCCTCGTCGCTGTTGTCGTGGTCGGGGCATTCGAAGGAGAGGTGGTCGGGGTCGCCGCAGATCCATCACTCCCGTCGTCGACCATCGCCTCCACAGCCCTTGTGCCGCGTCGACTTCTTCTCGTCGACGTCTTTCGTCGACCGCCCACCTCCACTACCACCTCCGCCCGGCTTCCCGCGCTGCCCCTGTTGTTGACTCTGCTTCGTCGGGGTGGCGTAGTTCGCCTGCAGAAGGAGCTCTGTGGACCGTTCTGCCTCCTGCATCGCCTCATCTCTGATGATGTAGCTGGTGAGGGAGTCCTTGTTGAGCGACTCACGTGTACCGAGAACCACCATCATCCGGCGCATGAGGTTGTAGCCGCTCAGCAAGCCTTTGACAACGTGCGTGATATAGGACGCCGTCGAGTAGTCGACACCCGCCATCCCATTTCGGCGAGGATCCGTCGAGCACGGTTGCAATAGTCAGTCGCCGACTCCTGCTCGCCCATCCTGAGGTGTGTCATCTGCTCCTCCAGCTAACCGATGTACAGATCGTCCGTCGCCTGGTAGGACGACATGATGAACCGCCATGCTTGATGACCAACGTCCAGTCGTTGTCGACACAACTTTAGCACTATCTGTACCACCGGAGAGCAGCACCTCGAGATGACCATGAAGGTGAGCAAGTGTGCGGCACGAAATTCTGCCAGCAACTCGACTTCGTCCTTGTCCTGTGTCGGCACGTCTCCGTCGGCGAAACCCTCCAGCCTGGCGATTTCCAGCTGAGGCTCGATAGCCTCCCTCCATGCGATGAGATCCCGTCGACCTTGCAGCGGCGTAGTCACAGCGATCTTGTCCGGCGAGAACTTAAAGTACCTGTACGGTGGTGCAATCCCTCTCGCCGTCACGTGCGTCATCGACGTGGGCCTCCCACTGCTCCGCGGAGGAGAGCGACGTCGACCGTCGACGTCGACCCGCGAGCCGCCTGCGGCTGTCGTCGACCTTGCACTCGCGCCTGACTCCCGTCGACGCCACCGTTGACCTTGATCACACCTCTCTTCCTCGTGCCCTCGCTGCCGCCGACTTGAGCCCCGCCGTCGACCTCCTCGTCGACGCCGCCTTCGTTCTGCACCGGTCAAGGAGATGCAGGTCGGAAGAGGTGTTCCGTCGCCCACTTTGCGCAGATGCCCAGCTCGATGACCTCCATGGACGACGTGCGTCATAGTCTGCACGAGCTGCCGGCCTACGAACGACTTAGTAGGTGCAAAAGCTGGCTCCTATCTGAAGGTAATCTGCGGGGCCGTCCACGCTCACCGCACCATGCGAAGATACACTCTACAATGGTTGGGAGCTAGACTACGGGGGGGTAGGCACGAGCTCTAGGAGTGATCGTAGCTTTCTTAGCGTTCTCTAGCACTTGTGCATTCACAGAGCAATTTGGCAAGAGTTTCATTAGAGAAAGTTGGGATTACAGAATATGGAATGGCAAGACTGGCTACATCAGAGCCTAGCAGCCTAGCGAGGCAGCTGGTCGACCGCCAGCGCAGCATGGTCGACCGCATGCCAGCGTTGCGTAGAGGACCCGCGCCAGCGCTGCATAAGTGCGGCCTGCCAACAAAGCAGGTCGACGGCGTGCCAACGCTGCATCAAGGCAGCTATCCAGCATTGCACCCGTAGATGACAGCAGTGCGCACGCTCGCAGGTGTGCGCAAATGATTGGCCCGACATGCATCGTCGCATGTCCGTCGGCTGTTGTTTGCGCCTGATGAGCCACATCGACTTCGGGATACCAGCCCGAAGTCGCCTTCCCCATCGCGACCTCGACGACGTACGCGTGCCTCCTCAGAACACCACCGAGCAGGTTACCTGGTCGACCCGGTCGACCCGGTCGACCACCCAGTGCCCTGGTCGACGACCTCTCTCGTCAACCACGACTCCCGTTGAGGACCGCCCTGGTTGACGGACCCCTCCGTCGACCAACATGGTCTACAGATACCGTCGAGCTCCCATCTTCGACGGCTCCTCAACAGACCCACGAAAGTCGACAGTCACCCTCGTCGACCACACCCCCAAGGCAGGTCGACGAACCCCTTCGTCGACCACGCCTATAGAAGTCTGCCGCCGGCTTCCCGTCGTCCGCGGCTTTGCAGCAGTCTCCTGCAGGTCGACCAACTCCGTCGACCTGCAAGCGTCGAACTCTGCAGACGGTCGGCCGTACCTCCCGCGCGCCCGATCACTACGTCGGCTTCGCCCAAGCGAGGGCGTGGCAACACTCCATTCCCGTCAACACTTATAAAGCTGTACGTTAGTGCACACACGTGCGAATTGTGGTAAGAACACTTACTGATTCTGCTTGTCCGATGGTAGGGTTCGTAGCCCAATCAGTCGTATGTGTCATAAATATTAGGTCCTTGATGTCTTCAAAGTTTATCGCCACCATTATAGCGCTGGGTCCCGAAGGAGAGATACCGTGCTATGTATATATGAGTGGCGTTGTCGTTGACGTTCACAGCGGCAAAGAAGACTTTCGCGCAAAAGAGCCAACCCTTCACTGTATTGTTCCTATATGTGGGCTTGTAGTGGGCACTTTCATTGCTTTAATATTGATTGTCGTTACTGAACTACTTCGTCGTTTCCGACATATGCCTATCATTTTTTTTTGAAGTCACACATGAGCTTCGCCAAAGGGTTTACATATAATTGGTTTGTTGCATTGATTCATCAAAACCTGTTTGGTCCATTTGTCGCAAATACTCCTGCACTTTCGATAGATCGGGTTGCCACAATTTAGTAAATGCGTAGTAAGGAAAAGATAATATCCTCAAAATAAATGCATTATTAGTAGTTTTAGCAGATCTTTAATGCCACAGATTGAAGTGCATTCATTGTTAAAGTAGGTTCTATGAGAGAACAACTTGAGAAAATTTGTAGTGGAGTGTCTAAAACAATGTACAAGAAATATATTGGGTCCGTGAAATTTCCTTCATTTACCCGCCTTCTTCAGGAAATGGAACGAATTACTAGGTCTGTTCAGGGCACGTGTCGTACAGACATACACGTGTACCAAGCGCCATGAAGTTTCTTCTGTTCCTTCGTAAACATGTGTCGCATGCGAAACTTCAGAAAGTACACTAGATGCACTCTGATTTGAGAAAAAATATTAGTATTTGACCTGGCCACAAGTAACTTACCATGGTTTTGCATACAAAACTCGCTGGGACCCAGGCTTCGGAAACGGTGGCTAAAGTTGTAACCATAGTACTGTCTCAAACCTTTCTTTTACAGAATGAACTGAGCTTACGTGAGCTATATTGTTCTGACCAAAGCAAGGAAGAGGAAAGAAAAATTGGTGTAGTTTCGTGGTGTGCACTGGACCTCTGCAGTTCAACAGATTCTTGACACGCAACCCCAGAAACCACGGGTCACCGAATCCAGTTAGGCAAGCTGACTGTGAATACCAACAACACGTGAAACCCTTAGTTACAGAATGTGTATGATAGTTTCAGTGCAACACATTTCAGCAGCATGCAACTGCCTGCGTTTAGAGCATGACTTTGTCACGGTCTGCTCCCCACGGAGAAAATTCCAGATATGGAGTGTGTACGTGTATATACCTTTTATCCAACCGTGCTTTGGCCGAAGGGGCGGCGTGGCGCCTAGAGTGGGGGTCCAACAAATGCCCTGGCTCTTCGTTTGATGATGGAAGTATAGTTTGGGAGCGGATTTTTCACATGGAGAAAACAAGGCGCGATTTTGAAGTATAAAGGATCAGTTCAACCTAGTAGCGAAAGTCGTGAATTTTTGGGGAACACACCCTGAATATTGACGCCTGTTTTCCCGCCGTCCTCTGCACCAGATTCTAAGGTAGTTTAAGAATCACTTCTCAACGACCTTCCGTGTGAGATTTCCTGTTTCTTGTTTTCTGACGTTTCGTCCGCCTCCTCTTGTCATCGCCTAGTAGTAAGTTCGCCACAAGGACTTTGGAACCACGAGCAGCAGCAAACAGCACCAATCATCCGCGGCCGCCGCACACGCCGCACCAGCATAAGAAGCAGCTGCGACAGAGTACGACTCTGGGATCAAGGTGCATCTGGCTCGTGTGATTACCCACGGTGAATACCCGAGAAACCATATCAGTGATAGAATATGATGGCCGCTTCTCACAGCACCAGCAGCAGCAGCAACCACCACTGCCGGCAGCAGCAGTTTCCCCAGCGCCACAAGCAGCAGTTTCCCTACCGTCGCCCTCGCCAGGACATCACCATCGCAATCATCGTGCTCACGATGGTTTCGCCGCTCGTGCCTGAGTCCCGTGCTGCCAAGGTCAAAAGCGTTCAATGTAAGAAAGCTTTGCGAATGTCATGATGTGTCCACCTGGCCGACCTGTCACTGGGCACACGCCCTGGTTGCTATTGACGACTCTGATAGGTTGTCCTCCTTTCCTTCCTCTCTTTTCCTCCTCACTTGTTTACACATGCCTACAACTCCCTCCTCGCACTGGCGCTTCCTCAACATGATGTTGCGTGCAGTGTCTGAATCTCATGCTACAAATATGATATCTGAGGGTCTGTTGTCGATTTGTGTGCCTTCTCCTCAGCCCCCTTCTCTTTCCCTCCTCACTCTACGCACACTCTCCTCTACAACTCCCTCCTTGCACGAGATTCCTTGCAGTCATGACGTTGCATGCCCTCCCTGAATCTCATGCTACAATGATACAGTATAATCTCTCAGGGTCTGTTGTCGACTTTTAGATGGCCATCATCTCAGAATCTGACCTTGCAAAATCGTACCCCAAATGAATTCTTATGGTGGCCTCGAGGCTACCCTGCAGCAGTGCCCAAAAGGCTCCGGCTACCCTGACCGACGCGTGCCCCATCCGCCTCCCAGGTCCACCCGGGTGGGCTCCTGTGGAAGAGGGTGGGCGGGGCGTGTCCCTGTCACCCGGTGACTGTGTCTCTGGGGTGGGACGAGCATCTCTAACATGCAAGTTGCTCCCCTCATGCTTCACACGCCAGGGCTGGTCCTCAAGAAGACAGAAATTGGGTGGGGGATGTGTCGCCGCTGCACTTGGCTGTGCTCTAAGGTCCTACCAGAACCATAGTACTAACTAAACCCTACCAGTAGTACTGGTAGCGAAGGGCATTGCTTCTGCCCCGAGATCTTTATTTCCAAGACAGAGTTGGTCCGGCAGGAGCTGAAGCACGAGAGGGTCATCTCTCTGCCGCCCTTTAGTGGAACTGCGTCCCTGTGGAGGACATATCTTTCATGCAAGTTGCTGCCCTCCCTTGTTACACGCCAGGGTCGGTCCTCCAGGAGCTGAAGCAGGAGTGGGGTGCATTCACAGGCAGTGAGACGTGGTTACCTGACAACGACTGTGGCACCTTCAATGCCGTTACTTGCAATAGCAATGGCGATGTCACCAAATTGTGAGTCAAGCTATTGACTCACTGCTGAGTTGAGGCGTCCTGCTGTTGCCCATGGTGATATGAGATACTCCCCGTGTCAGTCGCTTTCCTGCCTAGGGCAATAAATCAAGCTTTTGTGAGCCAATCCCGCTTTCTCCATGGTATCCCCAGCCTAAGTTGCAGAAGACGCGTCTAGCGTCTTAGACGCTGGCGTCTAGACGCTAGACGCGCGTCTTGGGCAATTGGACGCTGGGATAGACGCAAGCCCGGGCAGGCAAAAAAAAGTACGGGCAGCCAAAAAAACGTTCTATGGGGCATGGGGAGGGGGGGGGGGAGAAGGACATTGCACACATTTTGGCAAAAAGGGTTGAGGGTTTTTGAAGGAGTTGAGTTAGCGTGTAAACCCAAAGGGATTTTGAAGGAGAATTGAGTTGAACTAGATATGAGGAGCACAGATGAGGTGGTTGTGCTCCTATATGCCTTTGGTGGTGGTCCACGTCTTCGCGAGCGTCTTGCGGCCTGCGTCCAGACGCAGCCCGAAAAATTCCCCCCCTGCATCTTGCGTCTTCGCGAGCGTCTTGCGTCCTGCGTCCAGACGCTGCGTCTGGACGCTGGCCGCAGGACGCTCCGGGCGTCTGCTGCAACTTGGTCCCCAGCACAACTTGTGTGTGAATCTGGGACGCACGTGTGAACGGTGTGACCACGGTCATGTCTCTTTTGTGCTTTCTACGGTTGTGTATTTGCAATCTGCTTTGTTAATTTAGGAAATGGTACGTTCACCCCTCATTCACACCCTTTGACACAAAGCATAACCCATCCATTTTCCCTAGAGAACTGAACGTTTGTTTGCCCCGGTTTGCTTTGTGCAGGGATCCATAGCAATGCTCGGCTCCCCCATGTCCCATGTCCCCCATGTGCCCCATGTGCCCCATGCCCCATGTGCCCCATGTGCTTTGTTCAGGGACCTGCCTTACAAAGGGCTCATGGGCAGCATACCCACCAGCATTGGCACCCTCTCTCAGCTAAGCTTCCTGTGAGTGCGAGGCCATATGCCGTGTTTGTGTAGGCACATGTGCACGTGTAGGTGTGTGGCTGGGCTGGGTGCATGGCTGCTGCACGGCTGGGTGCATGGATACTGCACGGTTGGGTGCATGGATAATGCATGGCTGGGTGCATGGATACTGCATGGCTGGGCGCATGGGTACTGCATGGTTGGGTGCATGGATAATGCATGGCTGGGTGCATGGATACTGGCTGGGTGCATGGATGCTGCATGGCTGGGTGCATGGATACTGCATGGCTGGGCGCATGGGTACTGCATGGCTGGGTGCATGGATAATGCATGGCTGGGAGCCCTACTCCGACCACCCTCTGTCTTTTATCAACCGCCCCCTGCCCTACTCCGACCACTTCCTGCCTTATGTCAATGTCCCATCCCTTCCTTGCTCCACCTCGTTCTCCCACCCAAGGTAAGAAAATACAGTTTTTGTAATATTACGGTTGTTCTTTAGGAAAAGAAGAAAGAAAGAAAAGAAAAGAAAGAAAAGAAAGAAGAACAAAAAAAGGAACGCCGTTTTTTTGTTAGATAGCTCTTGTCACCAAGTCAAAAAGGGGAAAAAGAAGGTCAGATACATTTTCAATCATGGCCACAAGTGCACACATGCAAGAAACAGTCTGTCCTTCATCCTGCTGAAATTTGCCATCAATTTGGTCCCACAGAACAGCCGTTTTTCGATTATATGGAAAACACCTCCTGGAACCGTTTTAAACAGTTTTGAACGCCCGTTTTTTATGATACCGCTTTTTACGACAAAAAAACAATGGCAGTTTTTCTTAACCCTGCTCCCCCCCTGCACAGGGCGCTGACATTGAATCAGCTCACAGGGTCCCCACCACAATCCTTCGTCAACCCTACTGCTCTGATTGAGATGTGAGGAGGATGGAAGAGGTGTCGCGTTGTGGTGCGCATGGGGTGTGGAGGGGGCGAGGATGCGGTAAGGATGCGGTGAGGATGGGGTGAGGTTGGGGTGAGGTTGGGGTTAGGTTGGGGGAACGTTGCTGTTAGCTTAAGTCTAGATTGGGACTGGATGGGGGCAGGTGGGGGTGTGACGGGAGGTGTTCGTCTGATTGGACGGGGCTGAGGGAAAGGTGGGGAGCAGGAAGGAGGTGGGATGGAATTAGGGGAAGCTGTGCTAAACTGTTGGCTGGATATTACGATGTGTGATGGTCCATCGTGCGCTGAGAGCAATGTGTGTCGCACTGTGATTGTACCGTGGGGCATCACTCAACAATGATATGATAGGACGATCTAGGGAGATGATATGGGAGGAGGGAGTCGGAGAAGACGGGAAATGCAGGAAAGTGGAGCAGTGGAGGTGAGGTTTGGAGTGACCATGGTGGGAGGGTGGGTGGCCGGCCGATGGGTCTGATAACAGGGAATGGCGTGCCGTTTAAAAGACTATGGTAAGGAGCGGCGTAAGGTGTTCATGATGTCGTGTTGGGAGATGGCACATTCGTGGCTCTCCTGCTCCCATGCTCTTCCTTCCCTGTGTATTTGATTCAAACACTGTGATTAAGGCAGTATTGCTGCTGATGTCATGCTCACGTCATGCTGGTGTAGTTTTAATGCTGATGCCAGGGTGATCTCGTGTGCTTGTCAAAATGGGTGGGACCATGGAATGGCGGGAATGTGATGGATGCAGAGATTTTGCATCCAATAGACTCAACGGCACGATCCCTGCAAGCTACACTCGACTCGGAAGCTTGTGGCGACTGTGAGTGTTGCAACTTTGAGTGTTTTCTTGCATAGTGTTCTGCTCCCGTTCTATCTGTCTTGTTGTTTCAATTACTCATGTGCACATGCACACTCCCCGTTGCCTCATCCCCCCACATGCCTTCCTGCCTGGCTGCCTGCCCCTCCTCCACCCTTGCATGTGTTCTGCCCGCCTCTCTTTGCTGCATGACATCAGGCGTCTAAATGGAAATCGGCTCACCGGCTCCATTCCAGTAGACATGCTGACAACCATGCACAACCTCAGACAACTGTAAGCACAATCCTCGATGCCCACTTGCCAGTGCATGCTGCCTCCCTGCACGTGTGCATGCTGCCTCCCTGCACGTGTGCATGCTGCCTCCCTGCACGTGTGCATGCTGCCTCCCTGCACGTGTGCATGCTGCCTCCCTGCATGTGTGCATGCTGCCTCCCTGCACGTGTGCATACTGCCTCTCTCTCTACAAGAATGCCGTTTGGGACTAAACGCCTCCCTCCCCCTCCCTCCCCGCCCTCTCCCTTTCAGACTGCACTTGACCCCTGACCCTTGGTGACTTAAGTTGCGTGTAGCTCGTCGTGAATTCCCATCCATCCATGCATTTTCTTTCTGTTTCTTGCGTCCATTGCAGTCTGCTCCAAAACAATCAGCTATCGGGCACCATACCCAGCCAAATCAGCAATCCGCCACTTCTTGCAGAACTGTGCGCCTCTGGCTGCGTATTTTTTTTTTCTTTTTTTTTTTTCTTCTTCTTCTTCGCTTTGTTCATTTTTTTTTTTTTATTCCCCAAAGTCCTTTCAGAGCTATATGGTCGTGGCACTGTACTTTCAGGTTGGCTGAAGACTCCAGCCAGCTCATTCTTGTCTGCTGCCAGCAAGCAACCTGCTTCAATGTTGTCCGTTGGACTGGTGTCAAACCTCTGATAGCCTTGGTTGTCTGCTGTTGGTTGAATCGTCTTCACTGAGTACGTTTGCGACTGGACCGCTCGTCCACATGTGGCACTGAGCTGTCCACTGTTCCGTGCCACCCACTTTACCACCAACGTAAAAAAAATATGGTCAGTTCCCTACGGAAAATACGGTCTGTTTCAGTTATGTATAAAAAAAGCCTGGTTGCCACGAAAATAGAAAGAAGAAAAGTCGAATATGTTGTCAATCATGACCACAAACGTTAACGTACAAGAAAGGGTTCGTCCTCTTCCTCCTGATAAATTGTGCCATCAATGTGGGCCCCCATAAAACGGCCGTTTTTTTTTTGTTTTTTTTTGTCATTTGTTTTTTTTGAAGTAAACAGATAACACTTTCTGGATGTTTTTTTAACCGTTTCAAACAACCTCTATTACGAATCTTAGAAAATATATGGCTGTTATTTTAACCCGGTTTACCATGCTACTTCCCACCCCTTCCCACTCCTCCACTCTCCTCCCGGCCCTTCTTATATCTTCTCTGCATCTCTTCTGCAGCCAGAAACTTGGGGGCCAATCAGCTGACAGGAACGATTCCCAGTGTCATCAGCCTCATGACAGCGATTCGGTCCCTATGAGTAGTGCCTGTAGCAGCTACAGGCTTGACTTGAAACGCAGATCTGCATCAGCCTCCCACATTAAGAGCGAGCTGTGTTCCGGATTGAGATGTTCGCTACTTGCGTTGTCTGCAACTTACTTTAAGTGTCTCTTTGTGTTTCCTTCTTTCCTTAGAGTCACAACACATAGCTGCAAGGACGTAACTCAAACGTCTGCCTCCTTGCCAGTGCACGCACCTTGTTTGAGTAGGCTAGTCTTCGCTCTCTAGTTTATTTTTTTCGGCCTAGTTTAGACTTTGTTCATTTTGGGGTTTGTTCCTAAACTGAACACACCCTAGGTTCAGTTGCGGTTTGAACCAAACCAACATTATGAATCTGTACTCAGATCTATCTAATACAACATTGTCAAACCTTCTTGCGGGCCATGGCTGCCACAATCCTAACTTTAACACAGCTCACCTCAAACGTCTTAAAGCCTCATTCACCATGCTTCCGCACAGTCCCCTCCAGAGTCCCCTTTATGGCTGCTGGATTTCTTAGAAGACTGCCCATCCATCCACTGTTATTGTTTTTGTTTCTTGCATACCTTGCAGTCAACTCCACCTCAACCAGCTATCGGGCACCATACCCAGCCAAATCAGCGATCCGCCACTTCTTGCAGAACTGTGCGCCTCTAGTGCTACACCTGTTTTTTTTTTTTTTTTTTTTTTTTTTTTCTTGTAATGTCTCAAATGTCCTCTCAGAGCTCTATGGATTTGGCACTGTACTTGCAGGCTGGAGGCCACAGCTCATTATTTGCCTATGACACCCAGCAAGCAACTTGCATCCATGTTCTCCGTTCGACCAGTATTGACCTCTGATGCGCTTGATTGTTCTCTGTTGACTCAATCGTCTCTAACTGTTGTGATTATATGCCACTGCTCCGTGCCACGCACTTTACCGTAATCCCCACCTTTTCATACAACTCCAGTCTCCTCCCAAACCTTGCATCTTCTCTGCATCCCTTCTGACCAGAAACTTGGGGGACAACCAGCTGACAGGATCGATTCCCAGTGACATCAGCCGCATGAAAGCGATCCAGACCCTGTGAGTTGTGCCCGTAGCAGCAACAGGCTTGACTTGAAACACAGATCTGCATCAGCCTCCCACATAGGAGTGAGCTGTGATTTGACCGGATTGATGTGTTTGCTACTTGGGTCGACAGCAACTTTCTCCGACTGTCCCTGAAAGTTTCCTACTTTGCACCGAGTCACATCACATTACAGCAGCAAGTACGCAATGCCAAAGTCTGCCTCCTCGCCCGTGCACCTCAAACGTATCTTCGGGTCTCACAGCAAGCTTCCGCACCACTCTCCTCTGAAGTGCCCTCAATGGCTCCTGGCCATCCTCCCAATTGATGCATAGTCAAAGTCGCTGCAAGTCTAAGCTTTCTGACCAGCCAGCAGCTGTGTGTAGTGTGCCCAATGTATTTCGTTATGATAATCCGACACCACCGTCAAATGAGACTCCAAAACCATTGTGTGTATGTACTTGTTGTGTCCTATTTTAGTGTAGTTATGGTTTTTGTGGGATGGGTGTTATACAACATGTTGACTTGGTCCTCGACATGAGTATTTTACGAGCCTAGTTTTAGTCCACTTGTTTTCACTTGACACGATTGAGCCGAGTTGAGTAAAACTCGAATGAAGGTTTCGTTAGTCAGCCACTTACTGAGGGCGGTTAATTATTACTCTACCCGAGTTGAGTAAACTCGACTCATCTTCTCCCCCCTTCAAAGAGCCAGCACTGCCACCTGCTTCACCGATGCCACTTGTGAGGATCGGCACAACAAAATGTCACATTCCTGCAAAGTTCCAGTGTTTGCTTGTTTGTTTGTTTGTTTTTTTCTTTTCTTTTCTTCCAACTGAGCAACAATTGTTTATGAGTATCGTAATACTAAGAACATGTTGACAGCTATAGCCTATGCGGAAGCGTTTAAAACTTCACTACAAGCTGAAGCTTAGCAACACTTAACTTCCCTTAAGACCCTCCGAGTGTGACAGCTTGTCACCTCCCAGCCGAGGGCCTAGAAAAACATGTAAGGGAGTAGTTATGCTTAGCTTGCTTGTAGGGTGAGAGATCTGGCCGAGCAGCGTTTCGGCAGCACCATGTGAGCGTTTCTACTCTCATCAATACGTAGTAGTAGAATTCCAGAGGGAAAGCATAACAGCATTGATTGATTCAAGTAGGTACAAGCATGCATTTTATATAAACTCCTAAACGCACAGAAGGAAAGCACACAAAACGGTTGTTTAACTGGAGTCCAGGACTTTGCCAGATATGCCAAAGAAAACGGTTGTCAAACTGCTGCGGCATTTGGCTTGATTTGCCTGTTGAAGAAAACTGTCTTCAAATCTCATGTCTGCCAAATGCCCTGCTGACTCCACACATGAGTACTCATGAATTCTCGTTGGCAATTATGAACACTCGTGTGGATTTACCGTTTTCACGAAGTCTCACAGTTGAAAAACGGTTTTCACCGTTTTCTTCCTGTATCGAAATGTCGCGTTACGCGCACGACGTTTCCGGCGAAGCTGCCTGTACGCCGAGTCAACGCGGGATTCGGTTTTTCAACCGTAATCCCGAGCTCGTCCTTTACCGTAATCATGCACGACCGACTTTTTGGTCGTGCGGTACTGTGCACTGACGTGCGCAGTCCTGCGCGTGGGCAGGGCGATCATTCGCCCTGTCCTGTTGTGATCGTGCCCACAGTGCACGCTCGCAACAGTGCGAGGCACACGCGCGGGCCTGAGGGCCCACACGCACGATCAGGACCCCACGCACGGGTCCTGATATTTCCGCGCAGTTGACCTTGACTGACTCCTCGTGAACACTCGCGACTCTTCATGAGTCTCGCTTCGTGGGGACTCGTGAAACACTCGTGAATCTTCATAATGCTCCCTCGCCATGAACACTAAATGAATACTCATGGAAATTCGCGATGCCTCGTCGTGAGCTTTCATGAACGAATATGAACTCGCCATGAATGCGAATGAAGTGAAGTGTGAAAATGAATGTGCGCGAACCGTTCGTGTGATGCGAGATGATATGCAGGCGGCTGCTTGACGTGCAAAGAATAGCATTTGCACTCAACAAACTCCCCCTCAAGTAGTCGCTTACTTGCCTCCCAACTCCCCCTTCATGTGTGAGCCTAGTTAAGGCTCATGCCACACAACTTGACACAACGCCAGTGGGGTTCTTCAGCCAGCCGCTTCGTGAGAAAATCTGCCGGCTGCTGCTGGGTCTTCACGTAGATGGGCTGAATGGTTCCCCTCTGCACTTCCTTGCGCAGCCAATGCCATTTGATCTGCATGTGCTTGGTAAGCCCATGCAGCACAGCATTCTTGGACATAGCAATGGCACTGGAGTTGTTACAAAACAATGCAGTAGCAGTTTTTTGCTCATGCCCTATCTCCTCCAGCAGCTTCCTCAGCCAAATCAGCTCCTTCGCTGCATGATACATTGCCATGTACTCAGCTTCAGCAGATGAACCCGCCGTTTCCACCTGTTTCTTTGACCTCCAGCTCACGGGCCCACCACCAATCACACACACATACCCTCCCACTGAGGACATGTCTTCATTTTCTGAGGCCCATGATGCATATGAGAAACCTGTGAGGAACAACTCCCTTTCTCCAAGATACTCCTCCTTCTCCTTGAGAACCTCGGCTCCCTTCTGCTTCCTTTAAGCCGCAACTGAGTATTGAACTCCAACGGTAGGATAGGAGTTCAAATACCTCATGATGCGGTCAGCTGCATCCACCTGCTCCTCGGTGGGATTTTGCACCACCCTAGCCAGCTGCCCCACAGCAAAAGAGACATCCGGCCTAGTGTGCACTGCTGCATAGAGCAATCTCCCCACCACAGACTGAAAACGAGCCTGCTCCCGCTGATCCACCCCTTCATTCTCGCCAGCCTTGACGAGTTTGAACTCGGATGGAAGTGGTGTGGCAGTCTTCCTTCCGACCTCAACCTCATACTTGCTTCCCATGTCCTTGATGTACTTCTCCTGGTGCAACCCATCTGTTGTTGACGTCCCTTTCAACGTGCATGCCAAGGTAGTAGTTGGCCTCCCCCAAGGTCTTGCACTTGAAATTTTGCATCAGCTTCTGCTGCACCTTCATCACCTCCTGCTTGCTGCTCCCAAATAGGAGGATATCATCCACGTACACGAGGAACATGACCAGAGTTTCCTTCTCCCCCATGAGGAAGAGGCTCTCGTCACATGCGCTTGCCCTGAAGCCGATTTCCTCCAACACTGATGACATCTTCTTGTACCAGCAGCAAGGTGCTTGCTTGAGGCTGTAGATGGCTTTGATCAGCTTGCACACACGTCCGCTACCGTCCTCATAACCTGGCGGCTGCGTCATGTAGACCTCCTCGTCTACAAGCCCGTAGAGAAAAGGCGTGGTGATGTCCATCTGGACAATCACCCACCCACACATAGCTGCACCGGCGAGGAGAACACAAAGTGTTGGCGGCTTCGCTGTTGCAGCAAACGTTTCCTTGTAATCCTCCCTTTCCTTTTGTTGATACCCCCTTGCATCCAGCCTGCTTTTGTAAACTGACACAGCTCCCTTGTTGTCGGTCTTGATCCCGGGAATTTAGCCACATTGTATGGCTTTCTTTCCCTCCGGCAGCGGCACCAGCTCCCAAGGCCCGTTCTCCATCTGACTGTTGTATTCCGCATCCCTTGATGCCAGCCATTTATCCCTGTCCGGTCCGTAAAGTGCTTCTTCCATGGTCAGGGGTTGGGTTGGTGCGGGTGCCATGAAACAGTAGACGTTCTCCTCCTCATCTTCATCAGAGTCACAGCTACTTTGAAGCACCAGCAATGCGTCGTGTTGCTGTTGCTCTCCCCTTGCTCCTCCGTAACCTCTTAGCTTCAATGCGGCTGCTCGCATCTGCCTTTCGATCATGGGTGAAAGAGCACGACCTGTGGGCGGGAGTTTGGATTGGGTCCTTCGTGGGGGAAGAGTGGGGGGAATCACACGTGTTATGGGGAAGAGTGGGGGGAATCACACTCGATAGCCTCCCTCCATGCGATGAGATCCCGTCGACCTTGCAGCGGCGTAGTCACAGCGATCTTGTCCGGCGAGAACTTAAAGTACCTGTACGGTGGTGCAATCCCTCTCGCCGTCACGTGCGTCATCGACGTGGGCCTCCCACTGCTCCGCGGAGGAGAGCGACGTCGACCGTCGACGTCGACCCGCGAGCTGCCTGCGGCTGTCGTCGACCTCGCACTCGCGCCTGACTCCCGTTGACGCCACCGTTGACCTTGATCACACCTCTCTTCCTCGTGCCCTCGCTACCGCCGACTTGAGCCCCGCCGTCGACCTCCTCGTCGACGCCGCCTTCGTTCTGCACCGGTCAAGGAGATGCAGGTCGGAAGAGGTGTTCCGTCGCCCACTTTGCGCAGATGCCCAGCTCGACGACCTCCATGGACGACGTGCGTCATAGTCTGCACGAGCTGCCGGCCTACGAACGACTTAGTAGGTGCAAAAGCTGGCTCCTATCTGAAGGTAATCTGCGGGGCCGTCCACGCTCACCGCACCATGCGAAGATACACTCTACAATGGTTGGGAGCTAGACTACGGGGGGGTAGGCACGAGCTCTAGGAGTGATCGTAGCTTTCTTAGCGTTCTCTAGCACTTGTGCATTCACAGAGCAATTTGGCAAGAGTTTCATTAGAGAAAGTTGGGATTACAGAATATGGTTGAACAAGCAATGGCAAGACTGACTACATCAGAGCCTAGCAGCCTAGCGAGGCAGCTGGTCGACCGCCAGCGCAGCATGGTCGACCGCATGCCAGCGTTGCGTAGAGGACCCGCGCCAGCGCTGCATAAGTGCGGCCTGCCAACAAAGCAGGTCGACGGCGTGCCAACGCTGCATCAAGGCAGCTATCCAGCATTGCACCCGTAGATGACAGCAGTGCGCACGCTCGCAGGTGTGCGCAAATGATTGGCCCGACATGCATCGTCGCATGTCCGTCGGCTGTTGTTTGCGCCTGATGAGCCACATCGACTTCGGGATACCAGCCCGAAGTCGCCTTCCCCATCGCGACCTCGACGACGTACGCGTGCCTCCTCAGAACACCACCGAGCAGGTTACCTGGTCGACCCGGTCGACCCGGTCGACCACCCAGTGCCCTGGTCGACGACCTCTCTCGTCAACCACGACTCCCGTTGAGGACCGCCCTGGTTGACGGACCCCTCCGTCGACCAACATGGTCTACAGATACCGTCGAGCTCCCATCTTCGACGGCTCCTCAACAGACCCACGAAAGTCGACAGTCACCCTCGTCGACCACACCCCCAAGGCAGGTCGACGAACCCCTTCGTCGACCACGCCTATAGAAGTCTGCCGCCGGCTTCCCGTCGTCCGCGGCTTTGCAGCAGTCTCCTGCAGGTCGACCAACTCCGTCGACCTGCAAGCGTCGAACTCTGCAGACGGTCGGCCGTACCTCCCGCGCGCCCGATCACTACGTCGGCTTCGCCCAAGCGAGGGCGTGGCAACACTCCATTCCCGTCAACACTTATAAAGCTGTACGTTAGTGCACACACGTGCGAATTGTGGTAAGAACACTTACTGATTCTGCTTGTCCGATGGTAGGGTTCGTAGCCCAATCAGTCGTATGTGTCATAAATATTAGGTCCTTGATGTCTTCAAAGTTTATCGCCACCATTATAGCGCTGGGTCCCGAAGGAGAGATACCGTGCTATGTATATATGAGTGGCGTTGTCGTTGACGTTCACAGCGGCAAAGAAGACTTTCGCGCAAAAGAGCCAACCCTTCACTGTATTGTTCCTATATGTGGGCTTGTAGTGGGCACTTTCATTGCTTTAATATTGATTGTCGTTACTGAACTACTTCGTCGTTTCCGACATATGCCTATCATTTTTTTTTGAAGTCACACATGAGCTTCGCCAAAGGGTTTACATATAATTGGTTTGTTGCATTGATTCATCAAAACCTGTTTGGTCCATTTGTCGCAAATACTCCTGCACTTTCGATAGATCGGGTTGCCACAATTTAGTAAATGCGTAGTAAGGAAAAGATAATATCCTCAAAATAAATGCATTATTAGTAGTTTTAGCAGATCTTTAATGCCACAGATTGAAGTGCATTCATTGTTAAAGTAGGTTCTATGAGAGAACAACTTGAGAAAATTTGTAGTGGAGTGTCTAAAACAATGTACAAGAAATATATTGGGTCCGTGAAATTTCCTTCATTTACCCGCCTTCTTCAGGAAATGGAACGAATTACTAGGTCTGTTCAGGGCACGTGTCGTACAGACATACACGTGTACCAAGCGCCATGAAGTTTCTTCTGTTCCTTCGTAAACATGTGTCGCATGCGAAACTTCAGAAAGTACACTAGATGCACTCTGATTTGAGAAAAAATATTAGTATTTGACCTGGCCACAAGTAACTTACCATGGTTTTGCATACAAAACTCGCTGGGACCCAGGCTTCGGAAACGGTGGCTAAAGTTGTAACCATAGTACTGTCTCAAACCTTTCTTTTACAGAATGAACTGAGCTTACGTGAGCTATATTGTTCTGACCAAAGCAAGGAAGAGGAAAGAAAAATTGGTGTAGTTTCGTGGTGTGCACTGGACCTCTGCAGTTCAACAGATTCTTGACACGCAACCCCAGAAACCACGGGTCACCGAATCCAGTTAGGCAAGCTGACTGTGAATACCAACAACACGTGAAACCCTTAGTTACAGAATGTGTATGATAGTTTCAGTGCAACACATTTCAGCAGCATGCAACTGCCTGCGTTTAGAGCATGACTTTGTCACGGTCTGCTCCCCACGGAGAAAATTCCAGATATGGAGTGTGTACGTGTATATACCTTTTATCCAACCGTGCTTTGGCCGAAGGGGCGGCGTGGCGCCTAGAGTGGGGGTCCAACAAATGCCCTGGCTCTTCGTTTGATGATGGAAGTATAGTTTGGGAGCGGATTTTTCACATGGAGAAAACAAGGCGCGATTTTGAAGTATAAAGGATCAGTTCAACCTAGTAGCGAAAGTCGTGAATTTTTGGGGAACACACCCTGAATATTGACGCCTGTTTTCCCGCCGTCCTCTGCACCAGATTCTAAGGTAGTTTAAGAATCACTTCTCAACGACCTTCCGTGTGAGATTTCCTGTTTCTTGTTTTCTGACGTTTCGTCCGCCTCCTCTTGTCATCGCCTAGTAGTAAGTTCGCCACAAGGACTTTGGAACCACGAGCAGCAGCAAACAGCACCAATCATCCGCGGCCGCCGCACACGCCGCACCAGCATAAGAAGCAGCTGCGACAGAGTACGACTCTGGGATCAAGGTGCATCTGGCTCGTGTGATTACCCACGGTGAATACCCGAGAAACCATATCAGTGATAGAATATGATGGCCGCTTCTCACAGCACCAGCAGCAGCAGCAACCACCACTGCCGGCAGCAGCAGTTTCCCCAGCGCCACAAGCAGCAGTTTCCCTACCGTCGCCCTCGCCAGGACATCACCATCGCAATCATCGTGCTCACGATGGTTTCGCCGCTCGTGCCTGAGTCCCGTGCTGCCAAGGTCAAAAGCGTTCAATGTAAGAAAGCTTTGCGAATGTCATGATGTGTCCACCTGGCCGACCTGTCACTGGGCACACGCCCTGGTTGCTATTGACGACTCTGATAGGTTGTCCTCCTTTCCTTCCTCTCTTTTCCTCCTCACTTGTTTACACATGCCTACAACTCCCTCCTCGCACTGGCGCTTCCTCAACATGATGTTGCGTGCAGTGTCTGAATCTCATGCTACAAATATGATATCTGAGGGTCTGTTGTCGATTTGTGTGCCTTCTCCTCAGCCCCCTTCTCTTTCCCTCCTCACTCTACGCACACTCTCCTCTACAACTCCCTCCTTGCACGAGATTCCTCGCAGTCATGACGTTGCATGCCCTCCCTGAATCTCATGCTACAATGATACAGTATAATCTCTCAGGGTCTGTTGTCGACTTTTAGACGGCCATCATCTCAGAATCTGACCTTGCAAAATCCTACCCCAAATGAATTCTTATGGTGGCCTCGAGGCTACCCTGCAGCAGTGCCCAAAAGGCTCCGGCTACCCTGACCGACGCGTGCCCCATCCGCCTCCCAGGTCCACCCGGGTGGGCTCCTGTGGAAGAGGGTGGGCGGGGCGTGTCCCTGTCACCCGGTGACTGTGTCTCTGGGGTGGGACGAGCATCTCTAACATGCAAGTTGCTCCCCTCATGCTTCACACGCCAGGGCTGGTCCTCAAGAAGACAGAAATTGGGTGGGGGATGTGTCGCCGCTGCACTTGGCTGTGCTCTAAGGTCCTACCAGAACCATAGTACTAACTAAACCCTACCAGTAGTACTGGTAGCGAAGGGCATTGCTTCTGCCCTGAGATCTTTATTTCCAAGACAGAGTTGGTCCGGCAGGAGCTGAAGCACGAGAGGGTCATCTCTCTGCCGCCCTTTAGTGGAACTGCGTCCCTGTGGAGGACATATCTTTCATGCAAGTTGCTGCCCTCCCTTGTTACATGCCAGGGTCGGTCCTCCAGGAGCTGAAGCAGGAGTGGGGTGCATTCACAGGCAGTGAGACGTGGTTACCTGACAACGACTGTGGCACCTTCAATGCCGTTACTTGCAATAGCAATGGCGATGTCACCAAATTGTGAGTCAAGCTATTGACTCACTGCTGAGTTGAGGCGTCCTGCTGTTGCCCATGGTGATATGAGATACTCCCCGTGTCAGTCGCTTTCCTACCTAGGGCAATAAATCAAGCTTTTGTGAGCCAATCCCGCTTTCTCCATGGTATCCCCAGCCTAAGTTGCAGAAGACGCGTCTAGCGTCTTAGACGCTGGCGTCTAGACGCTAGACGCGCGTCTTGGGCAATTGGACGCTGGGATAGACGCAAGCCCGGGCAGGCAAAAAAAAGTACAGGCAGCCAAAAAAACGTTCTATGGGGCATGGGGAGGGGGGGGGGGAGAAGGACATTGCACACATTTTGGCAAAAAGGGTTGAGGGTTTTTGAAGGAGTTGAGTTAGCGTGTAAACCCAAAGGGATTTTGAAGGAGAATTGAGTTGAACTAGATATGAGGAGCACAGATGAGGTGGTTGTGCTCCTATATGCCTTTGGTGGTGGTCCACGTCTTCGCGAGCGTCTTGCGGCCTGCGTCCAGACGCAGCCCGAAAAATTCCCCCCCTGCGTCTTGCGTCTTCGCGAGCGTCTTGCGTCCTGCGTCCAGACGCTGCGTCTGGACGCTGGCCGCAGGACGCTCCGGGCGTCTGCTGCAACTTGGTCCCCAGCACAACTTGTGTGTGAATCTGGGACGCACGTGTGAACGGTGTGACCACGGTCATGTCTCTTTTGTGCTTTCTACGGTTGTGTATTTGCAATCTGCTTTGTTAATTTAGGAAATGGTACGTTCACCCCTCATTCACACCCTTTGACACAAAGCATAACCCATCCATTTTCCCTAGAGAACTGAACGTTTGTTTGCCCCGGTTTGCTTTGTGCAGGGATCCATAGCAATGCTCGGCTCCCCCATGTCCCATGTCCCCCATGTGCCCCATGTGCCCCATGCCCCATGTGCCCCATGTGCTTTGTTCAGGGACCTGCCTTACAAAGGGCTCATGGGCAGCATACCCACCAGCATTGGCACCCTCTCTCAGCTAAGCTTCCTGTGAGTGCGAGGCCATATGCCGTGTTTGTGTAGGCACATGTGCACGTGTAGGTGTGTGGCTGGGCTGGGTGCATGGCTGCTGCACGGCTGGGTGCATGGATACTGCACGGTTGGGTGCATGGATAATGCATGGCTGGGTGCATGGATACTGCATGGCTGGGCGCATGGGTACTGCATGGTTGGGTGCATGGATAATGCATGGCTGGGTGCATGGATACTGGCTGGGTGCATGGATGCTGCATGGCTGGGTGCATGGATACTGCATGGCTGGGCGCATGGGTACTGCATGGCTGGGTGCATGGATAATGCATGGCTGGGAGCCCTACTCCGACCACCCTCTGTCTTTTATCAACCGCCCCCTGCCCTACTCCGACCACTTCCTGCCTTATGTCAATGTCCCATCCCTTCCTTGCTCCACCTCGTTCTCCCACCCAAGGTAAGAAAATACAGTTTTTGTAATATTACGGTTGTTCTTTAGGAAAAGAAGAAAGAAAGAAAAGAAAAGAAAGAAAAGAAAGAAGAACAAAAAAAGGAACGCCGTTTTTTTGTTAGATAGCTCTTGTCACCAAGTCAAAAAGGGGAAAAAGAAGGTCAGATACATTTTCAATCATGGCCACAAGTGCACACATGCAAGAAACAGTCTGTCCTTCATCCTGCTGAAATTTGCCATCAATTTGGTCCCACAGAACAGCCGTTTTTCGATTATATGGAAAACACCTCCTGGAACCGTTTTAAACAGTTTTGAACGCCCGTTTTTTATGATACCGCTTTTTACGACAAAAAAACAATGGCAGTTTTTCTTAACCCTGCTCCCCCCCTGCACAGGGCGCTGACATTGAATCAGCTCACAGGGTCCCCACCACAATCCTTCGTCAACCCTACTGCTCTGATTGAGATGTGAGGAGGATGGAAGAGGTGTCGCGTTGTGGTGCGCATGGGGTGTGGAGGGGGCGAGGATGCGGTAAGGATGCGGTGAGGATGGGGTGAGGTTGGGGTGAGGTTGGGGTTAGGTTGGGGGAACGTTGCTGTTAGCTTAAGTCTAGATTGGGACTGGATGGGGGCAGGTGGGGGTGTGACGGGAGGTGTTCGTCTGATTGGACGGGGCTGAGGGAAAGGTGGGGAGCAGGAAGGAGGTGGGATGGAATTAGGGGAAGCTGTGCTAAACTGTTGGCTGGATATTACGATGTGTGATGGTCCATCGTGCGCTGAGAGCAATGTGTGTCGCACTGTGATTGTACCGTGGGGCATCACTCAACAATGATATGATAGGACGATCTAGGGAGATGATATGGGAGGAGGGAGTCGGAGAAGACGGGAAATGCAGGAAAGTGGAGCAGTGGAGGTGAGGTTTGGAGTGACCATGGTGGGAGGGTGGGTGGCCGGCCGATGGGTCTGATAACAGGGAATGGCGTGCCGTTTAAAAGACTATGGTAAGGAGCGGCGTAAGGTGTTCATGATGTCGTGTTGGGAGATGGCACATTCGTGGCTCTCCTGCTCCCATGCTCTTCCTTCCCTGTGTATTTGATTCAAACACTGTGATTAAGGCAGTATTGCTGCTGATGTCATGCTCACGTCATGCTGGTGTAGTTTTAATGCTGATGCCAGGGTGATCTCGTGTGCTTGTCAAAATGGGTGGGACCATGGAATGGCGGGAATGTGATGGATGCAGAGATTTTGCATCCAATAGACTCAACGGCACGATCCCTGCAAGCTACACTCGACTCGGAAGCTTGTGGCGACTGTGAGTGTTGCAACTTTGAGTGTTTTCTTGCATAGTGTTCTGCTCCCGTTCTATCTGTCTTGTTGTTTCAATTACTCATGTGCACATGCACACTCCCCGTTGCCTCATCCCCCCACATGCCTTCCTGCCTGGCTGCCTGCCCCTCCTCCACCCTTGCATGTGTTCTGCCCGCCTCTCTTTGCTGCATGACATCAGGCGTCTAAATGGAAATCGGCTCACCGGCTCCATTCCAGTAGACATGCTGACAACCATGCACAACCTCAGACAACTGTAAGCACAATCCTCGATGCCCACTTGCCAGTGCATGCTGCCTCCCTGCACGTGTGCATGCTGCCTCCCTGCACGTGTGCATGCTGCCTCCCTGCACGTGTGCATGCTGCCTCCCTGCACGTGTGCATGCTGCCTCCCTGCACGTGTGCATACTGCCTCTCTCTCTACAAGAATGCCGTTTGGGACTAAACGCCTCCCTCCCCCTCCCTCCCCACCCTCTCCCTTTCAGACTGCACTTGACCCCTGACCCTTGGTGACTTAAGTTGCGTGTAGCTCGTCGTGAATTCCCATCCATCCATGCATTTTCTTTCTGTTTCTTGCGTCCATTGCAGTCTGCTCCAAAACAATCAGCTATCGGGCACCATACCCAGCCAAATCAGCAATCCGCCACTTCTTGCAGAACTGTGCGCCTCTGGCTGCGTATTTTTTTTTTCTTTTTTTTTTTTTCTTCTTCTTCTTCGCTTTGTTCATTTTTTTTTTTTAATTCCCCAAAGTCCTTTCAGAGCTATATGGTCGTGGCACTGTACTTTCAGGTTGGCTGAAGACTCCAGCCAGCTCATTCTTGTCTGCTGCCAGCAAGCAACCTGCTTCAATGTTGTCCGTTGGACTGGTGTCAAACCTCTGATAGCCTTGGTTGTCTGCTGTTGGTTGAATCGTCTTCACTGAGTACGTTTGCGACTGGACCGCTCGTCCACATGTGGCACTGAGCTGTCCACTGTTCCGTGCCACCCACTTTACCACCAACGTAAAAAAAAATATGGTCAGTTCCCTACGGAAAATACGGTCTGTTTCAGTTATGTATAAAAAAAGCCTGGTTGCCACGAAAATAGAAAGAAGAAAAGTCGAATATGTTGTCAATCATGACCACAAACGTTAACGTACAAGAAAGGGTTCGTCCTCTTCCTCCTGATAAATTGTGCCATCAATGTGGGCCCCCATAAAACGGCCGTTTTTTTTTGTTTTTTTTTGTCATTTGTTTTTTTTGAAGTAAACAGATAACACTTTCTGGATGTTTTTTTAACCGTTTCAAACAACCTCTATTACGAATCTTAGAAAATATATGGCTGTTATTTTAACCCGGTTTACCATGCTACTTCCCACCCCTTCCCACTCCTCCACTCTCCTCCCGGCCCTTCTTATATCTTCTCTGCATCTCTTCTGCAACCAGAAACTTGGGGGCCAATCAGCTGACAGGAACGATTCCCAGTGTCATCAGCCTCATGACAGCGATTCGGTCCCTGTGAGTAGTGCCTGTAGCAGCTACAGGCTTGACTTGAAACGCAGATCTGCATCAGCCTCCCACATTAAGAGCGAGCTGTGTTCCGGATTGAGATGTTCGCTACTTGCGTTGTCTGCAACTTACTTTAAGTGTCTCTTTGTGTTTCCTTCTTTCCTTAGAGTCACAACACATAGCTGCAAGGAAGTAACTCAAACGTCTGCCTCCTTGCCAGTGCACGCACCTTGTTTGAGTAGGCTAGTCTTCGCTCTCTAGTTTATTTTTTTCGGCCTAGTTTAGACTTTGTTCATTTTGGGGTTTGTTCCTAAACTGAACACACCCTAGGTTCAGTTGCGGTTTGAACCAAACCAACATTATGAATCTGTACTCAGATCTATCTAATACAACATTGTCAAACCTTCTTGCGGGCCATGGCTGCCACAATCCTAACTTTAACACAGCTCACCTCAAACGTCTTAAAGCCTCATTCACAGCGCACATACCAAATCGTTCTCGTGCTGACGACTGCATCTGATCAGCCACGTCGACCTTGGGATACCACCACCGAGGTCGGCCTCGCCAAAACCACCTGGGTGACTGTCGTACTCCTCCGCAGAACCTCGTCACCCAGGTAACATGCCGACCAGGCAACCACGTCGACCAGCTGCTTCTTCACGTGCCCGTCGACCACCCAAGTCAACAACCACCTCCAGTCGACCTTGTGAGGTCAACCACACCCTTGGTTGACCTGCTCCAGGTCGACGACACTCCTGTTCGACCAGCTCCATGTCGACCAGCACATCTGTCAGCCGACCATACCCAGTCGGCTTCACCTGGTCGGTGTCCCCAAGTCAACGTCCTCCCAGGTCGACCTCCTGAAATCGGCACCCTCCCAGGTCAACATCCTCCTCGTCGACCGCCAGGTTGAAGTCGACCGACGGCTCCCAACGTCGGCGGTTTTGCAGTGGCTCCGTGCAGGTTGACCAAACCTGTCGACCAGCTTGCCCAAGCCGGCGTCGCCCACTGCTGCAGGTCTGCTGCACTTTCCGCACGCCCGACCATGAGGTCGGTTCCGCCCAGGCGAGGACGGGGCCAACCACAACTCCCGTTGACATTACAAACATGTTACGAACAGGTTCTGAACAGGTTCCGAACATGTTCTGAACAAGATGACGTGGCTGAAGCACAGGGCAGCTGCTCGCGCACCGACTTTTCGAAAGCTGTACTCTTGCCACATAGAACATCTCAGCCCGAGAAGGTGCCCATGACCCGAGCGACCAGAGAACGTGGTGAGCAGCAGTTGAATGATCGAAAGCTTTACAGATCGCCACCAACATTTCGACTCGTTCAGGTTTTTGAACGGACTTCATCACAACCGTTCGCAAATGGTGCAAATGAAATGTTCGAATCGCTGTCATCGAAAAGGTTCGCGCGAGTACTTTGAAATATTTCAACGGGGAGCCGTGAACCAGCCAGATGACGACATACAGTGGTGGGAAGTTCAAAACATGTTCGCGCTATGATAAACGGAGTTACAAAGGATAGAAGTAGAATAAACTAGAATAGAATGGACTTGGTATAAATATGCTTGTACTTGCTTGTTTGAAGTACAACTTTTAGTGGAAGATTTCTCCTATGCGTGCTGCAAGTACGCTGTCATAGTTTATTGTCTTGACAACGTAAAGGAAGTGACGATTGCTACTACACTTTGATTGTTGCTACGACTCTCTCTCTACACGCTCGGACCCTTGGATAGGGGCTGACCTCGGCCAGGCACCCAAGGATCCATGGAGGTGACCCCGAGGAGAGAGTTCTAGTGTCAACCCCTGGCTGTTAGTAGCTAGTTTAATACGTTTTTAAGACTAACATTCTCCACACAACAATCCCATCCCTTCCTCCCTATCTTTGCTCTTCTCTAACCCTCTCCACTTTCTCCGTCTGCATGGAACCATCCCTACTCTGTACGCCGGCCTTGCCCACCTCACTCTCCTATGTGTCCATCCCACTGGCCACCTCTCATCCCCGTCCATCCTTCCTTTATCTCCGCCCTCAAACCTGCTCATGCATATTATGATGTGCCTCCTATCCTGCGAAGAAACAAGATTTGTAGGATACACACCAAAAATCCCTTTCCCGCTCCTAACAGCTCACTTGCAAAATTCTAATCTGATGCACCCCAAGGCTGACTACAAAAACATGTCTTGTGCCTTTCTCATAGCGCAAGCATATTTCTTGTGCCTTTCTCACAGTGCAAGTGTCTTCCTTGCACCTTCTCACAGTGGAAGTGTCTTTCTTGCACCTCTCTCAAAGAGCAAGCGTCCTTCTTGCGCCTTTCTCACAATGCAAGCGTCTTTCTTGCACCTATCTCACAACGCAAGCATCGCTGTTGCACCTGTCGTACAGTGCAAGCGACCTTCTTGCGCTTCTCTCACAGCGCAATCCTCTGAATGGACCCATTCGGTATCAGTGCACCTAGCCTTGTCTTGTCTGGCATACTTCCTGGTGCGTCCTCGCTTGCAACCCCCCATCACTCGGTCTTATCCAGCCTTGCAATTTCTAAGAGTCCTTTTATATCATTCGAACCTCTCGGACTGACTTTTGAGCTGAAATTGGCTTGTGACTAGTTGATGGGGAAGCACGTCTTCAGCTTAAGCTTGCTAAGGAGAGATTTAGAGCTTCGGGGCTTTAAGCCTGCTAAATTACTCTCCCCCACGTCAGCTTCTAACTGATTTGTTATTTCTCGGAGGTGCGGTCTATTAACGAGAAAAGGCCCCGCCCTCTCTTGGACGAAGCCAACTTTGTGATCGGCTAGGCGTTGTGGTCGGCTAGTGTAACAAGTGGGGGCTGCACTGGAGGCAGCGTGAAGCGCACGGGAGGTAGCGACATGCAGCAGCTGCGTGCAGCTGCGAACGTGGGCAGCAAGGGGGCGGAAGTGTACAGGACGTGGGGGACCCACGTGAGGAGGACGAAACACAGGTTTCATGCCTTGAATGACTTGGGGGGACTGTTGCGTGGGACAGGTGGCGGAAGTCCAGAATTGAAGGACTAGGAATGTTACACGTGTGCAATTGCAGTGAGTTGTACAAATTGTAAATAGAAGGTAGAATGCGGCTCGATGTCAGGGCTGGCCACCCGAATCGGCATTCCGAGCCGCATGTCAGGAAATGTCAAGTACAGTAGCATAAAAATACATTCGTAGGATAGAGAGAGTAGCTTTGCTGTTTCTCTTTCTCTTTGTTGTTCCTTTCTTCTAAGGAAATTCTTTGGTGAATTTCTCAGCCAGAAACACTACAACAAGCCCAAGAGCCATTGAGCTTGTTCCACTTGGTATCCGAGCCTGTTTTTTCCTCGTGAGTTATTTTTTGCACCATGGCCGATTCAGAGCTTGATGCCGCGGTTCGAGAGTTAATAGCTAAGGAGGTGCAGGCTGCCCTGCAGAACGCAGCTGCACAGCAAGGAGTAGCTACAGCTCCGGGAAGTTTAGTGAGAGCATCGATGCCGGACGCCTTTGTTCCAGGGAAAGGACAACCGGTGGTTTGACGATGGCTCTTCCTAGTGGAAGAATATCTACGCTTAAGCCATGTGGCTGGTGAAGAGTGGGCGCCGTTCGCTGGGACCCTACTCAGAGGCTCTGCGGTTGCATGGTGGCAATCAGTGCAACCCGCCATTCAGACCTGGCAGCAATTCAAGGAAGCTCTCGTTGCTTCCTACGAACCTATCAACGCTATGGCAAAGGCGCGTGACCGACTTGCAAATCTGCAGCAGCGTACCTCTGTAGCAGATTACATCGCCGAATTTCGTGACATCTCCACCAAAATTTCAGACCTTTCAACGGCTGAGGCGCTGGACAAGTTTAAGCGCGGGTTGAAGGATGACGTTAGGATGGAAGTGGAGGTGCAGGGCTGCAGCACGTTGGAGGATATGGTGCGTGTCGCTGAACGCTACGACGATATTCACTTTGGTAGCCGTCGCAACCGTTTCAACCGTGGGATGCGGTTCAGTCCGAACATGTTCCAGCCTATCCATGGGGAGCAGCGTGGTGGTACAGGTCATACACCGATGGAGCTGGATACGATTGATAAGAACAAGGAGAAGCGGAAGGGCTTTGCTGAAAATTGCTTCAAGTGTGGGAAACGCGGTCACAAAGCGCTCAACTGCCCTACCAAGCCTAGGCAGCCGGGAAACAAGCCTCACCAGTAGCTTTGAGGCGAGTTACTGGTTGTGAGGAGTGCCCCACCTTGCTGACTCCATCCTCAACACCGCTGCAGCAGGAGTCGGAAGGAGCCATAGTACTTCGGGGGCAGATTCATGGTAAGGAGGTAAATATGTTGCTGGATAGTGGTGCTTCATCTAATTTCATCTCTTCACGATTGGTACATGAATTGCAGTTACCTGTGCAGAGCGGTACAGTGGAGAGTACAGTGCGCATGGCGGATGGTGTAGCGAGAAGCTGTGGACCAGAACTATACCCGGTCAACTGCAACATAGGGGAGTTTCATGGGAAGATTCTGTTTCAACAATCTGGCTAGACAGTCATGATGTCATCTTGGGCAGAAAATGGTTGGCAGCAGTGAACCCTCAGGTGGATTGGAGAACCAAGGAGGTTAAGGTGCTGTTCGGGGGAAGATCTGTACGCCTACCAGTGGTGCAGCTGCAGGAGGAGATTACCTTGCAGCTGGTTTCTGCGGAGCAGTTTGGTAAGGCCATATGGGGGGAGGAAGCAGTTTTTCTAGGTCTCATCACAGAGGTTCCACCTAATAACGTCTGACGCAGCAACACCATTGGTTTCAGCATCACGTGAGGATGAGGAGTTGACATGGGGTGTGGAGAAGCTGCTGGAATTTTTTTTCAGGACTGGCTGGACTTCCTCCTAAGCGAGCTGCAGATCATAGGATAGAGCCGCTTCCTGGATCTACCCCACCTGGATCTACAAGTGCAGTGGAGCTGGAGTTGAAGAAGCAGTTAGAGGACCTGTTAGCCAAGGAATTCATTCAGCCTAGTTCCTCTCCATACGCTTCTCCGGTGCTGTTCGTGCGGAAGAAGGATGGTTCTTTGCGGATGTGTGTAGATTACCGCGGACTCAACAAGATAACAGTGACACCCACTGCCACAGATAGATGAGCTGTTTGAGCAAGTTGGTGAGGCACGGTACTTCTCGAAGCTGGATCTATTTTCAGGGTATCATCAGGTGCGGATTCGAGTGAGGACATCCCAAAAACAGCATTCCGAACACGGTACGGTCATTATGAGTTTCGTGTGTTGCCCTTTGGTCTCACCAACGCTCCAGCCACCTTCCAAGGCATGATGCAGTTTAGCGATTTCATTGACAAGTTTCTGGTGGTTTTCATTGATGGCTTGCTGGTTTACGGTCGCACTCGTGACCCTAAACCTGAAACACCTTGAGCTGGTCCTTGCACGTCTGAGTGAGCACAGATTGTATGCCAAGCGCTCCAAGTGTGAGTTTGCCAAAACGAAGCAGTCATTTCTGGGTCATGTCATCTCTCAGGGGAAGCTGGAGGTAGACAACAGCAAGGTAGCAGTGCTGAAGCAGTGGAAGCAGCCGAGTACAGTGAAGGAGGTGCAGGCGTTCTTGGGGTTAGATAACTACTACCGGCGGATTGTGAAGGGGTTTGCAGCAGTGGCAGCACCTCTGACCAATCTCTTACCGATCGTGAGGAAGCTGAGCTGCAGCCAATAGCCTTTGAGTCACGCAAGCTCACTGCTGCAGAGCGCACATACCCCATTCAGGAGAGAGAGGCACTTGCTGTGGTGCATGCACTGAAGAAGTGGCGCTGTTATGTAGAGATGCAGCCCGTCATGGTCTTCAATGATCACAGAACACTGGAGTAACTGAAAACACAGTCACAGATCACACCACGGCAGGCGCGATGGGTTCAGTTTCTGGAGCAGTATGCCCCCAACCTTCAGATCGTGTACAAACCAGGGCGCTTCAATCCAGCGGATGTTCTGTCACGGCCAGCAGCAGAGGAGCTGGATGTCATGGGTGTGGTTATATGGGACCGCAACTTCATCACTCGTTTCAGGCGGGGTTACAACCGTGATCAGCTGTACCAACAGAAAGCCCCCCATGACCCATCCTTTCTTTTCAGCAATTCTTTTTGGACCCGTGCAGATTCTGGTGCTGTTGTGTACCCGATGACTCCAGGCTTCGCTTGCTGCTACTACACGAGTACCATGACAACCGGTCACACTTCGGCAGTGACGACGTATGCTGCCATTTCCCATGACTACTACTGGCATGGACTGTCCCGGAGTGTAGCAGAGTATGTTTCTTCATGTCCTACCTGTCAGGTCAACAAGGCTCGCACCACTGCACCGGCAAGTCTGCTGCAACCATTGGAGATACCCACAGCCCCCTGGACTTGTGTTTCTCTGGATTTTATCACGGATCTACCACGCACCCCTACAGGCTTTGATAGCATCCTCGTGGTGGTTGACAAGCTGTCCAAGATGGCTCACTTCATCCCTACAACTGGCACAGTGACTGCTGCTGAAACTGCCAAGCTGTTTTTCACACACGTGGTGAGGCTACACGGACTTCCCTCAGCCATAATCAGTGACAGAGACACACAGTTTCTCAGCAACTTCTGGACTGCACTGTTTCAGCTGCTGGGCACACAGATTCGACTCTCTACAGCCTAACACCCTGAAACTGACGGTCAGACAGAGCGCATGAACAGAACCCTGGAGGATGCGCTACGCTCGTGTGTGAATGCCATGCAAACTGACTGGGATCAGCACTTGGCAGCAGAGGAGCTTGCTTACAACAGCAGCACCAACATTGCAGCGGGAGAGCCACCATTTCTCTTAGCTGGACAGCTACCATGCTCAGTCACATCCCTCCCTCACCCTCTTCAGTCCCCTAACCCCACAGCAGCAGATTTCATCTCTTCTCATCACCGCATTCTTCAACTTGCCCGAAGGAAGCTTCAGCTTGCACAAGAGCGCCAAGTTCGCTGTGCCAACCAGAATAGGCGTCACACCACTTTCAAAGTTGGTGATTTGGTGCTGCTTTCAACGGCTAACCTGCCTCTGCAGAATGCTGGAACTTCTCGCAAGCTCGCACCCAGATTCGTTGGACCATTCCCCATCACCAAAGTTCTCTCACAGGTCAGCTACCACCTTCAACTCCCTTCTCACATGACCATACACCCTGTTTTCCACATTCACCTTCTTCGTCCTTACCGTACTCCCTCTCACCCATTCCAGCCCCGCCCACCCATGTTCTCTGCCCATCCGGACCTGCATGAGGTCGACACCATTCTTTCACACCGTGACACTCCTGTTGGCCGTGAATACCTCATTCACTGGTGCAACACCTCAGCATCTGAAGACTCATGGGAGCCGTTCTCCAACCTCAGCCATGCTCCTCGTGCCATTGGAGTCTATCTTGCCTCATTGGCACCGAGGACGGTGCCTTCAGGGAGGGGAGGTAATGTAACAAGTGGGGGCTGCACTGGAGGCAGCGTGGAGCGCACGGGAGGTAGTGACATGCAGCAGCTGCGTGCAGCTGCAAACGTGGGCAGCAAGGGGGCGGAAGTGTGCAGGACGTGGGGGACCCACGTGAGGAGGACGAAACACAGGTTTCGTGCCTTGACGGACTTGGGGGACTGTTGCGTGGGACAGGTGGCGGAAGTCCAGAATTGAAGGACTAGGAATGTTACACGTGTGCAATTGCAGTGAGTTGTACAAATTGTAAATAGAAGGTAGAATGCGGCTCGATGTCAGGGCTGGCCACCCGAATCGGCATTCCGAGCCGCATGTCAGGAAGTGTCAAGTACAGTAGCATAAAAATACATTCGTAGGATAGAGAGAGTAGCTTTGCTGTTTTTCTTTCTCTTTGTTGGTCCTTTATTTTAATGAGAATCCTTTGGTGAATCTCTCAGCCAGAAACACTAGAACAAGCCCAAGAGCCGTTGAGCTTGTTCCAGCTAGGCTGTGGTCGAGGCCGACTTGGAGGAGCAAGTCGGCTTGGTTGGTCGACCTCGGTGGAGCCGACTTCGGTAAAGGCGAACTTTGCGAAGCCAACGTCCGCGAACGGCAAAACCAACTTCGTCATCTGGCATGCAAGGAGTGCAGCCGGCTGGGCTTCTTGGACGGCGCCGACTTGCAGGAGCAAGTCGGCTGGTCTGGTTGGCCGACTCTGGTAGAGCCGACTTCAACGAAGCCGACTTTGGTGAAGCCAACAATAGTGAAGCCGGCCACAGCGAAGTCGACCTCGATGACGCCGACGAAGTCGGTGAACGGTGGATCTTGGCGGTCGGCATCGGTAACCGCCGACATGGCGCCAACGTACATCGAAGTTGGCGCTAACTTGGGGCTTCTCTAGTTGCCCAAGTAACCAGAGCGATGAAGTTACGCGGGGGTGATCGAACGTCGGCCAGGAGGTTTTTGCGAAGCCAACCTACGTGCTGGTAGCACGAGGTCAATGTGGCACATCTGTCGTAACTTTCGGCACGTCGCCGAATTGGCACTCGTGCAATGTGCGTAATGGTGCATGACGTCCAGCACCCGCGAAGTAGGTGTACGCATGTGCGCTGTAGTTACCTACGGTTGCAACGCTGGCAAGCCACCTTGGTGCAGCTTGACAAGCCGCCCTGGTTCATTGCTAACAGGTCGCCGATTTGCAGTGTTGGCTAGATCGTCCCAGTTGCGTTGGCATGCCACCGACTTGCCGTGCAGACAAGCCGCCCTTGTGCTGCGCTAGAGGTTGATCTGCCAGCCTGCGAGGCTTCCTAGGTCCCAGATGTAGTTACCATTGCCATTCCCTTTTTGCAACATTTTCCTCCAACTTTATTAGTGAAACCCTTGCGAATTTGCCCTGTGAATGCGCAAGTAGAGAGAACACGAGCAAACGCCATGATCTCTATTAACAGCCATGCTTCCCCCGTGGTCCAGATCCCAGTGTAGAGTGACTCTCCGCACGGTCACCGCAGAAGGACATAAGAATCCCTGCAAAGAATTCGATATAGAAAACAACGTTTTCATATTCATGGTTTAGAACTCCAAGACATGTGTATGTCGAGAAATAAATATGCGGAGGGGAGTATGTCCACATCAAGGTTCGCATTTCCTGGCCTTGATCTTCACTTGGTCCGGAATGCACACTCTGGTGGCTTTGACGAGCTTATCGATGCAATCGTACCCGTTGACCCGCCTGTAACACCCTTTGATTCCACGAAAGTACTTGACCTGCAGGCCCGTGCAGCAGTCGCCAGTCCCAACCACGTACGCACGAGTCTTGGGGCACACTCCTTGCATGAAGCTGAACGAGCTGCCTATGCACGCCTGCACTTGCCATGTGAATTAGGTGTGTGTAAGGGGGGAGGGCGGGGGGAAAGGAGGGGAGGGGAGCAAGGCATGGGGGTAGTAAGGTAGGTAGGTAGGAGGGTAGGTTGATGCTAGGTAGGTAGGAAGGTAGGTAGGCAGGCAGATAAGTAGGTAGGTAGGTAGGTAGGCAGGTAGGTAGGTAGGTAGGTACGTAGGTAGGTAGGTAGGTACGTAGGTAGGTAGGTAAGTAGCTGCAAAGAGTCGCATGTCGATGGAGGGGAGGGAGGCTCAAGGAGGTGTTAGAATGCTGACAGTGCAACACAGACAGCTCTGAGGGGCAAATTTGAGGTGCAGAGTGGATGTGTGGAGGAAAGATGTGGAATGAATGAAGGTGTCGAGGTGTAGAAGGGAGGGGTGGAGTGAGACCCAAGCAACAATGGAAGCAGCGCTAGGTGTGAACCTAGGTGGAAACTCAAGTGCAAGGCTAGGGTCTGGTAGCACTGAGGAAATTAGAGGCAGGAGGATAGGGGCAATGAGGTGGGGGGAAATGGTGCAGGGATGGAGAGGGGGAAGGGGGGAGAAAGTGGAAGGACGAAGAGGGAGAGAAAGGGGAAAGGAGGGCGATGGGGGGGAGAAGGTGGTGTGGAGGAAGGGGTGAGGGAGAGCAGACGGAGACCTCGAAGCCTGTGAGGCTGCCGACGTCAGTCTTGGGCACGAGGCGGCTGCACTTGATGCCGGGGTTGAGGCGGAAGAACTCGAGAGGGGAGAGCGGCGGGGAGGGCACGGAGCGGATCTGGTCGCACGTCTCCCCGGCCTGCACCAGATAGAACTGCGAGCACACCGGGATGAGCAGCGCCGCTGCACTCTCCGCCCGCCGCTCCACACACGCTGCCTGGCTGCCCACCAGCTCCCCGCTGCCGGAACAGTCCAGCCCGGGGTTGAGTGCCTGGAATGCTGCTGCGCAGGGCTCGGTGGGAGTGGGGCAGCCGGCTGTGAGGGAGAAGTAGGTGGCTAGCGACTCACATGTGTCACCCTGGGGGGATGGGAGGGAGGGGGGGAGAGGAGAAGTGGGGAGAATGGGGAAGGAGAACAGAGGATGAGAGGCAAGGACGAAAGTGTCGCCCTAGGGGGATGGGAAGGAGGGGGGGAGGACAAGAGGGGGGGAAGGAGGGAGATTATGAGAGGAGATGAGAGGGTGGGGGACACGGGGTGGGGGCGAGGGGAGAAAACAAAATGCTGAAACAAAGAAGTGAAGAACAAGGAAGAGCACAGAGAAAGCAACAAGACACGGCTCACTGCAGGCCGGGGAAGCAGCAGCAGGAGAGAGGCAGAAGGAGAGAGGGAGGGAGAAAATTGAAGGGGATGGAGGGAGGGAGGGAGGGAAGGAGAGAGAATAGTGAAGCGGATGGAGGGAGGAGGGAGGGATTGAGGGAGGGGGGAGGGAGGGAGGGAGGGAGGGAGGGAGGGAGGGAGGGAGAAAGAGAGGGAGAGGAATGGGTGGAGGACGAGAGAGGGGGGAATGCGGACGGAGGGAGGCAGGGGAGAAAGGGGGAAGGTGGGACCTGGGACGTGGTGCAGTAAACGGAGCAGGGCGCGAGGTCAGCTGGCTGGACCACGTTCACCACCGTGCCGACAAGAAGAGGAGTGCTGCAGCTCAAACCCTACAAAGAAGGGGGAGGGGACATGGGAGGGTAGGGCGAGGCGATGGGAGAGGGAATGCGGGAGGCACAGTGTGGTTGGTCAGTGAGGGTAAGACATGTGGAGAGTGGGCAGAGATTTACAAGAATGTGAGGAGGAGGCTCAAGAAGCAGCAGGAATGCAAGGGAGTGGGCGTGGGTCTCACTGGGTTGTGGGCGTGGAAGGAGCCTCACGGGGTTCTGAGCTTGCAGCTGGGCGAGAGTGAGGCTGTAGACGGGGTGGATGTTGGCACACGTGACACCCCACGACTCCACCGTGTATGTGCTGCTGGAGTCGCCTGTGCAAAGGCATTGGTGTGGATGGAGTGGAGTAGGTAGGAATGGGTGCAGGTTGTAGAGCCAATGTCAAATGCGCAATGTGATACCAGCATGCCAATGAGTAATGTGTTGGCATAGCAATACACTTCGTGGGTGGATAGCCTGAGCAATGAGAAGTCTGGAGAAGCACCTGGGGTGCAAGAGAGTAAGGTTACCTGGACCACAGGAGTAGGTACCATCAACAGTGGTGCCCTGCCTGAAGCCCGGGGGGCACACACACGAGTACGACCCCTTGCCATCATTCACACACGTGCCCACCGCACATGGATTGTGTACCGCCGCCCTGCACGCGTCCTCTGGGAAAAAAAACAAGAGATGAAAGACACAGCCAATAGGAGCATCCTTTAAGGCGACTGAGAGATGGTACTATCGCTGCAGCCAAGTGAGCATCGTGGCATGGTGGTCACCATCACTAGTCCACTGAATACTGACAAATGACAGGAAGGAGAAAGGAGAGAGTGCTCACTGTAAACTCAGGGGAGAGTTCTTACTGTAAGCACAGAGGAACGCACTCACTGTAAGCACAGGTGCGAGACTTGTCCAGTTGAACCGCCTCCACGAATCGCGGGTCGTTGCAGTCACAGTTATTTGTACTTAACACCTGTACATTACTTTCTAGTTAATCGATTGTACTTTTTTTAAGAAGCACTCACTGAAAGCATAGGGGGGGGGTACTCACTGTAAGCACAGGTGCGAGAGTTGTCCTGTTGAAGTGCCTCGATGAATCGTGGGTCGTTGCAGTCACAGTGGTTGCTGGCCCCATCAGGCGTGGGCGTGCACGTGAAGTTGCCACAGGGGTTGAAGAGCGGCCCAAACACCCCACTGGTGGTGCCGTTGACGTTGCAGGGGTCCTTGGCAGCGCGCACCACCGGGTAGATCCCAGGCAGCGTGTTGATCCCACACACGCCGTCGCCCCCCTGGATGTCCATCCGCATGTGCCCGCCGTCGCCCCACTCCGGGCCCCATGAGTTGCGGATGATCCAGAAGGGCGGCGCCATGTGCGGGAAGGTGGGGTCTGAGCCGGTGAGGCGATAGCCCACCAGCAGCACCACGTGGTTCAGGTTGTACGTGAAGCACGAGGGGTCCGCGTACTTGGATAGCTGGGGGAGAAGGGGGTTGAGGGAATTTAGGGGCGCATGGGTATGGAAGGAGTTGGTGTGTGCGTGGATGCGTGCGTGCATATGTGTGTGTGTGTGTGTGTGTGTGTGTGTGTGTGTGTGTGTGTGTGTGTGTGCATCCGTAAGTGTATGCGTGTGTGTGTATCAATGAGTGATTGTGCTCACCCCATCGTATTTGAGGAAGGAGGGGGCGGTGGCCTGCACATGCACCACCACGGGCTGTCGCTGCACGGCCAGCAGCAGCCCAAACCAGCCATGGAACGCCGTGCGCTCAAAACCGTCTACTCTGAACGGCCCCCCTGATGGCTTGCTCTGCCGTTGGGGCGGGGGAGGATGGGTTAGGTAGGAGTGGTAGGGGAAGAGGAGTGTGTGAGAGGGGTAGGTAGGGCAGTGGGAGTGTAGGAGGTGGGGTAGGGTAGAAGGGGTGGAATAGGAGGGGTAGGGGTGAAGGGGTAGGTGTTGTGCCTATGAACTTTAGTGGCATAGCCGTCACACTCCCATTTAGCCTACAAGTCTGCTCACCCTCTGAAAACCAGTGAAAAAGTGCTTCACCAAGATCTCAATGTTATTGAGCCGTTGCAATTGTTGCGTACCAAGTATGTCCCAGTGGGTAGTTTCTCGCCTTAGTCTAGGTTGTGGGTTCAACTCTCAGCATCTCACTTTTCCTTCTCGTTATGCTCACCATGACATTTTCATAATCCACCACACTCACCCACAGTAAAGTGTGGTCACAGTTGGCATTGCCACCCCTATGGCATTCACTAATCCCATGCTCACCTTGCGGACCCCTATGGTGTGCCATATGCTGCCACGTGAGCTGTTGTTCCAGCCTGGTTGACATGTGCAACATGAGGCCTCACTTGCTAACTTGGTAAGGTTGGCTAGCCTTGCTCTCAGCTTTGAGGTGCTGCAACTAGCCTAAAGAGTTCAGCCATACATATGTGTTTTCCTAGTTAACTCAAACCCATGCTTGGACAACGATATTGCTCTAGTCTTTAAGGCTTGTACCATCTTCCTGCTAAGGATTTTGTTTTTTATCATTGATCCATTTTCTACAACAGTATACAGCAGATGATAACAAGTTTAATTACCGGACTGATTGCATTTAATAAATCTGTGTTACACAATTTTGTATCACCCGAGTTCACCATTTTGAGGGCTAACTCATTTGCCAATCTCTGGTTGGTCTTAATAATTGGGGAGAGCTCTTTGTCACATGTACAGTACATGTCGTCTCGAAGTTCATAGCAACCCAACATCATAGCAGCATGTGATAGCTCTCGAAAGGCACTGTTTCATGGTCATGTTGCACTGTTGGCAACATTGCTATTGCCACCTTCTCATTGTTGTCATTCCAATGGTGGGGTCAGAGAGTGAGATAAGGGGTAGAGGGGCACTAAGGGGGGGGGGGGGGACGGGGAAGGGTTAAATGGGATTTTGGGTAACACCTTAGTGCAATTGCATGTCTGTACCCCTCCTGAATCAATACAAAGGACCGTTTGAGATAAGAGGTACAGGTGGTCAAGTGTACTTCCTTGAAGGAGCTTTCCGAATGGTGCAAGTGGGAGGGGGAGCTGACTCATGGTTGGTTTGAGTCACAATTTTTCAGCATTACAACTCACAAGTGTGGTTGGTTTGCTGATGAAGCTACAATGCTTCTCATCCGTTTCTAGTCTTGCTACAAATCAATCTTGTAAAGTTCCCCGGATGATTCGAACCCTTTTAAATTCTGATAAGCAAATTCGTACTCACCTTATCCCCAGTATCAATGAAACGCATGCTCACACTGAACGATAGACAGGAGTGATGCACATGATCAGGAGTGATACCTGGCTTTGGTAGACAAATAACATGTGGCAATGATCAGTACATGTGAGAAACCGAAATGGTGATAACGAAGCACCTTATGGGATAATGGATGATAAGTACCTGAATTGAAATCGTAGAAGCGATTAAGGCAACAAAAGTTACATACCTTTCCTGGGGTTCGGCCTTTGCCGCAGGAGATCCCAAGCGCTTGCGCGAGCAGAGCAAAGACGGGCATGCCGCAGAGTGGGCTCTGGCTGCTTCTCTTCTTGCCCCCCCTCCCTCTTATCACCACCCCAGCCCCATCCTCCGCGAGCCCCACTTTTCTCTTGGCGTTGAGAGTGACGAGGTACTGGAAGGCCTGGGAGGGTGAGTTGCCCTGTGAGCATGAGGAGCCGAGGGCTTCACGCAGCTGGGAGACAGAGAGGAGCGGCACGGCGGAGAGGTTGAAGAGAATGGTGTAGGCCACTTCTACGCTGCCCACCACCGCGTACGCCCAGCAGTCGCCTAGGAGGGGCAAGGCGGGGAGTGGAAGAGTGGAAAGTCTGAAGAGGTGAGAGGTTAAAGCGGGCTACTGTGCTGCCCATGAATATGTTCGCAGCATTTAGCTTAGATAGAAAAGGGGAAAGGGGCAGGAGGTAGGATGGAGGAGGTAGGCAGAAACGGATCGGGATAATGAGAAGGGTAGGAGAGAAGAAGCCAAAGCAGCCCTTTTCCCACCACAAGCATCCTAAAAATGCCCACTCTATCATGCTCCCTCACGCCCTCTCCCATTCCATCCTATCAGATCACATCCCATCCCATCCCATCCCATCCCATCCCATCCCATCCCATTCCATCCCGTCCCATCCCATCCCATCCGGTCCCATCCCGTCCCATCGTGTCCCATCACATCCCATCCCACCCTATCGGTTCCCCTCCCTCCCTACCCATCCCCATGCCGGTGCCCTCACCGCAGGCGCCCTGGTTCTGGACGGGCCACGGCAGCCCCTGGTCGGCCCAGGAGAACGCCTGGTTTACCACCCACACCTCCTCGTCGCCCTCTCCGCCTCCCCCTCCCCCTCCTCCTGCTGGCTGCACTGCCTGCACGCTCACACTTGCGTAACGGAAAAACAGGTTCGCCCCCACTGGTGATAGTGATGCCTCGCTGAGCTGGAACCCAAATTGCTGGCCTGGAGGAGGGGAAACATGGCATGGAGGGGAAAGGAGAGGGAAGGGGATGGTGAGGTAGTGTTGGGTAGGGTAGGGTGGGGTGGGGTAGGGCAGCGTAGAATAGGGTGGGAGTGGGGTAAGTTAGGGTCCGAGAATGCTGGAATATTTTTTATATAGTGGAAAGAAGCCCATGGATGAAGAGGTAGTTAATGTGGTGGGGAAAAGAAGCAGGAGGATTAGAAGAGGGGCAAAAGGAAGATTGGTGGTGGACTAGGTGGGAAAATGAAAAGAGGACTTGGGAGAAGATCGGAGGGGTGAATTGTGGGAGAATTGGGGTGACGATTTGGACGAGCAAAGGGTGACTGGAAGGAAGACAACCAAGCAACCTAAAAGAAAGGGTGCTATATTATAACATGCATGTGCTAGAATAGGTGTAGGGTTGTTAGGTGTACCTCCAACCAAAATCTATGGTTGGAGCTTGGTTGGTTTGCCGACAATTGTTGGACCTGTAATGACTTTGGTTCGAACCCACCCAACAATTATTGGAGCCCCAATAATGCTGGTCCAATCAAAGCAGATATTATTGGGACCTCCGATAATAGCTGAGTTGGCCAGGCTCATCCATCTATGAGTCTCTCCACCTAGTATACCTTGGCTCATTCAAGCCTAAGATAATACATTTTCTTCTTTTTTCACTGGTCATACCATGAAGAGTGGTTGATTCCGGGAGACCTGAAAAGAGAGAGGGAGACAAGCAGAGAGAGAGAGAGAGAGAGAGAGAGAGAGAGAGAGAGAGAGAGAGAGAGAGAGAGAGAGAGAGAGAGAGAGAGAGAGAGAAGTGAAGTGAGGCACAGCGGATGGATGAACAAATAGACCCCAAAAAGCGTGAAGGGGAGCAGATTGAGCTCGTGGCATCAGGGAGCAGAAGAGAACAGCAAGAAGCAGCAGCGAGCAGAAGAACATGGCAGGGGCCAACAGGAAGGGAGCATCAGGAGCATGGGGAGCAGCAGCACGGACCTGTGGTGATGTTTCAGGTGAGGATGGAGTGCTGCTGAGGGGAGTCAGAGGGGGAAGCAGTGAAGCCCATGAAAAACGATTCCTCGGCTGCACTGGGCTGCAGGAACTCGCACAGCGACACCTGCATCGCCACCACTGCCTTGCCCGGCCGGGGGGACGCCTTAGCCGATAGAAACACTCGCAGCCACCCCGAGCCGCCGCTGCTGCTGCTGCTGTCATAGCCATCACCAGCACCAGCAGAGGAAGGAGAGGGGTCGAAGACGATCCAGGCGTGCTTTTGCTTGCCGTCGTTGAGAGTGAAGGGCGCTTTGGCAGTTGCGATGGAAGAGGTGTTGCCCCTCACACTGAATCCCACGTGGCTCTTGTCTGGGTCGTTGGCGTCGGTGCTTCTGGCCATATCAAACTCCGCGGCTATGCTGTGCTCATCCATGCCTGCATAACCTAAGCTGCCACCGCCACCACTGCCGTTGCTGCTGCCACTGCTACCGCCCGTAGCAGAGTCACTGGCGGAAATCACAAACGCAAAACCTTCCCCTGCATCTCCCGCAGCTGTGGCTGGCAGTGGCTGGTTTGAGAATGGAGAAGGAGAAATAGACGGTGAAGGCCAATGGGCGGCCGCAATCACCAGCCTTGAGAGCAAAAGAGAAGAGTCGGACGGGGAGCTTGAAAAACGCTGCGCCCCATGTGTCGGGCTGTGAGGCTGTGAGTGTGATGCGACCGTTGCTTGCCAGTATTGCTCCCCCCTTTACTGCTGTCTGTGCTGCTATTGGCTGCACGGTTACTGGGCCACCCACCTGGCCTGCTGGTGCGAGGGGGCGAGGGAGTGAGGGCAGGCAGAAATGGAAGGGAACGGCATGCATGGGCATGCAAAAATGGAGTGGAAAGGAGTGGACAGAGAAGGCTGTGGATGGATCGCCAGACTTTCAGAGATCGAGGCATGCCACAGAACACATACCACACACACGACCCACACCACCCTCACTCTCTCCAATTGTCTGTCCCTCATCTTCCCCTCCCTGCACTCACTTCCAGGCACGCAGCTTCCAGGCAGCTCCCCATTGACAAATCCGGGGTTGCAGTCACACGTGGGCACTCTGTTCGGCCCGTCCGCATAGCACAAGCCATGCCCGCCACATGGGGGATCGGCAGCACTCATGCCGCAAAACACATCACAGAGCACTTCTGGCCGCTGCACCGCTGCATCCGCAGCAGAGGGCGTGGCGGGTGTAGGGCAGGAGTAGCCTTGGGTGGGGGTTTGGAGGCAGTTGAAGCGGAAGGAGATGGAACGTTCAGAGCAGTTGGGCGGGGAGGTAAAGCCAGAGGAGAGGTAGTTGTTGTCGAGATCATAGATGGTGAGGTTTGCTGGGATGGGCTGCAGTACGGGGCCTGTCAGCTGGTTGTTGCGCAGGTTTCTGGGAAAAGGGGAGGGAAAGGAGTAGATGAGAGGAGGGGGAAAGACGAAAGCGGTGAATGGTCCTTTGGGAGGGGAGGTAAAGCAGGGAGGGGAGGAGAAGAGAGGGGATGGAGGGATAAGGCTGGGTGCGAAATGGGAGGAAATGTTTGGAATAGAGGGGGATGTGCAGCGCTGAGCAATTTCAAGTTCTTACTAGCAGTTCCATAACGGCACAGGGTAAGGTATGATGTGCTGACTTTGAGACGTCTCAAAGGTGGATAGAAGGAGAGAATTGGCAGTCGAAAAAGACCAGGATAGCGGCAAGCAAACATGGGCTTTAAGCAACATAGAGATGAGATTAGTCAGCACATAGATTAGTCGGCACTGGGGGAGCTGGGGTGGGGGAGAGGTGGAGGGAGGGATGTGGGGAGTAGTGGATGGGGTGATGTGGGACGGACGCACAGGAGAGTGAGGCGAACAAGGCCGGTGAGCTGAGTGGGGATGGTTCCATGCAGACGGTTGTTGCTCAGGTCACTGCAGGGAGAGAAAGATTGAGGAGAGCCGCTCGAGAGAATTATGTGAGATCGGAGATTTGATAAGGAGGATTGGACGGAAGTGACGGAAGCAAGTCTTTGATTGTAGCTAGCTACACTTGTTTTCCACTCAATCAGCAAAGGCCGGAACTCCTTAGCAAATGCACATCCAGCATAGAATCTTCAAAGGAAAAACTAGTGTTGTGCAAGTAGACATCTGTACATACGTACATGCTCAATGCTGGTTAGGAAAGACAATGTTTTGTGGCACGAGGCATGCAGGTCACTCACATGGGTCAGCTGCGCGCATCACTCACATTTCTTGCCTTGCGTAGGTCACTGCGCGCATGACTCACATGGCTTCCATTTTCAACAGCCCTCCGAGAAGAGTGGGCAGGGTGCCGCTGATCTGGTTGCAGCAGAGGTTGCTGCAGGGGTGCAGGCAGAGGGAGAGGGAGGGATTTGGGCCATAATTCCGAAATGGAATGCTGTAGTGGGGCCTGAATGGGGGCCTTTGAGTATGGGAGAGTAAGAAGATGAAAACTGGAGAAGAAGAGCAGTGGGTATATAGGGCGTGGGCAGTGCGTGAGGGTTGGTGGTGCACTGACATGGCTTCGAGGTTGGCGAGTTTGGAGTACTCAGCGGGTATGGAGCCGGTTAACTCGTTGCCACTCAGATTGCTGCCATCCACAAGGTGGCGGCCAGGGGGAATGGGGAGAGAGGGCGGGAAGGCAGGGGGAAAGGAAGGCGGAAGAGAAGAGGGAAAAGATTGGGGACGTAAAGTGGGAAGGATGGGGGTATGAATTCGGAGTGGGGGCCACAAGAAATTCCAAATAAAGGAGAGGCTGCGACAAGAGAGAACGCCACTCACCTTGTGTACCTATTGTAGATGCGTGCCCAAGCAGGTTGCATCGAGTACAATGGACCACTTGAAAATAATGGATTTAAGGAAACGCATGCTACATGCAGAGCCTCGTATCGGACGTGTTTTTATGAGGTTTTCAGGAGAAGAGGAAAGGGAGGGCAGAAGAGAGGGCAGAGGTGCAGTGCAGCACTGACAGGGCCTTGAGGGTAGTTATGCTGACGATGCTGGTTGGAAGAGGGCCGGTCAGGTCGTTGTGGCTCAGATCGCTGGGTGTGAAGGCAGAGAGGGTTGGATTGGAGGGGTGTGGTGTTAGGCAAAATGAAATGAAAGCGACGTGTCGGGACAAAAGGAAGATGGTGGGTGGGTGGGAGCGGTGGGTATGCCCACTTAGCAGCAGGCATTCGTGTGGCGTGACATGGTGAAGATGGATTGAGAAATCACCACCTGTTTGGACTTGGCTGGGATGGCATGACATGATACATGGCAGCAGAAGCAGCAGTGAGTGGGCGTACAGGCTGGTGATGGCATCTAGATATCTAATCCTTGAAGGCACTTCTCCTGATAGCTGGTTGTAACTCAGGTCCCCGCCGTGCCGTGCACATGCAGGGCGGCAAGGGAGAAAGGGAGGGTCAAAGGGGAAGGGATGGGACAGATAGGATGTAATGCATTGGAATAGGGAGATCAAGAGAAGGAGAATGATGACAAACGAGGTACCAGGAGGGATAGGAGTTTTACAGCAAAGCACTAGGATGCACCCCAGCTTGCAGTTGTTCATGCTTGCACATGCAAACGCGGGGTGGGGGTATGCAGATGAGCACGTGGAATAGGCATATGAACTTGCGAAAAATAGCTACGAATGTGTAGGAAGGTACAACACAAGTGCAGTGCACTAGTACTGGGGAGGCCCATGTGCAGCTGCATACAGTTATGCTTGTGAATTTCTAGCTTGACAGAATGGCACACCATCGCATGGAATGGTACGTGTGTGCTTCATTGTACAACAACTTGCATTGCAAGCATTGCTACGCACACAAATTGTACGGCTCCAATTGCTCGCTTGGTTTTTCTTGTGTGTGTATCTGTCTGGTTATGCGGGCTGTTGCAGAATACACTGTGTACATGTGATGCAAGAGGTGGGATGCAGTGCAAGCGGTTGAATGCTTACAGTTTCTGCAGATTTTCATTCCACACAATAAAATTTGCTGGAACAGAACCCGTGAGAAGATTGTTGGAAAGAGATCTGAAGAATGAAGCAGAGAGGCAGGGGAACAGAGCGACACAGCAGTGGAGAGACTGCGGAGATAACTACTACAACGGGAGCTAGACTACGGGCTAGGCACGGGTGCTCGTGTGATCTCTGCGTTCTTTGGTCCTTAGTCGTTTTCCACACTACTTGCTAGTTCACGGGGCAAGTTGGCAAGAGTTTCACTAGAGAAAGTTGACAACAATGGTACAAAGAAGTTGGCATGGCAAGACTACATCAGAGCTAGCATTCAGGTCGGTCGACTGCCAGCACAGCATGGTCGACCGCGTTCTAGCACGACTTGGTCTACCGCGCTCCAGCAGTGCAAAGTCGACGGCGTGCCAACAATGCAGGTTGACGGCGTGCCAGCGTTTCTCCCGCAGTACAGCATCGCACCAGCTTCGCAGGTGCTCGCAGATGATTGGCGTGCTGAGCCTCGTCACCTGCACAGCGCACACACCAAGTCAACCTGGCACTGACGACTGCATCTGATCAGCCACGTCGACCTCGGGATACCACCAACGAGGTCGGACTCGCCAACTTCGCCTGGGCGACCGTCGCACTCCTCCGCAGGACTTCGTCACCCAGGTAACCTGGTCGACCGGGCAACCATGTCGACCAGCTGCTCCTGTATGTGCCCGTCGACGACCACCCCAAGTCGACCTCACCAGGTCGACCACACCCCTGGTCGACCAGCTCCAGGTCGACGTCCCTCCTGGTCGACCAGCTCTACGTCGACCAGCACAGTCGTCAGCCGACCACCCAAGTCGGCTACCCGAAGTCGGCGTCACCAAGTCGACGCCCTCCGCAGGTCGACTTCCTAGGTCAACCCCCCTGAAGTCGGCGCCAACTTCCGGGCCGACCTCTTGAAGTCGGCGACCTCCCAAGTCGGCGACCTTGCAAGTCGGTGACCTTGCAAGTCGGTGACCTTGCAAGTCGGTGACCTTGCAAGTCGGTGACCTTGCAAGTCGGTGACCTTGCAAGGCGGCGCCGACTTCTAGGTCGACGTGCCACATCGCCGACCACCAGTTGAAGTCGGCCGCCGGCTTCCCAAGTCGGCGGCATTGCAGTGGCCCCGTGCAAGTCGACCAACCCCGTCGACCACTGCTGCAAGTCGGCTGTACCTCCCGTACACCCAACCACGAGGTCGGCTCCGCCCAAGCGAGGACGGGGCCAACAACAACTCCCGTTGACAGAGACAAGGCAGAGAGACGGAGCATTGGAACGAGGGGCAGCAGGTTGACACGAGTGGGACACGAGAAGAGGCAAAATGTATACAGATGGAAACACATTCACTTGGTGTGAAATATGCTGCAAATAATATTTCCAGTGTGCAAGAAAGACCATTCATTGCCTTCCGCCACAGGGAAAGATGAGAGGGATGGTGGTGCTGCTAGGGGTCTAGTGAAGGGAGAGAATGTGAAGTGCAGCGAGCAAAGGGATTGCATTGAGGGGAGGGCATACAGCTGCTCAAGATAAGTTAAGGCGGACGGAACGAGCGTGCCCGACAGACGGTTGAAGCTCAGGTTTCTGTGAGGAGAGAGGGAGAGGGAGGAAAGAAAAGAGAGAATGAAGGAGGGGGTGGGAAGGTGTGTTTGGGCGAGGATTAGAAGGGGGCATACGGGGGTTCGCTTATTCGAGTCGGTGGATAACCTGGCAAGGCAGTGGAAAGGGACGGAGGAAGATGTACCACGGTCTGAATACACGAGGACAACAACACATGGGGACATGAGAGCATGGGGACCATGAGGGCACGAGGGGCATGAGGGCATGAGGGCATGAGGGAATAAGTACTATGAGGAGCATGAAGACACCACATGAGTAATCACCAAAGGGTGAGAATGTCACAAGACTAGTGAGGGAGGGATAGTGGGCTGACAGTTTGGTGAGTTTGACCATGAGGGAGAGGGATGAAGGAATGGATCCAGACAGCTGGTTGTGACTCATGTCCCTGTGGCACAGTAGGCATTGCAGGCAAGGCATGGCATGGCATGGCGCGGCATGGCACGGCATGGTAGCAGGTAGTCACATTGGCAACGAAGGGAGTAGAAAGTACAACTCGCTTTATCAAACAGAGGAGAAGCAGGAGCTTGCAAATCAACCGCAACTCAAGTAGAAGAGAAAGAACTTGATTGGATACAGCGCATCCCCACACACCCATACTCCAATCATTCCCCTCTCAGCTACCATGTGGCTCTATGCACTATCTTCTCAGATACACCGGTGAAGGCGCCAATAGCTTGAGTCACTCGAGGAGGATTCAAAAAGAATCCAACAAGGAATTAGAGGAACTAAAATTGACGACACAAATGAGGATTCTACGGGAGTGCACACACTCACAGGTGAGATGTTTTGGTTAGCATGGCGATAAGCGGCTCTGGGATTGAGCCCAAGAGAAGGTTGGACGACAGGCCCCTAAATGGGGGAATGGGTGCAGTGCGGTGGTGAGGCGTGAGTGATTGGAAGGGAGGAATCACATTGATTGTGAGCGATGACTGTGGAAGAGAGGTAGAAGAATGTTTTGGGATGGGTTGGGATGAGATGGGGAGTGATTGACTGGATGGAGTGTGGCAGAGCAAGATGTCTTGGCATGGGATGGGATGGAGACTGACACAGTGACACACGAACACATGCTGACAGGGAGCCACATTCAAACTACCGCATACGGACGGGGTGCATACGCTACCACATAGAATACTGGCAGTGTGGAGAGGTTGCCGAGAGGGCACAAAACACACTGTACTGCGTGGGTACTGACAGGGTGGAGAGCTGGGAGAGGCGACTGTAGCCCAAAGGCAGCGATCCCAAGAAGATGTTGCTGCTGAGGTCTCTGGGGATTGGGAAGATGGGGGGGAAGGGGGCGAAGGAAGTGGAGCGCAAAGCTCCTTAAGAACAAGAAGAATGAGTGATTAAGAATGCAGCAGACGCAAAGGGAATCAGGGACAATCCTCAATGGGACAGGTTAACATCGACGATTAGTGAGTTGAAATTGTTGAGTCGAATAATAACATTTGGATGAGGTTGAGATCGAGTGTACTAGTGCAAGTTGGAAAAAAATGTGAGATCTTTATCAAACTTAAACGACTGTAAGGTAGTAGCAAGGGGGGGCTCCAGTGGATTGGAGGGGATTGATGGGTGGGAGAGGAACTGACAGGTGGGAGAGAGAAGTGGCAAGACTAAGGATGGTGGGCAGCGGCCCTGATAATTGGTTGGAACTCAGATCCCTGCACGTGCAAAGGAGGGGATTTTAACAGGGATACACATTCATCTTAGCCGATTGTGGCAAAAACTCATTCAGATTCAATGGACACAAAAAACCAGTTTTTCAAGATTGTGCACATTCCACCACAGTATAGTTTTTCACCATTTTTTTGGAGTCACCTGAAATCTCCATTCCACCACAAATAGTTTTTCACCTTTTTTTTGGTATAGCTTTTCATTCCCTTTCCGTTCTTTCTAACCCATTTTTACTGTTCTTGATTGCCTCGAGTTCCACAAAATATCAGATATTTATAACAAAAGTTGTTAAAGATGTGTATAACGAATGCTTTGTTCTTTCTAATGCCTAATATCCAGAAACCGGGAAGGCCGGAATGGGCAAGATTAGGAGGACACGTGAGACAGATTAGGAAACAAAGGGATGTTGGAAAGGATGCGTATTACAAACATACACTCTATGATTCAAGATGTAGCTTGCTGCATGCATGCGTGCGTACATACTCGCTTGCTTATGCGAGTGTTGCTTGCCGCTTGCACTCACAGTTTCGTAAGGTCTGTGAGCTGTGTGAGGCTGGAAGAAAGTTCGCCAGATAGCCTGTTGGATCCGAGAGCTCTGGTTGGGTTTGGGGCAGAACCGCAGGAGTCCTGATTAAATCGCATTATGGAACTCTGGCTGGGACTGACTGGTGTTTACGGTGGTGAATTTCGATGGTGCTAAGTGGAGCAGGCGAGCATGCTGTTGGCAAGTGTCGATATGTGATGCCAATGAACGATGGGAAAAAAATCAGGACGAGAGGAAGGTAGGCTTTACTCATGCAGATAGTTCGTGATAGGAAGGAAGGACCGTGTTGAAAGGTGAGTGAGGTGCCGCTGCTGCAGTGATAAAATTTGATTGGGGCAATGTGGAATGTTAGTGTGCAGCTAAGTGCCATCGCATGAAATGAACGGCATGGCATGGCATGGTATGGTGAGGCATAGGCATGGCACGTTATGGCATGTGCATGGAAATGCACGCCTCACAAATTTTGCAATCGCTTGAGTTGAAACATGGAATCAGGAATGGAGCCGTCGAGAGAGTTGCCCGACAAATCACTACGGGGAGGAAGATAGGGAGGGAGGGAGGGATGGGCGGACGGAGAGAGGGAGGGACGGACGTACGGAGGGAGGGAGAAAGTGAGGGAATGAGGGAGGGACGGTGGGAGGGAGAGAGGGACGTTGGGAGTGGGGCAGGGAGGGATGGACGGACAGAGGGAGGGAGGGAGGGAGGGAAGGAGGGAGGGAGGGAGGGAGTGAGGGAGAGAGGGAGGGAGGGAGGGAGGGAGGGAGGGAGGGAGGGAGGGAGGGAGGGAGGGAGGGAGGAAGGGCTGGAGGTAAGGACCAGACCAGAATCAACAAGGACAGTTGCAGAATGAAGACGCCAAATAAACAAAATCAAGGACAACTGGGCACGAGAGGATGAAGGGGAGGGAAGAACAGGAGGGGGGTGTGAAAGATGGAAGAAAGCGGTTGGGGGGAGAGGTGAGAAGGGAGTAAGTTCCATCCCTATAAAGAGGTAATCTGATACTACCCTTGAGAAAGGATGTTCTTACATGGTAATTGCATTCCCGAATTTGGAAATGGTTTCAGGAATCGAACCAGTGAGAGCATTGTTTGCGAGGTTGCTGCGACGAACAGGGAAAGGGCAGGTTCAAAGGGAAGGTTGAGAAATGAGAGGGTGGGTGATAGGATTATGGAGTGATAGTGGAAGTTAGAGTAAAGGAGAAAGCATGTGGCATGGGCACAGTTTAGAGGGTCGAGATTGTTCAAGAGACAATGCAGGTGAATGGTTACACGTCAAGCCCTCACAGGTACGTGAATGCAGCTCTCCAGTTGAGTGGAGCCGGCATGGGTCCGTGTGGAGTCGGTATGGATCCTGTAAAGCCACTACCTTTTAAATCCCTGCACATGCGCATGCACATGGTGACATGGAGATCCACATGCACGTGCACACACAGCCACATGCACATGCACATGCACATGCATATGCACAGTCAGGTGCACATGCAGATGTAAGGTAATGAGTGAGTCGGGAGGCATGTGGAGACCACAGGGTGGAGAGGGGCGGGAAGGCAGGCAAGGAGGGCGAGGAGAGAGCAGACGGTTAAAATGGGGTAGCGAGGGGTAGGTTCAGGTGCGGGACAATCCAGGGAGGGCAACGAGGTGCACACATAAGCTTGCAACACTACTGAACGTCTAAGAATGCTGGTGGATCTTGCAAAGGAAGATCTGTGGCAAAGGAAGATCTGTGGCAAAGGAAGATCTGTGGCAAAGGAAGATCTGTGGCAAAGGAAGATCTGTGTCAAAGGAAGATCTGTGTCAAAGGAAGATCTGTGGCAAAGGAAGATCTGTGTCAAAGGAAGATCTGTGTCAAAGGAAGATCTGTGTCAAAGGAAGATCCGTGTCAAAGGAAGATCTGTGTCAAAGGAAGATCTGTGGCAAAGGAAGATCCGTGTCAAAGGAAGATCTGTGTCAAAGGAAGATCTGTGGCAAAGGAAGATCTGTGTCAAAGGAAGATCTGTGTCAAAGGAAGATCTGTGGCAAAGGAAGATCTGTGTCAAAGGAAGATCTGTGTCAAAGGAAGATCTGTGTCAAAGGAAGATCTGTGTCAAAGGAAGATCTGTGTCAAAGGAAGATCTGTGTCAAAGGAAGATCTGTGTCAAAGGAAGATCTGTGTCAAAGGAAGATCTGTGTCAAAGGAAGATCTGTGTCAAAGGAAGATCTGTGTCAAAGGAAGATCTGTGTCAAAGGAAGATCTGTGTCAAAGGAAGATCTGTGTCAAAGGAAGTCTTGGATTCGAACCGCAACAAGCGACTGGGCCTCCTCAGAAGTATTAGCTACGTATGAGGGCGGGTTACTTGTAGAGCGGGAACAAAGTAAAAGTCGGGCTTGATAAGTCTCAATCAAGCATAGGCGTACACGTTTCCGCTGTCAGGCCTTTGTTTGAATGGTGCAAGCAAACAATCTGGTTGGGTGTGACATGACACATGCCAACACTTTACTGTGCGTTCCTCACAACTTCATTAACACGCCAACGAACCAGCCATTGGCTCGACTCGTTAGAGGTGAAAACTTGAAATCGATGAGCCAAGCCAGCACACCGAGCCGCCGGATCAGACTCCTGTTCGAACTCGCACTGGCATGCATGCATGCATGCATAGTATTCTCTGCTCGCAACGCGCACTCGCCAGTACCAGTGGAAGCAGTGATGCAAATGCCAGTGGTGCTGCTGCCAAGTGTGTGGTTGCTGTATTCTAGTTTGGGCACCTGATTTGAGGTCTCAGGCAAGCCCCCTCTCAGCAGCAGGGTGTGCTGCTGATGGAGCAGCGTGCGTGCATGCACTTGCTGACAGTAAAAGCTAGAGTGCTGACCTTTGAGCTCCTCATCTCAGGATAAGAGCCAGACCTCAAGGTAGAGCAGAGTTTCGGAGAATTCAGGCGGGATATCTCTACGAATCTAGGGAAGAAGAGGACAAGGGAGTATGAATACAAGCGAGAGTGGTGCTGGCTTGCTCACAGGGACAGGAGCAGTGGGAGGTCGACTAGGAATTGGGGAATGGAGCCGGAAAACAAGTTGCTACTGAGATCACTGCAATAATGGAAACAGATGGTCAAGAGGCAGAGAGGGAGGGGGGAAGAAGAGGAGAGGGAGAGACAGAACGAAAGTCAATGGGAGATACATATAGAAAAGCATCGCACTCAAATGTTTGAGACGTCTCAAAGCAGAAGACAGATGATGGAAGATAGACAGCGGGGAAAGATGGTTGGAGAGTATGAGGCTGGGAGAACCCAGGCCAAGACAAGCTTGCGGGAGACCAGAGTGGCAAGTCTAAGCAAGCGAGGAGAGATTTCGGTACAAGGAACGAGGGAAGGGTAAAAGGAAGGTTGTTGGAGTGAGGCTGGCTGATTGAAGCAAGGGAAAAGACTGGATGCAGGGTGCTGCCAACTCATATCCTAGCCTTGCACGAAGGTGTTGAAACGGCTCAACACAGGCTGTGCAATGCAATGTAATTTCTGACTCAAGGGTGATTTACCTGACTGACAGTAGGGCATCATTACAGCAAGAGCAGAACAAGGAGCGTTACAGCCAGATCAGAGCTGGTCCTTACAGTGTCCTAAGTTTATCAAGTCTGGAGAGGAAGGTGGGCGGGGTGTTGGTCAAACCGCTGTTTGACAGACCACTGCCAGTAGACGGACAGGGGAATGGGGTGGTGAGGGAAAGCAGGGGGTATAGTTTGAGAGTTGTCGGAGAAAATGGTCAGTGGAAGGATGGTGAGGAGAGGCCAGCGCGAATGGTGCCTTGTGTGTACTGGAGAGGGCAGCTGTGGCATGAGCAGCAGAGTGATGAGGTAAGAAGGGTCAGCAGGCTAAGCCTCAGAGGCAGATCAAGCGCGTATAAAGCAGGAGGAGCGAGCAGCAGAATGGCATGAAGGGATTGAGATGTGCAATGATAAATACGGGGCCAGAGATAGAGGCTACCACAGCATGCATGTTGGCGGACAGCGAGGTGAAGTCAATTCAGGAGGTATTGTAGCGATAACAGAAGATGCTCACAGGGAGGTGAGGGATGCGATAGCTGATACTGGATTTATGAAGGCTTCAGAGATGCTGTTGCCACCCAGGTAGCTGGCTAGCGGTAAGGGTTTCGGAAGGTATTGGTGGAAACGTGCGTACAGCAAGCATTACTGAACTGTGGATAAATCATGACGAGCATACATGAAACTAGAATGAGCGCGAGCAAGAGCATGGGGATGAGAATGCTGGAGCATATGGTACAGAGCTGAGCGCATGAGCATGAGTAAGAGCGTCCACAACACATATCGCATGGAGAGGGAAGGGGAAGGGGAGGTGAAGGGGCAGGGAGAGGGAAAGGGAGAGACGAAGGAGAGGGGAATGGATCGAGGAGGAAAATACACATGCAGAGAAAATGTTGCTGGTGACAGGTGGCATGTGTCCACAAATCGAGAGCATGTATAGAACCAAATGTTCCAAGGGATTGAAGGCAGAGAGGAGGGGAGAGGAAGGAGCGAGGAGGGAAAGGGGAATGAGAGAGGAGGAAAGAGGAGGGAGCACTAACAGGTCTTGAAGCCTAGTCAAGCTCGCCAAACTTGGTAGTGGCCCTGTTATACGATTGTTGCTAAGGTCCCTGCCATGCAAGGACATACAATGCCATGCCATGTCATGCAATACCATGCCATGCCATGCCATGCCATGCCATGCCATGATATTCACACGATGTAATGTGAAGCCACGAGTGCATGCGCACGAGGATGGGCATATATTGGGCACTCGAACCATACATTGGGCAGATGAGAACAGTCTGAGTGAGAGGGATGAGGATGCATTGGGAGAGGGATGTATGGTGAGAGGGACGTATGGTGAGAGGATTCATACTGAAATGTATTACAGACACAGCATGCACGAGCCCTTGAATGAAGGCATTCTCACACATGAACAACTCGGAGCCCCATGCCATGTCATGCCATGCTATGCAGAATCAACCCACTATGGAGACAAAGGCAAGTGTGGGGGGGGGCGAGTGAGCGGCTGACAGTAGCGAGAGGAGGTTAAGCTTAGTGAATTCTGTGGGAAGAACGCCTTGGATCCCACACCCAGCTGCACGACTGAAGCAATAGGCAAGTGAACGGGAAGAGATTCGGATGTGCATGAAAGCGGACGTGAGTGGAATTTTTCAAAGAGTTGAAGAGTCATTGCTGAATGGGCGGATCATGAATAGAGCTGGAAGATTAGAGGAGAATGTCAAGTACTTGCTGCTGGAGGTTGCAATATAGTTCTGAGATGCAAAATGACAAGTGAGGAGAACTAGTTAAAGCACAATGAGTCTAGTTCTGACCATGCATTGCACAATACTTCAAGCACATTGGGCTTCTGCTGTAAGGGTGCTGGTGCGCGTGCTGGCGCTGGTGATGGTGCTGCTGATGATAATGCTGGTACTGGTGCGGATGTGCAATGCAAGCTGAACACTGATACGAACTGGGATCTTTAGTGAACTTACAGCGATTGCAAGAACAATATGTTCTTTACTGTTCCTGAAAGGGTTCCTGACAAAGGGTTGTTGGAAATGTCTCTGGCGGGAGGTGATGAGAGTGACGAGGAGATCAAAGAACGAAAGAAGGATGCAGGAATCTATGAGAAATTTTGGCTCGAAACATCCGAAAGAAACGGCATGCAGTGAGAGTGGAGTTTGAGGATCAGAAGGGCAGCATGTGTCTGATCAGAAGCGCAGCATGTGTCTGATCAGAATCGCAGACGCACAGCGTGTAGAGACTGGTGAAGACGACGATTGCCTGGCTTATGTCGCCTGTCAGCTTATTGTTCGCCACAGACCTGTGGCACTCAGCAGAGGGGAGGAGGATGGGGAGGCGAGATGGGGGAAGAGGGGGAGGAGAGTGACCTAGATGTATCTCCTACTTCATTAGTACAACGGACTATTTGAGATGGGGAAGACAACAGCAGAGATTGGTTAAATGGGGGTAAGGGGAGGAGGTAGAATGTATGCGTGCGTGAGAAGGAGGTGAGGAAACATGCAAGTGTACAGTGGATAAGGGGAAGCGGGAGAGCGAGGAGAAGGGGAAAGGAAGCGCGAGAATAGGAGAGGGAGAGAGATACACCAATCATTCTGGTCTGGGGTGCCCCAACCCTCTGCAGCCTCAAATGATGGGGTTCAACATTATTGGCCTTTGTCAGCTGATAATTGGCTCTCTCAGCAAATTGTGGCTCAATCTCAACATTACTGGGTGCTTAATCACATTGGTTACCCCATAGTCCTGGGTGCGCCCTCTCTTGGTTCCGCCCCCTTCTCTCACTTTCTTAATAAATATAACTCTCGAGTTCACCTCATCCCAACTATGGGATACTCACACGCCTCCCTTCTCTGCACCGTCCCAGTACACATGGATAGAGCGACTCACACTGTCACGAGGCCCTTCATTGCAGAGAGGGCGTTGGGAAGAGAACCAGAAAGGGAATTACCGTTGAGGAACCTGCGTTGGCAGCACACACGGGCAAGTGAGGGTCAGCACCACACTGCACGCAGGCAGGAGCCATGGATGGAGAGAGGAGCATGGATGGATGGAGGCAGGTGATGACGTGCGGTGGGGGTGATGAGGGTGCAGTAGGGGGAAGCTTACATGCTCCGTAACGTGTTTAGGTTGGACAATGGCGAGGGAATGGTTCCTGAGAACTGGTTGTTGGAAATATCTCTGATGTTGACGGGGCATAAAAAGGGTTGGATGAGGAGGGGAGCGAGGGAGAGAGGGAGCGAAGGAGTGAGGGAGGGAATGGGGAGCCTGCTTTTGAGTCATTACACGGCCACGGAAACGCTTGGGCGTCGAATGAGAGGAGAGGCAAAGTGAAGGAGCCAGGGCAGTGTTTGCTGGAGCCTGAAAAGGTGTTTGATGGTGACAAAACGACAACAGTGGGTGCGTGGAAGACAACACAGTGGTGTGGACATTTAAGTTGACTCAGCATTCAAATCACTGGTTGCTAGAGTCATGCTGACAAGGAGGGAAGCACCAATTTGCGCATGGGTAAGGGGTTGGGGTGCAAGGGGGCACATGAAAACAGGAGACATAGGGGGGAAAATGGCGAGCATGAGAACATGGGTAGGATGGTGCAGTAGACGCGGCATGGTACGCACTGCATTGCATGGAATGGCGTGGCATAGCATGGCATGGCACTGCATGACATACACGGCAGTGCGTGGTACTGCATTGCATGGCATGGCCTGCCATCGCATGGCATGGCCTGCCATCGCATGGCATGACATGGAATGGGGTGGAGTGGCGTGGCATGACGTTCCATAGCATGGCATGGTGTGGCATGACATCACATGGCACGGCATGGCATGGGCCATAAGGGCACAGCATGGTGCATCGGTGTGGACACGAGCTTACAGAGTGTTGAGATTGGTGAGTGTGCTCAAGCCAGAAGGAATGGTGCCCGAGAGGCGGTTGTTGGCCACAGACCTGCATGGCAGAGAAGACCATTGGTGCATGCGTGTGTAGCCCAACAAGGGTTTTATCATTGGCCCACTGGTCTCTGCTCAAACTTTCTCTATACATTAGCATTTTTGGTGTCCATCAAAACTTGACTAGTTTTTGCTTACTGATCAATCTTCAGCACTAGTCGATTTCTTCTCTCATTGTGTATTTTATTTGGGGCTGACGCATAACATGACCACATAGACATCTTTTCTCTTTTTATTGACAGTAGTCAAGTGGAACTGGACTACTGGGATTCCCGCCTCCCTCCCCCTCCCGCCTGCTCCGCCTGCAAAGAGACTGCCCCACCACCTGCATCATCCATGCTTTTGCCAGATCTGCATGGATCCGGCATCATACTGACAGATTCGCACGGGAAAATGTAATTGCTCATGTATACTCTCCACTCTGTCTCCATTGCTCATGTATACTCCCCTGCCTCTCTGCTACGGAATGTTCCGGAACACATAAGGGAGTGACTCACATTTCCAGCAGGCTTGTCATTGCAGACAATGCATTGGGAAGAGACCCAGAAAGGGAATTCTGGCGGAGGTACCTGCATTGGCAACACACACAGGCAAGTGATGCTCAATACAGCAGTGAATGCAGGGGAGGGAGAAGCATGGATGGAGGCAAGTGATGGCGTGCAAAGGGGACAATGGGGGTGCAGTTGGGGGGGTACTTACACGATGCGCAAATCTGTTAGTTTGGAGATCTCCGAAGAAATTGTTCCTGAGAACTGGTTGTTGGTGAGATCTCTGATGTTGATAAGTGCACGACAGGGGTCGCGTCGAGAGGGGAGGAGGGAAGGAGTGAGGGAGGGAGGAAGGGACGGAGGGAGGGAGGGAAGGAGGGAGGAAGGGAGGGGGGGAGTGTTCCTTTGAGGCATGCACGCAGTAACAAAAATTGCTTGCTGGAGAATCGTATGAGTTCGATGGAGCTGGTCAAACCTATACTGGTTTTGGGTCGAACTCATACGATTCTGTTTGCCTGGAAATGTACTTGATGCTGACAATGGGAGAATAGAGGTGGAAGACCGGGTGGAGTGAATATTATCGTTGCCTCAGGACTCATTACTGGTTTCTATATTCATGCTGACAAGAATGGTAGCAACAGGGGGTGAGTGGGTGAGTGGGTCAGGGGTGGGGTGGGAAAAGGCAGATGGAGACTGGCAGTGGTGCTGACAGGAAGGAGTGGTGGAATGGAAGGAGGGAGTGGCAAGCACGAGCTGGTGTGTAGGATGGTGGTCAGTACACATGGCGTGGCATGGCATGGGATGGTATGGCATGCACAGCATCGCATGGCACTGCATGGCATGGGATGGTATGGCATGCTCAGCATCGCATGGCACCGCATGGCATGGGATTGCACAGCATGGAATGGCATAGCACAGCATGGAATGCCATGGCCCGCGTGCTTCAGTGTATAAGCAAACTTACAGTGCGTAGAGATATATGAGTGTGGTAAAGACAGGAATCATGCCTGCGAGGCAGTTGCGGCTCACAGACATGCGTAGCAGAGCAGCAGACCATAGAGCAGCAGACCAGCAGCAGACGATCGGTGCATGCAAAGCACAGCAAGGGTGTCAACACTACTGATTGATGCAGCATAAATGGATATCGGATGTGAAACATCTGAATCGCTTGATACCATACAATGTATAGACACAGCTGCTGGGCAGAGAGACAAAGATGCAGTGCGGGAGCAAGCTCACAGATAATTGAGTCCGGTGAGCGTGCTCAAGCCAGGAATGGTGCCCGAGAGACGGTTGCCGCTTAAGGACCTGAAAGGCATCAGGACAGCGCGAGAGAGTGGCATCATTGTTTTCTGCATCAAAAGAGATAATTGATGTGGAACATTGGAGCCGTGGCTTGTTGCTGGCCTCGTGCGGGGATTCATTTGTGGTGCTGACTTATTGTACCTATCAAGAAACACCATACATGCCATCCTGACAATAATTTGTTATTGGACTCTTATTTGATTCACAAAATGGTTGTCTTCTATCATACACGGGATGGCCACAGCTGCTATCCAGATATCCAGTTATACAATGGCCCATTTCTAGGATATTGTGCTACGAAATTCTATTACGTAAGTGAGTTCAACACACCCTAAGTACATCACAACGGAGATAAGAAGGTTGAGTTGGTGATTGAGGGCAATCCCCAATAAACTGGCTGGTTTTTCCAATTTTTGGGTTAAAGATTTCCGTTGATCATATGTAGATAAGGTAGACATGATCAAACAAGCTGAAAAACATAGGCACAAAATAGAAATATAAATATACTTGAATTACAGTACGTGTGAAAACGAGTGAACAGTATTGTTTCCTACTTTTTGTCATGACCGAAGTCGAGTATGATTGTTTGAGTAGGACAACAAAAATTAAGGACAATGTTCTGTTGAGTGCAAATGCTATTCTTTGCACGTCATGCAGCCGCCTGCATATCATCTCGCATCACACGAACGGTTCGCGCACATTCATTTTCACACTTCACTTCATTCGCATTCATGGCGAGTTCATATTCGTTCATGAAAGCTCATGACGAGGCATCGCGAACTTCCATGAGTATTCATTTAGTGTTCATGGCGAGGGAGCATGACGAAGATTCACAAGTGTTTCATGAGTCCCCACGAAGCGAGACTCATGAAGAGGTGCGTGTGTTCACGAGGAGTCAATTTTGACTCGTGAAAATTCATCGCGTCAGTCAAGGTCAACTGTGCGGAAATATCAGGACCCGCGCGTGGGGTCCTGATCGTGCGTGTGGGCCCTCAGGCCCGCGCGTGTGCCTCGCACTGTTGCGAGCGTGCACTGTGGGCACGATCGCAACAGGACAGGGCGAATGATCGTCCTGCCTACGCGCAGGACTGCGCACGTCAGTGCACAGTACCGCACGACCAAAAAATCGGTCGTGCATGATTACGGTAAAGGACGAGCTCGGGATTACGGTTGAAAAAACGAATCCCGCGTTGACTCGGCGTACAGGCAGCTTCGCCGGAAACATCGTGCGCGTAACGCGACATTTCGATACAGGAAGAAAACGGTGAAAACCGTTTTTCAACTGTGAGACTTCGTGAAAACGGTAAATCCACACGAGTGTTCATAATTGCCAACGAGAATTCATGAGTACTCATGTGTCGAGTCAGCAGGTCATTTGGCAGACATGAGATTTGAAGACAGTTTTCTTCAACAGGCAAATCAAGCCAAATGCCGCAGCAGTTTGACAACCGTTTTCTTTGGCATATCTGGCAAAGTCCTGGACTCCAGTTAAACAACCGTTTTGTGTGCTTTCCTTCTCTGTGTTTAGGAGTTTATATAAAATGCATGCTTGTACCTGCTTGAATCAATCAATGCTGTTATGCTTTCACTCTGGAATTCTACTACTACGTATTGATGAGAGTAGAAACGCTCACATGGTGCTGCCGAAACGCTGCTCGGCCAGATCTCTCACCCTACAAGCAAGTTAAGCATAACTACTCCCTTATATGGTTTTCTAGGCCCTTGGTTGGGAGGTGACAAGCTGTCACACTCGGAGGGTCTTAAAGGAAGTTAAGTGTTGCTAAGCTTCAGCTTGTAGTGAAGTTTTATACGCTTCCGCATAGGCTATAGCTGTCAACACGTGGTATCAGAGCTGGTACTTAGTCGTTTCAACGCACTAGACGATCGAACCGGCTGGAGAAGAAGGGAACTCAGCCCCCGCGAGCAGTGGTAGCCAGGAATCTGGAGTCTTCGCGCCTAGGACAGCCCAGACGAGTCAGGGCCCGCTGCTAAGGGAGGTGCTGAAAAACTTATCCGTTGATAAGTTTAGTCGCGAAGGATATGATGACCGGTCGTGGAAGATACAGCTGTACTTTTGGTAAATAAGACTTCTCAAGTTGATGATCGGTAGTGAGAAACGCCCTAGTGCCCCGGAACTTCAACATGATTGGGACGAACGTTCATCCGCCGGGTACTACATTCTCTCACAGAGTCTAGATCTCGCCCAACGCCAGCACATTATGCACCTGCTCCCGGAGGATGAGTGTGGCCCCAAGGCATGGGCCGTGCTCAAGGACCTCCATGCCCCCACCTCAGTTGTTGCCACACTCATGTTGGAGAAGGAGCTCTCTACCCTTCGTCTCAGTGAAGGAGAACCCGTCCAGCCCGTCTTGGACAAGATGAGGGAACTCTACGCCAAGGTCGCCATTGCCGGAATTACCTACCCCGAGCAAACCAAGTGTGTGAAGATGATGTCGCTGTTGCCGGAGTCATGGATGATCTTCACGAGCGGCCTCAGCCTTCCCCAAAACCAGGATCAGTGGACGTTGGAGTGGATCCGGACCAAGATCCTTGAGGAGGACTTCCGGAGGCGTCAATTGAGGGGAGGTGACGAGGGGAGCAGCAGCTATGCCATGCAAGGAGGAAAGAGGGGTAGCGGCAAGAAATGGCAAGGTGCTGGGAGAGGAGCTTTCAAGGATGAGGAGGACTCCAACCAACAAGGCAGTAGAGGAGGAGGACGTGGCGGAGGCCGAGGTGGCCGAGGGGGAGGAAGGGGACCTGGGAGAATGGATGGCAAGTGTTGGTATTGTGAGAAGGTGGGTCACCCATGGTTTAAATGCAGAACTGAACCCTCTTGGTGGACCCCCTCCAACAGGTCACAAGATGGGAGCGGCGCCGGAGCGGTCGCCGATGAGGAACCGGCTGAACACAAGGAGAGAGAAGCCGGACAGTTCTTCCATATTGGAGAGCCGGAAGAGGATGCGGTGATCGCCCATGCTGAAGACGAGCTGCACCCGCTCAACATGTGGATCTTGGATACAGGAGCGACATGGACCATGACTCCAAGGGCCGAGCTCCTTGACAAAGTGGGGACTGCACCCATTGCCAAGGTGAAGTCAGCTTCCGGCCACGCTCTCAAGGTGACGGGGGCGGGGCGTGCTGCATTCAAAGGAGCAGACGGCAAGCCGGTGGTGCTGAGCGACGTGCTGCTCGTCCCCGACCTGAAAGCCAACCTGATCTCCCTGCGGAAGCTGGCCAAGTGCGGGGTCAGCACCTCCACCAATGGTGCCAAGACATTCAAGGGGCAGCTGGGAACAAGGATGTTGTGGGACCTGCATGAGAGCTGTGACATTTGCAGGTCCATGTGGCAGCTGCCGGTGATGGCATGGGGCAAGGGGAACAGTCCACAAAGGGAGTGCAATGCTGTAGCTGCAGAGGAGCTGAGGGTTTCAGCACGGGGTGATGAAACGGACTGGATGACAGCACACCGCCGCCTCGGGCATATTGCACTGCCCGCACTGCAGCAACTGTAAAAGGAGGAAGGGGTCAAGGGCCTGAAGCTGATTGGTGCAGCAGTCTCTCACAAGTGTGAAACTTGCATGCTGAGCAAGTTCACACGCCTCCCGTTTCACGCAATCGAGGGCGGCGGCAAGAAGCTTTTAGAGCTCGTGCACATGGATGTGGTGGGGCCGCTGTCGGTGATAGGGGAACGAGGTGAGAAGTACTTTCTCACCATTGTTGATGATTGGAGCCGTGTGACCTGGGCTTACCCAATCAAGAAGAAGGACCAAGTGCCGTCCATCATTCGTGACGAGTGGCTGCCATTGGTGGAGAAGCAATCCGAGCACAAAGTGATGCGGATAAGGACTGATAGGGGTGGGGAGTTCCTTGGGGAGGAGTTGACCACGTGGCTGAAGAAGCAGGGAATTATTCGTGAGCTCACCACCTCCTACACACCTCAATCCAACGACGTAGCGGAAAGGGCAAACCGGAGAGTGCTAGAGACAGCACGGGCACTTCTCATCGAGTCCGGCTTGGGAAACACCAAGTGGCCTCATGCTGTGCGTCACGCCACAGTGGTGAAGAACCGGGTGTTCACCAACGTTGGCGGTGAGTCATGGGTCCCCAGGGAAAGGTGGCTTGGGAGGAAACCGCCTATTGATATGCTGCGTGTGTTTGGCTGCATGGCAATGGCCAACATCCCAAAGGCACACCATAGCAAGTTGGGTGTAATGGCTGTTTGGTGTGTGCATTTGGGGTTGGCAGCAGAAAGCAAGGGGTGGCTATTGTGGGAACCGAGCAAAGGAGTGGTGTTTGATAGCAGGGATGTCAAATCTATGGAAGACATTGCCTACGGAAGCTGGTCCAAGCAGCCAAAGGAGAAACTCATGCAGCAGCTGGAGCAAGCAACGATGGGGTTTGAAGCGGAGGAGTGGGTAGCAGAGGAAGGTGCAACAGCACTCGAGGGGGAGGGAGCAGCAGAGCTTCCAGTGGTTAAGGAAGTGGAGCCAGCAGTTGCACCTGAAGAACCTCACCCCATAACACGTGTGATTCCCCCCACTCTTCCCCCACGAAGGACCCAATCCAAACTCCCGCCCACAGGTCGTGCTCTTTCACCCATGATCGAAAGGCAGATGCGAGCAGCCGCATTGAAGCTAAGAGGTTACGGAGGAGCAAGGGGAGAGCAACAGCAACACGACGCATTGCTGGTGCTTCAAAGTAGCTGTGACTCTGATGAAGATGAGGAGGAGAACGTCTACTGTTTCATGGCACCCGCACCAACCCAACCCCTGACCATGGAAGAAGCACTTTACGGACCGGACAGGGATAAATGGCTGGCATCAAGGGATGCGGAATACAACAGTCAGATGGAGAACGGGCCTTGGGAGCTGGTGCCGCTGCCGGAGGGAAAGAAAGCCATACAATGTGGCTAAATTCCCGGGATCAAGACCGACAACAAGGGAGCTGTGTCAGTTTACAAAAGCAGGCTGGATGCAAGGGGGTATCAACAAAAGGAAAGGGAGGATTACAAGGAAACGTTTGCTGCAACAGCGAAGCCGCCAACACTTTGTGTTCTCCTCGCCGGTGCAGCTATGTGTGGGTGGGTGATTGTCCAGATGGACATCACCACGCCTTTTCTCTACGGGCTTGTAGACGAGGAGGTCTACATGACGCAGCCGCCAGGTTATGAGGACGGTAGCGGACGTGTGTGCAAGCTGATCAAAGCCATCTACAGCCTCAAGCAAGCACCTTGCTGCTGGTACAAGAAGATGTCATCAGTGTTGGAGGAAATCGGCTTCAGGGCAAGCGCATGTGACGAGAGCCTCTTCCTCATGGGGGAGAAGGAAACTCTGGTCATGTTCCTCGTGTACGTGGATGATATCCTCCTATTTGGGAGCAGCAAGCAGGAGGTGATGAAGGTGCAGCAGAAGCTGATGCAAAATTTCAAGTGCAAGACCTTGGGGGAGGCCAACTACTACCTTGGCATGCACGTTGAAAGGGACGTCAACAACAGATGGGTTGCACCAGGAGAAGTACATCAAGGACATGGGAAGCAAGTATGAGGTTGAGGTCGGAAGGAAGACTGCCACACCACTTCCATCCGAGTTCAAACTCGTCAAGGCTGGCGAGAATGAAGGGGTGGATCAGCGGGAGCAGGCTCGTTTTCAGTCTGTGGTGGGGAGATTGCTCTATGCAGCAGTGCACACTAGGCCGGATGTCTCTTTTGCTGTGGGGCAGCTGGCTAGGGTGGTGCAAAACCCCACCGAGGAGCAGGTGGATGCAGCTGACCGCATCATGAGGTATTTGAACTCCTATCCTACCGTTGGAGTTCAATACTCAGTTGCGGCTTAAAGGAAGCAGAAGGGAGCCGAGGTTCTCAAGGAGAAGGAGGAGTATCTTGGAGAAAGGGAGTTGTTCCTCACAGGTTTCTCATATGCATCATGGGCCTCGGAAAATGAAGACATGTCCTCAGTGGGAGGGTATGTGTGTGTGATTGGTGGTGGGCCCGTGAGCTGGAGGTCAAAGAAACAGGTGGAAACGGCGGGTTCATCTGCTGAAGCTGAGTACATGGCAATGTATCATGCAGCGAAGGAGCTGATTTGGCTGAGGAAGCTGCTGGAGGAGATAGGGCATGAGCAGAAAACTGCTACTGCATTGTTTTGTAACAACTCCAGTGCCATTGCTATGTCCAAGAATGCTGTGCTGCATGGGCTCACCAAGCACATGCAGATCAAATGGCATTGGCTGCGCAAGGAAGTGCAGAGGGGAACCATTCAGCCCATCTACGTGAAGACCCAGCAGCAGCCGGCAGATTTTCTCACGAAGCGGCTGGCTGAAGAACCCCACTGGCGTTGTGTCAAGTTGTGTGGCATGAGCCTTAACTAGGCTCACACATGACGGGGGAGTTGGGAGGCAAGTAAGCGACTACTTGAGGGGGAGTTTGTTGAGTGCAAATGCTATTCTTTGCACGTCAAGCAGCCGCCTGCATATCATCTCGCATCACACGAACGGTTCGCGCACATTCATTTTCACACTTCACTTCATTCGCATTCATGGCGAGTTCATATTCGTTCATGAAAGCTCACGACGAGGCATCGCGAATTTCCATGAGTATTCATTAAGTGTTCATGGCGAGGGAGCATTATGAAGATTCACGAGTGTTTCACGAGTCCCCACGAAGCGAGACTCATGAAGAGTTGCGAGTGTTCACGAGGAGTCAATTTTGACTCGTGAAATTTCATCGCGTCAGTCAAGGTCAACTGCGCGGACATATCAGGACCCGTGCGTGGGGTCCTGATCGTGCCTGTGGGCCCTCAGGCCCGCGCGTGTGCCTCGCACTGTTGCGAGCGATCACTGTGGGCACGATCACAACAGGACAGGGCGAATGATCGCCCTGCCCACGCGCAGGACTGCGCACGTCAGTGCACAGTACCGCACGACCAAAAAGTCGGTCGTGCATGATTACGGTAAAGGACGAGCTCGGGATTACGGTTGAAAAACCGAATCCCCGAATCCCGCGTTGACTCGGCGTACAGGCAGCTTCGCCGGAAACGTCGTGCGCGTAACGCGACATTTCGATACAGGAAGAAAACGGTGAAAACCGTTTTTCAACTGTGAGACTTCGTGAAAACGGTAAATCCACACGAGTGTTCATAATTGCCAACGAGAATTCATGAGTACTCATGTGTGGAGTCAGCAGGGCATTTGGCAGACATGAGATTTGAAGACAGTTTTCTTCAACAGGCAAATCAAGCCAAATGCCGCAGCAGTTTGACAACCGTTTTCTTTGGCATATCTGGCAAAGTCATGGACTCTAGTTAAACAACCGTTTTGTGTGCTTTCCTTCTGTGCGTTTAGGAGTTTATATAAAATGCATGCTTGTACCTACTTGAATCAATCAATGCTGTTATGCTTTCACTCTGGAATTCTACTACTACGTATTGATGAGAGTAGAAACGCTCACATGGTGCTGCCGAAACGCTGCTCGGCCAGATCTCTCACCCTACAAGCAAGCTAAGCATAACTACTCCCTTACATGTTTTTCTAGGCCCTTGGCTGGGAGGTGACAAGCTGTCACACTCGGAGGGTCTTAAGGGAAGTTAAGTGTTGCTAAGCTTCAGCTTGTAGTGAAGTTTTAAACGCTTCCGCATAGGCTATAGCTGTCAACATGTTCTTAGTATTACGATACTCATAAACAATTGTTGCTCAGTTGGAAGAAAAGAAAAGAAAAAAAAAAACAAACAAACAAGCAAACACTGGAACTTTGCAGGAATGTGACATTTTGTTGTGCCGATCCTCACAAGTGGCATCGGTGAAGCAGGTGGCAGTGCTGGCTCTTTGAAGGGGGGAGAAGATGAGTCGAGTTTACTCAACTCGGGTAGAGTAATAATTAACCGCCCTCAGTAAGTGGCTGACTAACGAAACCTTCATTCGAGTTTTACTCAACTCGGCTCAATCGTGTCAAGTGAAAACAAGTGGACTAAAACTAGGCTCGTAAAATACTCATGTCGAGGACCAAGTCAACATGTTGTATAACACCCATCCCACAAAAACCATAACTACACTAAAATAGGACACAACAAGTACATACACACAATGGTTTTGGAGTCTCATTTGACGGTGGTGTCGGATTATCATAACGAAATACATTGGGCACACTACACACAGCTGCTGGCTGGTCAGAAAGCTTAGACTTGCAGCGACTTTGACTATGCATCAATTGGGAGGATGGCCAGGAGCCATTGAGGGCACTTCAGAGGAGAGTGGTGCGGAAGCTTGCTGTGAGACCCGAAGATACGTTTGAGGTGCACGGGCGAGGAGGCAGACTTTGGCATTGCGTACTTGCTGCTGTAATGTGATGTGACTCGGTGCAAAGTAGGAAACTTTCAGGGACAGTCGGAGAAAGTTGCTGACGACCCAAGTAGCAAACACATCAATCCGGTCAAATCACAGCTCACTCCTATGTGGGAGGCTGATGCAGATCTGTGTTTCAAGTCAAGCCTGTTGCTGCTACGGGCACAACTCACAGGGTCTGGATCGCTTTCATGCGGCTGATGTCACTGGGAATCGATCCTGTCAGCTGGTTGTCCCCCAAGTTTCTGGTCAGAAGGGATGCAGAGAAGATGCAAGGTTTGGGAGGAGACTGGAGTTGTATGAAAAGGTGGGGATTACGGTAAATTGCGTGGCACGGAGCAGTGGCATATAATCACAATAGTTAGAGACGATTGAGTCAACAGAGAACAATCAAGCGCATCAGAGGTCAATACTGGTCGAACGGAGAACATGGATGCAAGTTGCTTGCTGGGTGTCATAGGCAAATAATGAGCTGTGGCCTCCAGCCTGCAAGTACAGTGCCAAATCCATAGAGCTCTGAGAGGACATTTGAGACATTACAAGAAAAAAAAAAAAAAAAAAAAAACAGGTGTAGCACCAGAGGCGCACAGTTCTGCAAGAAGTGGCGGATCGCTGATTTGGCTGGGTATGGTGCCCGATAGCTGGTTGAGGTGGAGTTGACTGCAAGGTATGCAAGAAACAAAAACAATAACAATGGATGGATGGGCAGTCTTCTAAGAAATCCAGCAGCCATAAAGGGGACTCTGGAGGGGACTGTGTGCATATGACAAGACACAGCCCGCCAATCATCTGTGAGCATCTGCGAAGCGGGTGCGCTGCTGTTCTGCGGGTGCAATGCTGTCTAGCCGACTTGCTGCAGCGTTGGCATGCCGTAGACTTGCATTGTTGGCGGGCCGCGACTTTGCACTGCTGGAGCGCGGTCGACCAAGTCGTGATGGAACGCGGTCGACCGTGCTATGCTGGCAGTCACCTTGGTGTGTTAGAGGAGAGCAAAAGTTGGAAGCTCCTCGACATCGCCGACAACCGGGTGCTCACCACGTCGGACGTGGTATTCTATGAGAGCATGTCACTGGAGGTGTGGAAGTCGGAGCACGGGCCGGCGTCGGGACGGACGCAGACGACCCCGCCGACGGACACCTCAACAGCGACTTTCTGTCTGCTCGCCAAGGTCGGTGAGCCTGCAGCTGAGGACATCGAGAATTTCCCCTCTCCCTCCCCCTCCCATTCCCCTCATGCCTGTGTCGGCCTCTGGCGATGAGGGGAGAAGTGGGACGTCGCCTGCAGCGCCGGCCAAGAGCATCGCCGGTGGTCGACGTAATGACCCAGCAAGTCGATGTGGGAGTGAAGTCGACGTCGATAGGGGAGGAGCAGGCCAAGGAGGTACAGCCGACTTTGGTGAAGACGGCGAAGAAGGCACCAGCAAGGCAGAAGCCGACAGGGGAGCAGGCAGCAGCGACGCCGACCAAGGAGCAGTCGGCAACAGGTCAGTTAGCAGGGGAGCCGAACACAGGGGAGAAGTCGGCAAGGAAGCCGACTGAGGTGCAGCAGATTGATGAGGGTGATAACGCCGATGATAATGGAGGGGACGCCGAGGAGTCCACCGACAGTGACATGGTGGAGGTCCAGTATGGACCACGGCAGTCAGGCCGAATTTGGAGGCCGCCCGACTTCTACGTACCAGCTGCCTTCACCACGGCGTACGACAAGGTCGACGGCGACCTGTTGTACGACGACGCCGAGGGGGATGAGGAGCTGCCAGAGCTCAACCCCGACATGCACGCCGACCCCGAGCACCGTTGGGACATCTCCACGATGACGATGAAGGAGGCGTTGGTGAGCTAGAAGGGCAAGGCAGTGAAGGCCTCCATGGATGAGGACATCCGCAGCCTCATCAGCATGGGGACGTGGGAGCTGGAGGAACGCCCGCCGGGGGTGAACATCATGAAGAACCGGTGGGTGTTGACGACGAAGTACCACATCAACGACACCGTCGAGCGCGAGAAGCCAAGGCTGGTTGTGAAGGGCTTCACGCAGGTGTATGGCGCCGAACACGACGAGACGAATGCGCTGGTGAGCAGCTACGTCATGCTGAGGAGCATGTATGGGCTAAAGCGGTCGCCGCTGCTGTGGTACAAGGCTCTCAACGACGTGCTGGTCGGCGCCGGCTGGAAGAAGGGCCAGGTCGACATGGCACTCTACTTCAAGGTCGGCGCCGACAAGGTGGCCTGCTGGGTGCTGGTCTACGTCGATGACCTACTCGCCACCAGCAGTAGTGCCGAGATGCTGAAGGATCTGAAGAAGCTGTTGGAGGCTGCCTTCGAGCTGCGTGAGATCTTGTCGGTACCAAATTATCTTGGGCTGGAGATCGTGCGCGACAGGCCGGCGAGACAGCTATGGCTGCACCAGAATGGCTACGCCGACAAGCTGCGTAGGCGGTTCATCGATGAGGAGTAGACCGGGCGCACCTCGAAAACGCCGTTCTCAATCGACGCCTACGCCGAGCTCACCTTCGACGACGAGGAGGCGTAGGAGCGCCTGGAGGAGGAGTACCGGCAGAAGGTCGGCTCGCTGCAGTTCGAGGCGACGACGACAAGGCCGGACATCGCCTTCGCCTTCAGCAAGCTGGGGAGCGGCCTCACGGTGAGGAGCGACCAGCACTGGCGCGAGGTCGACCGCTGCCTCTCCTACCTCGCCAACACCTGCGACACTGCCCTGGAGTTCGACGGTGGACCAAAGACGCCGGAGTTGGTCGGCTACGTGGACGCCGACGACGCTGGCAACAAGCAAAACCGGACGAGCACGGGCGGCTACGTGTTCGTCTACGCAGAGGCAGCAGTCTCCTGGTCGAGCCAGCGCATCAAGTGCGGGACGGTGTCGTTGATCGAGTCGGGGTACGTGGCGGCCACTGAAGCCGGCAAGGAGAGACGCCGCCTTTGCTTCCTCCTTGCAGAGTTCCGGCAGCTGAACGCCAGGACACCGACGGTCCTTCGTGTGGACAACAAGTTGGCCATCACAGTCGCCGAGGGCATGGGGTTGAGGGGCAACCTCAAGTACATGGAGCGGCGACAGGCCTGGCTGCAGCACATGGTGAAGCGCGGGAAGTTTTCGCTGAAGTACATCCCGACCGTTGATCAATCGGCTGGCTCCCTGAAAAAGGCGCTGCACTATCCAGCTTTCAACCGGTGCTCCGTTGCAATCGGCCAAGTGCGCCTGGCGGACCTGGGCGACGGCGGCGACAATGTACAACAGTTGGTGCCATGCCCTGTTGCATGGCTGGTGCAGTGACCGGCGTGTTGTGCTTTGTGTGCACGCCGACGGGCTATTCTCCGAGTGGTACTGCTGTGGAGGCTGGGGGCCTAAGCGTGAACGCGGCAGGGGAGTGTCAACGGGAGTTGTGGTTGGCCCCGTCCTCGCTTGGGCGGAGCCAAACTCGTAGTCGGGTGTGCGGGAAGTGCAGCCGACCTGCAGCAGTGGGCGACGCCGGCTTGGGCAAGCTGGTCGATAGGTTTGGTCGTCCTGCATGGGGCCACTGCAAAACCGCCGACGTTGGGAGCCGGCGGTCGACTTCAACTTGGTGGTCGACGAGGAGGATGTTGATCTAGGAGGGCGCCAAATTCAGGAGGTCGACCTGGGAGGACGTCGACTTGGGGATGCCGACTCGGTGAAGCCGACTGGGTATGGTTGACTGACAGATGTGCTAGTCGACATGGAGCTGGTCGACGAGGAGTGTCGTCGACCTGGAGCAGGTCGACCAAGGTCTGGTCGACCTGACGAGGTCGACTAGAGGTGGTCGTCGACTTGGGTGGTCGACGTGAACGTGAAGGAGCAGCTGGTTGACATGGTTGTTTGGTCGACCAGGTTACCTGGGTGACGAGGTTCTGCGGAGGAGTACGACGGTCGCCCAGGTGGTTTTGGCGAGGCCGACCTCGGTGGTGGTATCCCGAGGTCAACGTGGCTGATCAGATGCAGTCGTCAACACGAGGACGATTTGGTGTGTGCGTTGTGCAGGTCACACGACACAACCCGCCAATCATCTGCAAGCACCTGCGAAGCGGGTGCGCTGCTGTCTTGCGGGTGCAACGCTGTCTAGCCGACTTGCTGCAGCGTTGGCACGCCTTTGACTTGCATTGTTGGTGGGCCGCGACTTTGCACTGCTGAAGCGCGGTCGACCAAGTCGTGCTGGAATGCGGTCGATGGTGCTGTGCTGGCAGTCGACCTGCATGCCTGCTAGCTCTGATGTAGTCAACCTTGCCAATGTTGTTGCTATCATTGTTGTAGACTTTTCCTAGTGAAACTCTTGCCAATTCTCCCTGTTAACTAGCAAGTAGTGTGAGCACTTGGAAAAGACTACGAAATGAACGAACGCAGAGATCCCTCCTACCCCGTACCTAGCCCGTAGTCTAGCTCCCGTTGATAGAGTTTTTTTTCCGCATGTAACATGTTCGTAACCCGTTCGTAACCTATGTGTAACCTGTTCGCGACACGTATTCATAATGGGTGCGAACATTATCCAATCAGCGCGGTCTGTGTCCGCCAGTTCGAGCAGCAGCGAACTCACAGCGTGAACAGATATTCCGCGCTGTGACTAGTCGATGTAAAAGTTTTGAGTCAAGCCTCTTTCGTCGCTCCCCATTGGTCAAAGCTCAAAATCCCTTGGATTTTCTCGATAATAAACGACTCGCCCCACCACTTCAGCGGCTTGAAAAACACCTTCCTTATAAAATTGGCTGATTGAAATACATAATATTATTTCTGTAGTCAACAGAGAAGGGAGTGGGCATTGATGTGGTGTTTTGAAACGACTCAAAGCTCAATGTGACAATGGCAAAGAAACATTTTGGCTGGTAAGTGGAAGCAAGGTGAAAAGATTTAAGGAGGCCTTGTTCGTTACGGAAAGCAAAATACAGTTGTGGCAGGCGGTTGCTGTGCGGAACTAGTGGGGAAGGCTTTTTCAAGGAGCGGAAGCAGCAACAACACTCGCATGACAACCTAGCCCTTGCTAGGAGTGTCATATGCGTCCTCCTGAAAGGTATAGGTATACCGACCAATAAAAACAAACATGTTCTTTTGACCCAATCGATTGCCAACTAAAAATTGGTTTCAAACATATTCTCAGAGCGGGGTCTAAGATGTCATTATTTCTTGTTCTGGAACTGTTAGTCTTAGGTCCACCGGATGACCGGGAGGTTCTGGAATAAATAGCTATGTTTTCCAGCCTTGGGGATTTGGGGATGCTGAGTCCCTCCCCAGCGAAATCAACGTGCTAGTTGAAGATTTGTTGAGGCAATATCGCTAACTTCATTAATAAAAGCCATAAAATTTCTACATGTAGCTACAATGTGGTTCATAAAAGCGGAAGGTGTAATTGGCCTGCAAACGGGGGTGCTTGTTAGGCTGTAAAAGTAGGGTTGCTAAAAAAATCAATCTATGCAAGTTCTAACCATATGTATGAAGGATGAGCCGAATTGGGTGAATTTGGCACCCCAGTTTCAACCTAACGGATGAACTACGGTGCCTAATGCATCCTTAGCATGACTGATTTAAATATATTAGAAATGGTATGAGATTTGGAACATGCTGGATATCCTTCTCTATTTTTTTCATAATGATGGAATCTTCATTATTGATTCATTCTGATTAAATATTTTTCTATACTAATGACGAGAAGACAGTATCAGAGCTTATGTTTCCCATGCTTGAAAACTAGTATTGTCTTCTAGATTTGCTATATGTATTAAGTCAATAGCTGAATTTAGGTTGCGTCCTCAAGCACACCCCCTCCTCCCCCCCCCTCTCCCTCACTCCTCCACCACCCCCACTCTCTCCCCACCCTTCCCCCTCTTTTTAGGCGAACAAAGGCACAAATGGTAAACAATATGCAAGTTACGACAAGGAAGTGAATCGGTGTGAAGATCATGATGGCGAACTCGATTTCATTAAAAACCTTTGCTATGTTAAAGAACTTTCTTCATGACCTGAGCGTGCGATAAGTTACCCTAACTGCAAAACAATGTGTACCCTCCGTTCTTCAAATATTCAATATAGCTAGCATGAGTCCTTGCACCACTTGCAGCCCACCTAGCTTATTGTATCTCTTGGCCCTTCCCCCCTGAACTAAAATATTTCACAATAACTCTTAAAGTATGTTACTTTGTGAACGTCGTTTTTTTTTTTTTTTTTTTTTTTTGCCAAAGTGGGTTTTGGCTATTGATATTTCTTCTCTGGGGCTAGCATAAATTGCTAGTGAATACGTTTTCCAGTAAACCAACTCCCCGCCTTCCACCATAAATAATGCTCATCCCTCCCCTTGTACTTATAGACCGTGGCATGAGGTTGACTAAACTGTTAGATTTGATGCAACTTTAACGTTATGAAGGTGCTCTAATCTCTGTGTCATGATCAATAATGCTCTTGCGTTATGAATCCATGCAAACAATCGACACAGCTATGCTATGATCTGTGGAGAGTCACTATACAACAGGAGCTAGAGTACGGTGGAAGGCATGGGTTGTGCGAGTTATCGTAGCGTTTGCTTGTGTTCTCTCTACGCACACATTCATAGGGAGAATTGGCAAGACTTTCACTAGCAAAGTTTACAACAATGGTAGCAATAGTATGGCAACGATGACTACATTAGACCATAGCAACTTAGCAGGCAAGCTGGTCAACCACCAGCGCAGAAAATGTCGACAAATGCCAGTGTTACGTAGAAGCACCGTGCCAGCATTGCAGAAAGGCGACCTGCCAGCAGAGCAAGTCGGCGGCTTGCCAACGTTGCACCAGGGCAGCTTGCCAACGCTGCTGCAGAGCGGTCTGCCAGTGTTGCAACCGCAAGTGATAGTAGCGCAGGTGCGCACCCACTTCGTAGACGCGCAGCGACGGTCGAGCACGTTGTCTACCATCGCGCAGGTGCCAGGTCGGCCATGTGCCGACAGTTGCTCCAGAAGCTCCACATTGACCTCGGGATATCAACTCGAGGTCGCCTTCGCCATTGCAGCCTCGTCGGGCCCCACATACCTCCACAGAACCTCGTTGAGAAAATGACTTGGTCTACCGGGTATCACCCCGACGCCCCGGTCGACGACCTCCCTCGTCGACCACCACTCCCGTCGAAGACCGTTCCCGGTCGACGGACCCCTCCGTCGACCAACCAGTTAGCTGATGTCGCCAAACTCCCTCTTTTGACGGCCTATTCAACAGTCACGCGCGTAGGTCGACGCCCACCTTGGTCGACCTCCCTGACGAAATAGGTCGCCGGCTCCCGTCGACGGCGACATTATAGCGGTCGCCCGCAGGTCGACCAACTTCGTTGACCTGCACACGCCGACCCCTGCAGGGCGGTCGGCCACACCTCCCGTGCACCCGACCACATTTTCGGTTTCACCCAAGCGAGGGCGGGGCCTACATCCAATTCTCGTCAACATGATCTTGGCTAAGACCTCTTCGTTACTAGCCAAGTAAGCGTTCTTGGTATTCAGCATTTTCACCATTTTCTTTGAGAGCCACTTATCATAGCTCTAGCTCATCTATCTGTATTTAACTATTTTGTGGTTACCCATTTATCGGGACATGTACTGCACCTGAATTGCAGGTGTCCCACTTTCTTGCAATGCTAGCAACAACCTTGCTGGCATTTTCATCTCTTGCCAAATCTTCACAAATTATCCATAGTTATAAATCAAATATATTAAACATGAACCAAATAGTTACTATTATGGTCGAGCATGAGTAGTGATTATTTGCTCACATGAACCAAACATGGATATTGCATTGGCCATAGTCATATTGTTGGCGAGAATTATCTTAGGTTGCTTACATTAAGCTGCCACACCGTAGAAATTTGCATTCCCCTTACATTAAGCTGCCGTCTGTAACAAATTATCCTAGTCTACTTCAGTCTCAATACCTCTGATTCCTTGCTCCTGGAAACGAAGGTTCTTCCGGACAACTTCAATATTGAAGAGGATAGTGCATCGATATTTCTATGTTCAACTATCACTTTGGCAACCCATTTCAGCTAGGTTTACAAGCCAAAGCCCTAAATTCTCAAGAAATCAGGGCAAACCCCCTAGAATCTACAGCCCTGGTCCAAATACACACAATGCTCAGCTGTTGCCCGCACATTTGGTCTGCCCAATCCTGGTCGTATACCCAATTGCATTTGGTACCAGCCAGTTGCAACCACTTTACTTTTGACGGTAAATTTACCCGCCCTCGCTTGGGCGAAGCCTCTCGTGCACGGGAAGTGTAGTCGGCTGCCCGCAAATTGTGCGCGGGACATCAACCTGGTTAACATCTGCTGTTGGTGTCGACCTGGGCGGTCGACAGGTACGCAACGAGTTACCTGGTTGACGAGCTTCTGCTGAGGTGTGGTCTCATTGTCCAGGTTGTTGTGGCGAGGTCGACCAACACGGCAGCACGCAGTCGACGTGGCCCATCAGACAGAACTGTTGTCAATCTGGCATCTGGTGATGTGCGTGACGGTGCACGTCGTGCTCAACCGTCTACAAGCACCTGCGAAGTGGGTGTGCATATATGCTGTCACATGCGGTTGCACTGCTGGTAGGTCGCCCTGCTGCAGCATTGGCAAGCTGCCTTGGTGCCGCACTGGCAGGCCAACGCCCTGGTGCAGTGCGGGCAAGCCACCGCCCTTGCTGGGTTGGCATACCGCATTCTTCAGTGTTGGTGCGGTGCCAACCTGTAGTGCTGGCAGGTCGCCAACTTTGCTACACTGGCTTTCAACCTGCCTGCTTGCTATGCTGATTTGCATCTGATGTAGTCAGTGTAGCCATTCCAATTTCTATCATTGTTGCTCCCAACTTTTGCTAGTGAAGCTCTTCATGTTCTTCTCTGTAAACACACAAGTGTGAGTAAACACGAGCTAAGCTACAATCACTCAAACCACCCATGCCTTCACCCAAAGTTCAGCTCCCACCGTTGTTGAGTGACTCTCCGCATGGTGCGGTGAGCGTGGACGGCTCCGCAAAATTCCTTCTAATTATTAGCTGACTTACCGCGTACCTAAGCTATTGTTAGGCCGGCAACCCGTGCAAACCATGATGCCTACCACGGCAGAAGCCAGCGGAGTAGAGGATAACGTGGAGGTACGAGAAACTGATGTCCGGTGATGCCACACGGCTGGCGATTTCGGCGAGTTTGAGCAGGGGGCAACGCGGGGAGTCGGCTGGAGGTGGTAGCGGAGGTGGGAAGCCAGCGAAGGACGCCGATCAATTAGGGTCGGTGCGGGATAGCGGTCATGGTGGCGGCGGCAGTTGATGGCGCGAGTGCTGGGTTTGCGGCAGCGCCGACCACCTCTCCTATGTTTGCCCAGACCGTGAGGAGTCCGATGACGACGACCACAAGAGAACCGCGGGCGATCTGTCGGCATTCGTTAACGTCAGGACAGCTAGCCGAGCAAGGAGAAGCATTCGACGAAGCCGTCGGCAAAGGACGCCGACTCTTCCTCTGGCAGCAAGGGCCGAGGCGGCGAGGAGGCGTCGTGCTCAATGTTCTACGTTGTGGAGCCGACGGTCTCGCTGGCGCCGAAGGCCGGTGAGGAATTCAAGGTGGTCGCGGCCGCCGTGCAGGCGAACCCGTTGGTGGTTCTGCTCAACAACGGCTGCTCCCACCACCTGGTGGGGACAAAGGAGGCCTTCGTTGAGATGACGCCTGGAGGTGATGTCAAGCACGTTCGCGGTTTCAACAGGGCGCTGCAGACCATCCAAGGCCGGGGAAATGTCGCCCTGCAAGGGGAGGCGGGGAAGCCAGTTCTCATCCCCGACGTGCTCTACATTCCAGGTGAGCAGGCGAACTTGCTGTCGGCTGGCCAGCTAAAGGATAGTGGTGTAAGGATGCAGGACGTAGGAGACGATATGCTGCTTGTCTTGGTGGCAAGGGACATACTTGGTCGGGCGAAGTATACTCGCCGGGTTCTCTGCACCGACCTTGGAGCAAGAATACCAGTAGAAGGTCGGCTCGCCGCAGTTCGCGGCATCAATGATGAGACCGGACATCGCTTTTGTACGCAGCAAGCTCATCACAGGATCGAATTTCCACTCGAGAATGTTGCACTAAAGGTGAGTACAAGGCGTATTTATACTCAGAAATACATAGGAACAACAGATAATCTGAACCTTCGGGAACACGCTCTTCTAGAATAGATAATCACAAGTGCGCATAACCACGCAAGCCCATTGGCACATTGGATTATGGCAAGATTACGCCTTGTACACCACCGTCGGTGCCGTATAATGTAAATGTCGGTGCCGAAAATACAGAATAAGTGAAATAATAGGAAAGCTCTAGAAAATAGAATAGTAGTCTGATTGAGGTGAAATAAAGTGCAAATGAAAGAGGAAAATAAGGAGAATAAGATAGAGTAAAAATATGGAAATAAGAAATATGTCGAACGTCGGCGTACTCTCACACTTCCCCCCCTCAAAGCTGGGTGGTAGATGTAACACCCTGCTTGACAAGATAGTCGCGGAGAGAACGTCGGGCATTACTCATGTCTTCTTCAGAGACCCAGCTGTCCTCAGAAGCATCATAGCCCTTCCAGCGTATGAAAAACTCAAGGGCGCCATGCCGACGACGACGATGTGCAAGCACAGATTCAACCTCGTTCTCAGGTTCATCATTCACGAGGACTGGAGGCGGCGCGGAGGTTGGCGTCCCGTGTACAGCTTATTTGGATCCCGAGAGGGTTTAAGAAGCTGCACGCGGAAGGCATTATGAATCTTCCAAGTAACTGGTAGGCGCAAGCGGAATGTGACTGGAGTGACCTGCTCTTCTACGAGGAAAGGTCCGCAGAAGCGAGGTCGTAACTTGGATGGAAGGTGACCGAGGTTGAGGTTGCATGTGTCGAGAAGCACATGGTCACCAACCGCAATGGTATGATCACGTCGATGGCGATCGGCCGAGCGTTTCTGTGAAGACTGTATGTCTTGTAGACGCTTGTGTGTCCGATCCCAAAGCTGCTGCATTGTGATAACGAAGTCGTGCGCGGGCTGGACGGTTGCAGGTAATGTCGGCTGTTGTGGAGTTAGCGGATGTCGTCCGTAACAGAGGAAGAATGGGGTCTCTCCTGTTGCGGCATGCTTCGCATTATTGTAGGCGAACTCCAACACCGCCAAGTGCAAGTCCCACTTGCTAACGTCGTCTTTGCACGCTGCGCGCAAGAGCTGTTCCACAATCTGGTTCAAGAGCTCTGTCTGCCCATCGGTCTAGGGATGATATGCAGATGACATCGCTAGGCGTGTCCCCATGAGCGACATGAGCTCTTTCCAGAACTTGCTAGTAAACTTGGGGTCCCTGTCAGATATGAGGGTTGTTGGGATCCCGTGCTGTGAGATGATGTGTTTGATGAATAGCTGTGCCGTTTCCTCAGTGCGTGCGGTTGTATGTGTCGGAATGAAGTGTCCCATCTTTGAGAATTTGTCGATGACGACCAGGATGGCGTCATGCCCCGCGTTGGTAGGTGGTAACCCGGTGATGAAGTCCAAGCTGACCACTTGCCAAGGTTGTTCCGGGACGGGTAGAGGCTGAAGAAGTCCTGCTTTCTTCTGCTTACTGCTCTTCATCCGCTGGCACGTGTCGCACGAAGTGACAAACTTTTGCACGTCATCTGCCATGTGAGGCCAGTAGTAGACTTTTGCAATCCCGGCAAGAGTCTTGTTACTCCCGAAGTGTCCAGCGCAGAGCACGTCATGGAATTCTTCGAGAAGCAACTGCCGAAGAGGCGGGTAGTTGGGTACCCATATCTTTGTTGATCCTTTGCGTTGTGCGATGTCGTGGTCCCACTGCAACAGTTTCTTCTTCTCTGCCAAGGGAATCTCGGGGTCGATGGTATACCCGTGCGTGAAGAGTCCCTTGAGTAACGGATTCATCCCCTCAATCTGTATGCCGGCAACGTGTCCGGGTCGGCTCAGTGCGTCTGCCTTATTCTTCTGTCCCGGCTTGTACACGATGTCGTAGTCAAAGTGCGTCTCGAGGAAGTCGATCCACCTGACCTGTCGCCTAGAGAGGGTTGGCTGCGTCTTTAGGTACTTCAGGCTTCAATGGTCAGTGTAGACCGTGGTCTTTCTCCCTTCGAGGTAGCATCGCCATGTCTTGAATGCGGTGATGATCGCTAAGGCCTCTTTGTCGTGAATCGGGCAGTTGAGTTCTGCCCCGTGCAATTTTTTGCTGAGGTAAGCGATTGGTTGTAACCCTTTCCCTTGGTTTTGCATCAAGACTACTCCAACTGCTTGGTCGCTAGCGTCAGCTTCGATGACGTAGTCTTTTTCTGGATCTGGCAGGATCAGGACGGGTGCGGACGTGAGTGCGGTCTTCAGCTGCTCCATGGCTTACTGGTGCACATCCTCCCACTTGAACGGTGTATTCTTCTTCAGTAGATTCGTGAGAGGTGTTGCAATCTTCGCATTCTGTGGCACGAACCGATTGTAGTAGTTCGCAAAGCCAAGGAATTGCTGAAGTTCCTTCACGTTCTCTGGTGTCTTCCACGTATGTATGGCTTCGATCTTCTTTGGGTCCACATGTACACCTTGAGCGCTCACCATGTCTCCAAGAAACTGAACTTTCTTCAATGCGAACTCGCTCTTAGATAACTTGACGTAAAATTTCTCCCGTTGAACTATCTTGAAGACTCGTCGTAGGTGTTCGATGTGCTGCTTCATGTCCCTCGAGTAGATCAGGATGTCGTCCAGGTACACCACCACGCATTCGTCGAGTAGAGGCCTGAGAATATGGTTCATTTCGGCCTGGAATGTAGCGGGTGCGTTGGTGAGGCCAAACGGCATGACGAGGTACTCGTAGGATCCGTATCGTGTCCGAAACGCCGTCTTATGGATGGAGTTATCCGCCATCCAGATCTGCCAATATCCCGATCTCAAATCGAGTTTTAAGAATACCGTGGCTCCCCGAAGCTGGTCAAGTAGATCGTCGATCCGTGGAATCGGATACTTGTTCTTGATCGTCTGCTTGTTGAGGGCTCGGTAGTCGATGCACATGCGTAAGCTTCCGTCAGGTTTTGGCGTGAAAAGCACTGGTGCACCGTACGGTGGTGCTGAGGGTCGAATGAGTCCTTTGTCCAGGAGGTACTCGATCTGCTTCTTCATGTCGGCCAACTCGGTAGGGCTGAGTCGATATGGTGCTCAGAAGGTCGGTTTCGAACCAGGATCTTCAACAATCTCATGCTGGTGGGTTCGGTATGGCGGCAACTGGTCTGGAAGGTCGTCAGGGAGAACGTCTTCGAACTCCTCTAGAAGTTTCTGGATTGCTGGTGGAAGCTCAAGCATCTTCCTCTCTCCTTCGTCCTCGTTGGTAACCAGTGCAACAAACCCTGCCATGGTTCGCTTCACGTCCTTCTCGAAGCGTGCGAGAGTCTCCTCCGGAATATCTCCCGTGTTGCTCCAACTCGGAAGTGGAACTCTTCTATCTTGATTGTAGATACTCGCCGTGCGGGTGACCCAGTTGATCTCGGGGTTGAACTTCTTCAGAAAGTCTCTTCCTAGGATCAGGTCAAGCCCTTTGATGTTGGTGACGGGTAGGGTCGGTTTCCAGCAAAGAGTACCCATCTGCAGGTGTAACGCTGCTTCGCCGTAGACTTGTAACTTGCTTCCGTCAACCATCGTAGCTGTGAAGCTTGAAGGCGTGCACTTCTCATTGATGCGTTCGAGGGTTGCTTTGTCGCATACTGAATGGGATGCTCCGCTGTCCACGAGTGCTTGGAGGCGTCGTCCATTGCAGATCACCTCGAGCAAAAGTGGCTGGCGTTGCTCGTTGTACCCGTTGATCGTCTCGTTGATTGGATCGTAGGGCATATCCCATAGCTCTGTGTTTTCTCCAAGGGTGGCAGATGGTCGGTCCTGCCGTTCCCTATTGCCATGATTTTTTGTTGTCGTCGACGACGTGGTTCTCGAGCTCGTAGTAGAATTCCTAGATGGGGTAGATATCGTAGATGTTTCAGATGCATCTGTAGAGGAGATTTGAGGTCGTCGCAGCTTCATGCTGACCTCCAGCTCCCTCTTGAGCTGCTTCAGCACCACCGACTTCTTCCGTGGGGACCGGTTGGTCGACATGGGCTGGTTGTTCTGAGAGAGGACGATGTCGTCATTGGAAGGTCGGTCTTCCACGCTCCATTGTTGGTTCCCCATGCGCAGCTGCTGTAGTTGTCGTACCGGTACATTATTTTTCTTCTGGAGCCTCTCTCGTGATTTCACCAAGGCCGTAGACCCAGGGGAGTTCCTCCCAAGTAAAGCATCCTTGTATGATAATTTGAAGGGGTGCTTACTTTTTACAGGGCCTTTTTGGAGTTGTCCGGGTCCAGGAGGGTCTTGTTTCGCGGAGATTTTATTTTCCTCGGCGATTTTCCCTGGTAGAGTCCGTTCGTGGGTTGAAGAATCCACTCCACGATCCTCCAAAATTCGCATTGAATCTGCTCCACTACTGCGGTCCCGAAGCACTGCACGTGCGGTTTTCATTTTGTCACAATCGATGAGCCGATGTCCGGGCTTGCCGTAGAAAGAACACTTGGATTTGTTCTTCTTTGGTCTTGCCTTCGCGTCGATTCGATCGAGTTCCATCGGGTCGGCGCACGTGGGGGTAGCCAAGTGGGATCTGCAAAAGTGGGGGCTCGAATTTCTTGGGCCTTGGGAAAACTTCGCGACTGCTGCGAAGTCACGATCGATTCTGCTTCTGTCGCAATTTTCGCCATGACGCGAGCTTTCACCCGAAGTCGTTAGATACGTCGCGCGTCGGTCTCGCTACTTCTGCACCGCTCGATATTGGTCCCGACAATTCGTGATTGTTGTCGCTATGTCGCAAACGAATTCGCCAACAATTGAACTCACGATCCTGTTCAGAAAACGCCCGAGGGGGGTTATTCAAAAAACGCGGAATCTGGTGCTTACCAGCGTCGGCGCCGAATTCTTCGCCCCCGGCGGTTTTTCGAAGAAGGAATTTCTTGAGCGCGCTGCTTAGCTGAAACTCCGCGAGTGAAAAACGGCTCTGATTACCAAGTGTCACAGGATCGAATTTCCACTCGAGAATGTTGCACTAAAGGTGAGTACAAGGCGTATTTATACTCAGAAATACATAGAAACAACAGATAATCCGAACCTTCGGGAACACACACTTCTAGAATAGATAATCACATGTGCGCATAAGCACGCAAGCCCATTGGCACATTGGATTATGGCAAGATTACGCCTTGTACACCACCATCGGTGCTGTCGGTGCCGTATAATGTAAATGTCGGTGCCGAAAATACAGAATAAGTGAAATAATAGGAAAGCTATAGAAAATAGAATAGTAGTCCGATTGAGGTGAAATAAAGTGCAAATGAAAGAGGAAAATAAGGAGAATAAGATAGAGTAGAAATATGGAAATCAGAAATATGTCGAACGTCGGCGTACTCCCACAAAGTTGGGGTCTGGCCTAACGATGTCGAGCGATAACCACTGGTGCGAGGTCAGCCACTGCCTGCACTACCTCGCCGACACCTGTGATGCTGCCCTAGAATTGGAGGCGGACCAGAGTCGCTCTGTCTGGTCGGCTATGCGGATGCCTGGCGACAAGCAGAACCGCAGTAGCATGAATGGCTATGTGTTCGTCTTTGGCGGGGCCGCGTCTCTTGGACGAGTCAGCGTATCAAGTGCAAGACGCTCTCGTCGACCGAATCAGAGTAAATTGCGGCCATCGAAGCTGCCAAGGAAGCATGCCGAATTCGCTTCCTCCTTGCCGAATTCCAGCTTCTCGATGCTGGGAAGTCGATCGTGTTGCACATGGGCAAACAGTCGGCCATTACGGTCGCTGAGGGCTTGGGGTTGAAGGGCAACCTCAAGAACATGGAGCGACGCTACGCGTGGCTGCAGAAAATGGTGAATCGTGGTAAGGTAGCCTTACAGTACATCCCGACCACCGACCAGCTGGCCGACTTCCTGACGAAGGCGCTGCACTTTACGGCCTTCAACCAGTGCTCTGTCGCAATTGGCCAAGTGCGTTTGGCATACCGCATTCCTCAGTGTTAGTGCGGTGCCAACCTATAGTGCTGGTAGGTCGCCAATTTTGCTGCACTGGCTGTCGACCTACCTGCTTGCTATGCTGCTTTGCATGTGATGTAGTCGGTGTAGCCATTCCAATTTATATCATTGTTGTTCTCAAATTTCGCTAGTGAAGCTCTTGATGTTCTTCTCTTTGAACACACAAGTATTACAAAACACTAGCTGAACTACGATTACTCAAACCAGCCATGCATTCACCCATAGTTCAGCTCCACCATTGTGGAGTGACTCTCCGCATTTACAAGCCCCCTGAGCAAGTTGATTACGAAAGGCGGTTTGTGAGAATGAGAATGTTTAGAATGTTGGAGGTCGGTGGGGGGACTAGTGGTCCCCACTGCACACCTCTCCAACCTTACCAAGTGGGGTTGGGTGGCGAGAGATTGGGCGGAGGGTGACGGTGCACTCAAGTCAAGGGATGCACTTGGGTGGTAGGAAGAAACAAAACCATCAAGGGTTATTTGCAAGTGGGCGGAATGAATCAAACAAAAGCACAAACAAATGGCGCGATGTGATTGGTCCGACCCATTGCATTTACAACTTGTATGCATGGACGGAAGTGTAAACGGAAAAGGATGTAACTCCTTTTCCGAAATTCCACCGTCAATTTTGCAATGGGGTGGGTTACAAAATTGCACGCGGCTCGGTTACAAATGTGGTTCGATTTCTCTAGTTATTGTGAGTTCTTTCTTTTTGAGTATAAAAACTCACTCGTCAACTAGAATTGCATCCTCTCTGGAATTTTGTACCCAGCCCTATATAATTGACGATTGCATTCTCACTACTTGGCCGTTCTTGGCGTTCTTTGGTGCTACGGGTTTTTCACTCAGAGACCTATCCAGAAAGAGCTCACAATAATATTTTCATCAAGTATTGAGTTCAGGACGGCGTTCTAAAGCATACGGATTTCCTGCATGGTTTCAGAGCCTTAGGAATTTTCAAACGCTTTACGCCTAGCTCTACTCGTCGCCATGTCTTTGACCCTCATCAACCTCTCATGTCCCCCTTCGTCCTACCCCCAATGAGTCCTACTCCGCATCTACGACGATCGTCGACATGAGTGCGGTGCCATTGTTCAATGGCGAGCACTATGCATCATGGCGCTTCAAGTTGAAGGTGCACATGATGGAGCATGAGTTTGGGGCTTCTTCGACGGATCCGAAGTGAAGCCTTCAAGCGCCTCGACAACGGAGCATGGAGCATGGGTGAAGAAGGACAAGAAGGCGTTCTCGTTTCTCGTGTCGAAGCTCGGACTTCAACTTGTGCCGGTGGTGTGCTCGTGCATCGACCTTGAAGGAGCTACACGTGAAGCTTGGAGGCGCCTCGAGAACATCCATGTGACGAAGTCTCTCCACGGCAAGTTGCAAGCGAGGATGAACTTCTTCACCGTGCGCATCAAGGAGGGCAAACGCATGCGCGCGTACGTCAACCACGTTGAGGAGCTTGGCAAACGAATGGTGGAGCTTGAAGCGGACGTGGACGAGAAGGATTGGATCATGACGCTTCTCGGAGAGCTCGGAGAGGAATGGTCAACCGTCATCACCACCCTTGACGGCACACAAGCGACGTGGACCAAGGAGGGGGTGACGACGTGCCTCATCAACGAGGACATGCGGTGGATCAACTTGAAAGGCGATTCAACGAGTTCGGCTCACTTCATATGCGGCGCGAAGAAGGGCGTTGTCTACACCAAGCCACGGAATGACCGTGGGCATGCAAGTAGAAGTGCGGGCTCTTCACGTGGAGGACACGCTAACAACAACAACAACCGTGGCCATGCTCGTGAAGGAGCATGCCGGTATTGCAAGAAGGTCGGGCATTGGTGGCGCGAGCGTCGGAGCAAGCCAAGGGATTGGACTCCAACATCTCCAACTCAAAAGGAGCGGCGCGCGAACGTGGTGACTTCGGGAAAAGACACCAAGGAGCTTGTGTTCATCGCGGGAGAAGGAGCGCTTGGCGGACTCGCATGGCTTCTTGACACGGGAGCTACGCAACACATGACGCCGCACGCGGACCTTCTTGAAGACGTCTCGCGGATGCTCCTATCAAGCACGTGGTCTTCGGGAATCAAGACTCGTTCGAGGTGAATGGACGTGGAACGTTGCGCCTCGCGGTGGACGGCGGTGCAATGGCGATCAACAATGTGTTGGTTGTACCGGGACTCGGCGCCAATTTTCTCTCCGTGTCACAACTCACCACTAAGTGAATGTGTGTCAACATCGAAGGCGCGGTCATGACCTTGAGCACGTCTTCCGGACGCTTCATCGGCAAAGCGCATCAAGACGGCGGACTCTTCAAGCTCGTGGCTACACCAAATCTTGCGTCGGCGCACGCGGCGGTGGCGAAGCCTTCATTGGAGATGTGGCACAACCGCTACGGGCACTTGAGCACGTCAACCATCCGCACCATGGCAACTCAAGGCGTGGTGCATGAGATCGTCGCCGACTTCTCAACGAACAAGGAGGTGGAGAAGTGCTCGGCGTGTCTTGAAGGGAAGATGGCGAGGAAGCCATTTCCAACTCGCACGACGCCTCTCGCCTCCAACCCGCTCGACCTCGTCCACACCGACTTGTGTGGACCAATCACCCCTACCTCCAAAAGTGGAGCTCGCTACATTCTCACTCTCCTCGACGACACGACACGCATGGTGTGGGTCTGCGTGCAACTTCTACGACAATCAAGAAGTGGGTGGCTCTTGTTGAGACGGGGCGGAACGGACAACTCGTGAAGCGGATTCGGTCGGATGGAGGAGGGGAGTACGTGAACAATGAGCTCGACGGGTGGTTCAAGGTGCGAGGAACCTTCCACGAAGTAACGGTTCCTCACTCACCTCAACAAAATGGATCGGCGGAGCGCTTGAACCGCACTTTGGTTGAGGCGGTTAGGAGCATGCTTGCCCATGCTCATGCGGACAAGTCTTGGTGGGGTGAAGCGACAATGTTGGCGACTTGGATTCACAACCAAAGCTTGACCAAGACATTGCCGAACGTCACACCCCTTGAGGCTTGGAGTGGCAACAAACCGGACGACTCCGACCTTCGCACATTCGGGTGCATTTGCTACTACCACGTCCCCGATGCTACACGCACCAAGCTTGAGGCGAAGGCACGTGTGGGGATGCATTTGGATCATAGCCTTGATCACAAGGGATGGCGAGTATGGGACTTGGAGAGCGGAAAGTTGGTGGTGTCGCGTGACGTCTCATTCTTCGAGACCCGCTTCCCAACTCCATCAAGCAATAAGCATTCAATCGTGGTCATCCCTCCAACGGTTGATGACACGAACGAGGCATCTTCTAGTGACGTTCCCGAGGAGAGGGGTATTCAAGACGATGAGGGGGATGTTGTTGAAGTGGTTGGAGTGGAGAGTGAGAAGGATGGTGGTCCTTCTACCGTTGTCGCTCCAACGCTTGCATCTGCTCGCGCTCGAAGAGCTCCTCACCCGAACTCGAAGTTCGCCGACTACTCGCTTGTGGTGGAGGATGATGAGGAAGGGGGAGATGCCATGTGCTTCATGGCCGACTTCACACCTACCACCTACCGTGAGGCAATTGAGACGCTCCAAGCCGGTAATTGGACTCAAGCACTCAATGAGGAGTATGAGTCCATCATTGAAAATGATGTGTATGATCTTGTCCCTTTGCCCCCCAATAGCTACACCGTTAGGTCCCGATGGGTCTTCAAGAAGAAGCTCGGGCTGAACATTTAGGTGGAGCAATACAAGGCTTGCTTGGTGGCACAAGGGTACACGCAAAAGGCCGGGCTTCACTACAACGAGACCTTTGCACCGGTAGCAAAGTCTTCTACCCTTCGTGTTCTCTTAGCTTTAGCTGGAGGGCTTGATCTAGAGGTAGAACAACATGATGTAAAAACCGCATTTTTATATGGCCACCTAGAGGAGGAGGTGTATATGTGGCAACCGCCAGGGTTTGAGGATGGTACGGACCGTGTGTGCAAGTTGAAGCGCACCATCTACGGCTTGAAGCAAAGCCCTAGAGCATGGTACATGAGGATGGACAAGCACTTGCTTGAGTTGGGCTTCACTCGGAGTGAGTGTGATCATGCCCTCTACATCCTCAACCGTAGGGAGAAGAAGCTCGACCTACTTCTCTACGTGGACGACCTCCTCCTCGTTTCCGATTGCAAGGACCTTGTGGCGGAGATCAAGGCGAAGCTAGCATCGGAATTCTCCATGCGCGACCTTGGTGCCGTATCATACTACCTCGGCATGCACATCGACCGCGATCGTGCGCACAAGACTCTTCATCTTCACCAACACAAGTACTTGGAGGACGTGGTGGCTCGCTTCGGGATGAGCGAGAGCAAGCCGGCACCCACACCCATGGAGGTGGGGTTCCACCCTTTGGCTACAAGCGAGGAAGTCCCTATGGATCCCGAGAAGTCCAAGCCTGCCTGCCTGGTGACCAGCATCCAGTCGCTCTCGACAGCTCCTGAGCGCTAGCTGCACCACCGGCGAGCAGCACCTCGAGATGACCATGAAGGTGAGCAGATGAGCAGAACGAAACTCCCCACGCAGCTCGACATCCTCCTCGGGCGGAATTGGCACGGTGCCGTCAGCGAAGCCCTTCAGCCTGGCGACCTCCAGCTGAGGTTCGATCGACTCCCTCCAGGTGATGAGGTCCCGTCGACCTTGCAGCAGTGCGACGGTGATCCGGTCCGGCAAGAACTTGAAGTAGCCATACGCTGGTGCAATCTCGCCCGCCGTCACATGCGTCATCGCCGAGAGCCCTCCACCGCTTCGTAGAGGAGAGCGACGTCGAACGTCGACGTCGGCACGCGAGCTGCCTGCAGCCGCTGTCGACCGCTGCACTCGCGCGTGGATTCTGTCGACACCACCGTCGACCTTGATCACCCCTCTCTGCCTCGTGCCTTCACTGCCGCTGACTCGTGCACCACCGTCGACCTCGTCGTCGACGCCACCTTTGTTGCGCACCGATCGAGGAGATGCAGGACGGGAAGGGTGTTCCGTCGCCCACTGCGACCGGATGCCCAACTCGACGATCAGCAAGGGGATCGTCCCGTACTTGCCATCCGCGTGGCGTTTCCTCGCATCAGCCAAGCGTGTCTCCAAGGTGTCCGCTGCACCCGCATCAGCTACGGGGCCGACCATGGTGACTATCGCTGCTGCCGGCCTACGAACGATTTAGTAGGTGCAAAAGTTGGCTCCTATCTGAAGGTCGCGTGTTCATTCCACGCTCACCGCACCATGAGGAGATTCACTCCACAACGGTAGTGAGCTAGACCACGGGGGTTGGCACGAACTACTAGGAGTGATCATAGCTTTGCTTAGTTCCTTAGTGCTTGCGCATTCACGGGAGAAATCGGCAAGAGTTTCCACTAGCAAAGACGAAAATTACAGAATGATTGAATCAGCAATGACAGGATGACTACATCAGGCACCTAGCAACCCTGCAGCTAGCCTGGTCGACCGCCAACACAGCTTGGTCGACTGCCTGCCAGCGTTGCGTAGAAGAGCCGCGCCAGCACTGCGGAAAGGCGACCTGCCAACAGAGCAGGTCGACGTCGTGCCAACGTTGCAGCAGATCGGCTGTCCCAGCGTTGCCCCGTAGAACACTGCAGTGTGCACGCTCGCAGGTGCGCGCAGACGATTGGCCCGACTTGCCTCGTTGGGCATCCGTCGGCTGTTGTCTGCGCCTGACGAGCCACATCGACTTCGGGATACCAGCACGCAGTCGCCTTCGCCATCGCGACCTCGACGACGTTCGCGTGCCTCCGCAGAACTCGTCGAGCAGGTTACCTGGTCGACCTGGTCGACCACCAGGTGCTTCGGTCGACCACCACTCCCTCTGGTCGACCACTAGGTCCCTCTGGTCGACCAACAGGTGCCCCTGGTCGACCACAGCTCCCGTCGAGCTACCCCCTGGTCGACGGACCCCTTCCGTCGACCAGAACTGTCAGCGGTTGTCGCCGAGCTCCCCTCGTTGACCGCTGCTCACTTGTCAAGTCGACGGACTGCTCCGTCGACCTCCCGGTCAAACTGCAGGTCGACAGAGTGCTCCCGGTCGAGCTGCAGGTCGACGAAGACCCCCTGGTCGAGCTGCAGGTCGACGGAGACCTCCCGGTCGAACTGCCCCTCCTGGTCGACGACCCACCCGTCGCCTAGACCAGTCAGTTGCAGCTGTCGAGCTCCCTGGTCGACAGCAGCACCACAGCGGTCCCCTGCAGCTCGACGATGCCTGTCGAGCAGCTCTCCCACTGTGAACAGTCGGCTGCTACTCCCGTACATCCGACCAAGTCGTCGGCGTTGCCCAAGCGAGGGCGGGGCCAACACACCATTTCTGTTAACAGCCGGCACCCACACCCATGGAGGTGGGGTTCCACCCTTTGGCCACAAGCGAGGAAGTCCCTATGGATCCCGAGAAGACCAAGCGCTTTCATTCTATGGTCCCTATGTATGCCACCGTGAGCATTTGCCCCGATCTCTCTTTCACGGTTGGGCTTCTTGGGCGAGTAGTCTCCAACCCCATGGTAGAGCACGAGCGTTCCTTGCCTTGTCTTCTTCGCTATGTTAGGGGCACTAGTCACATAGGGCTCCACTATGAAGCCGGGCCGATATCACTCATTGGGTTCACAGATTCCGATTGGGCGGGAGATCCTTCAACTCGGCAAAGCACCTCGGGCCTTGTCTTCACGCTCCTTGGGGGAGCGGTGGCTTGGCAAAGCAAGAGGCAAAACTTGATTGCCCTTAGCTCAACCGAGGCCGAGTATGTTGCTCTCAACCGTGGTGGTACCGAAGCCGTGTGGTTGAGGCGTCTCCTAGCCGAGCTAGGATGCAAGCAAGAGGGACCCACACCGATCTACGTGGACAACCAAGCGGCAATCAATCTTGCCAAGAATTCGGTCCTTCATGGAAGGACCAAGCACATCCAAATTCGTCATCACTTCATCCTCAAGCTCGTCGAAGACAAGGAGGTGGAGCTACGCTACGTGAAGACCAACGCTCAATCCGCGGACTTCCTCACAAAGCCTTGCCTAGAGACACTTTTCATGCTTGTTGTGCTAGGGTAGGCTTGTATGCATAGGTGCTTGTGGGGACCAAGGGGGAGTCTTGGAGGTCGGTGGGGGGCCAAGTGGTCCCCACTACACACCTCTCCAACCTTACCAAGTGGGGTTGGGTGACGAGAGATTGGGTGGAGGGTGACAGTGCACTCAATTCAAGGGATGCACTTGGGTGGTAGGAAGAAACAAAACCATCGAGGGTTATTTGCAAGTGGGCGGAATGAATCAAACAAAAGCACAAACAAATGGCGCGATGTGATTGGTCCGACCCATTGCATTTACAACTTGTATGCATGGACGGAAATGTAAACGAAAAAGGACGTAACTCCTTTTCCGAAATTCCACTGTCAATTTTGCAATGGGGTGGGTTACAAAATTGCACGCGGCTCGGTTACAAATGCGGTTCGATTTCTCTAGTTATTGTGAGTTCTTTCTTGTTGAGTATAAAAACTCACTCGTCAACTAGAATTGCATCCTCTCTGGAATGTTGTACCCAACCCTATATAATTGACGATTGCGTTCTCATTACTTGGCCGTTCTTGGCGTTCTTTGGTGCTACGGGTTTTTCACTCAGAGACCTATCCAGAAAGAGCTCACAAGAATATTTTCATCAAGTATTGAGTTCAGGACGGCGTTCTAAAGCATACGGATTTCCTGCATAGAACAAAACGGGTTCAGTCACCCAAACAATCGGTGTAAAACATAATGTTGAACCACACTGTTCCAAAAATATCTGACGTGTTACTCATCTATTTTTTACAATCCCATTTGCCTGTAGACGAAATGAACGAACGCTCTCGAAATGCAGTTCTCAGTTGAAGCCCAAAATGTCGAGTAACCTTGAGAGTCTGTACCGGGCATCTGGTGAAGAAAGAAAGTCTGTTCACAGCAGGTGTTGTGGAGGCACGTGGATGTTGGGTCTGGTCTGCTCCTTCGTGAATAGAGTATCAGACGCGTGCGGTGCGGAACCCTTCGTGTCTGGTGAGCAAGTCCCCGCCACCACACCAGACCAGTGCAAAGCAGCAGGATCTTGACACGCAAGCCCAGAAACTACGGGTCACCGAATCCAGATTGGCAGCCTGACAATGAATCACCTGTCAATTTCGTTACAAAGTGCGTGTGATCAGTTTCAGATCTGCACACCTCAGCATGACAGTCGAGGGGAAACGAACTGCCTGCCTCGTCGGAGAGCAAGACTCTTGACGTGACCTGCTCCCAACGGCCAAATTACTGTACTGTTCAATGCTAGCTGCGCAAAAATTCCGTGCATTCCGTGTATGACATTTTTTCCTGGATAAAACCGTTAACTTCCTTGTGTGAGAGAACAAGGATCTTCCACGGATGTTGGACTGATAGCGCTTCACGACATGTGTTGATGAAAACAGCATTCTGGTTCGAAAGATGGGATGCTGATTCCGCACGTTGAAAAACCGAGGGTGATCATGTGGCAAGCATAGTAACATTTGGGCAAAACACCCTGAATCTTGAGACCTGCTCTGCGCCTTCCTTGCAGCACCAAACACGTCGTAACCAAATGGGAAACGGGAATTCCATCGCCTGCGCTCTGTTGTACATTCCTCTCACCTCACGAGTGCGAGACTTCGTTTCTTGTTTTCTGACCATTTCTTTGCTCCCTTCCACGCTCTTGAAAGCGGCTTAGTAGATTCGCTACGAAGGACTTGGAACCGAGCAGCAGAATCAACAGCATTACATCATCTGCGGAAGGCGACTCTGGACACCAGCATAGCGTCAGATGCAGCGGTGGCAGCAACAGCACGCCTTGGAGATGTAAAGTGCATCTGTTTAGGGTTCATGTTATTGGAACAAGCAGGTTACCAGTTAGTAACCAACACCAGACCAACCACAGCATGACGACCTGCGATACCAGCAGCACCCACCAGCACGACTGGAAGCAGCAGCGATATCCGCTACATGGTTATCGTCAGGGCATCACCGTCGCCATCATCGTCCTCGCAGTTTCGCCGCTTCCATTTCTGCCTGAAAGCCGTGCTGCCAAGGTCAAAAGCGATCAATGTAAGAAGCTCCAAGTATGGCATGTGTCCACCTGGCCGACCCTCCCAAACACCGCTATCCCAAGACTTTCGAAAGACTAATATCGTGTATATTTCCTCTCACTCTCCCTTCCCCCCCCTGTTCATCATCTACAAAACCTCCCTCCCTTTGCTCGCGCTTTCTCTTAAGAGAGTGGGCCTCCCGCCGCTGACAGCCTGTCGATCTCGCCAATGCTTATGGCAAATTATTGACGATGCGGTTCCGTTTTGACTCAGAAACGAGTGATTCTTTAGTGGTTGTTTTCTAAGCATGTGTTTCTAATAGACATTAGTAGTTTTGCTGTTAAATGAGTTTATATATTTGAGTTTATCTGCCACTGGTCTTTGATTTAAATCAGAGCGCCGGAGTTTCTTTCCATGAGTTCAGCCCTCGCAGCTTGAGTGGGAACAGCCACCGTGAGCGATGCTGTGTGATTCCTTGAACCTCTCACAAGCGTTGTGGCCTTCCGAATAATTTGGTGACAACGGAGGTTGGGTGTAGGAGAAGAGCTTGTTTTCACTTATAACTGAACCATCAAAACTGCTCAATCAGCCGCAATGTGCTGAGCTGCTGTCAAAACTCGCAAGGAGCTGTCTGTGAACCGGCAAGCCTTGGGACAAAGTCGGACACAACCCTTCTACCATGTTCTGCAAGGATAACTAGCGAGGGGCGAGTGCGTCTTTCTCTCGCTGCACTGCGTGCCTGAAAATCTCAATACTTGTTCCTCTCTCACACTTTCGCCTTTTCCTTCTTGCTCTTTTGCACACGTTCCTACAAAACCCCCACCTCGCACACTTTCTCTGTGTTTTAGAGAGTGGGCGCCTTCGCAGCCACTCTCGGACAGGAAAAGGGCCGTTATCAGCCAGTTGCACCCCCTCTCCCACGCCATGCTTCCCCCTCACCCACGCCATGCTTCCCCTTTCTCCCACGCCCCCTATGTGCCTCTTCCTAATCGACCACTCTGCAGAAACGCGGGTAGTTCAGAGGCGCAATGGTAGCCTTTTCATCCTTTGTACAAGCCCACACGTGTCACATCACTTCTCCCTCTCCAACCTTCCTCTCACCCGGCCCCTTTCTCCACCTCACCCCTCCTCCCTTCCCCCCCCCCCCACCCCTCTCTCCCTACGTCACTTTCACCCTTTTCCCATGTTCTCCGCAAATAAGCAGGTGTGGCGCGTGCATGTCTCTCGCGTTGCACTGCGTGCTTGCGAGCACCGCCCATACCATGATCCGGCCCGCGTGCGGCGTGGCCCATCCGCCTTCCCCCGTCCACCCGGCTGGGATTCCTGTGGTTGAGGAGTGGGCGGAGCGTGTCCCTGTCACCCTGTGTCTGCGTTCCTTGGATCTAGCATCCCTCGCATACACGATGCTCCCTTCATATTTCCCACGCCAGGACTGTTACTTTCCTGCTACTAGCGAAAAGCATTGCCTTCGTGCCGCCTTCCCCCTTCCACGCCAGGTACACAGGAGCTGAAGCGCAAGAGGGGCATGTCTGTCGCCCTTTTATGGAACTGCGTCTCTTTGAAGGGATAAAATTGTCAAGCAAGTTGCTCCCCTCCCTTGCTCCACACCAGGGTTGGTCCTCCAGGAGCTGAAGCAGGAGTGGGGCGCGTTCACAGGCAGTGCGACGTGGTTACCTGACAGTGACTGTGGCATCTTCAATTCCGTTACTTGCAATAGCTATGGCGATGTCACTGCATTGTGAGTCAAGCTAATGACTCTCTGCTGAGTCGCGGCGTCCTGCTGTTGCCAATGGTTATTACAAATGCTTTTCATGTCGGTCTTTCCCCTGCCTAGTGGGAGCCAAATGCACTTTCTCCACGGACCCCACAACCCCCAAAACCCCCCCACCCCCCACCTCCCCCCCTTCCCCCCCACCACCCTTCTCCCCCCCCCCCCCCTTCCCCCCCCTGTACTCCTAATGCACTGAACGTTAGTTTGCCCCAGTTTTCTTCACTATAGCACAGGCGGCGCAAGGAAGTTACACCTTTAGATGAATTCATGCTCGGCTGCCGATGTACTACCCCATGTGCCCCGTGCAGGAACCTGGGTGCCAAAGGGCTCAATGGCAGCATACCGGCCAGCATTGGCAACCTCTCTCAGCTGACCAAACTGTGAGTGCGAGGCCATATGCTGTGTGTGTGTAACCACATGTGCACGTGCGGGTGTGCGGTTGGGCTGGGTGCATGGCTTGCAGGCAGCATAGCTGCTGGATGGCCGGGTTCCCTACTCCAACCACATCCTGCCGCACTCCAACCTCCTCCTGCCTTATTCCAAGCGTCCATTTCTGCCCTGCTCCCCATCCCCTCCCTTCTCTCCTCCTCCATCCCCCCTACCACCCCTGCACAGGTTGTTAAATATGAATCAGCTTACAGGACCCCTCCCACCATCCTTCGTCAACCCTACTGCTCTGATTGAAATGTGAGGAGGCAAGAGGAGGTGTTGGGGTCCGCTTGGGGTGAGGATCGTGAGGTTGGGATTAGGTTGGGGGAAAGTTGCTGTTGGGCTAAGGCTAGATTGGGGGGCGTTCACCTGATTAGAAAATTCGGAGGGAAAAGGTAGGAGAGGGATGTGTGGGACGGAAGTAGGGGAATCTACAGGAGTCACTATATATAATGGGCCAATGTGTGTTGCACTGTGAGGTACCGTTGAGCATCACTCAACAACTATAGACGTGATAAGGTTGTTAAGTTAAGGATTTCAACCATAGCTAATGAGAGAAGGAGTTGTTTTATTAGAAAAGGTGTCGAGATACATTTGAAGAAGATAGTTGGAAACCCTAATTGAACTTGAACTGAA